>OZ017738.1:373032756-373632756 GCA_963969285.1 Odontomyia ornata | reverse complement strand
CATGCGGGTCTCGCTCAATTTCCACGCGCCCACACCTGCACTCGTCTGTCACTACCTCACGAACCCGAGCAGTGGTACGAGTCACATTTTTCGCTGCCTCAAAGTTCAGACTGTAAGCCAATGCGTCCTTAACCGTTTGCTTTTGAGCTAAACGCACGGCTTGTTGCAATTCCGGGTCCTTTAGTGCGCTGATGAATGCTTCTGTCGCTGCATCATCTCGATGTTCTGGGTCGTAGGCTGGGTAAGCCAAAAGTGCTAGTCGCTCAATGTCTTGGGCTAGCTGCTGTAGGGTTTCACCAGACTTCTGCACCCGACGCCTTAGCTGTGACCGATAAATCTGCTTTAGATGATCGTCTCCATAACGCATGTCGAGCGCATTCATTATAGCATTCGGGTTTGAGTGCAATTCAACGGGGATCGTCTGCAAAAGCTCGGCAGCTGGGCCTCTTAGAGCAAGAATCAGTGCAATTGCTCGTTCCTGCTCATTCTAGTGATTTGCCCTTGCGGCAGCTTCAAACTGGGTCTTGTAAATACTCCAGACCGTTTGCCCATCGAATATTGGTGCTTGCACATTTCTGGATGTGCATTGCGCTGCGGTTATAAGCGAGGCTGGTGAGGTGGTTACTATTGCCTCTGCTGCTTCCAATTCCTTATTCATGTTTCCCATCTCACGGTTGATTCTCTCCTCTACCTGGCTGATATCATGGTTTATTCTCTCCTCGACCTGGCTGATCTCATGGTTAATTCTCTTCTCGACCTGGTAAACCTTTTCCTCGACCTGGTCAACCTTTTCCTCGACGCCTTTAATTTGTTTGTTCGGATGACCGAGCTCCGCTTTTATTTCGGTTGACTGTTTCTCCAGCTTCTGTGTGATGTCTGCTTTGATTTCGATCGCTTGTTGGTCCAGCTTCGCTGATTGTTCATTTAGCTTCGCAATTAAATTAGATGACTGTTCATCTAGCTTCGCAGTCAGTCTGGATGACATCAGCATTAACATTTGCATTTGCGCAATTTCTGGCTCCTTTGATTTTGGTGTTTCTACTTCTCCACCTTCTGCGCCATTTTCCGCATCTGAGAGCTCACCCGAATCCAGATTTACGCCTTCCGACTCGATCGCGTCACGCAAGCGTGCAATCAATATGACCTTTGTACCTTGTGTGGCCAGATTCCGCTGTTCCAACTCCTCCTTGAGCTCCGATATGCTCAATTGATTAATTTTTAGATGTAAGTTTCCTGGCATTTTTATTGTTTCGGCTATTTTTCCACCAGTTTCCACGTTAATTTACACTATTGTGCACTTTAAAAATGTTTAAACGTTTTCACTTCCAAAATTTTCTTTCACACTTCTTGACACCAATGTCGCGTTTTATGGTTCGCGGCCAATAATTTTAATGTTCCGGGAAAGTGAAAACGCAATGTCTTTTAATTTAAGTTAAAAGAGTTTATTTGATTACAAAAAAAATGCACAATCACTTATTTAACTATTTCACAGTTTTAATTTTCACTATTTAAAGTCTAACACTTGTCCATAAATTGCTTATCGCAATTGTTTTCTAAAATCACTTCACTATTACTCGATCAATATCGCTTTCCACACACTATCGCCGTTCTTACTATCCTGGTTGAATGAATGACCCCCCCATTCATTCAGCTCGTCTTTATATAGGGTCTCCATCCGTTCAATGCATTTCTCGTACATTGGCGAATGTTCTGCCGAGAGATATCTGGTATATTCGAGCAGATGAATGAAGCAGTGACTCACTTCCAAATGTTGATCATGCTTGGTGGGTTCTCGTGGTTTCGAGTAAATTCATTTTGTTGATGTTCTTAATGGTTGTGAAAACAATTGCGACAGTAGCTCGCAGAATTATTTGTACATGTAACAATATTTTATTTGCGAGCTGTATTCTTCGGCGTATTTCGTCCCTTTCATTACCCGATTTCATTTTTTTGGTGCCTAAATACACAACTTCGCCAACATTTGTGATATTTTATGTATTTGAGGTATTTTTTTTCGACTGCGCCATGAGCTTTGTTTTATTTTCATTGACTTGTAGCGCTTCTAGTTTTGCTTCGCTGTCGAATTTCAGGAAGAGTTATTTGGCGGTTGTTAATGACCGTGACAAAATGTTGGATGTCCGCATAGGCTACTACTTGGCTCCACTTGCATAGTAATGTAGCTCGTGTATCGACAGGTAGCTTCCTTATGAGCCTTTTACGCTGAATTGTTCATAAAAGGATACAGAAGAAGATTTTCAGGTGGCCATAACAGCATCTTCTTGTTGAAGGAATATGTCCCTGAGACAGTTATGCCAACCGACAAGATGAGTGCTGTTCCTAGCTTCTACAGAAAGTTTCATGTCAGAATCCCAGACAGGACTGATTGGTCACATCCGGAGTCGCTGTCCGGTGAAGCAGACATGACCTCCTACATGGATGGCTCTAGTACAAAAGGGGAGCTGGAGCAGGATGATTCTTAAACCAAGACATCCAAGTCTATACCACTAGCAATGCTGATTTCTGTGTTTCACACAGAAGTGTGCTATTCTAAATGAGGTGTCACGGATCAATGACAATAGATGGGAAGGAAGCTAATTAACAGTTGCAGTGATAACTAGGCGGCATTGCTTGTCCTCTAGGGGCGAAAAGTAACATCAAACATTGTCTATGAATGCCTGGACACACTAAACTTTGTTGGGAGACGCAATTAGCTCAAGCAATTCCGCTTCCCTTTTCTACCCCATCATCGATATTGCAACTTAATTAACTGATACTGAAAGGATACCTTTCATTTGATACCCTACTCGATTATCTTTGGTGAAAAAAGTAATGTTAAGGGGTTACTTCCTTATATGGCGAGCCCCCATTAAAAGCCTTTGAAATTTTTTTCAACCATGTAACTTTCATTAACCAGAAACTTCTGAGCTGTTCACAAAATTTGATGACTGTATCTTCTCTAGTTCCTGAGAAAACTTGCTGCGACGCACTAATGGACGGGCAGGTGCCGATTTTGACAGAGTATCGAAAAAAATTTTTCAAAACCCCTTTAAAAACAAACATGAGCGACAAAGCCTTCGGATTCCGGAATGTCCTCGTTGGCAACAAATATAATAAAGTGTTCAAACTTTAGCCTACTTCGCGAATTCAATAACAGTTCTCCACATTGAAAATAATTCTGCCGTGCAGTTTTCCTCCGCATATTCGTACTGATTTGGCCCCTGGAAAAATTCTATAAGATGACTCTCTTAAACGCTTCGAAGAAATTCTAGCAGGACAATGCACACAAAAATATTCACAAACTCCAGGACATTTATTCGATCGCACTATCCCGCCATTTATGAACAATTACCTGAAAATAATCATAAATTTTACTTTATCCTATTCCTTTGAACATAAGATCAAAGAAACTTATTTTTAGTAAAGTAAATATATATTTTATGCTATATTATGTAAAATCTTTCCAATTTTATTTTCTACACAATTTTTCGTGATGATTTATATCGTCGAAGGTCAAAAACCCATTTATAATTTTTTCTTTATTTTTAAATTTTTAATATATATATCTAATAATAGTAATAAAATATAACATTAAAATATAAGACACATGCCTACAAGTGTAAAACTCCATCTTTGGACGGATAAGGCGGATCTTCAAGCGTGACACCCGTTAAATCAACAATTTCATCTTGGTCATCTTGATCAATTTCGTCTGAAGTATTTGTATTACTTGTTTGTTGTGAACCACTAGATAATTGACTATTTCTTGAGAACGACCCACGTCGAGGTGATGCCAAAGTTCTTTGATTGGCTGGTTTTACGGTTATTATGAGATTCGAACTGTTTGCCACCATCATGTCTGTAACCTAATCGAGCAAGGAAGAACAATTTGATAACAATTGATAATGATCTGTATAAAAACTAGAAAACTTAAGTATCAAGAGAATCACACAAAGAAAGTGTCGCTTGCACAACGCAAAATCAAATTTTAAGAAACAAAATATAAAAAGCCATTTTGCGTACCTGGTCTAATGTTTTTCCGGCCACTTCAATTCCATTTACTTCAAGTACTTCATCGTTCACTGCTAATAACCCAGTACTTTCTGCTAAACCACCCGGAACTAGCCGCGAAATAAAGATGCCAGGTTGTTTTTCAAGGCCATTTGAAGTTACGCGCACTGAAGTTCCATCTCTGAAAGAACATTCCAATGAATGCATAATGACAATGACAATGCATAATGACGAAAATGTACGACATGGTCCAATGACGGTTAACGATTATGCAAGTTGTAAGTTCAAACCAATTTTTACACATTTTGCGTTTTTATTGCTTTGATATGTGAAGTAAGAACGCATCGCAACATGAATTCGGTCGATTAATGTTTAGAATTTTAACGCATTTTAAGACGTATTGAAAGTAATGCAATTTTGAAATCCACTATTTATACATCGATCGAAATCTTACCTTATGTAAAACCCCAATGGCTTATCGCTACCATGCTTTAACAGTCGGACTCTTCGGCACGTCTCTGGCACGATATCAACATCTATAATTTGTGACACTTGTCGAAAATCATGCGGGTTCGATATTGTAGGACCTCGGGTTTTGACTGGCGTTTGTCCCAAAATACTACTTATAATGTTCTTAGGCCTCATAGTACCATATCCTGACACCTCCTCACGACAATCTCCTAATTATTCAAAGTAGAATATAAAAAAACTGATTTGATGAAAGTGTCTTCGAAATTATTACCTTTTCTTTGTATTATCACTCTAAGTAAAGGTTTTGCTGTTGTTAGGGCTCGACCAAAATTATCGTCATTGTTAATGGGCAAAAGGTCATTATCGCGCGGATCTACATACGAAATTAGAAATTCCATATTTGTTAGATGATGCAGCCTTTCAATAAGTTTCGCAAAATCATCGAATGTGGAAACTTCATTTCGTCGTAATGCCCATCTTCGAAATTCTGCATCAAACTGTAAACAGATTAGCATACATATAATTATGTTTTGACTTATTAACTATTTTTGATTTATTAACACAAACGATTTAAACGATACTCGTAATGTAAGAGAATGCATATTAGCAAATGAAGCATACTTCTCGAAGGAATTAACTTCTCATAAAGAAGGTAGAAAACATTGAAGTAAGAGTGCCATAGCGCGTACAGTATTGTTTTCTGATTGGACTTAGAACCTTATCCAAAATTTTAAATGTCTGATTGTGTAATTCATTTAAAAGATTTTATCAACTTTTCAAATGCATTTCCTGCATTTAATTTTGTGATATTTCAATACATCGCGAAAATTATGAAGGAACTTTCTGTTGTAAACATATTTTTTAAACAAATTTGTGTATTTTAAATAATTTTTTTTTAACTAGCGACATCAAAATCTTATAACTATGGCAATTGTGTCCAAAAAGTTTTGATGAGATTTAAATTCTTGAAAGAGATGAAATTAAATAACTTTGAACTTCCAAGCCACTTTGCCCTCTCCGAACCACTTAGACTTGATCCTGAACTTGATCAATGAGAACGAAAGTATTTAGAAGTGGATATCCAAAATATTTGCGATCAATGGTGGGGCGGAAGGGATGATTATTACCAATTTTATTTTCTTTGTATTGTTTATTGCTTTCTTGATCTTTGTTTGGTATCTTTAGTGGGGTCTTTTCCAACTTTCTCTATAAATTGTTTTGTTTCCAATAAACTCCTTGTTCATTAGAACTGTATAGTTTCCCCTGTCGGCTTTTATGCCTTTATTGTTTTGTTTCCTTGTCTTGTTGTTATTTTGGCAGCAACGTGCTTCTCAATAATCTGTCTACAGGTGTGCCTTGCTTTGTCGCATTCTTCTTCTGGGAGCAGTAATATCGCTACTATTACGTCCACAATGCTCTGTTCGATCTGTTTCCCCTTGTCGTAGCTATGAAAGTTATGTGAGTTCCTCTTCCGGCATTTATGTGTTCTGTTTGTCGATTGTGATTTATCTTTGGTTCGTGAATTAAGGATGGAATTCTATCCTCTCACTTGTTCGAGTGTTTATCGCTTTTTCCCTTTTTTCCGCTAAATTGTTGAGTTTCTCATCTTTTTTTGTGGCTTTAGCCCTACAGCCTCTTTCGGGCCTTCGCTTAGAGATAGTTAGAGTATCTCATTACCTTGACCGAACATATCGGCACTCTACAAGGTGATAATATGGTCTGTACCACGCTTTGGCCGTGTGTCCGTCCACCCAGTTGCGATACGTTCTGATTTTAAATCAGCACGTATCATAACTGAACGGGTTTATAGTCCGTCCGAAGAATCACTCGAACCAAATCTAATTGTCGCTAACGAGACTCGAACCAGGGACCTTTGGCTTAGAGGAAGAGTGCTCTAACAACTACACCACGCGGACTACGAGTTTCTGCTTTAAGGTTTTTTTTTGTGTCACTGTTTTCAAAATTCTATTTTAACTTGTTCAAAAATTTCATTCAAATTTCGGTTTTTATTCTGCAAAGTGTAAATGGATAACCATTATTACAATAACATAACGCATACCAACCGAAATTCTGACCGGCTTGGGAGTGACATTCTATTCAAGACACGTTGACTGTATCATCCGTATGAAAACCAGAACTAACGAAGAAGGTATTTGGTAATATTTAAAAAAACATAAGATTTACCATGCAAACAGAAAAAGAAGTTAGAATCAACTACCAGAGAGCCTACAGCCACAGACATTATCATACAAAACTCATCGAACTACCCACAACAGCACAAACAATTAACAATTAGAAAATTAGTTACCAGGCTCGAACGAATCGCTCTGACAAAGGAAGCATATATTAGAAAATTAGAGACATATAAAACAACTAAACGTAATGGATACAAAAAAGATATAGAAGACAAGCTCAGAAGAGGCGTGAAAACTCCTTAAAAGCGCAGTCGAGAAAAAGAAGAAGGAAGCGACAAGAAAATTTATAAAACATTTACACACGTGGGCAAAGGAACGTTCAAATTTGTAAAGTTTTTCGAAAAGCATAAAATCACATCTTTTAAAACAAGAAGATCTTGGAATGAATATTACGCATAAGCACAAACAAGGAAAATATATTAAGCAAATAGGGTTTTTACAAGCTAACATAAACATTTCAATGCAGTTATATCGGTCAGACAAGACCCAAATAATTTAAATTCCGCGAACACATAAAGGACTACAACAAAAGGATGAAACAACCGGAGACATTAACGAAATCTATCATCTATAACACCACGGTTGACAACAAATGTACACCAGTCCACATCAGAAAAACGGTAAAACTTCTACTAGTAAACATAGAGAATCTCCGGGGTATACAAACCAAAAACTACTCATTCGAAAGTCATATTTGAGCCTTTAAAACCGATCTATAAACAACCGAGGATAACCACACCATAACGATATGCAAAAGAAACACAGGACCAACTATAAGAACCTGTGGCGTCCACATGCTCACCGCAAGGAGCGCATCAAGCAGTTAGTGGATGCCATGAATTTCTCAACTCATGTCAACGAGACGGCCACTTCGTTCGCAACCTCCATAACTGGTGACCCCAACAACGGAACACGAACAACGAAATAAAGAACTGCAAAGGAAGCCGATACATCCGCGCGGACATAAAGGCACGCAGCGAACAGCATCCTTTATTCATCGCTATGTACAAAGGATAATAAAAAGTTTTCGTGCACGCTCCGCGCCATTTTACCTGAGTGAAATTACGTCAGCCAACGACGTACAAGAAGACAGGTAAGCTCTTAAGTGAATATCTCGACACACGCGAACGCAGTACCGGTGACGAAAGGAAACGATGACAAGGGCGGTCGACAGGACGCCGCCGCCATTCCGCTACGGATAGATGCAGATACGCAGGGCGAGATTTGTAAAATCGGCGTGAGACCACCAGCGTTCAGCAAACGCGATCCCGATTTGTATTTTATACAAATGGAGTCGCAATTTCGTAATGCAAGCATCACACGTGATCAAACGATGTACGATTACGTCGTTGGATCACTCGACAGTACAACACTGTCAAATGTCTCGGATATCGTCCGCGCCCCTCCGGTCCACAACAAGTACCTGGCGATCAAGGAACGTCTGATCAAGGAACGTCTGATCAAGGAATTCACGGACTCGGAGAACAAAAAGCTGCGCCGACTAGTGCAGGAATGTGTGCTAGGAGACAACAAACCGACGCATCTCCTACGCCAAATGAGAGATTTGGCCGGCGGCGCGATGAACGACGAGGCAATTAAGTCTTTGTGGCTAGAGCGACTGCCCAGCGGCATCCGTGCGGTGGTATCGATCGCGGAAGGAAATCTGGATCGGTGTGCGCAGCAGGCCGACAAAATGATGGAAATGGGGAATTTTGGCACCATATCATCTATTCAAGGCCAGACAGAACAAGCGACGGCACAGCCAAGCGAACTGCGCTCTTTACACCTGATCATCGCCGAACTGAGAAAAGAAATTAGCGAGATCAGGGCTCATCCGCATCAACTACGCGGGCGTTCACAAACACCCTTACGTGACGACAAGAGACGCAACCGCTCCAAAAGCCGCGCGGAAAGGCACGCGCTCTGTTTCTACCATCATCGATTTGGTGCTAACGCTAAAAAATGCGCTCAGCCGTGCCAATCCAACAAGTCGGAAAACTAAAGGACGCTTCACTACCGACGGTTGGTGAAGCCTGCAGCAACATGAAATCGAACCGTCTTTTCATCATCGAAAGAGCGTCACGACTAAAATTTTTAATTGATACTGGCGCAGATTTTTCGATTTTACCTGTTTCATCTGTAGGTAAGAAGTTGACGCCAGCAACATATACGCTATTCGCCGCAAATGGATCGCAGATCAACACATACGGCAACAAACTATCTGCAGTAGACTTCGGACTACGAAGGAAATTCGAGTGGAGTTTTGTAATCGCTGACGCCACCAGACCGCATGCCCGACCTCGCACTACGTCGTATGCCCAACCTCGCACTACGTCGTATGCCTAACCTCGCACTGCAGCTCCACAGCAACATTCACGACATTGAAAGTGCATCTTCTGAACATGTGCTACGCAACCCGCCATTGCTCCAGGCTCATTTACGACATTTTTGAACGCCATTTTTCGATCGTGACATTCTCATCAAAATGTCACTTGGGAGGGAGTACTGTGGCGTCCACATGCTCACCGCAAGGAGCGCATCAAGCAGTTAGTGGATGCCATGAATTTCTCAACTCATGTCAACGAGACGGCCACTTCGTTCGCAACCTCCATAAACCCTTAAAACCAAAAACACTCAAGTGGAAAATCTGTGTTTCTTCGGCTTTTTTGCGCCTTCACCACTTTACAATCCATTACTATCTAATTTTCCATAAAAAATTTTCAAATAAAAATAAGTTTTTTAAACAATAGACATATATTTTGGCAGTAAGAGTTCTCCCTTTTTCAGTGTTTTTTAATATGGAGAACGTAGGAAGATATATAGCTGTTGCTAGGCCGTCCTGTATTGCACAAGCCCAAGAGAGGAGTTGGAGTGCGATAGAGAGCATACGGGCCTGCAAGTCTCGGCACTTCGTCAGTCGTAGTTGTATTGCAATTTTGTCGTACCTACATCAATATGGGTTCTAAAATAACGAAAAGTTGACAATGAAAATAGGAAGTTTCTGACTGAATGGACTGAGCAATATTGCTTTACGCTACCTGATTGCCGTAAACCGGTTCAGGTATGCCTCATATGCAACAAAACTGTAAAAGCGCCAATTTAAAGCGACCCTATGAAACAACTCGTCAGCAGTTCCACAAAAACTTTCCTCTTGGCAGTGAAGCTCATAAACAAAAAAAAAATGCTTATCTTACTTCATACAGAAAAAGCACGATACTAATAGTTCGCCGCATGAACGAAAAAAAGCAGCACTGCGTATGTGTTAGACACTTAATAAACATCAGAAGCCATTTTCAGACTCTGAGATAGTTAAAGAGTGCATGTTGTAAGTGGCGACGGCTCTTTTATAAGAAAAACATGATATTGTGTCGGCAAAAAGTAATACAAGAACCGAATTTTAGCTGCTGACATCAAAAGTAGTTTGATCTAACTTCTGAGCAAGGCACCCTGCTACCCCATTGCACTTGATGAATCATGTTACATTGTTGATGATAAATAAATGTGAGATTTTTTGAAATTAGAAAGTAAAGCGTTCAGGGCAGAATTGTTAGCAGTATTGCCGTTTAAAGGTAAGTCTCGCGGAGAACATTCTGTTCTTCTTCACCGACACTTCACGGTGTTTCTTTCTGAATGTTATTCGGCGTATTCTGACTTACTTCAACACAATAATGTTCATTGGCTAAGTAAAGGTCAAGTTATCGAACGTTACTGGCAAATAAAAGCGCAAGTAACCTTCTTCTTGCAAAACTTGGATACACAGGAAACAAGCAATCACTTGGAGTTCATTGCAGCGAGCACAATATGCTAGCTGTGGCTTTCCTGATAGACATTCTGAAATAATTCAATGTGCTCAACACCGAGGTACAAGGAAATGGATATGCAATCTGATACAAAGTGTGTCAGCTTTCTGTCATTAACTGAATCTCTTTGAAAGAGATGTTGCAAATCAAGAATTTATTAATTTCTCAACAGTTCTATAATTTAAAAAGAAGAACTGTTGCAGAAGACATTACAATATTTTTAAGGTTTATATCAGATCTTCAGGGGGAATTCGCTACAAGATTACAAGACTTTGCTAAGATGGGGAAGCTGTCTCAATTCCTTAAATCGCCTCATGAACTTGCTGCAGTGGGAGAATGGACTAACGTAGCTGCGAAGTTGTTCAATCTTTCAAAACCTATACTTAAAATGGAGATTATTGGCCTGCAAGAAGATATTTTCTTGTAAATATAAAAAACTGCATCCAGTACAGACTTTTGAGGTAAGCATGTTTGAGAAAAGTATGAAAATTGGAAAAAACTAGCTGCAAACTTATTTATCTACGTATAAATGTGAACTATCTTTTTCAAAAATGAATTTTTTGAAGAACAAATATCGCGTAAATCTATCTATAAAAAACTGACTCAAGACCGCAGGTGTAATTTTTCGCATTCTATTGTGTTTCATTTGAATATTTAAATAAGTCAAAATGAAAATTGAAAACAATTATATATTATGAGTTTTTTTCTGGCCCTCAATTAAATTTCAGTAGATCCGGACCCCAATGAAAACAAGTTGGATAGACAGAACTACGCTCGTGTCAGAAGGGTTTTGCACTTAACATACGAGTATAGAATGATTTAATTCAGGAAAGACTTTAATGACATGAACAACGAATATATTTTTGCTTTAAAAGAAAAACCAGTGTTACTCCATATTGGCCAACGTTTTGTTGCAATATTGCTAAAATCATTGACAAAGCCGAATTTTCAATATCTTTTTGTCCTATTATATATTTGGAGAAAATAATATCAAAACTGTAGTGTCAGGTTTGATGGAAAGCCTATGTAGTAACCGTATTTGATGGTTGTAATCCGAGAAATTACAAACGGCAATAACTTTTCTACATTTCTTTTCAAACTCACCTAAATATCGACTTTCATCTAATTTAATTATTCGTTTTTGCAGTGCTCATAAAGGTCTACACTCATGATTTTTTTCTGATTTTTCGGATGAATGGTTTCTAATCGCAAGTGGAGGGGGTACGCCTAAATTTCGTGCATTTCCCCTTCTCCTGCCTCCCTCGATACTGATAAAATAATTTTAGGACCTGTTTTGAAAAGATCTCATCGAAACCTTTCATATAATACCCCACTTGACCTGAGTAAAATTAAAGTGACCACCTTTGTCCTTTACTTTTTTGTGGGTCGCTCCTCTCTATATTGGGGGACCCTCTCAAAATTCTTTGAAAATTTTTTTCACCCCAAAACTTTCTAGAAGTCATAACTTCCGAGCTTTCCACAATGTTTCATGGCTGTAGCTTCTATAGTTTCGGGGAAAAACTGCTGTGACATATGGACGGACGGACGGACAGACAGTCACAGGTACGGATTTTAATAGGGTTTTGTATTTTAGAACAAAACCCTAATTACTTACCGACCCCTGGTTTAGTGAAATTGAAAGAAATATTGGAGACATCAAGTTCTTAAAGATATGTTAAAAATTGAAAGTTATGCCAAAGGGTCATATAGTCAAATTAAAGTCGTGTTTATTCGGCGTGAAGAAACACGAACAGGATTTACAAAAAAAAATAATTACGGATAGTATAGTATAAGACCTGTCATATGCTATAGGTGTGAAACATGGACCCTTACCCAAACCTCCGCAAACAAATTGAACGCTTTCTAGAGACGGGTCTTGTGGCGAGTAATGGGAGTGAAGTTGAGCTTTATGAAATTGTTGAAGAGCCGGAGGTCTCAACGATTGTAAGACTGTGGAAGCTGCAATGGGCTGGTCACGTGAATCGTGTGGGCCATTAAAGGATACCCAAAAAGGTATTCGTTGAGAGAACTGAAGGGCGGCCACCAGTGGAGAAACTGAGGAAACGCTGGTATGTCTCGGTCGGCGCACAGTTCATCGCTGCTTGAATTTCCAAATTGGAGGACGCGGTCAATGAACCGAGGCGGTTGGACTGTTTGCACAATGCAGAAATGCTTCTGGTAAGTTGTGGGGCTTGATGGTCAAGCAGACCTTATGGCTGTATACATCTGTGGCCCGGTGGCATAAAACAGACTGCTCTTGCGCATCGTATTGCTTGGCTAAGCTGCAAAGAATGATGTCTGGGAATTACTGGGGTGTTTAGAGTAATACCAGGTAAGGCCTTGAACGCTATATTAATCTTGCCTCCCCTCGAATCTTTCATAAAAGAGGCCCTGAAAACTGCCATGAGACTTGCGATAGCAGGATACACAGGAAGATCTTCAGGAGGACATAATAGCATCCTCAAACTGTTACCGAAATATGTATGTCCCTGGGACAGTTATGCCAACTGACAGGATGAGTGCTGTTCCGAATTCTTATAGAAGGCTTCATGTCAGAATCCCGGACGAGACCGCCACATTCGGAGTCGTTATTCGGTGAGGCAGACATGACCTTCTACACGGATGGCAGTAGGACCAATGAGGGGACTGGTACTTAAATCAAGACATCAAGAAATCGATACCACTGGGAATACTGACTTCTGTATTTCAGGCAGAAATAATTGCTATACTAGACGTGGTGTCTTAGATCAATGACAATAGATGAAAAGGGAGGCAAATCAACATATGCAGTGATAGCAAGGTGGCACTGCTTGCCCTTTCGGGCCAGAAAGTAACATCCAAAATTGTCCATGAATGCTTGAATTAACTAAACTCTCTTTGGGGACTCAATTTGCTTAGGCTTTTCTGCATAGAGGGTACGAGGGCAATGAAAACTTGGACTCTTTAGCAAAGGAGGACTCTCGAGACCTTGTCCTACAGCCCGAAACCCTGTGTAGAAGTCTCCAGCTCTCATTCACAAAATAAACTGCTGACTGAAAACTCAGTTGGCGGAGTTTGGGTGGGGATGGAAATCCTTGTGAAAGAATCCTTAGTAAAAGAGCCAAATCAGAGGTTAACAGATTTTCCACTTAAATTAACTAGAAAAAGAGCGTAGAACTCTGATTGGGCTGATTAGAGGGTACAATTCTCTTTGTGCTCATTTGCGAAAAAATTGGTATAGCAAAAGACCCTAGTTGCCGACGATGCTTAGAAGAGGATGAGACAAACACGCACTGCAGATATTTGGTGCAGGCTGCGGAAATTTGTTGTCACAGCAATAAGCTGGAACATGCACACGGATGAACATTTATCTGATAGATGGGATTGTCGAGCGCAATGGATCACGGTCTCAGCGTTACAGAGTGAATGGAACAGCTATCTTGCCCCAGCATAAACAAACAAACAAAAGATATTGTAGAGGCTCTTTAAGGAAAGGATAGAGATTCTCTGGAAACCACGCCAATAAATAGCAGTGTAGTCACAGAGCTTGTAATCAAACATTGGCAGAGAATATACAGATAAAAAAAAGTTTTGTACTTAGATAAATGATAAACCGGAAACAAGGAAGCAGAAACTAACCACCAAAAAATATGTACAAGCGGATTGGATCAAATAAGCAGGACGACTTTCGTGACAAAAAGGAACCCGAATAGTAAGTTGTTTGTGTTCATCATGGACAACCGCTTGAAACCAATCGTCACACAATTCAATTATATGAACGAAAGGATTTGTGTATCACAATGGATATTGAAGCTCTGGTTGGTCTACTGGAAATAATTCAGAAAGAAAATAAATACGCAATCAAGGATGATTTCAACAACACCTTGAAGAGCAAAGTCAATGCGCAGCTGTCAAACGACGTTAAAATTGCCCACCAACCTGCTTATCCCGCTTTCGAGCCGTTGGGCGGATTATATATAATTCAGAGCACTAAATATCCAGAGTCAATTTCCGATACCGCGTCTTAAAAAGCCTAAAGAAATAGTCCTCTAGTCTCAAATTATGTGCTACACATACTAATCGACTCCATGGAAAAATACGGCGGGTGATAGAAACCGGCGAAGATATCCTTACCATGTGAAATATGATTAAAAATAAGACCGCAGACTGTTGAAAAGATCTCGGAAGATCAATCCGAAAAAGTGTAGAATGACTGGTTCAATGTAGAATGGCGGGACTCGATAGGAAAAAGAAATAGACCATACAACAAGCAAAAAAGGACAAGAAAACAACCTCTAATGCGAAAAAACGTTTGGCCGAAAATTGAAATATCCAGTTTCGGATATGTGAGCTTATCACTCCCAACGAAACCAGATCCGCATATGCCTCGATTAATCCCACAGTAAGGTTGGGTCATAAGACCATCATGTTTTAGATGCATAAAAAGATCCCAATACTGGATTTTTCATTGCTTTTCACCAAAAAATTCTTATTTGGAAATTATTAATCTCCTTAAATAGGTATTTTCATTAAATTCTTTGAAACGAAAGAAATCTGATACGGTTGGAAGTTTTGGCCATATTGACCCACTACACAGTTGTTGTAATTTTCCGCCATACTGACATAAAGAACTACGAGAGGAATATAATAAGTGAGTAATAACGTGGTCGACGAAGTGTCGGTCAACGATTCATCAAATATTCTCAACCAAACAGATGTTCGAAAATGCTGGGAATTGTATATAAATGTGCAGCAGCTTTACGAAGGTTAATAAAAGGCCTAAAAGTTATAATGCTGAATATCGATACGAATATCATTGAAAATATATCAATCGAATCAAGGTAAAACAAAGGGATGTGAATTGTAGAATTGATGAATGAATAATATGCTTTATTGAAAACTACCCCGAACATTTTACAAATATATAGCAAATTTAAAACATATAAATTTTTATAAAGGGTAATAACCCAGAGGCTAAACAAGGTCTAGCGATTTATTAACGCCCCCTCACAAGCCCCGATCGCGGATGCATCAAGTCAAAATACGCACTTGGCTTTTAAACCTATTGACCTGTTCTTTTAGACTAAGTGACAGTTCCTACGGTGACATCATGTACGTTAATTGCCTTCCCTTCGGACCTGAGTAAATATACGCGTGGCGCGAATAATTGATTTTGTTATTACATGGAACCAAAACCTTGGCCCTGAAAAGCGATTTGCTGATGAACCAGTTGTTCAAACGCGAAGTTAAGGATCTTCGGCTTATCTAAGCATGAAATTGAGTTGGGACTTCGTCACAAGGACAAGTTGTAGATGTACGGTGAGACTATACACTACAATGGACTAATACTATAGGAAGGGTGGATGATCAATGTTTATCCAAGCGAACGTTTAAAAGCATAGCCTTTAGTAAGAAACCGATTAGAAGACTCTGTAGATGACACCACACGAGGTTGCAGAGCAGCAGCAACTGAAAGGTGTTGTCCTAGGGGACAAAGCCCTATCCTCTCTGTTGAAAATTATGATTCACGATTTAGGAATTCAAAAGTTGACTTCCAGAACTTCACTTCAGATTGGTTTGAACAGTTACACGAATCACATAAATAGCTGTCTTGACAAAATTTGATTTATACACCATGAACTAGTCCTTGGGATTCGAACAGGAACAGAAGAACCCTGATTGAAAAATTGTGGGCGATTGATTTAGAAGTAGACACTTGGCATGTAATATAAACGCAGAACATTTATTTTAATTTTTCCAAGTATATTTTCATTAGCTTTAAATAATTGGAATTTACCATTTGAACGATTTCGTTTTGAACCCAAAAGAGCATATGTTAATTGTGATGAAGAGCTTCAAATAAACCATTGCAAATTTTGTGTAGTTTCAATACAACCATAGTATCCCAATAAGACATCATTCCATATTGAGAATCATTTGTCATTCGTAGGCATGAAACTTGACATGAAATATTTGCAAGGCCAAAAACCCATCATTTTTGAAAATATCTTCTTCCTACTCAACAGCAGTCGCATCATCATTATATTAAACTAATCTCCAATGCGATGAGAAACGAACATTTTCTTCGCATTACCTTAAACCGTTTTCTTAATGTGAAAATGAGGAAGTACATAACGAAAAAGAAAGTTGCCGCTTCAATTGTTCATTCAGGTGCATCGCACTATGCAGGTGTAATGATACTAACATGCAGGCACATGATGAATTGCATTCCAACGATAAAGTATTGATAAGAACTGACAGGAAGGCGGTAACCACTCAAGAGAAGATATGTTTCAATCCTCCAAAATAATGAATTTGATGTTAAATACCAAATCAAAGTAATTGCATCCCGTACTGTCAATACTTTACCGTTTGGCATATTTAATTAGGTGAACATTACTGTTCATCCAAACTCGTATTCGGCTGATTGACGACTGCACCGTCAGTTTACTACGCCGCTCTATATACATACAGTAACTGGTTCACGCCTAACGCATTTCAATTGACCCTTGATCAAGAGTGAATCGCCTAATTACTTTTAATTTGGACCTTACCACTTGTTTGATATTGTAAGAATTCCATTGCGCATTAACCATATAAACAATGTACAAAATAAATCGAAAATTTAGAGTTTGAGTCATACCTTAGACTTAATTTCCACTAGGCCATCGGGCCGACTTATATTGTTCGTTTGATTTCTCTTCGACATTTTATGGAATGTATATTGGTATGTACAAAGTTACTTTAAATCTAGGCACAATCGTTAAAATAAAGAATACTAAAATTAACAAAAACAATAAAAACTAAAACACAAATCCGACAAATGCCCCGACGAATCATTTGACAGCAATCCGAGGACTTGAAGTTAGTCGTAAGCAATTAAATTCACCACTCTTTGTTGATGTATGTCAAAACAGAATAGGTATGTTCAAAGGTATTTTATCAAATTGTTAAACTACGGCAGAGCATATATACTAACAAGCAACTGCACCAGCTGTTTTTCCGATTAGAAAGGGACGTAAAATAACATAAGAGAAATTATTTTGCATTTCTTTCTTTCCTTTCTAACAATTTGAGAGGAAAATAAATTTTACTCAATACATACACAAATCGATCTCTAATTTTACGCAATACATACACAAATCGGTTTTTACGTTAACTACCGTTAGATGCGAGATTTGTTCTACGTGAATTTGCTTGTTAGTAGATATGCTCTGACTACGGTGAGAATTAAGTTTAAATCTTCGGAATTTTTCTAAATTATTGATGTGAAAAACATTACTTAAAGCAAAATTGAGTAATTAAAATTGAACGGAGTTTATTAAACGAAATGGGTAATTTAGATCAATAGCCACAATACGAATTTGTTCTATACTCAGATTGGATGTTTTTAGGTCTTTGTAAAAATTTTTTTTACCAAGACCTACTAGTTTCGCGACCTGTCTGTCCGTCTGTCCGTGCGTCACAGCTGATTTCCTCAGAAACTATAGAAGCTAGAATGCTCAAACTTTGTGAAAAGGTCAGAAATGATGGTCTCTCAAAAGTTGAGGCCTTATCAAAAATTTAAAAATTTTTTAAGGGGGGTCCCCCTAATAACGAATTGGCCCTTTTTTTTTTTTTAATCAAAGGTAGTCAAGTGGGGTATCAAATGAAAGGTCTTAATTAGAACTTTTAGAATCTGAAATAAAAAAAATCATTTTATGGATTAGGGGGTCCACGGGAAGGCAAAATGTACCCAAAATTTGTGTCCCCCCCACCATTGAGCCGAAAAATCTGAAAATTATCACAAACTTGGACCTTTATGAGTACAAGGGCAACAAATACCTTAGAAATCGAAATTCGCTCAACTTTGTTAATAGTATGATTTGTAGATTTTACATTTTTGCCCATAAAATCAAAACGGTACCTTTAAACTTCTTGAAATTTTGCAATTATATAGACTAACATAATATATATATGTTCACAAAATTTAATTGAGATCGAATCATAATCAAGTGAGTTATAGCCATTTCAATTATATGGAATTACAACAACAATAACACGTGTTTATGGTTGATATAGGGTTTTCCAATAAGAGGTGTTATTTTGATATTAAAAGAAAAATGCCATTTTTTAATACAAATGATCGGATGTTTATTTCATTATAAAGAAGAAGATATGCCGTTAATAGCAATAACTAACATTGGGCAACTAACCACTACGACACGCTTACAGGACCATATCCTCTTCATGAAATTTTCCATAACCAAATCGCAAAGTGGTTGCCCTATGTCCTCGATAGCCTCACGAATTTCATCTTTGAGATCTTGAATCGACGCTGGGCTATCAGCATAGGCCTCCTCTATCACGTGGCTCGAAAGGAAGAAGTCGCAAGGTGTTAAATCAGAAGATCTATTCAAAATAACACCTGTTATTGTAAAACCCTATATATATATTTAAAATTGACTTAGGCACTTTTATTTTCTTTCAATTTTCATGAAAATTTAAGGAATAGTTAAACTTTTTAATTGGATCATTTCACCCTTTTCATGCTCACCTCTGAGCATGGTGGTCGCCATCACCGGTGTGTATCTAAGAGTGATGGCCTGAGGAGAATTAGTGCACACGTCGAATTCACCTTCTTCTAACATTTTTCTTCTCTAATAATTTTTCAGAAAAATTCTTATTCAAAGTATGCAATTCATTTATGTAGCTGCAAACAATTCCATAAAAAGTAATTTAAGGAATAGTGTTTAACTTGAACATGTTCAATCGGCCGAGCATTCAGAAAAGTCATTTAAGCTAGATTAAAATGGCGGCTGCACTGTGCTTATGAAAGAAACTGTGCATCTTTTGTATAAATTTGAACGATTTCATATCTAAGTATTGGATGAATAATGCAAGTTATCGATTCACGCCATTAGAAAACTTGCTTCTAACCCTAGGATGTTTACAAAGACCTTCTGGTAGGAGCACTCTCCTGCGTACTCAACTGGTTTATTGATGCAATTCTTTCGAGAATTAAGGGAGCTTCTTGCTCATGGCCCTTGATACACCAGGAAGTATGTAGTAATCGAGCAGTCGCCTAAGCAAACTGCTCGAAAATCTTCATAACATAATCCGAATCTTAATTGCTGTCTATAAATTATAAAATATTTTTTTTGTATTATAAATATAAATTTTATATCATCTTTTTTCCCTATATTAAATTTAAATTCTTCTTTGTAATTAAATAGAAATTTTATATTATTTTTTTCCATATTAAACTTAAACTTTATAATAATATTCTATATATTTATCTTTTTCTATTATCATTTAAATTTTTCTATATTATTATCTTTCATTAATATAATAATTCTAATCCGAACTTAAAATGCGGACATGGTAAGACCTTTTTGCCGCTGCACATGCACGTATTGCATTGGCGAAGGCAAGTGTGCAGTGGAATGAATGAAAGGCTCAACAAGTCCCGGTGGACATCTAGCAAGTGGACGATGGACAACCCAAAGGGGAGTCTGTGATTGATCGTCACCGCGAACACGTTGCGACGCCCAAGTAGTATCCGATTTTACTACTACTTTTCGAAACCGCTATCGGGATCGAGGTGTTCTCTTTTATTGATTTTGCCGTGCGCCTTGGGTGGTCAGCAAGCGGATATTCCACTTAAAGGCGTCATGTATGGACCGGTCGGTGGTGTTGCATCAGAAGTGGTGCTCCTCTACCCGTGAAAATTAGACAAATTTATCTGTCAGCTAAACATTAGAATTCTTTAATTTTTCTCTTTTAGCATATAAATTCCCTCAAAATGTATCGAAACTGTAGAAACTAAACGGAGTGTACTTGTATGTGTGTGAAGTACGAAATTTTAATCACTTGAAATCGCTCTGCATGAAAATAAATTTCCCGAGCAATCAGCGACAAACTTTCACTTATTTGTTGCTGACGCATTTCTATTTATTTGGTTTGAGGCTCGTTACATGTTTGCATGAATGGACGAACGAGCGAGCCAGCCACCTGCGAGTTAAGTCGTGCAGAAACATGTTGATTACGATGTTGGAATTTTTCAGACATTTTTCATTTGTTACATAACTCTTCACGGTACTTTAGTATCATTATCTTTTGCATTAAATTCAATTTCCTTGCTTTGAATTTGTGGAATCCTGCCTTGGTGGGCTGATGGACCGATCGGCGTTCGATTCGCGAACTATTGTGGGCATTTGCGTGCGGCTTCCGAGGGTGAATTCGCTTTTGATGCAAGAAACTTTGTTTGAACATTAATCTACTGTCTGTCGGCGAAGTAGATACAAATCGCAGTTAAACGAGTCGTTTCTTCAAACTGTTGTAAGATTTTGCAAACTCTTTGTAGCATAGAAACGAATGAGAGTAACTGGTGATTTTCGGTGCTAATTAGATGCCATAACTTCCGGAGTAGAAGATTAATGGGACCGATTTTCCTGATTTGTTTCCATTTTCCATGCGACAAGCTAGATGTTATATATTGCACGAGCATAGTGGATTATGCACGGAAGATTGTTTTTGACCTAAGTTAAAAGACATGATATATAGTATGTTATCAAAGGAAATGTCGAGTAATATTAACTGGAATTTTTAAAGCATAGTTAATAGGAATTATATTTGAATGGTAGTTATAACGGCTTTAATATTGCAGCAATATTGTAATACACTCACATCATCAGCGGGCGCCCGGCAAGGACGTTGGGTAAGTATCCTATTGGCTTCTTTAACATTTTTTTAAATATTATTTTTTATAAAATTGGGTAGTGAAATTAGTCAGGCAAATGTCCGTAAAGGACTGCAGCAATGGTCTGCTGCCTCGGCGGAAGAGAATGGTAGTATCCGCCGAGATTGACCTTGTCTGGGGACGCGTGAATGCGCTGGCAGGTTAGCGTTGCGGTGTCGTGGGGCGGGTTCTTTCCCTCTAGCACAAGGACCCACTACAAAAATATTTCGCATTCACGAACTAAAAGGGTCGAATGCCGACAGACTGATGTCGAGGAGAAGGTAACCTACTAAGGGTTGCTAAGTTTGTTCGAAGAACGAATTGGGCCGAGCAAAAACGGACTGGCTGGCGGAAATTTCGTCGTTACTGATCATCCTTACGGCCCACAAGTAAGAGTGGGGCATCGAGATGGATTTGGTGCCCCCTCGCACACTCCCATCCGGATCAAGATCCAAACGTAGACGTGGCCATATATTTCCCAATTGAGTGGAAAACTCGTACAAACATAATTTGCATGAATTTTCCCATCAAATGAGAAATATAGACGTGGCCAATTTATGTTATAGAATTATGGGATGGGATCACATAACTCTATACCATAAAAGAGCACGCGAGCGGAAGGCCATTCTACCCGGCAAAAAGTTGGACATCTTGCAGGGTCATCTTGAGACGATGTACTGTCTCATGCACACGACTGATGATACAGCCGGGCTTTTCGGGCCCCACTTTGGGTGCCATTTTGTAGTGAAATAGGTAGAAAAAATGTTCGTTAAGGACTGCAGCGACGGTCTGCTGCCTCAACGGCAGA
Source organism: Odontomyia ornata (assembly GCA_963969285.1). NCBI lineage: Eukaryota > Metazoa > Arthropoda > Insecta > Diptera > Stratiomyidae > Odontomyia > Odontomyia ornata. The sequence continues at coordinate 373,610,775 of OZ017738.1, read as the reverse complement.
GGATGGTAGTATCCGTCGAGATTGGCCTTGTCTGGGGACGCGTGAATGCGCTGGCAGGCTAGCGTTGTGGTGTCGTGGGGCGGGTTCTTTCCCCCAAAGTCAAAGTCAAAAGCGCTTTATTTAATACTAATCGATATAAATTTTCAAAGAATATAAAGCAAGTTCCAAACAATAAACGTACAAAAACTTAATGGCCCAAATGGCTCCCTAAATTTATACGTTATTAAACATATTTCTTCAAAAAAAACTCTAGCAAATTTAATTAATTAAGATTATTACATATTTTGAAAATCAATTGGAAAAAGGAGAAAAAACCAACCAACACTATCCTGAAATTATTTATAATTTAGCACAACAGTGAACTACTACTACTTTTAGTGCCTTACTGAGCATGATTTTCACATGTTCAGTATAGTACAGATACTGATCGAGATAAATACCGAGGTATCGAACACAGGATTTATGTGGAACCCGTTCTAAACTACCCTCGCCAGCCATTATGTGGAAATCTTTCCAATTACGTTTCAGGTCTATCACTTCAAACATCTTACTGATGTTAGGCAGCAAGCTGGTTGGGCGATAGCTTTTAGGGCATGAAGATTCTTTTCCTTTCTTCAAGAGCGGAAATACCTTAGCCTTTTTCCACTCATTTGGGAAATATGAATTGTTCAACATGTTGTTGAACAATATGCAATAATTCCTAATAGCAACCTCAGGCAAATGTCGGAGAACTGCATTTGGAATACCATCAGTACCACATGATTTATTGTTGTTTATCTTGCGAAATATGAAACACAAGTCTTCATAGCTGACAAAATAATCAATAAGATTCAAGCTCGGTATGAGATCAGATGTTAATGTTTCATTGAAATGAAGAATTGATTGGCCGTTCAGGCTTGATTTGAACTCGGAAACTATTGCTTCAACGATCTCTGAAAATATTTCATTACCTCTCTCAGGGTTTGGTAGATGAACCAATTCAAAATGTGTTCCAATCAGGGCAAGTTTATCCAATCCTTCACATATAATCCTATTTCCATTTCTATCCGGAGTCGTACTGTCAATTTCGATACCAGCCCTATCAAGAAGAATCGATTGCCAGTTAAGCGGAGTTAGTATATGGTGAAAATCGGAGATTGCGTAGTGACGATTACCGCGCATGAAATCATTGCAGGGTACGATGCAACATTAGTAACCAGCAATGGTGGTCACATGGTAATTACCAAAAAGTTTTAATTTCAGAGCTTAAATCCTGTGCCACCGTTATACTGAGTTCCTTTCTTCTTTTTGAAGCATACGTGATATACATAGTTTTTTCTAGCGTCATAATCGACACGCCAACTCAATGAGAAAATGTTACTTTTAGTACATCGGAAAAAAATATGCTGAATTGGCACCGCAGTTATCTGGGTCGGAAACGGCGCAACAAAAAGAATGCAGTAACATTTCCACTGATGAGTACGTGTAATGGCAAAATAAAAAGTTTATCATACTTAGCATTTCCCTTGTAATGCATTTCCATTCTACTACACTGACAATTGGAAATACAACTAAAAGTGAGCAAAAAAATGAAAATAATAATCTAACAATAGCCCATTTAGATATGTTCAGTTAGATGGCTTTATGTTACACAAATTTTTCGTCAAGAAAACAAAATATTCCTATAAAATAGGCAGTTTCTTTATAGATAAATATTTTAGCATTGCTGTTTTTGCTATATAGTTATTGAGTCCAAAATACAATCTTAAATATATTACCACAGCAATGTACGCGAAACTATGAAAAACATACAAACGCACTTCAAATTTAATCGAAGTTTTGTTTAGCAAATTCTGGATTGAATTGATTATTATATTTCTGCCGAATACGAGGCGCGGGGTTGACAGGCTCGGGTTCCGGTTCTTCTTCTCCTCGCAATTTTTTCAGTAGGATCTCTTGACGTTCCTTTTCAGCAGCTTCGCGTTGTAATCGTGCTTTTCTTAGCTTTTCCATCATTTCTTCCTTTTCTTTCGCTTTTTCGTCATCATCCGAATCAGAGCTCGAAGAACTTGAAGAAGATTTCTTCTTATGTTTTTTCTGTTTTTTATTTTTCTTTGATTTCCGTTTTTTATGTTTTTTGTGTTTCTTATGTTTTTCAATTTTATTTTTTGCAATTATCTGCTTTTCAATCGATAATTCTGGTACTGGTTTCTTTGGCATCGGTTGTAAATTTTCTGGTGGTAAATATTTTTTTATTACGTTCAGCGGGTCGTGATAATATTTTTTATTAACATCCTTTTCTGGTTCCGATTTAGATAAATGATCACTAGTCCTGTCTGGTGGTAGTTCATACCAACTTCGAGTTTTCAGGGCTTCATTTGTATCCTGTCCTAAGTAAGTTAAATATCCTATCTTCTTTTCATATTCTTCGGTTTCTGCTTTCTTTTCCTTTAAATATTCAACGTTCGGTTTCGATACTTTCTCTGTTCCACTTTCTAGTGACGCAAATAAATTTATATGTCCCGACGCAGGAATTTCGTCCTGAGATGTTTCCACAACTGTTGAATGTTGTACTGCTTTCTTCCTCAGTAGGTCGATTCTTGCTTCCTTATCCTTTAGGAAATTCAAATTTTATAATTCATTCTTCATGTAGTATATAAATTATTTTTACCGCTAAAGATATTCTTCTTTGTTTTTCTGTTTCTTCCTCCGCTGCTTTCGCTTGGTCCCGGCGGACCCGCGCCATATTTTCTTTGGTCCGGACATGCCATCTAGAATAAAAATTCAAATCAATATTTTTATTTAAAATGTAATCACCTTGATTACTTTTGATAGAATATAGAAAGTCCAGATAATAGAGTATGCATCCCTACTATGAATACTATATAAAATAAACTAAAACCAAAGAAAACTGATTTCAAAATGCACTAAAAGGTAGGAAATAGAGGTTTTGGGATCAGAACCAAATCAGGCGTTCCCCGTTTTAGTAACGATAGATTAATTAGCTGTTGCCACTTACTTTTCAAAACAGGGATTCACTCACCTTTATTTCATACTTTTTAGGGCGTTTTGAAGTTGGTTTTCTTCTTTGATAAAAGATTCTTTAATGATATTTAGTGGCAACATGTCTTCAAAAAAATTATAGCTTGTGTTAATGCTGAATAAATAATGATACCTTATAAATTATGGACCTAATTTTCCAAGTAGCGGAAACAACTTTCAAAAGCATAATTGGTTTCAAATGAGCAAGAAATCTTAGTCTTGAGTTTAGAATTAGAATTAAGAACAGGGTAAACTGTGAATTGATCCTCGCGGAAAACTTTTAGTCAAGAACCATTTAACGTGTTTTCAGTACGATTCGATTTTCCATGAACCTTTGCTGAAAAGAAATAATTCCTTATGGAGCTCATTGTGATCAATTCATTCTGTTCCTCCTGTAGTAATTATTTCACTTTTCTAATTAGGTCGAAACTCCTCTGTGAAGCTTATATGTACTTCAGATTACTTAACCGCTAAGATTTCAAAAACTCTATTAATCACATACAATTTACACGTAATAGTTGTTGAAGTATATAATATCGCACAAAATTGTGAAAATTTTCTTAGAAAAGAGTCTATAAGTGTATCTAAAGTTTTAAGTATATATCTTCTTCTTCTTAGCACTACAGCCCCTTTCGGGCCATTGCTTCCTGCAAACAGCGCATCCAACTGTCTCGGTCCGTTGACCCCGTCATCCAATTCCAAAATCCGAGCATCGATGAACTGTCGTCGTCAACCGAGTCAGACCAGCGTTTCCTCGGTTTCCCCACTGGCCGCCGGCCTTCAGTTCTCCCAACGAAAACCTTCTTGGGTATCCGTTGTTCGTCCATACGATTCATGTGTCCGGCCCATTGCAGCTTCCGCAGTCTTACAATCCTTGAGACCTCCGGTTCGTAAAAAATTTCATACAGCTCATGATTGTATCGAATTCGCCATTGGTTCCCGTCTAGCTTCGCTCCGATTATTCGCCTCAGGACCCGTCGCTCAAAGGCGTTCAATATATTTGCGGATGCTTGGGTTAGGGTCCATGTTTCACACCCATAGCATAACACAGGTCTTATCACAGATTTGTATACTTGGAGATTTTTTTTTCTGTGTATGCAGCTGGTCTTCAAGATCGTCAATACTGAATAAAATATTTTATTTGCGAGCTGTATTCTTCGGCGTATTTCGTCTCGATCATTGCCCGTTTTCGTTATTTTGGCGCCTAAATACAGAAATTCGCTAACATTTTCGATTGTGTATTCGCCAAGTGTGGTATTTTGTGTATTTGGGGTATTTTTCCTCGACTGCTTCATGAGCTTTGTTTTCTTTTCGTTGATTTGTAGCCCTACTAGTTTTGCTTCGCTGTCGAGTTTCAGGAAGAGTTCTTTGGCAATTGTTAGTGACCGTGACAGAATGTTGATGTCGTCCGCATAGGCCACTAGTTGGTTCGACTTGTATAGTAATGTACCTCGCGTATCGACAGGTAGCTTCCGTATGACGTACTCCAGAGCCAAATTGAATAGCAATGGGGCCAGCCCATCTCCCTGCTTTAGTCCGATATTTGTGTCAAAGGCATCGGTGAGTTGGTTTTTGATGCGGACTTGGGAGGTTGTCGACGTCATTGTCATTTCGGTAAGAGGGACTAACTTGGCTGGGATGCCAAAACCAAGCATTACTTGTTACAGTACGTTACGATCCATACTGTCGTATGCTTGCTTGAAGTCAACGAAAATTTGGTGTACGTCTATGTAGAACTCCCAGCATTTTTCAAGTACCTGCTTGACTGTGAACAATTGGTCTGCTGTTGATCTACCTGCCCTAAAACCACCTTGATACTCCCCAATAATACTGTTGGCGTATGATCCGATTTTATTTTCTAAGATTTTAGAAAATAATTTATACACCGTACAAAGTAGTGATATGCCTCTATTATTTTCGCACTGTAGCTTGTCACCTTTTTTATGGATAGGGAATATAATTGATTGGCCCCACTCTTTCGGCATATGTTCTTGTTGCCAAATGTACAGGATGACTTTCTGAATAGCTTCATGAACACTACTGACACCATATTTGATGAGCTCCACATCTCATCAATGCCCGGCGCTTTATTATTAAGTAATTTCAGTATATATCAGCAAACATTAAATGTTAGATGATTTTCATGGTTTCATGTATGATCCTTTAAATTTTTCGCCAAAATATAAGTAGACGATAGTATCATATAATATTAAGTATAGTGCATATTGTAAAATGCGCTTTATTATGTTACTTATGAATTTTTTACATAGCTGTTTAATTGAGTTGCATTAATATAGATTTTGAAAAATTGTTTAAAAAAAGTTAAATGAAGATAGTTTCGTCACATTATAGACACCGTACAGAATTTCTGCACAAGACAAGAATCCTAATAAAACGGTGGACCGTATCTCCGGCTGACACACATGATTGCCGCTTTGAGCACGCGGTGCCAGCGTTCGATTAACCCGTTGGAAGCGGGGTGATAGGGTGACGTCATGGTTCAATCGTATCCGATGAAGTGGGTCAGCGCCTTGAAAAATGACGACTCGAACTGAGTGCCTTGATCCGTTGTAATTTTGCGTGGCATGCCGAACCACGCTACCCAGTTATTGAAAAATGCTTGAGCAACGGTTCTAGCTGTTTGGTTAGTTAACGGTATTGCCTCGGGCCACCTTGAAAATAGGTCGATTACCGTCAGGCAATATTTGTAGCCTTGGGATGGTATCAAAAGGCCGATGATGGCCAGGTGTACATGCTGAAACCGTTCATCAGGCATCCGAAAGTTTTGTGTCGAATTTTTTGATGGCGACCAATTTTCGATCGCTGGCACGATACGCAATTTCATGCCAATACTCACTTGCCTCTTTTCATGTTTGTCCATATGAATTTCGAATAACTTTCTACGCAATATTAATGGAACGATCGGGCGCACTTTCGAAAGTGACGTTTCAGCCATCAGTTCCACGTTATCACCAACGATAACGTGTTGCAAGATAAGTGACGTGGTATTATTGCGGAGGATTTCCTGCAGTTCTGCATCCTTTTGATGCTCAAGCATCAATTCATTCATACTAACAACAGATGGGACTGAGATTACTTCAATCCGTGACAGAGCGTCCGCGACGCTGTTGGTAGTTCCAGGAATGTACCTTACGTCCGTAGAAAACTGGGAAATGAAGCTCTCGTGGCGAAGTTGTCGTGGTGACACTTTGTTGGATTGTTGCGCAAACGCGCTGGTAAGTGGTTTGTGGTCCGTGAGAATGTGAAACGTCGAGTCAAATAGTGCCGAAAGTGACATATGCTGCTGTACATGGCCAGCAGTTCGCGGTCATACACGCTGCAGCTGGTTTCGAATTTGGATAACTTTTTCTGACAAAAAGCAAGCGGTATCCGTTTGCTCGAGCATTGTAATAAACGTCGATTCCGCGGAGCGAACCCCGCAGAGATCTGTCATTCCTATACAATTTTCCAACCAGCTGATAAGGTTGGATGACAGATCTCTGCGACTGAGCCGCCACATGACGTCAGCAAAGTAGGGAATTAGGAATTGCGGGATTGGGGTTTATTCAAGCGCGAATCACACCGGGAACACATTTCACTGGAGGACTTGTGAAATTTCCGCTGCTCCAGGTTGTGTAAAGTACTCGTGGAGAGCAGTTTCGTGTATCGCCAGAAAATCAATTTATCTGGCTTTAATTCACCCAAACTCGCGTCAGCCTTTCAAGTGCGTAGTGAAACTGTCGAAGTGTGAATGGTTATCGTCGGGAGCACTGGACGCGCTGACCTTGCATCAAAGTAACGTGGAGGAGTTGTACATATCCCACTGTTACGCAATAGGCGAACGATGTCCCATGGTTTTCTTCCGGATGGTCGACAAATTCGAAGTCCTTTCTTTCGCTAACACCCATAGCGTGACCGACTATGACCTAATGCATATAGCTCACTATTGCCCAACGGAAACATTTGAATTTAACAGGATGCCATCAAGCTTCTGACTTGGGACTAGAGTAAGTCATTCAACCCCCTTGTTATGACATGTGTTAATAGCTAAATTATTTCAGCGCAACTACAATAGTTACGTCTAAGTATCAGACGCACCAAATGACCACGATTCCAAAGAAGTGGTTAGCTAATGAGTCCCTATGACTCACTATGTAATAAGATAATATTGACACATGGTAATAAAATGTAATTAGGGTAGAACCTTTTCCTAATGATACTTTCTAAGAATTATCGTTATGTGTAAAACGTATATACATAATTGTATTAGGAGATAAGATTTTGCAAACATATAAATGGAACTCAAAAATGTTAGTTTAGTCAGTCTTGTAAGTTAAACGAAATAAGAAAGTGTTCCTTTTTTTTAAAAGTATTGTTTCCTTTTATCTTGAGATTTGAGTGGACTAATTGGTTCACGTAACTGGCGCATTCGGACAACAAACATAACACACTCTGGAGGAAATTATAAAGAAACTCAAACACTTAAATTTTTCAGACCGTCAAGGCTTGCAAGGACATTGCAGATCAGAGAAGGAAACGGATTTTAAACATTTATCGGCATATATCCATTCCATTCCGCCTTTTGATGGAAACCAGGTTGATCTATTTCCGTTCATCGACGCAATAGACAACGTAAATTTGACCTCGCTTGGAAATGAACTCCGTCCCACAAAAATTATAGACAGAACACGTGAACTAGTGCACAGTCCCATCACGACAAGTTGGCAGGAAATCAAAGCGCTGCTCATCAACCACTTCGACACCCCGGAAAACGAGACGCAATTGATGGAGAAATTACTGGCAGCCTGATTTACAACCCCAGGACTGCTTTACGAGTATATGTGTAAGTGTCTATTTAAGTTAAATCATAAGATTAATTATTCTAAAGAATATTCTGAAGCACAAAAAAGTGAACTAATTAAAACCAAAAATCAAATTGCAAAAAATACCTTTGTAAACAAGTGTCCTGAGCCTATTCGTGCAATAATTCACGCGTATAAGCCCCCCCGCGTATAAAGTGCTAGTAAATACTGGGTATTTAAATTATGGGTCAAAGAAACGCGAACAATCTTCTTTTAAACAAAATCAGGCTAGTGTTCAAATAGGAAATGCGGTTCCGTCTGGTTCTAACTTGGAGCAAAGATTCGGTGCAAATGGTTACTCCGAGAATCATAACTTTCAGGGCACTAGAACAAACTCGGTCAACAACCGATATAAAATCAATGAAAATAGCAACACTTTCCTCTGATGTATCTATGAACACAGCTACTTCCCGTTCAACATCTCTTCATGTTGATACGGATTTTCACTTGCTAGCCTCGGACGAAAACATTCCCTACCCATTGTTCTACTAACGATCGAGGACAAGAAACTTCGATGCCTCATAGATACAGGTTGTTCAACGTCCTTAATGAATCTGTAACTTGTTGCACATCACAAGCAACACACCCTAGGGAACCCAATGAACATTTATTCAATTAATGGAAGCTCATTAGCGACTAATGGATTTTATTCCGATTTTCCGCAGGAATTTTCCATTCAAGCTAAAATTGAATGGAAACTTGTGGATCTTGAAAATAAAAATTTTGATTGCATAATCGGTCAAAACATACTTGTCCCCACAAATGCAGTACTAAGTTTTAAAGACAATACATTGGGGATAAACGACGTAACCATCCCTCTTAACTCAAATGAGATCGTCGTATACCAAGCTATTTCTGAACCATTCCGTGAACCAGGAAAAGTCAATAATACGACTGAAATCTATTCTCACGAGGAGCTTTCTTTAATTGAGCGCATTAAAAATGAATTCAAAGACCTGGAGTATAAAAAGGATGATCCTTTAACTTTTACTCATGAAGTCAAGCATGGGCCTAAGCTCACAGTAGATACCCCAGTTTATCAAAGAAACTATAGATATCCATATTCTTTGAGAAACTTTATTAAAAAGCAAATTGAAGAAGACCTTAAACAAGGAATATTTCAACGGTCAAGTTCACCATATAATTCGCCAATATGGGTTGTTCAGATGCCTCGTATACGGACACACCGCGTATGGCTGTAGGGGACACGACAGGAGATCTCTGTGCTACAAATGTGGTGAAACGGGGCACAAAAGGAAGGAGTGCACGAACGAGGCAAAATGCATTCTTTGCAAGGACGCTAAGCTAGCACCCGGCGACCTCAAACATGAGCCGGGGACAGGGAGATGCCGGGTTTTCAAGGAGGCCCTAACTAAAGCCAAATCGATACTCAAATGATCCGTATCCTGCAGGTCAATTTGCACCGAAGCACAAACGCCCAGGACCTACTTGAGCAGTTTGCGAGGGATAAGAAAGCTGACCTCCTGTTGCTGAGCGAGCAACATCATAACAAGGACTCGCAAGCGTGGTACCCTGACAAAACTGGTACCTCGGCCATCTGGGTTCGAGACAGCGCCCGCCTTCAGGTGCAGGGCCATGGACGCGGGGATGGTTTTGTGTGGGTGCGGTGTTCAGGGATAACATATTTCAGTGTTTATCTGACGCCTAACGAGGCAATGCGATCCTTTCGAACCAAACTCGATGCCCTGGAGGACGCTGTCTCGAACACAGAGGGCCACATGCTGGTCGGGGGAGACTTCAACGCTAGAGCCATCGAATGGGGTATGCCACAATCCGACCCAAGGGGAAAGCAAATATTGGACATGGCGGCCAGAACAGCGCTTTTTGTCCTAAATACTGGTAACACCCCTACTTTCCGCCGCTGGGGTTGCGTAGGAACCATACCCGATGTGACACTCGCTTCGGAGTCCCTGGTACCTAGAGTACACAACTGGCGAGTACTAGAGGACTACTCGGCTAGTGATCACCAGTATATAGCTGTTGAGATTCACGACGGTGCCACTCTGCGTGCATATGCCCAAACTTCAATCCTCGGATGGAGGACTGGGAGGATGGACGTCGAGAAGTTCACTGACGCGCTTACGGCAGGCGCACCGTTGCTGGGAGCTCCGCCAGGGAGTGGAGGGCCTACAGCCAAGGACTTGGTGAACTCAACTATGAGTACCATCATAGCTGCTTGCGAGTCTTCCATGCCCCGCCGAAGACCCCGACATGGTAAGCCTCCAGTATACTGGTGGTCAAACGAGACCGCCGAACAAAGAAGCGAGTGTCACAAACTTCGGCGAGAGGCCCAGCGGGCGCGAACACGGGAGGAGGCAGACACTAGGCTAGCAGCATACAGGTCCGGCAGGAAATATCTTCGCAGGCTTATTAACAAGAGCAAGGCCCGATGCTGGCAAGACCTCGTGGACGATGTAAATAGGGATCCGTGGGGCCTAGGTTACAAGCTGGTCATGGGGAAACTTGGTGCCCTACGGAAGCCTTGTATACATGACGCGGAAAAGATGGACGCGATAGTGCGGGGACTCTTCCCCGCACATCCCGTCCGTGTTGACGCTGTCCATGGTGAAACAGCAGTCGAGTGCCCACTCTTCACACAGCTGGAACTGGAGGAGGCAGTCCTCTCCCTGAAGGCAAGGAAGGCTCCAGGTCCAGATGGTGTACCAGCTGAGGTTTTGCAGCTCGTCTATCACCATTGTCCTGACTTGCTGCTCAGCACATTCAACGCTTGCCTACGGGACGGGGTTTTCCCGGTACGATGGAAGGTGGCGAGGCTCGTGCTGGTCAGCAAGGGGAAGGGAAATCCCGAATCGCCGTCTGCATACCGCCCGTTATGCATGCTAGACACGGCTGGGAAAGTGCTAGAGAAACTCATCAAGGGAAGACTCACTGACGCGATTCGTGCTGCTGGGGACCTATCTCCTCGGCAGTACGGCTTTAGAGCAGGACGTTCTACCATTGATGCGATTGCAGAGGTGGTGAACGCGGTCCAAAAGGCAGAGGCATATAGTCGCACCAAGCGACGGATCGTGCTGTTGGTGACACTCGACGTCAGGAATGCCTTCAACTCCGCTAGATGGGTGGATATTCTGGATACGCTGGAAAACTCTTTTCAAGTTCCAGAATATCTAATGCGGCTTTTGAGGAACTACCTAAAGGACCGAAGCCTGCTCTACGACACGACACAGGGCCAACGAAGGATGGCGGTTACATCGGGTGTTGCCCAGGGATCTATCCTTGGTCCGGACCTGTGGAACGTGTCTTACGACGGGCTACTGAGACTTGAGATGCCAGATGAGTCGCGCTTGGTCGGCTATGCGGATGATGTTGCGGCTCTGGTCGCCGGACGCACCGTTGAACAAGCGCAACTTAGGCTAGGTATGCTAATGCGCCGAGTGAGGGACTGGATGACTACTCGCGGGCTCAGTCTAGCACTGGAGAAAACCGAAGTGGTCATCTTGACAAAAAAGAGAATCCCTAGAGTAAGGGTGATCAGTATTGGAGATATACAGATCGAATCGAAGCCAGCGGTGAAGTACCTGGGGCTACTGATCGACTCGAAGATGAGTTTCTCTGAGCAAATCAGGGCAACGGCTGAGAAGGCTGCTTCGGGAATATCGGCCCTGAGTCGACTTATGGCCAACGTAGGGGGACCCAGCCCATCAAGAAGACGCCTCTTGATGAGTGCTGTAGGGTCAGTGCTACTGTACGGAGCAGAGGTATGGGGCGACGCTCTCAGCAAGGAGGTATACCGAAAACGATTGGCACAGGTACAGAGAAGAGGAGCACTGAGAATTGCATCTTCGTATCCAACAGTCTCCGACTCGGCGGTGAGAGTGATTGCAGGCGTGATACCTGTCGTCCTCCTTGCTAGAGAGCGCCGCGCTATTTACCTGCGCCGAAACGAGGATGCGAGGGAGATGGTTGTCCGCGAGGAGAGACAACGCTCGCTCAACGATTGGCAGCAGTCTTGGAGGAATTGCACGAAGGGAAGGTGGACTGCGCGCCTCATCCCGGATGTGAGACCGTGGCTAAATCGAAAGCATGGTGAGACTGACTTCTATCTGACCCAGCTTTTGAGCGGGCACGGGTGTTTTCAGTCTTACCTGCACAAGATCGGCAAGTCACGGTCTCCCGATTGTCGGTTTTGCCCAGGAGAAGAGGACAATGCCTGTCACACATTTTTTGCGTGTACGAAATGGGCCAGGCTGCGAAGGGAACTCTACAGGGAGACGGGAGAGCTCACCCCGGATAATATAGTTGCGGTGATGCTCGAATCGGTTGACAAATGGAACCAGGTGGCACATTATGCTCGGGCAGTCCTAAAATATAAAAGGGACTCACAGCAGCCGGAGGCGCTGGGGCTGGGGGATCGCTCTTCTGGCAATTCCTCTTCCCCCCTCCCCTCCCGCTAGGAAAGGGACTCCCCAGCTTGAAGGCGCCCCACGGCGTAACAAAACGAGACCTGGCCCGAAGTAATGTGTCAAACGGTTCCAGGCTAGGTTCTCAGATTGACAGGGGAGGTGTTTAGTGGGTAGTCCAAAGGTATCCTCCATGGGAGTCCCACACTGCCAGACTCGGCGGGCATAAATGCCTTCACCTCCCTACCACAAAAAAAAAAAAAAAAAAAATATGGGTTGTTCCAAAAAAGACTCCAGGAGAACATCGACTTGTTATTGATTTCCGGAAAATTAATAATATTACAATTGAGGACAAATACCCCATTCCTCAAATCAATGACATTCTTGGGAAATTAGGGAATGCAAACTATTTTACCACAGTCGATTTGGGGAAAGGGTTTCATCAAGTCGAGATTAAACCCGAAGATCGCTACAAAACCGCCTTTTCCACAGATGAAGGGCACTTTGAATTCACTAGAATGCCATTTGGGTTAAAAAACGCACCGGCAAACTTCCAGCGACTCATGGATTCCGTTTTGAAGGAACATATTGGAAAAGATTGCATTGTTTACATGAATGACATACTTATTTTCAGCACTTCTATTGAAGAGAACGAGGTATCCTTACGAAAAATGAAAATCAATGCGCAGAAGTGTGAAACAATCTTGTTTCGGACAACGCTGCAGGGGGTCAGTCAAGACCGGAAACGTAATTGGAAAGATTTCCACATCATGGCTGGCGAGGGTAGTTCAGAAAGAGTTCCACATAAATCCTGTGTTCGATACCTCGGTGTTTATCTCGATCAGTATCTGTACTGTACTGAACATGTGAAAATCATGCTCAGTAAGGCACTAAAAGTGGTCATGGCCCTACGAAAGCTCTTTCATTCCAAATACATTGATCAAAAGGTCAAAATTATCTGTTACAAGACCCTGATTAGACCAGTTTTGACATATGGATGTCAGATCTGGTACAACCAGAGTGCTAGTACTATGGAAAAATTAAGAGTTTTCGAAAGGAAATGTCTTCGTGCATGTACTGGTTTGTACAGAAAGCCTGAGACGGATTGGAAACATTATATATCGAATAGAAGAATTTATCAAACTGCTGAAGTGACTAGAGTCGATATCTTCATATTGAAACTTCTTCGGAATCATATCGCAAGATCTGTGACTGTGAGTGAAAACCCTTGGAGTTCACAGCCGTTCCACCCTACAGACGGGTATATTGCGACTTGCTTCGCTACTGGCTTCATTCCTCCAGAAGCATTCGTGTATTTGGACATGAATCGATATGTTTTTTGATTCTGACGGCATCCCAGTCATATATCACATATATCGACGGGCCACCGATAAGAAGATAAAATATCCTCCGAACTTGAGTTCACGAGACCAACAATTACAATGGAGATACTCATTTGCTAGATTCGTTGAAGCTGATCGAGTTGAGACGGGGCAATCTAGGTATTGGTGGCTGAATGACAATGTCTAAATTATTCGTGTTTATTTTAAGTTTTGGTGTTTTTCGTTATTTAGTTTTTGAGTTTCAGCTCATTATTGCTACATTTAGTGTTATTGTTTATTTTTGTTAAAAATTAGGTATAGGTTAGGTTTATATTATGTTTATTATATTAGGTTAGAGATAAGGTAAAACGCTTAGGTTAGGAACATAGTTATAGATTTTTTTAGTATAAGATAAAGTTTTTGATTGCATTTATTAGAATTAAGTTAAAACATATTAGGTGTAGGATCAAAGTTCACTGTTGTGTTAAGATTATAAATAATTTTAATATAGTGTTGGTTGATTTTTTCTCCTTTTTCCAATTGAATTTTAAAAATATGTAATAATCTTCATTGATTTGAATTTGCTAGTTTTTTTTTTAATGTGTTTAATGATAACGTACAAATTTAGAGAGCCATTTGGGCCATTAAGTTTTTTATTGTTATTGTTTGGATTTTGCTTTATATTCTTTTAAAATTTATAACGATTAGTATTAAATAAAGCGCTTTTGGCTTGACTTGACTTGACTACGAAAAATATTACAAACGCTACGCCAAGCACAACTCAAAATTCAATTATCCAAAACCTCATTTCTTAAGAAAAACAGAATTTATTGGTCATATTATTACCCCTGAGGGTATTAAACCAAATCCTGATAAACTCAAAGCCATCCAGAAATTCCCACTGCCAAAAATGCAAAAACAAATTAAATCATTTTTAGGACTCACTGGATTTTACCGAAAATTCATTAAAGATTACGCCAAAATAGCCAAACCTTTAACTGCGACATTAAAAAAACAAAACAAAGTTGATGTTGTAATGATTTTTCTGTCTAAACTCACGAACGAAGTCGGAACCGACATCTCATCGGATCTAGACGTTAAGTCTGAGTCGTGCCGACGAATGGTACCAACCGGTCAACCAATCCGTGCACCGCGGTGGCTGCTTGTCGGCCAGCTAGATCGGAGAGGATTTGGGTCGCGGGTCTTAAAATGGATTACGCTCAATTACATTTTTCAGCCACCATTAAACGCCCGTTCCAAACGCGTCGAAAACACAATCATACGGAGGAGAAACCTACTTTACGTTACTCCGTATTTCTTCATTAATCCAGTCAAAGCACAAAAATCTAATTTCCATTTCGCGTTCCCGAATTTTACCGACGTGGTACCGAAAACGTTAACTTGAACCCGACGAAAGCTACGCTAAAGAAAAAGGCAAACCAACAAAGGTACCGCGCGCGACGCGAAACCGACCTCAGCGGATTTTTCCAAACCCTAACCTCTCCCCGGCATACTTACCCCGCACTCTCACTGCCTCTGGAAACGAAGGACCACTGGAAAGGAAAGTCGTTGTTAATTTAGCAATACATGGTTTTTATTGCTATCAACTTCAAATTACTTAAGGTTTAAATCGAACGAATAATGGTGTGAATGGATTGTAAATTATCAAGAGATTATCTATATTTTGTATAGAATACACTTGCTAGAAAATATTAAGCTATGCAAACAATATTATTATTAGTTTTGTTACATTATTTCCATGGTATAAATTATATATTATTCTTTCAGAAATTATACAGGCGACGACTAGTGCTTCTTTTCAAAACAGATTCTAAGCAAAATTAATTCAAAGAGGATGTAGAACAAAAGGTTAGTCCTCTAGAGTTTATAACTATCGCGATTATTAAAGGGAATATTTAAATTGAGAAAAAAACATCTTCCTTACTTTCACGGCGGGGTTTGCCATAAGAGACGATAAAGTTTAATGCACTATTAGTTTATAATCGTAAATTTGTAACCTAAGTACTTAAGTGAGCTGAAATACTAGTTGACTAAGCTATATAATGATTTGTTAAAAATTAACTTAAACATTTATTTCCGTTGTATAATATATTGTCCAAAAATTACTCCAGAAATATTTTGAACGAGTTAAACGCGAGTAAATGGATAAAATGTATCTTCGCTTAGTGTTACACTTATTAATTAACAATGACTAATATTCCTTCCTTATATAGCAAAATGTCGCCCAAAACAAAGCAATCTAATTATTTTTAGGTTTTCTCCAAGTTAATTGGTTCAGGACCTTTATCACAACAAAATTGTATAAGACCTATGTGTGTGTGGTTGGTTTGTGCAAATTATTGTTACATATGAGCCCTTGACTAATCAACTAATTTGACAATATCAAATTGCTTTCCAATAATTTTAAATAAAATCATTTGAATTCTTTCCCTATTGGTATCATTGGTTATTATTAATTATTATATCTATTATGTCTTAATTATTATTGTTTGTCTTATTTTTTTATTCATTAATATGGTTAGTATTGTTTTATTATTATTGGTTGTTTATTATGATTGTAGTATTATTTCTCATTCTTATTTGTATGATTTGTTGAATATTAAGGGTATTCGTATTATTTTGTATAATTATTTGTGTTATGAGCTATTTATGAACATGGTTTGTTTTATTTCTGATTATTATCGTTTATTTATTATGACTGTAAGAATTATTTCTCATTATTATTTGTATTCTTTATTGGATGTGTGTAAGTCAGTTCGAATTTCATATATTTTCTTCAGAAATATGTTTTCTATAAATTATCATATTAACTAAGGTTCTCCGAATATTAAAATTCAAAGGAATATAATGTGGTTATCATGCATTAAATGCTACCGCAATTTTATTTGCTGACCTCAATGACTGAGAAGTGTTGAGTTAGTTATCGAGATTACATAAAATTTCTCAAGCCGAGAAAACACACAGATGGACAGACAGGTCCGTGTTTTAGTGAAGTTTTGCTAACTTTTTTTTTGGTAAATTTCTCAAGAGAATTTGAGTACTCTAACGGAATACTAGTGGTTAAAGCTAGTTCAAAATTTTAGTTTCGAAACTAATGTATATTTAAGTTGGTAAGAATACATTTAAAGTTAGTAAGAATGATTTTTGCAGCACATTCAAAATTTCTAAACAAAATTATCACTAATGATACTGATTCTTGTAGAAAATAATTAATTCGACGATATTGGTATTTCGGTCTCCGTATCTTTCATTCTTCGATAAGAACTTATTCAATTTGTACGAGTATCAGGGCTTGCTGTACATCCGCGGATTCTGATAAAGACCGGCATGCTAACCAATTTTTCGTTGTACACGAAGACGATTGCTACTTACAATCAGACTTGAATTTTTCCTCAAGACGTGCGTGGCCTCTTGATCTTAAAACCGGTCCCCGGCCACCTTTATAGCTGTTGCGTTTGCATTTCCGACTGTGGGTAGATACGATAGTGGTAGTAAGTGCTCTGTTGACTGATTTCCGTCGCTGTGATTGTCGATTTCAATCCAAACAGTGGTCGACGTTCCAACATGACACAATTCCCCAGTAAAGATTATGATATGGTCGTGTCATCGAGTCGGGCATTTCACAGTGAACACTTTATTTTTCCTGGATGTTGATGCTAGACAATTTTATTAGTATCTTTGTTGGCTTCACTGAAATAGGCCCCAGTCACCGCATATGTATTACACGATGAGATGATCTAATTGGATAATGAGGGCTGCTGTTAAGTGCAGATACAAGTTATGATGCAATTGGAATGCGAACTCGCTTACCCGGGTAGCAGGTGATGGAAATTTCTGCAGTCGTCAGCCGTTATGTCGTTGAGATTCTTGGAGGAACTTTCAATTGTGACGGCAGCGCGGAAGAGATTTACAAATTGCAACCACAAGAATTGTGGCGCGGTTTTGATTTCTTGGTCAGAGCACGGTGAGACGGAATCAAAGGGAAAATCATTGCACACTCACTAAATCTTGAACTGAACCCTCCACTTTTCATCTGATGGCACTTACTTCTCCCACACACCCGCCATGTGCCTGCCACTTGACTTTGACATCCCACGACAAAACCGACGTGGGATGGGAAGCCGTCACAACGAACATGAGATGGAAAGCCACATGGCGGCAAGGTGTATTGGTAGTGGTCGCCAGCGGTGTCGAATGATTCATTGCAATGTGTCTGATAAAAAATACGTGGATGCATTCGAGAAGCTAAAATTATACACTCTTAGCGAGCGGCTCATCCCGATTTCGAGAAGCAATTCACTTTGACCACGGATGCAAGTAACTTCGCCATAGGTGCAGTACTAAGTCAAAATAATAGACCTGTCAGTTTCGCATCCAGAACCTTAAACGAGCATGAAACAAGGTACGCTGCAATCGGAAAAGAGCTGCTCGCTATAGTTTGGGCTGCCAAATACTTTAGGTCATTTTTATACGGCAGGAAATTTCTCCTGCAGACTGACCATAAACCGTTGGTATACTTAGAAAATTTAAAAGAACAAAACGCAAAGTTGCAAAGATGGAAAATGATGCTAATGGAGTATGATTTCATTACCCAATACATCAAAGGAAAAGAGAACCACGTTGCCGATGCTCTTTCTAGAGTAGAATTTCATGCAATAAGTAACAGCGACACAAATTCGCTGGCTACACAGCATACGGCTCAGGAAGACAATTTAAATTATATAGCTATCTCTGACAAACCTTTGAATATTTACAAATAGCAACTTGTCTTTAAGCTAGGTAAAACAAATAATACTAAAAAGCAAACTTTCAACGGCAAAACACGATTAATCTTTACGTTTAGAGAATTTGACGACAAGACTATAAAGTATATACTTCAAAACCATGTGCCCCAAATAGGTACCACAGGAGTAAAGTTTCCCAATAAAGAAATACTTCTGCAATTCCAAAAACACTATAACACATGGAAGTGTGATAACCCTAAAGCTTGTCTAGTTCAAGCAAATAAACTTCTTTGGGATTGCAACAACGTTGAAATCAAAGAACTTATTGCTAAAGAACACAGGAAGAATAACCTTCCTGGAATAAACAAGACTTATGATATAATATCAAAGAGATCCTTTTTTCCTTACCTAAAGGAACAGATATCAAATTTTGTAAATAACTGTTCCATATGTGCTCAATCAAAATATGAACGAAACCCCCCAAATTAAAATTTGAACTTACTGAAACCGCAAAAAATACACGAGACATTTACCATATCGACATATGGTTCAGAGATAAAAACTCTCCTTACCTCACATGTTTGGATAAATTCTGTTTTTAACAGTGGGACACTATTTTTCACGCACTACGCACAATTTGAACAAGATAGGCAAACCTAAACTCATTGTAACTGATAATGAGGGTGCTCTGGACTCAGAGAAAACAAAGAATTGGTTGGAAAAGGAAAATATTAAATACCATTTTTGCTCACCACACTATAAGACCGGCAACTCAGATATTGAAGTAGCACATCGTTCGCTAAATGAAAACTTACGAACGTTCCTTCTTAGATGCAAGCAAGAAGACAGAACTTAACCCGATCGAGGAATGTATATCCTGCTATAACAATTTAATTCATTCCAGCCATAAAGAAAAACTGGCAGATATATTCTTTAATGAATGTAACACACCCAATGAAAAAATATTTGCACGGCTTCAAAAATATAAAGAACAAACTATCGCAAAACGTAATGAAGACAGAGAAAACGTCGATCTAAACGATTCACTAGTCAAACATCCCAAAACCCGACAAAACTATCCCCTCATTATATAAAAAAACCCAAAAACTCAAAAATACATCCACAAAGACTGAGATGGAAACGTAAATTTTTCCATTCCAGGGATGATTCTAATGATCTTATTTGTAATGCTCCCCGGGACGATCAGTGTAACCATGTTTCCACTTACTCAGCAGAACGAATATGTGGCCATCGAAGTAGCAGCCCAATACACCGTCACGAGCAAAGCAATAGTTGGGTACACTGTACACCAAAAGGACCTCGAGCAGCTTACTTCCTCCCTCAAACGAGGACTATCAAATCTGAAAAATCAGAGAACAAACATAGACCTTACAGCATCTGAGCAAACTATTGACCACTTGCATTCTGAAATCTCTGCTCTATTTTTGAGTTCACAAAGGTACAAGCGAGGGCTATTGAATCCAATCGGAACTATCTGAAAATGGTTAGAAGGGACCATGGATTATGAAGACCGACAGATTATACAGCAAAATTTTTACAAAATAGAAAATAACGAAAAAACCTTACAAATTAACGAAGAAAAACTTTTAAAATGTAATAACGACATACAAGCCAGCATACGAAACATTACTCGACAGCTGGAAACAAACAATCATTTAATCGAAACCCATTCAGACCTAATTGTTTCAATATTAAATAATCACACGGAAATTTAAAGCGCTATACAAAACTTCTTACACTTCCAACAAATTTTGAACCTAGCCGTTGAAAAAGTCGAACAGATATACGAAATATTTTTGAACAACAAAGCTCATCTCCTTCACAGAAATATTTGGCAGATCGTGACAATCGCGTATAAAATAACGCCTTTAAAATTACAGTACATACAATCCGACGTGCTTATTGATAGAGAAAAACTAATAATTTTTATTGAAATCCCATTAATTTTGGAATCAATCTCGATAGTTAATATTTTTCCGCTACCTAATGAAATGAACTTGCAACTTTATACTCCAGAAAAGAGATATTTTGTTCAAAACGGCATTGCAAGAAATATAGATACAAAACAACCAATTCAAGACACCTGTGTTCGATCTATTCATAAGTTAAAACCAGTAGATTGAAAATTAATCGAGGATAATATAAACCACGCCAACGAAATTAACCAGAACACTATCCTTTTTACAAATATACTGGCCAAACATGTCTATTATTCTTGCAATAATTCTCACGAACAACAATTAATGGTAGAATTTAAGAACTTTATTATAAATTTCGAATTTTGCAAAATTAGGGTTGGAAAATATGTTTTTTCAAATACTATTAAAGAAGAATTTACTCCAAAAATTTTATCTCAGGCTAATGTCATAGCAAATTATTCAGTATTGTAGCCACTGAAATTTGAACATTATTCAGAAATAAAAAATAAAACGATTGAACTGGGGCGAATCCAAGAACTACTAAAATTTAATACGACCCATAACCTATTAAAATTTACAATACCCACTGGTATAATCACCATAGTATCATTGGCACTTAATTTAGCATATATTTTCAAGCAAACGTATTACAATGACAAATTGAAAATAAACATCACTAACAAATCTGAGGACAGATTTCCAACAAGGTCCCGAGGAGTTACCTCTGAGTATCAGACGCACCAAATGACCACGATTCCGAAGAAGTGGTTAGATAATGAGTCCCTATGACTCACTATGTAATAAGATAAGATTTGAGATTTTAGGAGCATCGTCGTAATGACCATGCAAACTCAGAAGAAATATTGACACATGGTAATAAAATGTAATTAGGGTAGAACCTTTTCCTAATGATACTTTCTAAGAATTATCGTTATGTGTAAAACGTATATACATAATTGTATTAGGTGATAAGATTATGCAAACATATAAATGAAACTCAAAAATGTTAGTTTAGTCAGTCTTGTAAGTTAAACGAAATAAGAAAGTGTTCCTTTTTTTAAAAAGTATTGTTTCCTTTTATCTTGAGATTTTTTTTCAAAGTCAAAGTCAAAAGCGCTTTATTTAATACTCATCGTTATAAATTTTAAAAGAATATAAAGCAAATTCCAAATAATAACAATCAAAAAACTTAATGGCCCAAATGGCTCTCTAAATTTGTACGTTATCATAAACTCATTTCATCAAAAAAAAAACTATAGCAAATGCAATTAATTACGATTATTACATATTTTTACAATTCAATTGGAAAAAGGAGAAAAAACCAACCAACACTATCCAAAAATTATTTATAATTAATACACAACAGTGAAACTTTGATCCTACACCTAATATGTTGTAACTTATTTCTAATAAAATACAATCAAAAAAACTTTATCTTATACTAAAAATACTATAACAATGTTCCTAACCTAAGTGTTTAATCTTATCTCTAACGGAATATAGTAAACATTACATATACCTAACCTATACCTGATTTTAACAAAAATATATAACAATACTAAATGTAGCAATAATGAGCTGAAACTCAAAAACTAAATAACGAAAAACACCAAAACTGAAAACAAACACGAAAAATTTAGACATTGTCATTCAGCCACCAATACCTGGATTGCGCCGACTCAACTCGATCAGCTTCAACGAATCTAGCAAATGAGTATCTCCATTGAAATCGTTGGTCACATTTGACATGCGAACGCACACCGTATTTAAAAGCCGAAAATCGCAAGAAAGTCATGAGTTTGAAGTGGCTTTCATTGTTGACAGCAGATTTAAACAAATTATCAGTCATTTCAAGCCCGTTAACGAAAGGAACTGTGCGATTCTTATCAAGACCAAATTCTTTAATGTCTGACTGATCAACTGTCACGCGCCCACAGAAGAAAAGGAGGATTCAATCAAGGACAAATTTTACAGTTCCATGAAACGCTGGATCCTGACAAGAACGAATCTGCTGAAATTTGTTCATAGAAATATGAACAAACAAGCAAATAACTCCTCATCGACAACACGACAGTGAAATCTGTTTCTGATCTTCGTTTCGTACAACTGTGAGTGGTTCTTAAGTGCAAAAGAAAGGGCTAGTCGGCGACTGATTTATGTTTTCGTAAATGGCGGCCCTTCCGGTATTTAATTTCAACCCTGGCAGTGACACACGGAAATTTAAAAAGGACGAATTCAGTGCGAAGTTGTATGAAAGTAAGCTCTTTATTAATACTAGTGTAGTCGCATATGACTTTACAGAAGTTAAGTTGTATAGACAATTGGTGTGGCCCTATTTAAAGACTGTGGAAGAATACGTTCTTTTCCTTCCCTAGAAACAGTGACAGTTGATGTCATTCTTCTAGGTTAAATTGAAAATTTTCAGATACGTATCTGTGATCTGCATTAACCGCGTTGTTGGTTGAATCTCGGCCATACTTGTAATCATTTATAATGGGTGATTTAATAGACGAGAATCAAAATGTTGTTGATGATGCTAGCAAAATAATAAAAGATGCAATTGAAAGTAGTATTGGCGGAAAGGCTTATTAACACGATTGTGTAAATAACTGATAACTGGTTTTGTGGCTGAGACATGTTTGGGGGTTTTAACAAAGCAGCCAAAGCCTTATAAATACATAGACCTGAATGGTATTGCATAGGAACGGTGCCGGTTTCGTACAGCTAGCTCCTGCTTTTGGAATAGGGAAACAGACGGATTGTGTACTGTTCTGTTTTTGACTTGACAAGTTGACAAGTTGAATAAGTGGACAAACGTATTTTAAACTCTAGCCTTCTTTTGGGTTACCACTTCCCGTATTATTTATTCAATTTCCATTGCAGTTACGAACGCGAGTTTCAGTATATCATCTATCAAAATATCATTAAAGGTATGTAGGTCCTAGTCGATGCACGTGAGAAACTTGACATTCTGTGGTGTAATGCAAATACCGAATATGAAGCAACATAAGCGAACATTTTTCATAGTACTCACGGTATTAGTACCAAAAATGTTTTTAGATTACGCACTTATTATTAGGAAATTGTGGCAGGGTATGGGAATACAACGAGCGCATGAAAGGCGGAAACAATTTCAAGTTAGTGATTCTGTCAGTTATTTTTTTTTGATGAATTAGATCGAATGATTATGTACCAACATATAAAGATACATAAAATTGTCGTAAAGCAACGTAAGGCGCCAGTTGTAGTGATTTTTAATTCTCGTCCATCTAGTTCATTTGAGAGAGATTTCCCGGAGGAAATCTAAACCGACCTCTCATTGGTTTTAGACGTGAAGTCTGGGAACGTGCCAACGGACTGTACCCATCAAGTCGACAAGTCCGGACACTCTTAGTCTACTCCGGACTAGCTAGCCTGCCAGCAGCCACCGTCGAATTTTTGAGAGACAAAAGGATAAAATATGTTTCATATGATAGCTAAATACAACTATTCTATATGTTAATATCAATGATTTTACTAGTAGGATAGCCATAGCATTTTTAAATAGTCAACAACAATGTATTACATATTACATGCATCCTTAATAATTGAAATTCACCCACAGATCCAGTAGTGACGGGGAAAAATCGGCGCAAACGTCGTGAAAATATATAGTACTTTTTCCAATGGTTAATTATCCTTTCCGATTGTTCGATTGACATGTCCTTTGCATGAAACTTAACCTAAAGCGAATTCAAAAGCACGGTGGTAACAGTATTCAACTCTTTATATTAGTTCAAAAGTAACGGGTAGTTTCAAGCAAAATTTCTGAAAATGCAATTTTCTGCATAGTCCCTAATTGAATTACAGCCAAAAGCAGAAATATACTAAAATATGTTGCCTTTCATATGCAACCTTGTAGTCTAGGCACTGAAGCACTGATTTGAAACCGATTGATTTGAAATTTTGATAGTCGATTGAAAAGAACATGAATAACAAATTTATACGGCGCCGGGAGCAGCTTCCACCCAGAGGATGAATGCCACCTCTTCTCGAGTGTGTATATATTAACATTCAAAATAACTCCTAACTTTAAACCAAAAAGTTGTATAATGATTTTTGAATAACCCAGTACTTTTTGAGTTATTCGTGATTTAAATGTGGGTTTTTAACTGCGAATAGCTCAACAAACATACGTTTTATGCAAACAATTATACCGATCTAAAATAAAGCTTATAAAAAAGCAAAGAAAGTTGTTTTTCATTTATTGTTTCAGAAGGAATACAAGTGAGTTAAGGCTCCTTGAAGGTGATTTTTCATTTGCCGTTAATTTATTTAAAGATTTCAATATTGAATAAAGGAAAAGCACTATCGGGTTGCAGGGGCACCTCATCCAGCGGGAGGGTAGGAAAGGATAGGGAATGCTAGAAAAGAGACCCCTCCACCCTCAACACCTCAAGGCGCTCCCTCCTAGCAATTAGAATAGCCCGAATGTAATATGCTGCCTGGTCTTATTTGTTAACTGATCTAAGGATCTCAGCGATTACACTATCTGGAGAGAGTTCTCCTAATTTCTTAACTTTTTGCACAGCCTGTGGACCGTGACTTGCCAAACCTGTGCAGGTAAGACTGAAAGCATTCATGCCCGCATAAGAGCTGAGTCAAATAGAAGTCAGTCTCACCATGACTACGATTCAGCCACGGCCTCATGTCAGGGATGAGGCACGCCGGCCTCATGTCAGGGATGAGGCACGCGGTCTATCTTCCCTTCCCGTCATTCACCCTTGTTGCCAATCTCCGAGTGAGCGTTGTCTTTTTTCAAGCGCAGCTGTCTCCCTATCACCTTCGTTTTTGTGCAAGTACGTTTTTAATGCTGACTCAGAAACTGTCCGATGCCAGATGCTACTCTCAGCGCTCCTCGTCGCTGTACCTATGCCAGCAGTTTTCGATACAGCTCCTTGCTGAGAGTTCCGCTCCATATTTCCGATCCGTACAATAGCACAGTCTGTACAACACTCATCAGAAGTCGCCTTCTTGATGAATAGGTCCCCCTAAGTTGGCCATGAGTGCCGACACACCTGTATTGCTAAGAGGGACATCTTCGAGTTGATCAGAACGCCTAGGTACTTCGACTCAACTTGTACTTCCCCAATGCAGATTGTCCTTACAGTAAGGATTCTCTAGGATGATTATTTCGGTTTTCCCTAATGCTAGGCTGAATCCGCGATCAGTCATATAGTCCCTCACTCGGCGCTTTAGTATAGCAAGTCTAAGTTGCTTGTTCAACTGTGCGTCTCTTGTATGCCGTAGAGCAGGATCCGTTAGGTAGTCCCTCAGAATCCGCACCAGCTACTCCAGCATTTAAAAAGGGATTTCAATTGCTTCCAGAATATCTGCCCATCTAGAGAAATTGAAGGCGTTTTTGATATCAAGCGTCACCAGCAGCACAACCCGTTTGTTGGTCCGGCTGTGAGTTTCCGTTCTTTGGACCGCACTCACCACCTCTGCAATCGCGTCAGTGAGTCTTTCCTTGGTGAGTTTCTCGGGCGGTATGGAGACTCCAAATCGGGTTTTCCTTCCCATTGCTGATCAGCACCAGCCTCGCTACTTTCGATCCAGGAAAACGCCTTCACGTGCGCAAGCTTGAACGCACTGAGCCGCAAGTCAGGGCAACGATTGTAGACAAGCTGCTATACTTCAGCAGGAACTCCATATAATCCTGGTACCTTCCTTGTTTTCGTGGATAGAACTGCCTCTTCCAGTTCCATCCTCGTAATAGGTAGGCTTTGCACTGGTTTGCTGTTGTGGACTGCATTCACGCGGGCAGTATGTGTAAGGAACAGAGCCCGTACAATTTCGTCCATCTTTTCTGCTTCACGTTAGTAGGGCTTGCGTAGGGCGCTGAACCTCCGCATGATCAGTTTGTACCCCAGGCCCTACCGGTCCTTCTTATTCACATCGTCCACGAGGTCTTGCCAGCATCGGGCCTTACTCTTGTTAATTAGCTTTCGAAGAGATTTCCTGGCTAAGCTGTATACTGCTAGCCTTATGTTCGCGCCCCCCTGGGCTCTCTTCGAAGCTTATGTCACTTCCTTCGCTGTTCAGAGATTTCCATAGACTATTAGTATACTGGAGTGAATCGTCGCTGTTATTGAATGAACGTTTTTCTTTTAGCATGGTCAGAGGTTGGTGAAGGCAATTTATAAAAGTCGACAAGTGGCAGTTAATGTCAGAGAGGTGGTGGGATTTGCTAAATCCGGGCTGTTCTTTAATGTGCATTTGTCTTCAAGATGCATGACACCAGCCAGTATCGTTGCCAAGTACCGTGCTAATTGGTATGCAGGAGCAGGGCGGTCATTGACAATAGGCCGGATAGGGATGTTGTGTTTGTGGAGCTCAAGTTTGCCTTAATGGGTGGTGTGGATGGATTTGGGTTTATGTAGCTGTGCTTAGTATTACGATGATAAGTGGAGATTGTATAATAGCAGTACGAAAGACTGCTTGGAACTTATTGTTGGAGTCTTTGTTTACCAGTTCGTATCCGTTGCCGTTAATTAAGTTTGTTGTTTTTTGTACGTAATGTTTTGTGTCGGGACTCTTTTATCCCGGCATATTCACCATATATTCAATTATAATTCAATAAAGAGTTTTTACAAACGCATTTCTGATAAAATCACGTTTCATATCATTTTAACATTCTGTATTCACAAAACTCGGATCAAATACTAATTTATAATCATAACTTAACAACGTCCAAACTCATACAATTCAAAATTGAACACACTCGCTGTAAGGCACATAAATTTCAAATTGTCTTAAACAAAATCAACCCTTTTTCCGACCACGCTAAAGGTCTTCCTTCTTGTTTAAAGCTCAAGCGCAGACTACCAACTGAAGACTGGCCCCGCAAAATTCTACCACTCTAACGCCAAACAAAATGCAACATAATTGCTGCAAATCATATCATCCATTCATGCAAAAAGTGCACACGCACGCACGGACGACCCCACGATTTGAGCTGACCGTGCGTACATGTGCACTCATCGTATGCAGCCACAGCGCGATACGATCATAGCATCACTTGCAATGTGCAATGTTCGCACAATGCAAATGATACCATGCAATGTATGCACATGTGGACGTTGCATACATGATGGGTGGCCATGAAGTCGATACGGGCAATGAAATGCTCGTATCGGTTTTATCGCAATTTGCGGCGCGATACTGACCCGCAGCAAATATTGTTGCAATAAAAAATGCAAAACAAATTTTAAATTCAACATCCATTCCCCGTTGGACGCTCAGTTCCAACTCTTCCAGTGCGTCGTAAGCTGTGACGTCGGGGAAGCGGTATAGGTTTCCTGGGTCGTGGTTGGCACCGTCCATCTCTTGATCTGCACCAGAGGTAGATAATGAGCCCGGCAAGCGCAATGAGGCTCAGATATCCGACGGTACATTGGTGTATGTCGTGAGCATCAATAGGGTTGTCCCAGGACAAATCTTGGGCTTGTAGTTGACTTCGCAGGGCGTCGATTTCCGTGGAATACGTCTTGAATTGTGCGGGATGGTTGCGGAATGGTGTGTAGATTGGGTTGGTGTCTTCCATGTGCTAATATGCTCTCGAGTGCTGCGTTTGTATGGTGCTCTCATGGAGACGATGACCCTGAATTATCAATGCATCAGATTTGAGGGTGCAATCTGGCGCCAGCTGCAGAACCCCAGACCCTTGCAGCGTCAGTGTAGTCGTATTACCACTGCAAACGATGTGAGCAACGACGCGATTCGTGAAGGCATAAATTCACTCGTTCGAATGCGGAATGTTGGTCCAGGAAAAGGTTGCAGGCAACTCAATCAGGTGACACTCGGCAGCGGACGGGATTCCTTTCAACAACGTCACCTCACACGTGCTCATGTTGGCCTCCTTGTGGTACAGTGGATGAGACTGTCGGCAGATGTGGGTGTCCGGCTCCATCCAGCTACAAGCCGAATACTCCTCTTCCCTCAATGGATAGTATAGATCACGATGTGGGCTGATGATGAGAAAGGCGAGGTAGGCAGTATGGCAATGAGGCGATCATGTCTTTCAATGGGTAAAGGTAGCACACGTGAGCTGAATATTAATGTTTTGTCCCACGTCATTGTTTTCAATATGTGTAAGATTAGTTAATTGTAAGTGTGAATGTAGTAGTTGTCGGTTGATTTCGTCCTTTCTTGTGTACACTGTTCTTATTTCGTTTTTAATGCGAAGTATTTGTCCACTACGCTGTGTGTTTCGGTCAGCAATTGTGTTTTGATTTATTACAAACAAACACTGTTTGTTCAACCATGTGTTTGATTTGTTGTTGAACAAAAATATCTAGAAGATAGATGCAATACTGCATCAAAATGGCAGTCGGTTAAAATAAAGTAACAATGGGTTTTCTGTTAAAGTATGTATTCATTGTGCACGTTGTTAATGTTTTTTTTTGAGTAATAGTGCCCATTCCCTAGGTTGAGTACAAAACCTTTCTGACATGAGCATACTTCTGTGTTCTTCACTTGTATCAAAGCCAATTGAATGATTCGATATGTAGGTGAAGTTGGTATTTGTAGGATATTGTTTGATTTATTTATTTATAAAACCCTTCTAGCAGGATCACTCTCCTGCTACATTGACTTGTTCCTTTGTTATTTAAGCTTAGTCTAGTTAATTATCTTTAAAGGTAAATTAGTTTAATTTGATATGAAGGCAAGGTTTCAGTTAAAAAAATTCAGGGCGTTTATTGAATTTTTAACACGAATTTTTTAGTTACGAAATAATTCGCTTCTTATTCCCCTTTATTGAAAGGTATATTTAACGTATAGTCTTTATTTAATTAAAACGACACATACACCTAAACGCAAACAATTTAATTAAATTACTATTTAAATGCAATAACAATACTATTTTATCTAAATTATCTGCACATCTTATCGTTAGGCAATTAAACTGTATTTAAATTTTCCCATTTTGGAAGCTTCCCACTGTTTAAGATAAGATCCAATCTAGGTCACAAATCTTCACTTCATATAACTGCCCTATAAGTAGAAGTAGATTACGTGCAATAAAGTAGTTTTAGCTAATTCTCAACAATGTTTATAAGCAGTCGAGTTGTGTTTCTTCTATATATTTTGTTATTTAGTTGCAGAGCTGACTCAAGTACTGTTGATGTGACGGATCAAGCATTGAAGAATAATAAAAATTTGAAAACGGGATCCACTAAGGCCGACTTAACATTTCCACCGCTTGACCTTCTAGGGAAGAATTCAATGATACTACTAGGAGCATTTCAAGGACTAATGCTGCCTTCTAATCCCAGTCTTATAAGTGGAATCCTTGGAGACAAAGGATTACCAAGTTTACCTAAACCCAACAAAAAATCCTTGAAAAGTGAAGAATAAAAGCATTTTCGATTTGAATTATGTGTTCCTAAATTTACATTAAACAAAGACTTGGTTTCAAGCAATCATCAGTGCTGTTTGTGATTCAATCAGATTATGTTGGCGCTTTAAGTTGCTGTAGAAAATTATGTCAATTTATGTGAGTTGTAAAATTACATCAATTAAAGGAATAAAATCGTGTTTAGATGTGCCTTTGCATTTTCGTAATTAGTATGAAACACTGGTGTCGCTAACTTAATGGTAAAACTTACAACACGCCCCATTAAACATTCTTTTTTAGGGTTTTGTAAAAAAATGTTTACAACACCCTATTCAAATCTTCGCTGGAACTATAGAAGCTAGAAGCATAAAATCTTGTGAACAGCTCTGAAGTTTCTGGTTAATGAAAGTTTCATAGTCGAAAAAAATTCAAAGGATTTTAAGGGAGATCTCGCCCCTGACCCATTAAAAGTTTTTCACCGAAGACAGTGGAGTGGGTATAAAATGAAAGGTCTTCATGAGATCTTTTAATGTCTGTTATTAAAATTGCAATATCAGAGCAGAGCGGGAAAACACGAAAAAATTAGAGGCAGTTCACTGTGAGTACAACGACAAATACCTTAGAAGTCGAGATTCACACAACTTCGTTTGTAATAGATATTATCAATTTTATATTTTCTTGAATAAAATCGTGGGGTTATCCTCAAGTTTAATGAAATCTTATATCGAGATGGTTATTTGTAAGACTGATCAATTGATCAAATGTCAGAATGATCGAATAGTATTTAACGAAGTTTTGATGGTGTGAATTTTCTTGTATTACAACAGCTATACATGACTAAGGAACAATATGCGCTTGCAATCGACTCAGGCATTGTGTTTGTTTGGATTTGCACGAAAAAGCTCAGGAAGAAAATATATCATCAATATCTTTGAGAACTCATTCAAAAAGTGACATCAGTAATCTTTTTAAATGAGAATATTGAGAAAATGTGTGTTATTTTCCCCAATTTCAAAATTTAGAGTGCAGGCTATTATTCTATTCATTTTTGTTAATAATAATTGAAGGATTTGTAAATATAACATTTTCTTCAGTAAATGCATATGTGTACCCTTAAATTTTAAGAGGTCTTAAAAAAGGTCCTTATATTTTGTAAGTTACAACAAAATCGAATTATATTTACGGAAGTTATAAGCGTTTGAATTTTCTCCGATTTCCATCGAACCACACACTACACTTTGATTAGATCTCCTGAAATTTTCAGATGAAATGAATAAAAAAACGTCTAAGATTTCACTCAGTAAACGCTTGTTACTAATATTTCAACAAAATGTCGGCTGGTTGATATGGAGTAACAATGATTTTTCTTTTAAAGCACAAACAATGTCCTACAAATAACAACTTCACTTACACAAGCTTTCAATTGACTGAGAAAAAATTAAATGTGTTTATCGTGTATTTAAACTTCAGCAATCGCAGACTCCCCTTTGGTTGTCCACCGTACTCTAAACGCCGCAACAGTGGTTTGTGACGAGCCGCTTGCTCATCCACTGTAGATTGCATTCGGCAATGCGATTCACGGATGAGCTGCATTATATAGGTGTTGACATATCCGAATTTTAATTGCAGATTTGAATTATTAAAGTAATATATGATAATAATATAGAAAAATTTAAATCATAATAAAAGAATAAATATCATAAAGAATCTATATGTAAAGAGAAATTTAAATTTAATATATAAAAAAAATATCAAATTAATATTTATAATAAAAAACTTTTTTTTTTAAATTTCATAATTTATAAAACTATTTTTTTTGAATAATTAAATTTTACAAATCTGCAATTAAAATTTTGTTGTGTTACCCCGGTTTTCGACACAAGTAGATATCGGCGGTCCACTGCCACTAACCCAATCGACGGAAGCAATCGAACCAAAACCATTGCTCCGGCCACACATGAAGCTCTCAGCAACGACGACTAGCTTTCGATGCTATCAATGAGATTATGTATAGTTAATCTGAAAACGGAAGCTGAGGATATTGCAGGGTCGTCAGCCTGGGAAAATAAGCATCATTGGATCACAAGTATACATAGAAATGGTTATTGCTGGCAGTGATTTTGGCTGTGGAATACGAGCTCTACCGTGTTGAATAACGTTGCTTAAAGAATACACTGAGAAAATAATTATATCTCAACGTCGCTATGTTGTTTGCTACGGCGAATCTCGCCACGAAACGGACTCAACATCAATACGTGGTTGAGCAATATACTTGAGATAGCAACATACATGGCTAGATAGACGTCTAGCACTCGTTGCGTGTAGACGTGTTTTTAATCGCTCCTGTCATTAATTTTAAAAATTAATTAATTTTTCACAAAAGTCAGTTTCAATCATTTGAATTAATTTTTACGAGCCAGTCAAAAGCATATTTTGATTTTATTGGGAAAGCATTTATCGTCGAAGGCATCGACCAACGATATCAATAAATCAACAAAAGGAAACAAACCAAAGACTAACTCGGGACTGCTGTACGAAAGAGCCCGACGGTTTCCCTCCGTTGGGAGGCTCCGGGGAGAGCATTTCTACGTCAAGCACTCATTGCGTGAAGACGTGTTTTTAATCCCTCCTGTCATTAATTTTAAAAATTAATTAAAAATTTCACAAGTAAGTCGAAAACAATTTTTTGTAATTGAAAACCATCACCGTCGAATTATTCGAGGATTTATCGAATACCTGAAATTCATTTCCTGAAGAAAAATCAAAAGTGGAGATACGTTCAAGGCAAGTCCCGGTCTGAGAACATTCCCTCTAGTCTCGCTGTAAAAACAACGAGATGGAGGAGGCCGATGACTTCAGCCATCAACCAGAAGGTTCGTGCCCATCGCCAACGATGACGGGCGAAAAAAAACTAAAAAGAAGATACGACGATAAAGAAGAAAAACCGACAATCCTATGGGTAATCGAAATCGAGCAACTGATCAAAGATAAAGAGAAAGCTGACAAAATTGATCAAGAAAATGAAGAGCTCAAGCTTCGAGTAAAATCATTAGAAGCACTTGTTGGAACGTTAACATTCAACAAAGATAAAGAAACCAAGAAAGGCCAACAAACAAATTCAAAAACCGAAGATAAGAAAACTAAAAAGCCAAAGGAAAAAGCTGATCAAGAGGATGTCCTCAGCGCAGGCGGCGCAAACGACAGCAGAAATTACTATGCAGCGCTAGCTGGACTTGAAGGTAACAACATTGAAGAGGATCCAGGTAAAACTTCTAAGTTAGATAATGAGTTCATAGAATACCTTAAAATTAAAAATCGGGAGAAAAAACCAAAAGTTTTGTCTGCTGGTCCGTCCGTTAAGATTAATGAAAAAAAAAGAAAAAGTCCCACCAATCAATGCATTTGGGCAAACGGGCAAAGATATGGTTCGGCTTTTGGCAGCCGAAAATAAGCTAAAAGATTTTGAGATAAAAAGAGTCAATGCCGATAAACTGACAATAAAGACTAAGTCGCTGGTTGATTTCCAGGCAATAAAAAGTGCGTTGAATTCTGGAGATGTTTCGCATTTTACATACACCCCCAAAAGTGAAAGAAACCAAACCTTTTTATTGAAGGGTCTGGACTGTGGTGAGGACACAGTCGATCTCCTTCAGGTGCTCCAAGAAGTTGACCAGAAATACAATTTATTTCAGTTAAAAACTTTGCAACAAGGAGATCGATTGTGGAGCGCAAAAAATTGCCTCACTACTTAGTCCAGATTTCCAGCAAAAGCAGTTCGTGCCCTGCAAAAAATACGGTACTTGAACTTCCGCGTGGTGAGGTGGAAACGCCCCCAGAAAAGTGAGGTCAACCAGTGCTACAGGTGTCAAAGATTCGGGCTGCCAATTGCGCCATGAAATAAAGGTGTGTTAAATGCAAAGACATTCATGCTCCCGGCGAGTGCAAATTAGCTCAGACGGAGCCAAAAGAAAAACTATATTGTGTGAACTGCGGTGCCTTTGGTCATCCAGCATCATATCGAGGATGCCCCCGGTATCAAGATGTAAAGGTTAAAGTCACTCCAAAACAAAATCAACCACACCGCAGTGTGATACCTACCAACTTCGTCAAGCCCGGGGTGTCATTTGCACTTGCTGCGAGAGGACCAGCAGACAATGTAAATAAAATATATAATGTAAGCGGCAATAATGAGTTGCTCCTTAAAATTTATAAGCAATTAAATTCCTTATCGGAGAGAATCGATAAACAAGATTCGAAAATTAACATTGTTTTTCAGCGTTTAGGACTTTCAAATGCCTCAAAATAAGTTGTCATCCAGCCACATTCCCACGGATAGGATTCGTCTCATCTCGATCAACGTCAACTCCATTGTTACTATACATCGGCGTGATTATCTCCTTGAATTCATTATCAGGCAAAAGCCTGACATCGTGCTTCTCACCGAAACCCACCTCAGTTCATGGCACTCCATGACATTCAAGGATTTTGAATTCGTAAGAAACGATAGGGTAATAGGTGATGGGGGAGGTGGCACCGGGATATTAGTTCGAAGACCCTATTGTATCCAAAATATTGAAAAAGTCGAATTCAAAAGCTTTGAATCTCTTGGTGTCCGTTATCAAAATCTCACTGCCAGGTGGGGATAACCTCTTCGTTATCTCTGCCTATGCAACTGGTGGAACTGTTCTCAAGCTCAAGGAGGAACTCAATTCCTTGTTTGAAATACTCGAATTGAACAGGCTGCATAACTATTATATTCTTGCTGGTGATCTGAACGCCAAGCATACATCATGGCTGAACGCCACCAATAATCCAAGAGGTGTATTCCTGAAATCATGGATAACAGAGAACCAAATTGAATACAGGTGCAATCTATATGGGTCGGAGTTCCCAACATACCCTAGGACAAATTCATATTTGGACCTTTGCATTGCTGACGCAAGACTTGAATTCAACTTTAATAGTCCTCAACGGAAACTGCAGGTGCTTCCTTATGATAGCGACCATAACGCAATCGTAATGGAAATTAATCATCACAGGGATGATTTCTTCCTCATTCCAGTTCAACATGAAAGTCATCGGTTGAATTTCAAAAAAACAGACTGGGGAAAGTTTCAAAAGAAGTTTAATCGGGAGTACCAGAAGCAATGTCCCCCTTCTAATGGTGGCAACTCTTGCTCAATGGTTCCTAATGATAGGAATCTAACTAACGATGAAATAGATGTCTATTTGTCGAAGTTAGAGAAGCTGACGTTGGAAACGATTGAGAAAGTAGTTCCCAAGATTAAACAGCGAAACAATATGGAAGGATATGAAACACCAACCATCGCAAGGTTGAAAAGATTGAAAAGCCTCCTTCTCACACGCGTCAACAATATTTATCGACGATTTTTGGACTACAACCATCCCTCATTGTCTTTGTTGAAATTACATCTGAAGAATGTCCGGAACATAATCCGGTCATACTTCAGGAGTGAGGTCAGCAATCAATGGGCGGAAAAATTGAGGAGTATTAGCCCACAGGACCCAGATGGCGTGTTTGCGAAAGTGAATAGCATATTCCGCAAGAAGTCTCGAGTGAAGGTATCGAATCTTGAAGTCACTAGTGATGAGATAAATCTTCTCGATAGGGCTGGTATCGAAATTGATAGTACGACTCCG
Source organism: Odontomyia ornata (assembly GCA_963969285.1). Taxonomy (NCBI): domain Eukaryota; kingdom Metazoa; phylum Arthropoda; class Insecta; order Diptera; family Stratiomyidae; genus Odontomyia; species Odontomyia ornata. Next base: position 373,575,463 of record OZ017738.1, on the reverse strand, counting down.
GATAGAAATGGAAACAGGATTATTTGTGAAGGATTGGATAAACTTGCCCTGATTGGAACTCATTTTGAATTGGTTCATCTACCAAACCCTGAGAAAGGGAACCAAATTTTTTCAGAGGTCGTTGAAGCAAAAGTTTCCGACTTCAAATCAAGCCTGAACGGCCAATCAATTCTTCATTTCAATGAAACATTAACATCTGACCTCATACCGAGCTTGAATCTTATTGATTATTTTGTCAGCTATGAAGACTTGTGTTTCATATTTCGCAAGATAAACAACAAGAAATCATGTGGTACTGATGGTATTCCAAATGTAGTTCTCCGACATTTGCCTGAGGTTGCTATTAGGAACTATTGCATATTGTTCAACAACATGTTGAGCAATTCATATTTCCCAAATGAGTGGAAAAAGGCTAAGGTACTGCCGATCTTGAAGAAAGGAAAAGAATCTTCATGCCCCAAAAGCTATCGCCCAATCAGCTTGCTGCCTAACATCAGCAAGGTGTTTGAAGTGATACTCAACAGAGCATTAAACGCCCACATTGAGGAAAATGAGTTGATGCCGAATTGCCAATTTGGTTTTCGTGCCAGATATTCGACCACACATGCAATAACGAAAGTAACCCCAGACATCTGTTGGAAACTAAATGATAGACAATGTGTTGGAGCATGTCTCAAAGTCAAAGTCAAAGTCAAAGTCAAAAGCGCTTTATTTAATACTCATCGTTATAAATTTTAAAAGAATATAAAGCAAAATCCAAATAATAACAATCAAAAAACTTAATGGCCCAAATGGCTCTCTAAATTTGTACGTTATCATAAACTCATTTCATCAAAAAAAAAAACTATAGCAAATGCAATTAATTACGATTATTACATATTTTTACAATTCAATTGGAAAAAGGAGAAAAAACCAACCAACACTATCCAAAAATTATTTATAATTAATACACAACAGTGAAACTTTGATCCTACACCTAATATGTTGTAACTTATTTCTAATAAAATACAATCAAAAAAAAAAAACTTTATCTTATACTAAAAATACTATAACAATGTTCCTAACCTAAGTGTTTAATCTTATCTCTAACGGAATATAGTAAACATTACATATACCTAACCTATACCTGATTTTAACAAAAATATATAACAATACTAAATGTAGCAATAATGAGCTGAAACTCAAAAACTAAATAACGAAAAACACCAAACCTGAAAACAAACACGAAAAATTTAGACATTGTCATTCAGCCACCAATACCTGGATTGCGCCGTCTCAACTCGATCAGCTTCAACGAATCTAGCAAATGAGTATCTCCATTGAAATCGTTGGTCTCGTGAACTCAAGTTCGGAGGATATTTTATCTTCTTATCGGTGGCCCGTCGATATATGTGATATATGACTGGGACGCCGTCAGAATCAAAAACATATCCATTCATGTCCAAATACACGAATGCTTCTGGAGGAATGAAGCCAGTAGCGAGGCAAGTCGCTATATACCCGTCTGTAGGGTGGAACGGCTGTGAAATCCAAGGGTTTTCACTCACAGTCACAGATCTTGCGATATGATTCCGAAGAAGCTTCAATATGAAGATATCGACTCTAGTCACTTCAGCAGTTTGATAAATTCTTCTATTCGATATATAATGTTTCCAATCCGTCTCAGGCTTTCTGTACAAACCAGTACATGCACGAAGACATTTCCTTTCGAAAACTCTTAATTTTTCCATAGTACTAGCACTCTGGTTGTACCAGATCTGACATCCATAGGTCAAAACTGGTCTAACCAGTGTCTTGTAACAGATAATTTTGACCTTTTGATCAATGTATCTGGAATGAAAGAGTTTTCGAAGGGCCATGACTACTTTAAGTGCTTTACTGAGCATGATTTTCACATGTTCAGTATAGTACAGATACTGATCGAGATAAACACCGAGGTATCGAACACAGGATTTATGTGGAATTCGTTCTGAACTACCCTCGCCAGCCATGATGTGGAAATCTTTCCAATTACGTTTCAGGTCTTGACTGACCCCCTGCAGCGTTGTCCGAAACAAGATTGTTTCACACTTCTGCGCATTGATTTTCATTCGCCAATTGTCAGTGTACAGCTGTACATCATTGAACATTTTTTGGAGATTGCTCTGAACTATTGTAGCTTTTCGGTCAGCCGTGTAGATGATCAGATCATCAGCAAACGCTACCAATGATCGCTTTGGCGAGACGTTAAAATCAAAGCCGTTCAATAGCTTGCGAATAAAGATTGAGAAGAGCAGAGGCGCAGTAACTGTTCCCTGCTGTAGACCATTCAAGACCTTGAACTCGCGCATTGTTGTCAGATTTCCATCAGTTACAACAAACGATTTCCCGTATAACATATTACACATCATGGCGACAAGGTGTCTGGGGAACTTGTCCTGAAGGAGTTTAAAAATTAGTCCATCTAACCATACCGTATCAAAGGCTTTCTCCATATCAATGAGACATGCTCCAACACATTGTCTATCATTTAGTTTCCAACAGATGTCTGAGGTTACTTTCGTTATTGCATGTGTGGTCGAATGCCTGGCACGAAAACCAAATTGGCAATTCGGCATCAACTCATTTTCCTCAATGTGGGCGTTTAATGCTCTGTTGAGTATCACTTCAAACACCTTGCTGATGTTAGGCAGCAAGCTGATTGGGCGATAGCTTTTCGGGCATGAAGATTCTTTTCCTTTCTTCAAGATCGGAAATACCTTAGCCTTTTTCCACTCATTTGGGAAATATGAATTGCTCAACATGTTGTTGAACAATATGCAATAGTTCCTAATAGCAACCTCAGGCAAATGTCGGAGAACTACATTTGGAATACCATCAGTACCACATGATTTCTTGTTGTTTATCTTGCGAAATATGAAACACAAGTCTTCATAGCTGACAAAATAATCAATTAGATTCAAGCTCGGTATGAGGTCAGATGTTAATGTTTCATTGAAATGAAGAATTGATTGGCCGTTCAGGCTTGATTTGAAGTCGGAAACTTTTGCTTCAACGACCTCTGAAAAAATTTCGTTCCCTCTCTCAGGGTTTGGTAGATGAACCAATTCAAAATGTGTTCCAATCAGGGCAAGTTTATCCAATCCTTCACAAATAATCCTGTTTCCATTTCTATCCGGAGTCGTACTATCAATTTCGATACCAGCCCTATCGAGAAGATTTATCTCATCACTAGTGACTTCAAGATTCGATACCTTCACTCGAGACTTCTTGCGGAATATGCTATTCACTTTCGCGAACACGCCGTCTGGGTCCTGTGGGCTAATACCCCTCAATTTTTCCGCCCATTGATTGCTGACCTCACTCCTGAAGTATGACCGGATTAAGTTCCGGACATTCTTCAGATGTAATTTCAACAAAGACAACGAGGGATGGTTGTAGTCCAAAAATCGTCGATAAATATTGTTGACGCGTGTGAGAAGGAGGCTTTTCAATCTTTTCAACCTTGCGATGGTTGGTGTTTCATATCCTTCCATATTGTTTCGATGTTTAATCTTGGGAACTACTTTCTCAATCGTTTCCAACGTCAGCTTCTCTAACTTCGACAAATAGACATCTATTTCATCGTTAGTTAGATTTCTGTCATTAGGAACCATTGAGCAAGAGTTGCCGCCATCAGAAGGGGGACATTGCTTCTGGTACTCCCGATTAAACTTCTTTTGAAACTTTCCCCAGTCTGTTTTTTTGAAATTCAACCGATGATTTTCATGTTGAACTGGAATGAGGAAGAAATCATCCCTGTGATGATTGATTTCCATTACGATTGCGTTATGGTCGCTATCATAAGGAAGCACCTGCAGTTTCCGTTGAGGACTATTAAAGTTGAATTCGAGTCTTGCGTCAGCAATGCAAAGGTCCAAATATGAATTTGTCCTAGGGTATGTTGGGAACTCCGACCCATAAAGATCGCACCTGTATTCAATTTGGTTCTCTGTTATCCACGATTTCAGGAATACACCTCTTGGATTATTGGTGGCGTTCAGCCATGATGTATGCTTGGCGTTCAGGTCACCAGCAAGAATATAATAGTTATGCAGCCTGTTCAATTCGAGTATTTCGAACAAGGAATTGAGTTCCTCCTTGAGCTTGAGAACAGTTCCACCAGTTGCATAGGCAGAGATAACGAAGAGGTTATCCCCACCTGGCAGTGAGATTTTGATAACGGACACTTCAAGAGATTCAAAGCTTTTGAATTCGACTTTTTCAATATTTTGGAAACAATAGGGTCTTCGTACCAATATTCCGGTGCCCCCTCCCCCATCACCTATTACCCTATCGTTTCTTACGAATTCAAAATCCTTGAATGTCATGAAGTGCCATGAATTGAGGTGGGTTTCGGTTAGAAGCAGGATGTCAGGCTTTTGTCTGGCAATGAATTCAAGGAGATAATCACGCCGATGTAAAGTAACAATGGAGTTGACGTTGATCGAGATGAGACGAATCCTATCCGTGGGAATGTGGCTGGATGACAACTTATTTTGAGGCATTTGAAAGTCCTAAATGCTGAAAAACAATGTTAATTTTCGAATCTTGTCTATCGATTCGCTCTGATAAGGAATTTAGTTGCTGATAAATTTTAAGAAGCAGCTCATTATTGCCACTTACATTATTTACACTATTTTCCGCATTTTCTGCTGGTCCTCTAGCGGCTTGTGCAAATGATACTCCGGGCTTGACGAAGTTCGGAGCTAAGACACTGCGGTGTATTTGTGTTTGCTTTGGGGCAGATTTCAATCTTGCATCCTGATATCGGGAGCATCCTCGATATGATGCCGGGTGACCAAAAACACCGCAGTTCACACAATATAACTTCTCTTTTGGCTCCGTCTGAGCCAATTTGCACTCACCGGGAGCATGCACGTCTTTGCATTTAACGCATCGGTAATGCATGGCGCAGTTGGCAGCCGAATGCCCAAATCGTTGGCAGCGATAGCACTGGTTGATTTCTCGTCTCTGGAGGCGTTCCCACCTCACCACTCGAAAATTTAAATACCTGATTTGCTGAAGAGCGCTTGGACTGCTCTTATTTGTTATTTGTACCAAATAAATTGGTAAGTTTTTTTTTTCTACCGTCGACCTTCTTGTCGCGAATGTTTTCACTGAGATAAACTCGATTTGTGGCGCCGTTTCCTTGAGAACCTGAAGAAGATCAACGGTATCTTCTCCGCAGTCCAAGCCCTTCAGCAAGAACGTCTGGTTCTTCTCGCTCTTGGGGGTATAGGTGAAGTGCGGAACCTCCCCAGAATTCAAAGCATCTTTCGCTGATTTGAAATCAACCAGTGATTTCGTTCTAATTGACAGCTTCTCAGAATTTACTCGTTTGATTTCGAAATTTGTCAATTTGTTTTCGGCTGCCAACAGCCGAACCATGTCTTTTCCGCTTTGCCCGAAGACATTAATCGGCGGAACTTTCTCGGTATTCTTGGCTACTTTTTGAGGAGGACCAGCAGAACTACGGGCTGGTTTCTTCTCCCTATTTCTACTTTCATTATTTTTATTTTTTAAATATAAGATAAAATTATCGTCCTTGTTACCTTCGTCTACCTCCATGTCCTGCTGGAGTCCATCCAGCGCCGCAAAGTAGTTCTGGCTTTCGTTCGTGCCACCAGCACTTAATACCTCTTCAGTTATTATTGGAGTTGCAGCTTTCTTCTGTTTTTCGATTTTTCGTATCGGACCACTCTCTTGAACTTGTTTTGCCGTCTTGAACATTTCTTCATACGTTTGAATTCTTGCCTTTAGCTCTTCGATTTCACTTCGAAGGCGGCACACTTCCTGTCTATCCTCGAGCACTTGTGTTTTGCGACCGGCATCTGCGGTATCCTGGGTGCTCGTGTGTCTCCGCTTGTTGACACTTGCCAATTTCACACCGTCACTCTCCCCGGGGCCCCCCAACGGAGGGAAGCCGTCGGGCTCCTCCATACAGCAGTCCCGAGTTGTCTTTGGTTTGTTGCCTTTTCTTGATTTATTGGTTTGGTTGGTCGATGCCTTTGACGATTAATTCTTCCCCAATAAAATCAAAACTTGCTTTTGACTGACTCGTACAAAATTAATTCAATTATTTGAAATTGACTTTTGTGAAAAATTAATTAATTTTTAAAATTAATGACAGGAGCGATTAAAAACACGTCTACACGCAACGAGTGCTAGACGTAGAATTGGAGCATGTCTCATTGATATGGAGAAAGCCTTTGATACGGTATGGTTAGATGGACTTATTTTTAAACTCCTTCAGGACAAGTTCCCCAGACACCTTGTCGCCATGATGTGTAATGTGTTATACGGGAAATCGTTTGTTGTAACTGATGGAAATCTGACAACAATGCGCGAGTTCAAGGTCTTGAATGGTCTACAGCAGGGAACAGTTACTGCGCCTCTGCTCTTCTCAATATTCATTCGCAAGCTATTGAACGGCTTTGATTTTAACGTCTCGCCAACGCGATCATTGGTAGCGTTTGCTGATGATCTGATCATCTATACGGCAGACCGAAAAGCTACAATAGTTCAGAGCAATCTCCAAAAAATGTTCAATGATGTACAGCTGTACACTGACAATTGGCGAATGAAAATCAATGCGCAAAAGTGTGAAACAATCTTGTTTCGGACAACGCTGCAGGGGGAGCAAGACCTGAAACGTAATTGGAAAGATTTCCACATCATGGCTGGTGAGGGTAGTCTTGAACGGGTTCCACATAAATCCTGTGTTCGATACCTCGGTGTTTATCTCGATCAGTATCTGTACTATACGGAACATGTGAAAATCATGCTCAGTAAGGCACTTAAAGTAGTCATGGCCCTTCGAAAGCTCTTTCATTCCAGATACATTGATCAAAAGGTCAAAATTATCAGTTACAAGACACTGGTTAGACCAGTTTTAACATATGGATGTCAGATCTGGTACAACCAGAGTGCTAGTACTATGGAAAAATTAAGAGTTTTCGAAAGGAAATGTCTTCGTGCATGTACTGGTTTGTACAGAAAGCCTGAGACGGATTGGAAACATTATATATCGAATAGAAGAATTTATCAAACTGCTGAAGTGACTAGAGTCGATATTTTCATATTGAAACTTCTTCGGAATCATATCGCAAGATCTGTGACTGTGAGTGAAAACCCTTGGATTTCACAGCCGTTCCACCCTACGGACGGGTATATAGCGACTTGCCTCGCTACTGGCTTCATTCCTCCAGAAGCATTCGTGTATTTGGACATGAATCGATATTTTTTTGATTCTGACGGCGTCCCAGTCATATATCACATATATCGACGGGCCACCGATAAGAAGATAAAATATCCTCCGAACTTGAGTTCACGAGACCAACAATTCCAATGGAGATACTCATTTGCCAGATTCGTTGAAGCTGATCGAGTTGAGACGGGGCAATCTAGGTATTGGTGGCTGAATGACAATGTCTAAATTATTCGTGTTTATTTTAAGTTTTGGTGTTTTTCGTTATTTAGTTTTTGAGTTTCAGCTCATTATTGCTACATTTAGTGTTATTGTTTATTTTTGTTAAAAATTAGGGATAGGTTAGGTTTATATTATGTTTATTATATTAAGTTAGAGATAAGGTAAAACGCTTAGGTTAGGAACATAGTTATAAATTTTTTTAGTATAAGATAAAGTTTTTGATTGCATTTATTAGAATTAAGTTAAAACATATTAGGTGTAGGATCAAACTTCACTGTAGTGTTGATGATAAATAATTTTAGAATAGTGTTGCTTGGTTTTTACTCCTTTTTCCAATTGAATTTTAAAAATATGTAACAATCTTCATTGATTTGAATTTGCTAGTTTTTTTTTTTTTAATGTGTTTAATGATAACGTACAAATTTAGAGAGCCATTTGGGCCATTAAGTTTTTTATTGTTATTGTTTGGATTTTGCTTTATATTCTTTTAAAATTTATAACGATTAGTATTAAATAAAGCGCTTTTGACTTTGACTTTGACTTTGACGATGAATTAAGTTACAACATATTAGGTGTAGGATCAAAGTTTCACTCTTGTGTTTAAATTATATATAATTTTAGGATAGTGTTGGTTGGTTTTTTCTCCTTTTTTCAATTGAATTGTAAAAATATGTAATAATCTTAATTAATTGAATTTTCTATAGTTTTTTTGATGAAATGTGTTAATGATAACGTATAAATTTAGAGAGCCATTTGGGCCATTAAGTTTTTGTATTATTATTGTTTCGAATTTGCTTTATATTCTTTGAAAATTTATATCGATTAGTATTAAATAAAGCGCTTTTGACTTTGACGTTAAAATCAAAACCGTTCAATAGCTTGCGAATGAATATTGAGAAGAGCAGAGGCGCAGTAACTGTTCCCTGCTGTAGACCATTCAAGACCGCGCATTGTTGTCAGATTTCCGTCAGTTACAACAAACGATTTCCCATATAACATATTGCACATCATGGCGACAAGGTGTCTGAGGAACTTGTCCTGAAGGAGTTTAAAAACTAGTCCATCTACCCACACCGTATCGAAGGCTTTCTCCATATCAATGAGACATGCTCCAACACATTCTCTATCATTTAGTTTCCAACAGATGTCTGAGGTTACTTTCGTTATTGCATGTGTGGTTGAATGCCTGGCACGAAAACCAAATTGGCAATTCGGCATCAACTCAAATTCCCCAATGTGAGCGTTTAATGCTCTGTTGAGTATCACTTTAAACACCTTGCTGATGTTAGGCAGCAAGCTGATTGGGCGATAGCTTTTAGGGCATGAAGATTATTTTCCTTTCTTCAAGATCGGAAATACCTTAGCCTTTTTCCACTCATTTGCGAAATATGAATTGCTCAACATGTTGAACAATATGCAATAATTCCTAATAGCAAACTCAGGCAAATGTCGGAGAACTACATTTGGAATACCACCAGTACCACGTGATTACTTGTTGTTTATCCTGGGAAATATGAAACACAAGTCTTCATAGCTGACAAAATAATCAATAAGATTCAAGCTCGGTATGAGGTCAGATGTAAGTTTCATTGAAATGAAGAATTGTTTGGCCGTTCAGGCTCGATTTGAAGTCGGAAACCTCTGAAAATATTTCATTCCCTCAGTGTTTGGTAGATGAGCCAATTCAAAATGTGTTCCAATCAGGTAATCCTGTTTCCATTTCCATCCGATACCAGCCCTATCGAGAAGATTTATCTCATCACTAGTGACTTTAAGAGTCGATACCTTCACTCGAGACTTCTTGCGGAATATGCTATTCACTTTCGCGAACACGCCATCTGGGTCCTGCGAGCTAATAAACGCCAATTTTTTCCGCCCATTGATTGCTATCTCACTCGAAGTTTGAACGGATTAAGTTCCGGACATTCTTCAGGTGTAATTTCAACAAAGCCAACGAGGGATGGTTGTAGTCCAAAATTCGTCAATAAATATTGTTGACGCGTGTGAGAAGGCTTTTCAAGCTTTTCAACCATGCGATGGGTGGTCTTTCATATCCTTCCATATTGTTTCGATGTTTAATGTTGGAAACTACTTTCTGAATGTTTTCACACTTTTAAGAATACAGTTCTTACTTCAACCTCGCCTGTTATTTAGCACCATACTTTTAAACTATGACCTTTGGGGGGAAATAATTAATAAAGCAACAGATTTTATTTTGAAGTCATATTTTTCGTTAGGTATCAGATTAGATGAAAATACTTTCATGGCAATTTACCAAATCATTGAAATCATAAAAATTTGAAATTGTGCATTTAAATAAATAATACGATGCAAACATCATTAATGCACTTACCTCTTTTTCGGCAAAATATTCATTTTGCTCCGGAGCAGTAAATAAACACCTTCTTTCAAGAATGTCAGGTTACACTTGACAACCCAATTCCGAGTTCCGTAAATTCCGCCAGATGACTCTGATTGATGAATTAAAAAATGAGCGCCTTCCGATTCAATTTCATAATTCTGAAATAAATTTAATCACAGATCTTTTGCACGTTCTCTCTGTAACAAAGCTTGCATTGAATATATTTTCTGCTTTTGCGAAAAAAGCAGCCGAGCTCATTTCTTTACAATCACGTTTGATCTTTTTGAGCTAAAAATGCACCAGAAGTCAATTCAAACAGAAATTTTCTTAACTTGCCCTTTTGAATTCTCTATAAAATGCGTATTAATACCGTATCCAACTCAGTCATCCACTATTGCACGAAATTAACAATACCATTTGTTGAATAAAAACAATTTTTCATATTAACTTTCGGCTAATTAACATTAAGGCTATTTCTTTTTTAAAATGTAATACACATCGGTGTCCTGCTCCATGTCTTGGACCAAAACTAATTTATTCACATGATCCGTCTTCCCAGCCATCTCTCCATCTTTCGTAAACTTTGGAACAATCGAACTGGGGTTTTCCTATTTTCTTATTCACTTTATTGTGTAGATTGCAGAGCCATTGAACTAAATTTTTCTGTGAAGAAACTTCTGGAGGATCTTTTTTCAACCTACGGATTGTAAATGTTTATCAACCGTGCACTATTATCATGAAAAACCCTACATTTCTGATAAGTCATTGGCGCAAGGTACACATGGATAAAGATGACCTAAGGATTTCATTAAGTTGATGAAATGCTTTTTATCTGTATCGGTTGGCGCTTCTGGAAACGTTACACTAATTGTGTGTAATAGACCCCATGTTGCTTGTCCCAAAGTATCCTTATCAAAAGGACAGTCTGTTCTACGACCATGATCTCCCGAACTACTGCCATAATGTCGTTTGCTATTAGCCGGATCCTAGAAATAATGAGGTAAATAACTATGTCATCCACATACCATAAATCTTACCGAGTCTGATGTTTTTGTATTCAAAGCATTTCGCTGCTGTTTTGCCCAGGTTTTGAAATCTGTACAGGTCCGACAATTTGAGGAGTCTCTGTGGGAGTTCCTATTTGCGCCAGGATCATATTCGGGCATGTTTGTACGGAATGTTGGGATATCCAGGAGTTTCTTAGGCCGGATGAGTTTTGACGGCTGGTTCAATGTCAACGATCGGGAAATTTTCCCATAAAACCTGACTGGGAATTTTACTTGTGTGCATGATGTGATGTAGGATATTAAGCGCTGAATTTTGACCGATAATGTAGAACAATTAATTTTAAATTTCGCGAAAATTTAATTTAATACGTCAAAATTATTAAAAACAAATTTGTTTTGCATGCTACGATTTGATAAAGGCAAAACGAGAGGCGTTCTGATTTTCGAATTAGTCACTCAAATGTTCAAGGTAACTTTAATTCAATGTGTAATTTTCTATCAAAGTGAGTTTACTACAATAGAACTGATTCGACGAAACTTAAAACTATTCAGTCAAGTGAAACTACTCTGAAGAAGTCAATTATTTTGTTTATTTGATATCTGCAGGTCAATTCTCCTTTTTCTTCAAAAGCCATCGGGCCTTGCTATTTTAAGTGAGCAGACGGGTTTCGACTCATTTGGGTCATCTTCAGTTCATGTCAATTAACAATAAATAAGGTAAAAGTAACGAATCAGTACTTTAAAAAATACATTTATAGATATGTAAAACATGCATTAAAAATATATTGAAAGATTATTTCTAGGTTAAATTTTGTAATGGAGAAATTTCTAAAGTTTGTGCACATCATCTGCTTGAATTTTATCATAATTTTTGTAATGATTTTAATATATTACACTTATACTACGTTCACAACGGAGAAAACTATATAGTTTAGAACAAGTTTGGTAATTTGCGTACAAATCAAGTATAAAATTATAAAGTTTTGTATACAAATTGATAGTTCGCTAATTACCTCAAATCTAGTAATTTAAATAAAATCAGTTGCAAATCGCGTTAATATTACATTCACGAGTTTCATGATTGTAATTTTCAAATCATATGAAACTACTCATACCAAGTTAGCGTGATTTGGTTTGTCATTCCTGACCAAAGCCTTACGACAGTTTACGAAGCCATGTACTTGAAAGTCCTACTACCTCATTGTAATGAATCACGCGACGCCGCTGGTGACCACTACCAACACACTTTGCTGCTAGGTGGGTTGTCATTTTACGTTGGTTGCGACCAGTGCACATCCCACGTCTATTTTGCCGTGGGATGCCAACAGATTTTGACAGCCACATGGAATTGAAGTGTGGAGGTAGTGGCCGCCACGCATGAGGAAGTCCCGGAATGTGCCGATAGTCCCAAAAGGGTAAAAAAACGGGCAGCGTGTGTCGCGAGTTATAGTGTAGGAAGGTTTATTTGATATGATTATATTTACCCAACTGGTAGAAAGTTTTATTATCCATGTGTTAAACCTGAATTCATCGTCGTGGAATAAGCTCGTGAAAGTTTTAACATGTTTCATCCACAAAAATCAAAAAATGTTCCTCGTAACGTATAACGGAGTATTGGTGTGTGAAATTTGGGTATAAATTCCAATTTACCCAACAACTTGAATTCAGAACGCCCTACACTTGACGAGCATGCCACATTCAAGTCCAGGACTGAGAATGCCCGCCTGTTATGGAAGACTTCATTTAGTTTGCCCGATTTGGAGACATGATAAAATTCTTACATGCTCTGCACATTTTCATCGCAAAGTTTAGTAAGGACGGAAGGACGACAATTCTTAAGCGGGAACGCATTGCCCAAACGTAAAGGAAAAAAAATGAGCAAGTGAGTTTGTCTTAGGCAGATAGCTTTAAATCAATTTGACTGACACAAGAAAAAACTGAAATTTGTAGGAAATCCGCTGGAATCAATTAGGCGATTCCAATTGTACGCTTGAAATAGATTTCAAGTTTATTACTTGATAATTTACCATTAATCTTCTTCCACTACTTAGAAGATATAAGATATATATATATATATATATATATATATATATATATATATATATATATATATATATATATATATATATATATATATAATGTACTTAACTATTCATTTAAAATATGCTCGGATAATTCTCGTCAGATTGCAACTAATATTCGTAGGAATTGATCTTTTGCTGGTATTTTCGATGATATACGCATTCGAGTTGAAACCTGCATCTGCGGAAGCGATAAGCTCGATCGCATGCGGTAAAAATATCATAAACCTTAAAACTGACTCCATTAAATTTTCCCTTCAGTTCTTCGGTACACTAATGACGTAAATTTCAATGGCCTCCAAATTATCCATACCCGTCGCGTTCTTCACAACCCAAATTCTAAACTTCAATTCGCAGGAAGACTGCCAGCCCATTGAAAAAGTTGACCAGTTTGTTGTAATTTTATTTTACACACACATAGGGAAGTTTAAGTTATTTGTTCTTTCCAATGTTAATTTCGTCTACGGGGCCTTACATAGAAAGTTTTAATTAGTTTTTATTGTATATAAAAGCGAAGTTTTATTTACAAGTCATTAGTGTATCATTTTAATTAGAATGATAATTGAAAATCGCTGATAACCATTCAAACTAATTTACATTTACCGAAAGTAAAGCAGCACTGTATCGTGCCTTGAGTATATTTGTTTAAAAATCAGGTATCATATAGGAACTATTCGATTTGTTTATAATTCCAACTTTCTTAAATAAATATATCCCATCATTTGAATTATTAATTTAACGACAACTTAGAAATTACAAATAGAAAACAAAGGTCTATAATATAACATTTCATACGGAGGAAAATAGTAAACATGGCTTACAAATGTCAGCAGTACTGTAAATATAATTTAAATAATAACATGAAAAAAATTAATCCAGGATGAATTAACAATATCGATTAAAAATATGACGTCGTTAACTATATGATACGTACTAAATATAATTTTAATTATTTTTCATCATTTCTGTATTAGAAAAGTTAAGAATGCAAAACAATAATGTATTATAACGCATGAAAAGGAAAAAAATCGTTGAAAAATTTAGACCATTAAGACTTTTTCGTAGCAGCTAAGTGGATGCAATTCTATTACGAATGAACTAATATTAAATCAATGTGTACTAAATCTGCATATAAATACGAAATGAGAAAAAAAGCTACTTTATAATTATTCTTATTTGTAAAGTTAACTAGAATTTTATTTTGCATTAATTTCAACATTTTCAAGAATGAAATGTAGCTATCATTCTCTTTTAATTTGTAATTTAATAAATAAGATACAAATATTGTTAAGCGAAAAGTTATATAATGAATATTTTTATTTCAATAATTAAAATTGGTTTGTGAGCAAAACAAATTAATAAATTAACAAAACAAAGGGAAAAACCACTAGAAAAAAATATTTAAAACACTAAAATTCACAACGTAGCAATGCAATAAAACGCATTAGTAAAGAAAATTTAGTATGCGCATTTATAAACGATTTCATACAACCAATTAATTTAATAATGAGATTAAATTTAACAAATTACGATTGTAAAACAAAATATGAACAAACAATTGACAAAAACCAGTTGATTTACAGATAGAAATATATTAAAAGTAGCCTGTCAGTGAATGAAATCTCCCAGAAAAAAGAAATAAAAATGAAAAAAACTGCAAATCATAAATTAACAATTTCTCAGCGAATAAGATCGAAATAAATTAATCCACTTGTTAAAGAACTCTTAAATAAAAACAAGGGTAAAATCATTACAAACCTATAATAGCATAAGAAAGAGACACCTTGCAGTTAAAAATAAATCACAAAGAAAAAAGGTTAAAATAAAATAATATGAATTGCTAACCTTAACCACGACTTTCCTTTTCAGTGGTTCTTCTTTTCAGCGGGAAATGAGGTGCAGGGTAGGTATGTCGTCGTGAGGGTAGGGTTTGAGAAAATCCGCTGAGGCCAGTTTCGCGTTGCGCACGGTACGCGGTACCTTAGTTGATTTTGATTTTTCTTTAGCGTAGCTTTTTTTCGGAATTACGTTAACGTAGTATACTTTTCGGTACCGCGTCGGAAATTCGGGAACGCGAAGTAAAAATTAGATTTTGTTCTTTGACTGATTGATGAAGAAATACGGAGTAACGTAAAATAGGTTTCCTCTCCGTATGGTTTTGTTTTGGTGACGCGTTTGAAAACGGGCATGTATTGGTGGCTGAATATTGTAAATAAGCATAATCCATTCGGAGACCCGCGACCGAAATCCTCTCTGATCTAGCTGGCCGACAAGCAGCCACCGCGTGAATGGGTTACGGTGCATGGATTGGTTGACCGGTTGGTACCATCCGTTGGCACTACTCAGACTTAACGTCTAGAACCGATGAGAGGTCGGTTCCTCGTTCGGACGTAGACATAAAATCATTACATCATATATGATGGAATGTACGTGCGGACTAACTTTTCTACCCAACTTATATGGCGGCATACTATACACAGCTAACATAGGTTAGGTAGAAGGAAAAAAAGCGGCATATCAAGAAATTTGGAAATGTCGACAAAAATCAAGGTTTTGTAGGGCTTCGTGGCAAATTTCAAATTGCAATCAAGAGTTTCCGCGGAGAACGTCGTAGCGCTCCTTATGAAGTAAATTTTGTTTCAGTTCATACACCGGTTCCTGTTTTATCGATGTTTAACGTTGAAAGAATAGGAATTTGTTTTCTTCCTCAAGCTAGCTGTCAGTGAGAGAAGCTGAACGTGTGTTTCATTTAGTTGTTCTAAATTGTGTAGGTGTAAAGTACAGTGGACTGTGTAAGGTGAATTTTTAGCATGCAAGGAATGCGATTTGTACCTTTTTCATGTGAAACATAGCGTAAATTACACCGTTTAAACATTTACATTTTGCCCAAGTAGGCTGACAGCTCACGGGCACTTTCCACATGTAGGCTGACTACTACAAATGCAAATTTCTACTGGGAGCCTTATTACACTTGCGTTGGAGTTGTTCCTGACGTATTTTATTTGAGAATACTTATATACACAAACAACATAATTACACGTCATTTACAATTGCAATTGTGAATTTCTATCTGTCTATTTAATTATTTTTGTGGATTATCTCGATATCAAACTTAAACCTTACATTATAGACTTTTTTGCATACACTATAGACTTTCTTAAACTCCTTTACAATTAATAGAGCCATGCTCTGTAATTAAATGGAAGCTTTTCCTTTTTTATCGGAAACAAGTCACATCAATGCGTAGACAGAAAGGGTCCTTACTTCATAGGCTTTATTAGTGTATTCATTTCACAATATGTTTTTACACGGTTCGCCACATAACATTTAGTTATGAGGCTCATGTTTTTAAGCATGTACTTTACCCTGGCTTTTCGCCCAGAAAACTATATTTGTTTTATCTTATACACACTTAAAAGAGGGTCATGGCCTTTCCTTTGTCTGATCCTCTAACTATTATAGTAACATAACCCAAGTCTCATCCTTAGGGTTCGGCCACATTGTGATTTTCCTGTCGTAACCAGCGATTTTTAGACGCAAATACGAACACACTGTGACAAGGTTTGCAAAGGAACTTCAGGCATGCGCAGAACTTATATGCTCATTTGAAGGTATGTCTTTGCCAGGAACACATGCGCTAACTCATCTGTGCGCTATGCAAGAAACTTCCGTGCACGTCAGCGTCAAATGTCCAAATGATGTGCGCCTGCGCGAGTATCACAAAAACTCCCTACTAAACTGGTTTTAGGAAAAATCGTGAATTCCTGCGACTGCCGACCTGGACAAAATTGTCGAAAATCGCAGTGTGCAGGCTTCCATTTAACCATGTGTAATCTGCGACAGAAGTGCGGCTAAATAGTCGTAGTCTGATGCATCCCTAACTACTAACAAGTTTTTTTGTATGCCCGTGTTTTGGCTCTGTATGTGAACCAGTCCCGCAGCAGTCGGGACGAAGTATTGAATCTACTGGCCAGTACCTTTTACTTAGCCCAGGCTATTTCTCGGACCGGATCATTATTTGGTCTATCACGCAATTTAAAAAAAAAATCAAGCTTAAAACATATCATGTTAATTAGTGAATTTTCGTTTCATTTCTTTACTACGAGTATAAAGCGATGGTGTACCCTAAACATTTCATAATTTAATAATATTGTATTGGTTACTACTGAGGCTTAGCCCGAAGTAATATGTCAGATGGTTCCAGGCTACGTTCTTAGCTTGAGAGGGGAGATTTTTAGTAGTTAGTCCAGATTCTTTCTGCACATGGGAGCCCATACTCAGGACGTAAATAGTCTTTACCTCCCAAACAAAAAAAAAACATGTATCTCAATAGCATCACTTATGGCTGTTACTGTAATTGTGAAACTTTCAATCGACTATAAGTTCGTTGTTTATGGCTGGATTGTTGTCAAAGTTTCAAGTCATTCACACATGTTACCAAAAAATCTAGTTCCAACTGTTTGGCAAATTTAAGGGTCCCCTTTTGATTTATGGACAAAAACCCAAAATACATAAAATGCACTATCATCAACAAAGTTCATCTAATTTCGACTTTTGAGGTGTTTCTTGGGCCTTGTACTCATAAAGACCTACTTTGATGATTTTTTCAGAATTTTTTTGGGGTCATCAATTTCCAATCGAGAGGGGGCACACACATTTTTCGTACATTCCCCCCTCGCCCTGCACCCCTCAAAGCCAACAATTATAGTTTAATCCTGTTTATTAATTACCTTTGGCTGAAAATAAACCATATAACATTTTTTCTGTATTGAAACACTACTTTACGCCTACCTACAAAATTTGAGGTTCTAGCTTATGCAGCTTGCGAGAAAACCTGCTGTGGCACATCGACGGACGGACAGATAGGTACCAATGTTAGTATGGTTTTGCATAATTATTTTACTTTCCAAAACGAACTTTCCCTGATTACTCATTTTTCTTACTAGAATTTTTTCTAATTTGAATCGTTTTTTTTTGTATGGAGATTTATCATAAAAGAAGCAGCAGTATGTAAGGTGCCAATTTTTTTGATTACTAATTCCTCAATAGCACATGGTGCGTAGTATATTGGTTAGAGTACTCGCTATGTAAGTTAAAGGTCCTTAGTTCGAATCCCGCTGGTGACAACGAGATTTGTTTCGAATGATTCTTTGGACGGACTATAAGCCCGCTCAATAATGATACATACTGATTTAAAATCAGCACGTTTCGCAACTGGGTGGATGGGTATACGTTCAAAGCGTGGTACTGGCCATATTACCTTCTCAAGTTCCGTAATATTGTATCAAGATAATGAGGTACTCTAACTATTTCAAGTGAAGGCCAGAAAGGAGCTGTAATGCTAAGGCAAAAAAAGCAAAATTAAAATGTTCTTAAACACATGCACACGTGTTGGTCAAAGCATATGAACTAAATAGCACTTACAATTAAGCGGTTGGCGAATCAAAAGAGAATTTGTAAATGTAGAGTCTACTTTAAATATTTTAACAACATAGCACCGAGTAAGTATAATACTGTAATTTCAGAAGAGAATGTTGAAATTATCTATATAAACAAGCTGAGTTGACAGAACTACTTTCATGTCAGAAGAGTTTTGTACTCAACCTACAATATGCAGACACCAATAATGAATAAACTTAAGAAAAACTTTAACGATATCTACTACAAATACATACTCGCATTAAAAGGAAACCCATTGCTCCTCTATTTTCACATGCTGCCATTTAGTTGCAATATCACTAACAATCATTGACTGAATCAAATTTATGTTCTTATTATTCATTTTATGTGGAAATTAGAAAATTTCATTAAAAGTATAGTGTCTGGTTCGGTGGAAGGAACCTACCACCATGATTTTGTCACTTTTAAAATGTACGTTTTCATCAAGAGTTAAAAGTTTATACTTTCAATGGTGAAGTTTGGGCAAAATAACACAAATTTACTCAATATTCTCATTTAAAACGGTCGCCATTTTGTTTTACGATTACTAAAATCACTCGTTGAACAGATTCTCAAAGGTAGGCATGATATACATCCTCCCTAAAGTTTTCATGCAAATCCTAACAAGCCAAGTAGTGTTTGAGTCGATTGGAAGTACATAATGCTCAACAGCCATGTATTGTTATTGTAACACCAAAAATTTAAACCACTGTAACTTCGGCAAATACTATTCGACCCTTCTGAAAATTTTATGCTTGATTAGCCTTATAAATAGTCATACGAATATAAAATTTCATTGGATTTAAAGGTACTCTTACAATTTTATACAAGAAAATGTAAAATTGATAAACCATACTATTACGAACAAAGTTTAGTGAATCCCAACTTCTCAGGTATTTGTCTCACAAGGAACAACCTCATGATTTTTTTACAAATTTGTTGTACAATCACGAGGGGGGAAGGGGGTTAACAATGTTTTGTGTTTTTTCGCTTCCCCTGCCTACTTCAACATCTTTATTGCAATTTTTAAAACAGATATTAAGAAACCTCATGAAGACCTTTCATTTGATACCCTATTCAACTACCTTGCGTGAAAAAATCAGAATTTAAAGCTTTTTATTTTTTTAAACTACGGAACTTTCATTAACCAGAAATTTCTTAGCTTTTCACAAAATTTGATGACTGTAGTTCCTGAGAAAACTTGCTGTGGCACATTAAAGAAAGGATAAACGGATACAGAATTGTAAATTTTTTTTTACAAAACCCCTTAAAAATAAAGGTGGCAAAAAAAACGTTTCGGCATACAAAAACCCTTAAAAATTAAGGTGGCAAAAAAACGTTTCGGCATATCTGCAACCACGTTCTAATCTTCGTGGTAAGCTACCTATATTTATGGAGATACTAATTCTGCTTACGGTACTAATGCTGCTCATAGTACTAATTCTTCTAATAGTTCCTGAATGCCAGAAGCAACAACTCCATTAAGCCCACGACTAATGATTGACGTGCGCATAGTACGTACCTTCTTTATTTTGAAGTTAGGTGCTCCACTCTTAATCTGCATTTAATCCGCTGGTCATGGATAATCACACACCACCGAACAAACGTTGTCCCCTTTCCCGGTGAATTCCTTCGATTATCGAAGGGACCGTTACTGCTCGTAAGGCAAGTTGGTCGAAAACTTATATTTTAATAATCACAGTCTCATGTCACTTGTGTTTCCGATTGTCAAATGCCAATATCTCGCGAAGAGAGTGGTTACGCTAGGGACTGGATGAGAGATCTCTTCCTGAGATCACGCAGCTAGTATTACAAGGTCTTGTAAAAAAAATTATGAGCAGAAATTGAATTGGACCAGCGAAAAAGCAGCATATCACTCAATTTTTTTATTAAGGAATATGTTTATTGTTTGCAATAACTTTCTGCATGTATTTAATTTTCACCAATTTGTAATCCAGTGGCAATTCTTCCATTTAAAACCATTTATGGCGTTAGTAATTGGCGACTGCAGTACCATGATAGGTGAGAACTCATTAATATATTGGGACATTCGATAATTCATCTCATTTTTTCTCATCCGAAAATAATCATGGAACATGTAAGATGAGCCCCCATAATCGACATCCAAAGCCAATATTCACCAAAGGAAGATTATAATTTCTGTGTTGTGGGATTACAGTGTATTTTGAGCTGCTTCCAAGAAACCAAACTATTGAATCGAATGTCTACTGTCGTCAACTCTCGAAATTGAATAAAGAAATCAAGAAAAACGTGATGTTCCATCATGATACCGCCAGACCCCACACTTCTTTGATAGCCCATTAAAAATTAATGGAGCTCAATTGGTAACTGATGCTACATTCACCCTATAGTTCTGACTTTGCACCATCAGACTATCATTTGTTTCGCTCCCTTGAAAATCATTTGAATAGTAGAACTTTTGATTTCGAGCAGACTGTTAGAAATGAGTTGGACCAGTTCTTCGCCTCTAAAAACCAAGGCAAACTGCTTGAAAACCTTCATAACCCTTAACCGAAATTTTAATTGCAGATTCGGAAAAAATTACATAGCTTCCATTCGTAGTTATAAATTATAAAAAATTGTTTTTATTGTTATTAAATGTAAATTTTACATCAATTTTCGTTTATAATAAATTTAAACGTTTCCCTTTAATTATAATTATATTCTTTATGATATTTAACCTGTTATTATTATTTAAAATCTTTTCATTTTTCTTTACTTCTGTTAATTTTTAAAAATTCAAATCTGAAAATTAAAATTTCAGACATGAGAACACTGATTTAGTGCATTCCATTCGTGTATTGCATTGCCGAATGCAATCTAACTCGGCTGAGCGAGCAGCTGTATTCGATTTACCGTTGCGACACAGGCAAATGAAGAAAGATTTGTACGGATCGACTTAAGCTCGCGAAATGACAAGCATGCGTGAACCGTGATCAAGAAAACGATATAGGAGGAATAATTACCGTGCGCATCGTCTCCGCCACCTGGTCGACAGCTTGCCCAAAACCTTAACGTGGAATTTCGCGATGAAAGATTCGGCTGTCATTGTAAATTAGTAAAGTAACAAATTGTCAGCCATCGCCTCAATTGTTGAAGTTCCTTTCACGATGGAATCCGTTCGGAAAACAGCGAAAAAGAACTTCCATCCCTCATAAAATAGTTAAAAATAGTCAGAACTTGTGCTACCAACAACCATTTAATAATTTGTCCGATTTTGGGAGTTCACTGCATCGTAAACACCGTGAGAGAAACGGTTTTCCACTTTTAAAAGCGTCGGAAAAATATAGGAAACTTTCTCCATAGTGCTGCGGCCCACGAACCACAAGGAAATTCGTTTGCTCGCGATATTGATATCGTTGAACTTTTAAGTGGCTTGCGTCCTCTTCACCTCAACAAGAGTTTTTGGATTTACCTGCATTTTTGCCTTTTACAACTTTCAAGCACGCAACCGTGCGGAGTCTCAGAAACAAATAGTGCCGTCACCCCAAATTGCCCATCAGTTCTGCGTTGAACAGAGTTTCTAGTCCAAGTTGTTGTTCTTGGCGAAGAGGAAAAGGAAATTTCATAGACATTCCAGAAAGTTAACCATAGAAAACAAGTGGCGGTTCAGTTTTTTCTTTTCCACGTGGCTATCGAAATAATTACATTAACGAAGAAATTGAGGCGCGATGCAACATCTGAATCGATAGACGAGTTTTCTTTATACCGCGCGGAGGCATAACTTTACATTTACGAATAAATTGTCTGGTCAGCATTTTTGCGTGCATTCTATAGCTGCAGAGCAGACCATCGCTGCAGTGCTTCATGGACATGTATCTACCTTCGATCAATAGATTTACTATGAAAAACATGAAAAAAACGACATTTATGATAGAGAAACCCAATAATTAGTACATGCGCAATATTTATAAGTTCATTGATCCTGATATTTGTTGAAATTTGATTCAAATTGAAAATAGATCAAATAATTAATTAATTTGTAAGAAAAAATAAAGAATACAAGTTGGCAAAAAACAACAACAATCTTAAAGCTCACTGACCTTCATGTCAGACTGTCGGCACTCATATCTTGCATGGGCCTCCAAAACAAATAAATTCAACTATCAACTGCCTCCTAAATAACATGGGAAACAAATTTCAAATACGTCCAAGAATTTCATCACAGCATCAATAGGAGCATTATGTGAGACGCACAGGTCCTTGAAGAGATAACTGTTTTAGTTGAAGAGCTTTTATGTGTCGTAAATTTTTTGTGTTTTATTATCTCTGAATGCTGATATTCAAGATAATTTATTGGGTGATTTTTTTCTAATTTTTACATATATATAATTCATCAATAACTTATCCTAACAATATTCACACGGGTTGTGCCAATATTCACACGGGTTGTGCCTTAGGGCTTGATTTTTTTGATAAAATAAAACTTTAAAATGTTGACGCCCACAACATTATCAAACATTAATAGATTATAAAAGAAATTAGGTGTAAAATTCATTAGCTTTAACAAACCTAGTTTTAAAAATTGAGTTTCCTAAAAATTAACTAGCTTATTTCCTTAAGCTACCTTAAAACTACTCGCTCGCTGCATCCATTGAGCGATTATTTGTCGCTGTCCTGAATACTTCTACCTTATGTTCCAAGGCCTTTCACACTGTGACTAAACTTTTTTTGGGGGTTCTTGAACACAATTAGTTCACTTTTCTTTACATTTGTCTTGGTTCCCTATTTCCAGTAATTTGCAGTAAAAAAATCCACGTATTTTTGGAGCTTCGTTTTAGCAAACCCAAATTGTGCTCAGATAACCACACCAATAAGTCTCAGCGAAGAGGTTCACTTGGATTCCGGGGATATATTCATCTCTTATGCACGGGACGTCAGAGGTGAATATGTTGAAAAGGAATGGACCTGATATACTATAGAACCCTGTGAGACGCCCGAGTCAATACAAAATGGGTCTGAACTAGCTCCACCAGTTTGTCCCCTCATAAAGATGCCTATAATTATTACAACAGGGGCTGGAAAGCCAAAATTTATCATTTTAAATAGAAGCCGATTGATCTGTACAAAGTCAAAGGCAACAATCGAACGAGTATCGACTACGGTAGTACTGCCAAACTTCTTGGGTATTGCAAATATTTTTGCGCATTTTCATTGTTGAGGGAAGTAGCAAATGTTGATGCATTCGTTCAAAATAATTGCGAGGAGAACAAAGAAAACATGGAAAGCCTTTAAAGCATATAATTGAAGATGCCATCAGCCTCTTCTGATTTTTCGGAATTTTACACTAACGCCAACATAGTGAGTCTCTCAGGACTGACAAAAGGACCATGGCCAGTAGGTGCGTTAAAGGGATTTAAATCAGAGAGGCTGGTCAAGCACAATTGCTCATGGTCCTTTTTGGAATTCGTTGTGGCGTTGCTCAGTAATGAAATAACGGAAGAGTCCTCACTTGCTTTCTCTCCTTGAAGAGCTTTCGCCACATATTTTGCGATAGAGTCAGCGAAAGCTCTGTCGTCCATAAATATAGACCCAACATAAGCTAGAATCCTAGACAGTCTTTTTTTGCAAGTTTTCCGATTGACATGAGGAAACTCACAAGAACCTATGTTTGATACTTTCTAGAGCCTATTTAAATCGCTCGATAGCAAAAGCCATGGTTGTTCTCGAGATCATTCGGTTTAGAGACATAATCATTAGATGAAAACGTTCATATCTCCAGTTGACCATATTTAAATTGCGGTGGTAGATCTTTGTGAGTAGCTTTCTAGGCTGACTAAGTCTACGGTGAAGCTCCAAGATGTCTTCTGGAAAATCCCGATAAAGATAATTTGTCAAGGATCTCTCAATAGAAATCATTGAGATGATCGAACCCAGCGATGAATTTATACATGTGGCTCCCTCATCGATTTCAGAAATAGAACGATTTTTCGATCTATTGATCTAAATTTCTTTCAATTTTTCATCAAGATCAGCACTTACTGCTGCCCAATCGATTCGCTTGTATGGAATGAAAAGTTGAAGATCTGCAACCTCAAAATTCATACCCTTTTTCACTCTTAAGGTCAGCTCAACCAAAAGATGGTCAGACTCAGCGTCAAGAACTTCACACTCTAAACTCCTTCAACTGTGGAAAAGATTTACCAGCTTGGCAGGCACGATGAAGTAGTTAATAATAGACGAGCTTTGGCGGAAGGTGCGCAGTTTCAGAATAATTTATATGAGATCCATATTTGATTAAGCCTAGTTAGAGAAACTGTACCATATGCATTAGATGCAATATTTCTCCTTGAAGGATGCTTCGCATTGAATAGAAATCGAATTTTTTGCACTGAGTAAGCACTGCTTCCAAGTTATCAGTGTGTTCCCCCACTGGATATCCATATCGAAAGTAGATCCTCACAAACGTACATGTGCAGCCTCGCAACATGGAGCTTATTATATCTGCTTCAATACATTTCAGACTTGGAAAGCAGTGCCTTTGGACTTTCAGGTGATCTTTGTGAGCCAAAGCAACTCGAAGGATTCCCTCTGGATAATCACGCCTGATGATCTGGGACTTTCGCAAATGCATTCTGTTTCTTTCTTTGAGACTTGTTTCCAATATAAACAAGAAGCCTGGTCTATGGGGATAAATGAGTCCACTTTTTGAGTCAGTGTTCAGAACTGTATTTCGGTCATTCTGTGACTGCTACTATTGGCGGGTGTTTGGGTTTCCGTATAGGCTGGGGTGCATGCTACTTCTTTGCGCCTTGTAAAAGGCTAGAGTGCGTATTTTTAATACAGGTGGCAATGAAATCCCTCTTTTCCTTTTTTTCTTTTGGAGATTCTTCCTCCTCTCCTCAACTGCTTTTGCTTTACGACAACCTCTTAAACACGTAGGGTATCCCTTTGCATTGCAGTTGACACAGAAGATCTCTTCTTTTCCTCG
This sequence comes from Odontomyia ornata, assembly GCA_963969285.1. Classification (NCBI taxonomy): domain Eukaryota; kingdom Metazoa; phylum Arthropoda; class Insecta; order Diptera; family Stratiomyidae; genus Odontomyia; species Odontomyia ornata. Next base: position 373,550,172 of record OZ017738.1, on the reverse strand, counting down.
TCATTTGAGATTGGACATTCAACCGACTTGTGTCCATAAATCCACAAAATTCACAATCCATAAAATTCCCCCAAAATTCCAAATTTCCCCTGAATTTCTATTTCCAAAGAAAATCCTACGCTGCTCAATACGTGCTGCCTCGATGACTGCTCGGTTCGAACCCTTTATCTTCCTGAAAGTTGATAATGTTATAGGGAGTTAGATATTATTGGATAGCAGTATATTGCTTATTTTATACTAATGTATAAACAATCTGTAAGAAGAGCACGAGGAAAAATGTTAAGAGTGAATAATTCAATTCGCTTGTCCTAAGATCGATTGGCAGGATGGTAGATATTGTGACTGGGTGATGAAAGTGACTAGTTGGTATGATGAGACAATAATAATACACACGTTAATTGATACATATTTGTATTGAACACAATAGACATGTTACATCGGGAAAGGCCGATATGAGACTAACTGTCAAAGGGACGGCACATCGAAAATAACGATTCACAATAGTCTCCCCCACTTAATTAAAACATATGGAAATATAATTTTAATTCTATTATTCGGTGACATAGTCTTTCAAGAAGTTTGGAGGACATCGTTGACGAGCAGATCTGCGTGGTGGTAGCGTCGGGTTGTTTGTGTTCCCGTCTGCTGGTGTCTGTTGGTCAGGAGTGCCAGTAAGTGTTTCTGGCTGATTGACACCTGGCGCAGTCAATGGCGTAGGCTGTGTGTCCATTGGTGGTAACTCATCAGCTGGCATGTGTCGATATGGAACACCTGGGCTTGGGGCTGGTCTTTGCTGAGATGAAAAGGTGACTTGTTTCTTCGGGACCATTGTTGAAATTAGTTGGTCGATGTGCCTTTTTATAGTTCGGCCTGAGTCTAAGTCAATGATATAATGGTACTGACCCAGTTTTTGTTCGACAGTCCCAAATTTCCAGCTATCTTGATTGTTCAGGTGCATTCTTGCCTGAACTCTCTCTCCCATTTGGAATGAGCGGATGTGACAGCTGCTTCGGCTCGTTGGCATTACTGCTTTTCTGTTTGGCAGGAGAGCATCAAGGCGTATTCTAATTTTCCTTTTCAGGTAAAGTTCTGCTGGTGACTGTCCGGAGGCTAATGGTGTGGCACGGTATCAAAAAAGGATATTTTGTACTTTTGTGGCTATTGGTGATGAGTCTTCAGCTGCAGCTTTCAATCTTCTTTTCAGGGTTTGTATATTTCTTTCTGCAAGGCCATTAGTTGATGGGTGACCTGGCGCAATAAACTTCTGAAATACTCCCCTTTCTTTACAGTGTGTCTGGAACTCTTCACTTTTAAATATGGCAGCATTATCTGATACTAGGACATATGGGTAGCCATGCACAGAGAATATGGTTTCTAGGAGTGTGATAGTTGATGCTGATGATAGTGCTTCTTTGAGTATTCGAATTTCAGCCCACTTGGATTTTGCATCGACACACATTAAGAAATAATGGGCCTGCATGATCAATATGTACCCTCTCCCAGTTGTCATCTGGTGGGTCCCATGGATGAATAGCGGCTTTCTGTGGATTGTGCCGGACTTGGGCACAGGATTCACAGGTTTTAACAATTTGCTCGATGTCCTTGTCTAAACGTTCCCAATATACATATCGTCTGGAGAGTTGTTTCATTTTTGTAATGCCCAAGTGTGAGGCATGCAGTTCTTCCAGGATTTGGCGTTGTAGAGATTTTGGTATGACTAGGCGGTCCAATCTGAAAAGCATACCGTTAAAGATGGTGAATGGTTCATCTCTTTGACTGGTTCTGAGACTGGTCATCAGGGTTTGAAGGTTTTCATCTTTGGCTGTTTCTTCAATAATAGTTTCTGAAGTTATAGCTGGGCTGGATATTTGAAGTGTAGTTTCAGCATACAACGCATTGACTTCTTCATTCATTGATGTTACAGATGTTCTGAGCGGTTGGGGAATTGGAGCCCGAGAAAGACAATCTACGTTCTCGTTGTCTTTTCCTTTTTTACAGCGTACCGTGAAGTCCAATCCACTTAGAAAGGAGGCATAGCGTAAAAGACGGGCAGATGTCATCTGAGGTAATGCTCGATGTGGATGAAATATACGAGACAGCGGCTCGTTATCGGTGACAAGGGTGAAGTTTCTGGCATAAACATAGTTGTAGAAGTGTGTGGCTGCGTAAGTGATAGCCAAGGCTTCTCTATCAAGTTGACTGTAATTGCATTCAGCTTGGGTCAAAGCTCGAGAGGCATAAGCAATAGGCTTTTCATGATCTTCCACTTCATGACTCAAAACAGTTGCAATACCGGTTGGGCTTGCGTCTGTTGTGAGGATCAAGGGTTTTGCTGGATCAAAAGGTGTTAATACCCTTTCGCTACACAACTCCGACTTTAGGTTTAAGAAAGCAGCTTCAGTGGAGGCTGACCAAACGAATTTTCCATCTTTTTTGAGTAGGCGTCGTAGATGAAAAGATTTTGTGGCGAAATCAAGAATGAATTTTGCATAATATGTCACCATACCCAATTCAATTCAATTCAAGGTGCTTTATTAAGTAAATCCATAACATTTTTTATAAAAACATAAAGCAAAGTTTCAAAAACATTATACAATTAGAAAAACTTAATGGCCCACTTGGCACTCTAAATTTAAACAATATCGATACTAAAATTGATTTATAAAAACATTATGTGAAATTAATCAAATGAATATTATTAAATATGATTAATCAATTGGAAAAAGCGGAAAAAAACCAACCAACGATATTTAAAAATTAAATATAATACAAAGAACACAAAACAGGAATCTTTTGACTTATATCTAATATGTCGTTACTTATGTCTAATAAAATTTACTCAAAAAACTCTGACTTATCCTACTATAATACTTTTACAATACTCCTAATCTACAAAGTAAACCTTATCTCTTAGCCTAATATAACGAACATCACAATATACCCATTCTAAATCCTATAAGCTGATTTTAAATAACACAATCAAATAACAATTAAATGTAGCAATAATGAGCTGAAAATAAAAAGAAAACAAATACAAACGAGACACGCGAACACGAATAATTTAGTCATTGTCATTCAGCCACCAATACCGTGCCAGCTCCCTCCCAGCTCGATCAACCTCAACAAATCTCGCAAATGAGTATCGCCATTGTAGGTCGTGGTCTCGCGAGCTCAAATTTGGAGGATATTCTATCTTCTTATCGGTGGCCCGTCTATATATATGATATATAATCGGGACTCCGTCAGAATCAAAAACATACCAATTCATGTCCAAATACACGAATGCTTCTGGAGGAATGAAGCCAGTATCGAGACAAGTCTCAATGTACCCGTCTGTAGGGTGGAACAGCTGTGAAATCCAGGGGTTTTCACTCACAGTCACAGATCTTGCGATATGATTTCGAATGAGTTTCAAAATGAAGATATCGACTCTTGTCACTTTAGCAGTATGATAAATTCTTCTGTTAGATATATAATGTTTCCAATCTGTCTCAGGTTTTCTGTACAGACCAGTACATGCACGAAGACATTTCCTTTCGAAAACTCTTAACTTTTCCATTGTACTAGCACTCAAGTTGTACCAGATTTGGCATCCGTATGTCAAAACTGGTCTAACAAGGGTCTTGTAACAGATAATTTTGACCTTTCGGTCAATGTATCTTAATTCCTCTACATTTTTAGGACGTGGCATGTTGAAGACGGCTTGAATTTTCACAGGTGACATTTCAACTTTATTAAATAAGACTATGTGACCAAGATAGCTGATACTTTCTTTGAAGAAGGAACACTTATTTTTATTTAGATGGAGATCGTTTTCCTTGAGTCGTTCTAAACAAGCAATCAGGTTTCTTGTACATTCTTCCATTGATGAGCCATGGCAGATAATGTCATCAAAATATGCTTCAACGTTTGATAGGCCATTGTGAATTTGTGAGAGTATTCTATTGAATTCAGATGGTGCTGTTTTGATACCAAAACTGAGACGATTCATTTGAAATGTGCCCTTGTGTGTCGTGGTTGTTTGGATTTTCTGTCCTTCCGCATCCACTTTGAAGTGTAAATATGCCTTGTACAGGTCGAGTTTGCAGAAGTACTTTGAATTTCTGAGGCTGTGCAAGACTTCATCAATGCGACGAATTGGATGATTAGCTGAGACTAATTTTGCGTTGACTCCACATTTGTAATCAACACATAATCAGGTTTAGGTATTACGACGAGTGGTGATCCCCAGTCGCTTGAGGATACTGGAGTAATAATATCTTGTGACTCAAGAGTTGCAAGTTCTTCCTCAACTCGCTGGCACAGTGCAAAAGGGACATCGCGTTCCCTAGTAAAGATGGGTTTTACTCCTTCCCTGAGCTGAAGTTTTATTTCTAGGTTTGGCACACAGCCTATGCGTTCTTCGAAAATAGTTGCGTATTGTCTGAGTATGTCTTCAAGAGGAGCGACAGCGTTGATTGTAACTACATGATCCGAAGTGAGCCGCTCTTTATCGATTTCTTTGAGATCAATTCCGAGAGTGCGAATCCATATTCGACCCAGAAGTGCATCAAATCCTGCAGGAACAATGAATAGGTCCGCATCAATTTCTCTATTTTTATATTTTAATGACAGTGAGACTTTCCCTAAGGGCTTTATTATGTGAGCTGAGTAAGAGCGGAATGATACCTGTGTTGGTTGTAGTGTAGCATTGAGACCAAGACGTTTGAATGCTGTCTCTGATAGAAGTGAGAATTTGGCTCCTGAATCGACTTCAAATGCCTGTGGCTTGCCATTGAGAAACACTTTGACGATAAATTTATCAGAACCTGGGCTGAGCTCGTATAAGTCTTCAGTGCAGTGAATGTGACCAATACCATATTCTGAGTCAGAGTTTTGATCATTCTGAGAAGACTGTGTTGCAATGGCATGTGTCTTTGAATTTCGAAGAATGGTGGTGATACAGACCTTGGACACATGACCAATTTTCTTGCAGGAAGTGCATTTAAGCGCGTTGCGGTCGATTTTGCATTGATTTGCCTTGTGGTTTGCCCTACCACATTTGAGACAGAGTCCATCAACGCCCAAAGAACGATAGTCAACCCGTGTCATGTGTTGGGGCTGTGAGCGTTGGTGTGAACTAGGACTTGTATTTCGACTTTGGTTGGGTTGTGATTTCCTATGTGACCTGTTGACCCTTGAGACATTGTTTGTGTCACTACTGAGATTGGTGAAATTATCTGGGATTTTGGTAAACTATTTTTGAACGCATAGTGTTGTAAGAGCTGTTTTCGAATCCAGTTGTCTTTTACTCCTCTAACAAATTGGGCACATAAAAAGGTGTCAGCATCACTGATTTGCATTTACATTCAACATAAAAATTACAATCTTTCGATTTCTCCTTCAGGGATGCAACGAATTCTGAGATTGATTGTGTTGGCTGCTGAGTAACATTTAGGAAATAATGCTGAGCGACTACAGTTGAGACAGGCGGTGACAACATATTTTTGAAAAGTTTGATTAGCTCAACAAATGGAATATCTTTCATGGGTTTCTCAGGACCCAATAATGCAGCTAAGTTGTTATAATGCGTAGAGCCAATTGATGCACACAACAATTGAGACATTGTGATAGGGGAATCCACATTTTTGAGACTACAGTAATTGTCAAAACGTTCTAAATAAGAAGTAAATCTTTCCTTCTTGGCGTCATATGATTCGAATGGTGAGACTTGGGGAGCTGCACCGGATCCACTTGTCCCCAATGCGGCAGTGAAGACTGAGAGAAATTGTTCGAATTGTTGTTGATCCATTTTCCCAGCTGGAGCTGTCTCGGAAACGACACGAAAATAATGGCGGCTGAAAACGTGGCGGCTACGCCGCGGAATCTAACTGTTTCACTGTGTCACACTGGTTTTCACTGGCAGTTGCAAACGTTTTAATCCTCGTCGCCAACTTATTGTGACTGGGTGATGAAAGTGACTAGTTGTTATGATGAGACAATAATAATACACACATTAATTGATACATATTTGTATTGAACACAATAGACATGTTACACCGGGAAAGGCCGATACGAGACTGACTGTCAAAGGAACGGCACATAGAAAATAATGATTCACAATAGGTTGATGTGAAGATTATGAGGAATTAAAATTCTCAGGCAAGAAATTTCTCGGATTCCGGACAAGAATAGCGTTGGTCGAGTCAAAGACAGGATTAGTATCTCAATTCTAATAAGGAATTTCTTACAAAGATTGCGAAATGTACGAACTGATTCAGTGCGGGATTAGTAAAATTAATCATTCAGCAGAATAAAAAACAAGACTGCATAATAAAAAGATTTACCACCGTCTGCAGTCACCTGAAATCCATTTTTTATATATTATTCATACACACGCAAGCAATTGATAATTAATTTTTAAAATGGCATAATTGTTTATGTGCGTATGGAATAAATTTGAACTATTCAGAAATTTGGAGGAATTTCATATAAGATATAAATTTTATAGATTAAATTGGTATTCAATTACAGCGGCTGGCAAACCAAATCAACTTAACCATAATTTTCTCTATAACCACTAATCGATAAACTGACAAGCGGGAAGAAGAAGATCCAATTGAAGTTCGCAAAAGTCGTGTTGGTTCGCCATATTGACACACGTCTGGTTACTTGCGTTTTTTTCCAGTTCTAATCCCAGGTAATTGCTCCTCTACTTTATAAATTACTTTCTGCACATTTCCTTTGCTCTTTTAATTAGTTTTTAAGAAATGGAATTGATGATCTATTAAAAGAACTATGTTCCCTATGTCACTGTCTGTCTCAGCAAATGTTCCATTGCATCATTATGTAATGAAAATTTCCAAACAGGTTTTTCTTTCATAAATATTCTTAAGAAAATTGATATTATACGGGTTTGACAATAGCAAATATGAAAAAAAATATTTCTTTTTACAATGTCTTGGCATTTATTTTCACCTGGAAGTTATATTTTTATAGGGACTCGCGAGAAAGTTCGAGAGACAAAAGTGAGAAAATTTGATGGAAGCCGCACAACGACGACTCTGCAAGCCAAAAATCGCTGGAATTGTCGTCGAGTAAAGTGAAGTAATATACATTTCTAACCATACATTTTATAAACGAATGCTAGAATATCGCCCTGAGCATCAGAAGTGCAATATTGCGTACGTGATATATTTTTTTGTTTGCTTGTGCGTTGAAAATTTGCTTGAGAATGAAATCAAAGTGGCGGTAAAGTTAGTATTGAATTCTGTGATCAAGCAAATAGTAGATGAGAAAATATATCGTGATGCTCAGATTTGTCTAAAAGATTTTTTCATCGATTTAAGGAACGAAGAATTTTTACTCAAGTATAGTATGTAAATTGCAGATAATCCTACCGGAGCGTACTTACGATCAAAGGAAGCATATATAATATTTTGAATCGTGATGGAAGATAGACGCAGAGGAGGTGATTATCGATATCGTGAACGCTCGCCAATATCTTCATCAAGGTATCGTGACCGGTCACCGGATCGATATAGCGAAAGGTCTAGTGACAAATACCGGAGTTCTCGATATCGCAACAGAAGTCGAAGCCGAAGTAGAAGTTTCTCAAGAGATAGAAGAGTTGACCGCTATAGAAGCAAAAGTCGAAGTAGACGTAGCACAAGTAGGGGACGGTACCGGTCGAGCCGATCTCGATCCCCTCGACATAAGTATCAATCTTCAAAGTACTCTTCTTCGAAAAATCGACACTATCACAAAAGCAAATCAATCTCTAGATCTCCGTCGCCGTCACATTCACCAAGATTAAATAAAGATCGAGATCAATACCGGCCTAGCACTAAAGAGGAATTAATTGCACCTCCACCTCCATCCTTCCGAAAAGATTACGATGATAGCAATGGTGGCGATAAGTGTGAAAATGTCAAATCCGATTCGCGCGACAATACATCTGACCACAGGAATGAGTCTCCGACCAGCAGCTCTAGCTCTTTGTTTGCACTTTATTCTAAAAGCACCGAAAACTCTGCTTCAGATGCAGCACAATTCATCGAAACAGACCTAAATGAAGAAGATAAGGAGCGTATTCATCGTGAAATGGAAGAAAAACTGCGGCTAGCGTTAGCGAAAGAAGGGAAAATTTATCCACCGCCAAAACCTGAGGCGTCTCATCCTGTGTTTGCAAACGATGGGTCCTTCCTGGAGATCTTCAAGAAAATGCAGGAGCAAATGGCCCAACAGCAAGCAAACGCCTTAGCTGAGCAACGAGCCCGAAATTTGCCTCTATGCAAACGTCGTGGAGGGAAAATTTTAAAAACCGGTATCGTAGCCAAGTCACGTGCCAGCGATTCGAATAATGTTGATCCGAAAGATTTCTGGTCAATTTATTTGCAGGAAGTTAAGAAATACAAAAGTGCTTCATGCGATGTAGATAGTCAAACTAGGCCCCTGGTCAAGTAATGTGCATAGAAAGACATGAGTTGGTCGCTATTTTCTGACTTTTATAGATTAAATAAGTATTTTTAAGTATTTTCGTTATTGAAACCAAAATGAATTCATCAATTCCATTTCAAAACTAATTACAAGAATCGTCGAGATATAAACGTAGATATGTATAAGTGATATATTATGTAAGGTTTGAATTTACGCATTTATTACGAAGCAGCGTTGATTTTTTTATAAATTCAAATGGGAAAATTGCTTTAATTCGGCATATTCAGATTTTTGAATATCGCAACACGTCACGAATAATACATTAAAACACTATTGCATTGGTATATAGAGAAACAATAGAAATTTACTCAATTACATTTAAAATTATCAGACTTTTCTTGAGTGTTTTATGTTACACTGATTCCTTTTGATTTTGAATCTATTGAATAGTTTTTTGTTGATCGATCTTTATTCTTTCCCAACTATGAAGCCATCAAAGCAAGTCTGTTTTTTGGTTTCAACCATCTCTGCATATTTTTTTGATTCTATCTGTTTCACTTTTGAATCTACAGTAATTGACATGCTTAATATAATTGTCAAAAACACTTCACAACCTATAAGCTATTAACACTTTCATGTGTATGCAAACTATCGTTTGTATGTATTCAGCTTAGAATTCAACGCGTATCCAAATCAAATCGCGAATCATTCTGAAACATTGGATTTTGGTTGTATTTTTTAGATACTGAACTCAGACTAGTTATGTTTGTTGAAATTATTAACAGAGCATTAAATCCAAGGAAATAAAAAATTCTTTAATAGAGCAGCTTGCCCACTTAATTCGGAAGAGTATTTTAAATTTGTGCGCTTATAAAACAATCGATACGTTTATGAACTGTTCCGCATTTGGCATTTTATTTAAAATATGCTTCGAACAATTGTTCGAAGTCCACAATATATCTGACATCAACATTCAATTTTGTTTTTGGTTTTCATTGAACAACCTTCAATTTATGGACGGTTCAACATTGAATTTTTTGAGTATGATACAGAAATTATACTCGATTAATTTGAACTAACATGCATAGTGGTAATTTATTATTCATAAAAATACAATTTACTCAACACAACTATAAAAATCATTGAAATAAAACAATTATAACAATTTAAACCAGCCTTTAATATTTTAACGGTCGAACGATTAAATTAATCTCAATGGGCTTATGAATTTGATAGGTTTCCGTTTAAGTAGTGTACATTATCTAATATTTATATATATTTTTGAATCGTTTGGTTTGGACAGACAAATATTGCATGAAAGTTAATCATATAATTAGTATTTATTTTGTTGACCTCTAAGCGGGTACTTTCTCTTCCACTTCCAAAAAGACCTCTACGCTTTGGTGACATCTGGACGTTATCGTCACCTGCCACTAACAGCGATGATTGCATTATAAACGTAACATTAAGATTTATTAAAACTTACCATATCTTATATTTTTCTTTAAAACATTAGATAATTTTTAATTTTACTTTTACGTCGTTTTAACTGGTATTTACGGTCTTTTGTTTGCTTAAGCACAACAGCCCCCTTGGGGCTTTCGCTTAGAGATAGATTATTGTTGATCGAATGTATCGACACTCGAGAAGGTTATATGGCCAGTACCACGCTTTGGCCGTATGTCCGTCCACCCAGTTGCGATACGTTGTGATATTAAACCAGAACGTATCATAACTGACCGGACTTACAGTCCGTCCGAAGAATCACTTGAAACAAATCTCGTTGTCATCAACGGGATTCGAGCCAGGAACTTCGGCTTACGCAGCGAGTTCTCTAACTACTACACAACGCGGACTTCTTTCGTAAAGTGTGTATTAAGATTTTGGAATCTGCTTGTAACCTGGATAATTTGAACAAAAAGTTAATTGATATTTACATACATACAATATATAGATTGATGCATGCATATTTATTTATATATTTATATATGTATATATATTTATCCATTTATATATATATATATATATATATATATATATATATATATATATATATATATATATATATATATGTATGTATATATTTACGCATATGTAAATATATATATATATATATATATAAATCAGAAAAAGTTTGACCCTTTGATGATTTGTCAAGTCTTGTGAATACAAATATAAATTTTTCTTTGATTTTTTTCTGTAATGAAACCATGAAAAACCTTCTGTAAATTACAGTTTAAAATCAAAAGATAACTGCTAAAATTTTAAATAAAATGTTAGATTTTTGCCAAACATTGAATTCAAAATAATTACATCATTTAACTTGAACAGGCTGTACTGTAAAAAAAGTTCTACGCTATTTTGGCAAGTGTCTTCAAAAGAAGGCGCATTTAGTGTGGATTTCAAAATAGTATGATGAATAAAATTTTCTTTTTAATGCAACCTGCTTAAGTGTGAACGATATAGATAGTGATGCTACTTTTATCCAAGAATGAGGCGGATTGACACATCATTTCGATTAGTAAGAAACAGAAAGAAACGCCGCCACGAATACTGCAGTACGTTACGCTCGTTCATTTACCGCGCATCTATCTGTAGGTATCTGTAATAACTTCGTACTTTCAACTGTAGCTTTGTTTGTTGGATTTAATTCGCAATGTGATTTAGATCTATCTGCCTCGTTTCTGACTGAGGTGTGTGGTTGCGTGGAGCTTGTGTGATTTAGCACTGTTGCTTCATTTCTATCTATGAGTAGCAGTGGCCTATAGCAGATAATCAACTAGTGTCTGTCGGTCCAAATAATTACAAAGTAATTGATCTGGCCTACCTACCTGGCGAACTAATAAAAAGCACTTCAAACCCTGCAAAACAAGGCCCTTCAGAGAATCTTCAGAACCCCCTGGTGCATTGGGAATACTGACTAATTAAAACTCGACCGTGCACTCAAACTGTTCGGCCGGATAGACCAACACTCTAACAGCACGCCGAACACTTTTTAAGGTCGAATAATATCGAAGAGAGACTCACCTATCCTAGCCTCAGATCAATTCTTCTTCTTCTTCTTAGCACTACAGCCCCTTTCGGGCCTTCGCTTCCTGCAAACAGCACCTCCAACTGTCTTGGTCTGTTGACCGCGTCTTCCAATTCCGAAATCCGAGCAGCGATGAACTGTCTTCGTGGACCGAGTCAGACCAGCGTTTCTTCGGTTTCCCCACTGGCCGCAGGCCTTCAGTTCTCCCAACGAATACCTTCTTGGGTATCCGTTGTTCGTCCATACGATACATGTGTCCAGCCCATTGCAGCTTCCGCAGTCTTACAATCCTTGAGGCTTCCGGTTCGTCAAAAATTTCATACAGCTCATGGTTGCATCGAATTCGCCATTGGTCCCCGTCTAGCTTCGCTCCGATTATTCGCCTTAGGACCCGTCGCCCAAAGGCGTTCAATATATTTGCGGATGCTTGGGTTAGGGTCCATGTTTCACACCCATAGCATAACACAGGTCTTATCACAGATTTGTATACTTGGAGCTTTGTTTTCATGTGTATGTAGCTGGTCTTCAAGATCGTCAATACTGAATAAAATATTTTATTTGCGGGCTGTATTCTTCGGCGTATTTCGTCTCTTTCATTGCCCGTTTTCGTTATTTTGGCGCCTAAATACACAAATTCGCTAACATTCTCGAGACTGTATTCGCCAAGTGTGATATTTTGTGTATATGGGGTATTTTTCCTCGACTGCGTCATGAGCTTTGTTTTATTTTCATTGATTTGTAGCCCTACTAGTTTTGCTTCGCTGTCGAGTTTCAGGAAGAGTTCTTTGGCAGTTGTTAATGACCGTGACAGAATGTTGATGTCGTCCGCATAGGCCACTACTTGGCTCGACTTGTATATTAATTTACCACGCGTATTAACAGGTAGCTTCCGTATGACGTACTCCAGAGCCAAATTGAATAGCAATGGGGCCAGCCCATCTGCCTGCTTTAGTCCGATATTTGTGTCAAAGGCATCGGTGAGTTGGTTATTGATGCGGACTTGGGAGGTCGCCGACGTCATTGTCATTTTGGTAAGACAGGCTAGCTTGGCTGGAATGCCAATACCAAGCATTATTTCGTACAGTACGTTACGATCAATACTGTCGTATGCTTGCTTGAAGACAACGAAAATTTGGTGTACGTCTATGTTGAACTCCCAGCATTTTTCAAGTACCTGCTTGACTGTGAACAATTGGTCTGTTGTTGATCTACCTGCTCTAAAACCACCTTGATACTCCCCAATAATACTGTTGGCGTATGATCCGATTTTATTTTCTAAGATTTTAGAAAATATTTTGTACGCCGTCCAAAGTAGTGATATGCCTCTATAATTTTCGCACTGTAGCTTGCCACCTTTTTTGTGGATAGGGAATATAATTGATTGGCTCCACTCTTTCGGCATATGTTCTTGTTGCCAAATGTACAGGATGACTTTGTGAATAGCTTGATAAACACTACTGCCACCATATTTGATGAGCTCCACTGGAATCTCATCAATGCCCGGCGCTTTATTATTCATTAGGGTTTTGATTATGGAACAAACACCATCCAGAGTGGGTGGGGCCAATGGAAGCTCTCCGCAGCCATCTATATGCTCCGATGTTCTGGAGCTGTGCGGAGGATTAAAGAGGTTCTTGAAATATGATGCCCATCTTTCCTTAATCTTGCTTTCATCAGCGATTATATTGCCGCTGTCATCACGACAGAGCGTGGTTTTGGACGGATAACCACGTTTCAGGCTTTTCACTACTTTGTATGCTTGTCTTGTGTTATTGCTCGCTAAACTTACATCTGTACTTCTCAATTGGTCATGATCGTATTTTCTTTTCTTAATTCTAATTACCTTATTCGCTACTCTTCTGAGAATTTCATAGTGTTCGATCTTCGTCCTGGTTTTCCTACCTACGTATTCTTTGTACGCCTGATTCTTTTTATCTAACGCATTCTGACATTCATCATCAAACCAATCATTCGTCTTACGCCGGGCTTGATGTCCGATCGTCTGTTCTGCCACGGTCCTGATAGCCACTTTCACTTCCATCCAGAGCTCATTGCTCGTCTTTAACGATGCGTCTGATAAGATGGGAGCCAGCTGGTTGTCGAGGGTCTCCGTGATATTTCCGGCCACAGACGCCGTTTGGAGACTTTCGATGTCAAATTTTAGTAGCGGGCTGGTCTTCGCTGAATATGCCTTTGACATACGACATTGATAGGTAAATTTGATCAAGTAATGATCTGAGTTACAATTGGCTCCTCGGTATGTATGGACATCAAGTATGCTCGAGGCCCAACGTTGTTGGATCAGAACATGATCGATCTGGTTTTGTGTGTCGCCATCCGGTGATACCCAGGTCATTTTATGAATGCGTCGATGTGGGAAGCAAGTCAAACTTATGACTAGATTTCTGCTACATGCAAAGTCAATCAGGCGCTGGCCGTTGTCATTTGTTTCATCGTGGAGGCTATTTCGTCCGGTCGTTCCGCAATGAGATAGCTCATTGCCACCCTTAGCGTTGAAATCACCCAGAATAATTTTTGTGTCGTTTGCGGACAATGAGTCGACCAGTCTTTCCAGGTGATTGTAAAACGATTCCTTCGTTTCTTCGTCCTTTTCTTCGGTGGGGGCGTGAAAATTAATCAGCCAGATTTTGAAGAATTTCGCTTTTATACGGATCGCACGCAACCGTTCATTGACTGCCTTAAAATCAATAACGTGCGATTTGAACTCCCTATCCACAATTAAAGCCACTCCGAATTCTCGTTTTCCAGTAGGCTTCCCACTTTTAAATATTGTGTGCGATCTCATGTTTTGACTGTCGTTTCCAGTCCAATTCGTTTCCTGGACTGCCAGTATTTTTAATTGATATTGACTGGCCTGTTGTAAAAGGTCCTTAACAGCGCCAGGGTAATTAAGTTATCTGACATTCCAGGATCCAATGCCATAGTCCTTTTTTCGTTTGCGAGGTCGTTGCCGTGAGTCCAATCCATTCCGAGGCCTATCTACAGGTTTCGAAACAATTAAAGGTTTTCCAGGGACAGGGAGTTAGCCCGTCGCCCAACCTCCATTCCGGCGGCATGGTTATTACGTCGACTCCGTTATTAAGCGTGGAAGTTTCAACAACTACTTCACAAGGGCAGAATTTTCTCACTACGGACAGCCACGGGAGAAACTGCACCTGTCCATGGAGAGTTCAACCTCCAGATACATTTGGGAGACCTTGCGTTCCGACATAATTTTCTTGTCCCGAACATTATGGATGACTGTATTCTTGGAATGAATTTTCTACGACCACATGGAATCACGTTGGATTTGGGCAAATGGGTATTGAAATGGCGGAGTGTGGAAATATTGATAGAGGATCCCAGCGTCCAAATTCCCAAGATGAAGGTGGTAGCATGTACCGACACTGACGTACCGAAATCTTCCGAGTGCATTATGGGTCAAGCTTGATGGTGATTCTGGAGACCACTGATCTTAACTGATAGAGCCAACGAAGACGTCCGCATTGCGCAGTTTGATTGTAGGACGAAGCCTTGTAAGTTCTATAAGGAACGGATATGTGCCGGTTAGAGTCCTTAACACCGCAGACACAACCACGAGCATCAACGCGGGAGAAGTCATCGGCAGCTGCCAGCCTGTTTCCACCATCACCTCTTTGGAAACCACTCACGACCATCATTGCAAAAAGAGGCAAGACACAGACAAAGCTCGGGAGTCCACGTCTGCAATATTGAAGCAGGTCAAATTGCCAGTGCAGTTATTCAAGCAAGCCTCTGATCTGGTCACCAAGTACAGTGACATCTTCTCAACAAGCCCGGATGACCAAGGCCGAACAAGTATGGTTACTCACGTCATCGATACACAGGGAGCCAAGCCGATTCGACAAGCACCGAGACGTCTTCCTATAGCCAAACAAGGAGAAGTGAGCGCACTGATCTCGGACATGGAAAAACATAGTGTTATCGAACCTTCTATCAGTCCATGGGCCGCACCAGTAGTTCTAGTAAAGCAAAAGGATGGTCGCACCCGTTTTTGTGTTGACTATAGACAGCTCAACGACGGCACTAAGAAAGATAGTTACCCGCTTCCACGCATCGACGACATCATGGACACTTTAGCCGACGCAAAATGGTTTTCTACACTCGATCTCAAGAGTGGCTACTGGCAGGTAGAAATCGACAAGAAGGACCGAGAGAAGGCCGTATTTTGAGTTGAGACCGGATTGTGGCAATTTGTGATGATGCCATTTGAGCTTTGCAATGCTCCAGCCACTTTCGAACGCCTGATGAAATACGTGATACGATGCCTAACCTGGAAAACCTGCTTGGTGTACCTAGATGACATCATTGTTATTGGGAGAACGTTCGAAGAGCATGTGCGGAACTTAGAAGAGGTTTTCTCCCTATTGCGACTGGCGAATTTGAAACTTAGTCCCGACAAGTGTACCCTTTTTGCAGCTGAAGTAAAATCCCTGGGATACGTCGTATCAGCAGAAGGGGTCAAAACAGACCCGGGGAAATTGAAGCCGTGAAAAGCTGGCCAACACCAAATAACAAGCGCCAACTACGAAGTTTTTTGGGTCTGGGGGCCTACTATCGAAGATTCGTCAAAGACTTTGCCAAAATAGCTGAGTGTCTCCATCAGCTTAATGAGAAAAATCGTCCGTATGTCTGTAATGAACAATGCCAGGAGCCTTTGTGACCTTGAAGGGGAAGCTGTGTGAATCACCCGTGCTGGCATATCCAAAATCTGAAAAAATGTTTGTAGTTGACACCGATGCGAGCAACGGCGCTATAGGAGCTGTACTCTCCAAGCAGATCGATGGTGAAGAAAGAGTCTTCTCGTATTACAGTCGAGTTCTCTCAAAAAGTGCGAGGAACTACTACGTGACCATGAAGGAGCTATTGGCTATAATAGAGGCCACCAAGCAGTTCCACAATTACCTATATGGCCAGAAATTTGTTCTTCGAACGGACCATGCATCGCTGAGATGGCTACTTAACTTCAAAAACCCCGAGGGACAAGTTGCGATATGGATCGAAAGATTGCAGTCATACGACTATGAAATTGTCCATCGGAAGGGCGTAGTTCATGGAAATGCTGACGCCCTATCTCGTCGTCCATGTCCAGCTAACTGCAAGCATTGCCGACGAATTGGAGGAGATTCGAAACGCCCAGCTAGCCGATGAAGACATCGTACCATTGCTCATATTAAAGGAGACAACGACCTGAGTGGAAGGACGTTTCAATGCATGGCGCAACCCTGAAAGGCTATTGGGCACATTGGAACTCCCTTCAGGTGGAGGTTGGCGTACTCAAGCGGAAATGGGAAACGGCGGATGGCAGCTCCTATAGGATGCAAACTATACTTCCCAAAAGCCGAATCCACGGTGTTGTTAAGGAAATGCATGAAGGATCCTCGGGAGGCCACCTTGGTGTTAACAACACCTTAGCGAAATTGCGGGAAAAGTTCTACTGGCTCCACGCTCCAGAAGATGTAGAGGACTGGTGTAGCAGATGCACAATTTGCGCTTCCGTCAAAGGTCCAAAGCGACGACTGAGAGGACAAATGCAAACCTACAACGTGGGTGTACCGTTTGAAAGGATTGCTGTTGACATCGCAGGACCCTTTCCTGAATCCGAATGGGGAAATCGATACACGCTGGTTGTGGCCGATTATTTCAGCAAGTGGCCCGAGGCTTACCCCATTCCCAACCAGGAAGCAACTACTGTAGCCGAACAGCTAGTGTTAAATTGGGTCAGTAGGTACGGCGTACCTTGTGAACTACATTCGGATCAAGGCCGAAACTTAGAGTCACTGTTTTTTGGCGAAATGTGCGAGCACCGCTGCATCCCCAATCCGATGGAATGGTCGAACGTTTCAACGGCACACTCAATAAACACCTGGCCAAGATGGTTGACGAGAACCAAAGGGACTTGGACCGATACATCCCACTATTTTTGATGGCGTAAAGAGCAGCCGAACATGCATCGATGGGCCAAGTCCTAGCCAAAGTCACTTCTATTCGTCTGCAAGCTGGAGAAACCGCGATAGTAAAAACTGCGATAGTAAGAACTGCGATAAGTGTGGAGTGCGAATTAAACGCGATAGTTAAGACAGTTGAATTAAAAAATTTATAGACAAGTGAAATGTAAAATTTGGTGAAATAGTTAAATTGATGATTGCATTTTTATGAACTCTTTTAACTTAATTTAAAAGACAGTGCGTTTTCACTTTCCCGGAACATTAAAATTATTGGCCGTAAATCAATACACGCGACAATGTATATATATATATATATATATATATATATATATATATATATATATATATATATATAACGAAAGTTGTGCCCACAAGATTGCAATTCTGCTCCGATTTTCAATAAATTTTCATTAAAGGTGTATTGGGTAAATATATCGTTTAAGTTCGTGAACCAGCTATATCGGCCGGGCGAAAACAATTTGGCGGTCATTTTAGACGAAAAATCGTGATTTCTGTTCTGACCAAAATATCGCTCCGATTTGGATGATATTTGGTTAAAAGGTTCATTGATGTATGTGATGAATCTCACAATAAAAAATCCAAAGTCGGTCCGTCTGAAACAAAATGGCGGTCGCTTAAAGGTCGAAAAACGTAAAAAATGTTGCTGTAGTTGTGACCAAAGCTTTAAACCGGTGTTTATGAAATTCGGTAGTTTGATAAAAACCATAAAAGAACTGGAGGTTAGTTCGCAAAAAGCCAAATGGCGGCAAATTGAATCTCAAAACTTCAAAAGCTTCTAAAAGTCGCAATTTTGATCCGATGTATATGAAACTTGGTTTGAAGATAGAAGTTAATCAGACCTAGAAACTTTGTCATTTTGGTGATCATGCATGTGCATGTTTCAAAATGGTGGCGATTTTATCTGAATTTTGTGGCCCTCTAGCGGTCACATTTTCCAACGGAGTTTATTGTATTTTGCAAAAAATTATCGAAATCGCATGTGAAATAAAAAAAGTTTGATGTACCTTGGGATTATGGATGTCTGTACTCAGTTCTTGTATTTTGCAAAAAATTATCTAAATCGAATGAAAAATTAAAAAGTCAAAAATGTAAAACCTGATATTTTTAGCTGCCATTTTCACTAAAAATTGAACACTTTTGCCCTGTCTAGAGTGAAACTCCAATTTGAAGGAGATTTGGCACATTGATTGATGAGATTCTAACACAAGGATTTAAAATAATCCAAGATCAAATGCATACATTCAAAATGGCGGCCCCTAAAGGTCAAAAGGTAAGCGCAATTCGCTATTTTAGTAGCAACTGAAATAAATATTTTTCATGGAAACGTTTGAAATGACAACTTGCAAGTATTTATAAAGCAGAGCATTTTTAGGATTTGAAAAATATTTTTACAATACCCTAAAAAATTATAAAATAAAGACCTATTGCGCCACAACAAATTTTCGCGCAAACCACATGACCTAGAATGATGAAATTTTCGACGTAGGTCGCAAGTGGTGCATCTCAAAATTTGCAGTGCAAGAATATATTTTAAGGTGTTTAAGGAGGAGCTCCCTATACTTAAAAAAATTTTCTTTATTTTTGTAGCCCTCGAGAAGCCAAGTTTCGATGAAACTTGAAATTATAAGTAATTAAGGCAAGTTAATTTAACCTGTAAAAAATAATGCAAATCAGATGACAAATAAAAAAGTCGAAAATTTACAGCTTAATAGTTTTAGCAGTCGTTTTCAATAAAAATCGGAAATTTTAGTGTTGTTCAGAGTGAAACTCCAATTCGAATAAGATTCAGCATAGCAGTTGAGACTAAACGACTGATATCTGTGAAAATAATCAAAAAGCAAACGCTCGAGTTCAAAATGGTGGCTCCTGATGGTTCAGAAAAGAATTGAAAATGTATATATTAATGGCAACGCAAGTGCTGTGTAAAGTTTTATGGAAATCTTTTAAAATTAACTATTTGAGCTATTTACGCCGAGAAGTTATCACCTTTATGAGGTAACCACTGAGTAATGTATAAACAGCAAATGAGAGAAGGACGAAACCTGTATTTACTTGTATATGTTTATAACAATTTATTATCCGCAGATTTTCAAATGTGCAACTCAATTTTATTAGCAAAATAATTGCGCCTCTACAAAGGGTCTCTAAATACGAACGTCGACAGATCCTGTTTATGTTAATAAATAACGATGTGTTGCAGTAAGACTCTGGTAGCAGGCAAGCCAAATTCTTTTTCGATATCTTACGCTACATACGAGAAATTTACCTATCCGGCTGGTGCTGCCAACGGGGATTTTTTACTTTTTATTTAAATCAGTCACCTGCGCCGTTTGTCCGCATTGTTCCA
Organism: Odontomyia ornata; assembly: GCA_963969285.1. Taxonomy (NCBI): domain Eukaryota; kingdom Metazoa; phylum Arthropoda; class Insecta; order Diptera; family Stratiomyidae; genus Odontomyia; species Odontomyia ornata. The sequence continues at coordinate 373,530,368 of OZ017738.1, read as the reverse complement.
ACTTTTCATGGTTTTATTGCTTTTGCTGATGTTTTTTAATATTTGTAGTTGATTTGCTACAAATGCTGGCAATATCGGTTTTCTTGAAATCTCCTTTAAAAATGGTGCTGTTGACGACGACGTTTAGTTTTTTTTTTGTGTTTTGTTTATGCTTTTTAGTTGCAAGCTGCTAACATGATTAAATAGTTTTATAAAGTGGGAAAATTGTTAGCCTTTCAACATCATCAATATTCTTTGTGACTTCTCTGCACATCTAAGCGTTGAATCTTTCGTGTCGTTTAATTTAGATAGAATTAGATTGGAGTTTATCTGCTTTGTTGCTTCGTACAAAATTAATATGGTTTTTTCCTGCTACTTCTTTTTCTTTCTAATTTATGACGCTCTTCGATAATTATTGACTGTTTGAACAAAAGGATGAGTTAATTGTTTAATATAAAGTACATATTCCTACAAGCATTCCTCTTGGCTCTTTTGGACATAACGTGTCATCTTTCTTTTAATTTCTAGATACGCTTCTCGCCATTTTTTAGCAGCATCTCTGATCATTAATTGCAAATTCTTCAAACAATTTCCGAATTTGAGAGCTTCCTCATTAGATTTTATTCATATCTGTGCTTCTTACCCCAATTGGCCAATTACTCATGAATTGAGTTTTCTGGATCTAATGGTGTCTTATTTTCACATTCTTTCCTTTATCTCAAATGGTTAATCAGACTGAGCGTGGCAACAAGTTTGCTCTACGATTAATGTCAAATCATTATGATTATTCAGATTTAATATTTTATCGAGGGTTAGGAAATATTTGTGTTTCGGTAACCGGAACTGTTTTTAGCATTTGAAAACAACCGGAGATTGTCCTAATTTTTTTGCATATGTTTTTTTCTTGACAGCTGTCTAGAAGCAATGGATTTTATTGTTAATATCTTCTGGCTCAAATGAATGCCTTCCTTAGATAGTTTATTTTTGCGTTATAGAAACCAAATTTGTGAATATTTGTACAAGTTAACTACTTACCAACTTACTGCATTTTCTTTATTGCGACACAATCTTTTTGAAAAATTTCCTATCTCTAACTTCTAATTCGTTATGAACATATTGGTAATCATATATCTGAGCTGCAATCCTATTTTAAATTATTACGTGATGCTTTAACCGAAATTTGGTAGAAAAGGATTATTTCTGTACAATAATTTACATATATTGCAATGTGAAAGAATTTTCAAAACAAAAGTTGAAATTTAAAGCAATTTTCTCAGCTAATATATGTATGTAATATGTTAAAAGTATTTTTAAGTCACCATCTATGTATGCATATGTAAAAGTATTTTTTGTCACCATAAAATTAGTAAATAGAAGTTTTCTTGTATTACTAATCAATTTTACTTTATATAACATTCCAGCAATTAGGACCTTAACGAACTAAAAATGCCAGCCATTACTGAAAAATTGGGCACAGCACCTTTCGATCCACGCTTTCCAAATCAAAATCAAACCAAATATTGCTATCAATCCTATATAGATTTTCATCGCTGCCAAAAAATTCGTGGCACCAACTATGAACCATGCCAATATTTTAAGCGCGTATTCACTTCAATGTGCCCAAAGGCATGGGTTGAAAGATGGGATGGACAAATTGAAGCAGGTACTTTTGCTGGAAGAATATAAAACTGCTTGTTGAAAATCACATATGATTAAGATACCAAACGAAGAACTAGTAAAACCGTTTAAAATTAATAAAAACTAAAATCTAAATTTTTTGTGTTATTCATTTGATTATTTCCGAAAAGGACTGTATATTCAAGGTAGGACGAAGGAATATTCAGTAATAGGTGGATCGATGCCTGGTGTTCATTAGATGCCTCGATAAATTTAAACTTGTCTTGTCTTAGGTAAATCAGCAGTACAAAAGGAAAGATATAAGCATATAGCAAGAATATGCTCATTCTTAAACACCTTGACAAAATTCAGAAGGTTACCAAGTTTTTGTCGTTGCACAGTTCCTAAATGCCAATTGGCATTAAGGCAATTGTTGCAGTAAACTGAATTATTTTATTCGAGTTCATTTTAAAGAATTGGGTTAGGTTTCAGGTGGTACAAAACCTTGAATATCTCACGTAAGCATAGTACAGCAAGAATTAAAACTGATATTGGACTAAGTAAAAATTGAGCATCAGTAGATCACTGAAACATGAGAAGATGCAGTGTTAAACGCTTTAAATTTTGCATACGATAATCGTCCCACCGGAATGTCACAGAATAGTACTGAAGACACATTTGAATTGGTAAAGACCAACATAATAATTAACGCAAAGAGCTAGACGATGTCTAATGGCTACATTCAAATATGTATCATCAGTTCCAATCCATACGAGGATGATGCCATCAGAGCCAGTCCTAAGCGGTAAGCAAAACATGCTAGGCATCGGGCGCCGAAATTCTTCATCTAATCATTAAGTTCATTCAGCTTGATACTACATAACAAAAAATCTCATACAAAGGTGACAGCGGAAGCGAGCGATGTTTCAGCACTGCTCTGCTAAATACCACCTAATTCAAAGGGATATTCTCTTTCCATAATCACGAAAAGATAAAATGAAAAAACCGAAAGTGTTATAATAAAAAACGTGAACTATTTCGTTTGCTATGCTTCTTTGTTGAGTTTGATGATCATTGTTCATGTGATGTTTTTGTTACTTTGAACGAATAATGGTCATTTATTTTGCCTGCTCTTACTTCATTAAAAATGTTGTGTACGTTATATTCAGTTTTCACAAAAATTCCAAAAGGAAAAATATCCCAATGTAAAGAAGCTGATATATTCTAAAAACATTATGATTTCAGCTTTCAAAGTGTCATCATTTTTATTAATATATAATAACAAAGTTATTAATACGTGCAATTTTGTGTAGTGTCTTCAATTTAATTTGGTAAGTAGTACATTGAATTTGCCCAAAAGGATCATGAGGAAATTTATAATTAAATAAGACCCAGCGCATATAAGGAAGAAGTACATCTTATATATTCTAGACGACGTCACTTGCCAGGAGCGATCTAGCTCACTAGTTAAGGCGTCGGACTTTCAACCACTAAAGTTCATGCTTATTACAAAAAGTGATAATTGTTCAATTTTCAGATTAGTATTTGGAGACCAATATTTTTTAAAAAGATCTTTTACTGTGGAGGTTTATAACTTATCATAATTAGGAACCGTTGATTAGCATTAGTAGTGATAAGTCCGATGCTTCAGCTAGTGAGCTAGATCAGGCGGGTGATGATATTTAAGAAGACTTGAGATGCACATGCTGTGTTCGATTCAATTAAATTAAACGATTCAATTAAATTAAATGGCGAGGTTAGTCCGATCCGTAGGTATCGTGAATTTCGAGCTTTTGAACAATTACTGAAATCTGATATTTTTTCCGGTTAAAGATTGTATGTATGCAGTAAGATGGTGCTTATCTTTTATCATCAATATATTCAATCTATTTTCACCACGTTTAACTAACTTCCAAAAGGGTGCAATTTATCACTTGTGGCCATTTATTTAAAGTATCCTTGGGTATAAATTTCTCGAGAAGATGCACATACCAATTTCAATCGATTAAATTTGCTAGCAGTAAGAAGATACCGTTCAAAAAACAGTGAAATCGAATAAGTGCAAAGGATAATATTTATAATTAATGCGTTTTTGCAAAAGACACAATTTCCTTGGGAACATCTTGTGTTGGTGATATTCTTAGTAATTTTGGTTTCATATAAAAGTTGACATATTGAGATCAAGCATTATAAAATTTAAATTCTAAACTTTGTAGAAATCTACAGGTTTTTACAGTTATGCACAGGATATTTCAAATTCAACTTAAATATTGAGTTGCCACCCAAGTATTCACTCTGTATTAAAATGGTACTGGAAGGCTCAGCATTTTCAAGAGTATGAAAAATGGTATGAGCCGGTTGCCATTTTGAAATACTACTGTGACCAAAACTAAGGTGACATTTGAATTTAAACTGCGCGCGTCGAAGGATTTGGAGAATTATTTTTTTTTGGGTTGGTAGTACTGTCAGTGAGATCTATGTCGAATTTACATGTCAAAATATTCATTGGTGTTTGAGATACGCGTCGTTTCCGGGATGGCCTTCAGTTCAGTCTTCGCTGCGGCTTGAATCTCCTCTATCGTATCAAAGCGGAGCGGTCTTTTGAGCTTGCTGAACAGCCAGAAGTCGCACGGTGCCAGATCAGGTGAATACGGTGGTTGCGGAACGATATGGGTTGAGTTTTTGGCGAAATGATCACGAATTATGAGTGCAGTACGGAATGGTGCATTATCGTGGTGTAAAAACCAAGAATTGTCTTTCTACAATTCCGGCCTTTTTAGGCCGATAGCTGTACGTCAACGACGCATAACGTTCTAATAATATTCCTTGTTGACTGTTTAGCCCGGCGGAAGGAATTCATAGTTCACAACACCACGATAATCGAAGAAGAGAAGAGGTTGATGATCGCCCAGGATGCTCTCCGTCTTCGACACGTTCACGGCCGGCTTGGAACTCACGATACCACTTGTAAACATTTTTTTCGACATAGCCTCATCACCAAAGGCTTTCTGTACCATCCTCAACGTACCCGCAGCAGAAAATTGATTCCGCAAACAAAATTTAATGCAAATTCAACAAATTTCGACATAGCAAAAAACGAAAAACTCACTTTTAGCAGCTCACGAAACGACGCATATCTCAAACTCTTATGAATAATTTGACATGCAAATTTGACATAGATGTCACTGACAGTACTACCAACCTAAAAAAAGCAATTCTCCAAATCCTTCGACGCGTGTAGTGAATAATGAGTTTCAATAGGTCCGTAAAGGACTGCAGCGATGGTCTGCTGCCCCGGCAGAAGAAGATGGAGCTATCTGCCGAGAATGCCCTCGTCTGGAGACGCGTGAATGCGCTGGCAGGCTAGCATTGCGGTGTCGTGGGGCGGGTTCATTTCCCCAGCACGAGGACCCACTACAAAAAAATTTCGCATTCACGAATTGGACTGCAGATCAAAAGGCGACCGAAGTCACAAAAATTGTAGATAACCTCACAGAGGGAGAGAGAACTTGTTACGAGAACAAGTGGAACCTGAAAAGAAAGGCGAACTTGGGGTGACCTCGTCATTACCCGACGAAGTTCATGGCCCACAAATGAAAGAGTGGCAAACGGGTGGTGGTGGAGCCCCTTCGTACCCACCCAACCGGAATAAATCCATAGATATCTTGTTGAATTGGCCAGGTATTCCTCTTCTGAGTGGAAAACTCATACAACTTGAATTGTATGAACTTTCCCATCAGAAGGGGAGTACCCCGGTGACCAATTTATGTCATAGAATTATACAATTGGATTGCATAACTCTATGCCATAAAGAGGCACTCTGTTTGGGCCACTCAACCCACGAAGTCACCTGAAACAAAAGAAGGATTAATAAGTACCCGGTGGCTGGCTCATGTTTTGAGGTGGAAGCCTGCCACCGTACCGAGTCCTATACCCGGTTAGAACTTTCGGAAAGGAAAGACCAATTTTTAAATTTACTAAACCGACATTATTATTTCCATCTTTCACTACTTAAAAATGACATACCTTCCAATCTGATTATTATGTAAGCATAACTCGACAATAAATAATCTTCTTCAAAGCAATTCTTAATCAGGCCTTAAATCACTTCGTCTTCAATGCCCGATTAATTATTGGTTCCAACAGTACAAATCCTATATGCAATGATCGTTTTGCTTGTGTTCAGACTCGTTGTTCAAAGAAATTACATTTAAAAAGAAATATGTTACGGTTTAATTTTATTTTTAGTTCACATTCGCAAATTATCAAATTGTGTTTTGCATATCCTCTGGGATATTTCACCTTCATTTAAATTTTTAATGTAAAACCAGCATATAAACAAATATATATAAGTAATAAAAACAAAAGGGTAACAAAAAAGACACACCCGCAGTGTCCTCCGAGCGCTCGATGACAAATGCGGGGGGGGGGTCCACTGAAACGTTCATTAGTTTAAATTCTCAGATTATTATCGATACAGTTGAGTAATCATGCCACTTTTTATATGTATCTTTCATACTCTATATACACTTAGATTCAAATGAAGCATGTTCTAATTCAAATATTTTGCTCTCTAATATTGCACAGATGGTGAATTCCCAGAAGGTATCTGCTGATTACTACAAAATATTTGTTGTATACTTAAAATTTATTTCGATTTCTTTAGTTCTATATCCAAGGAGCATTGCGTATAAATAGTTTCCGTTGGCTCAATAAGTTTTCCAGTGGACGAAATTTGATCCTATGTTCTTGGCTCCTTATCAATTCACAGAGGTGGTGAAAACATACATTGCATCTACTTCTTTTTCTGTTTTAAAACCTTAATACAAGTAGGATCGAGTGAGTCGATATTTACAGCAGTTATATTATGTTTAATAGGATTCTACGTCTAGAATTCGTTGCGTATTAAACACTCCAATACTTGCTCGCAATGACTACACTTATCGACATCAACTGCAAGCCACAAATTGAGCACAGGTACTGGTTTTCATGCACATGCGTTTCAGAATGTTGTGTCGCGAAAGCTTTCATATCAAACGTTTCCAGGCAAAATGTCCATTTCCATTCACGTTCAGAATGAATCCTCATACAATCTGAATCGGTAAATGTTTTGCTACTGTAAATTCTTTGTTTCGCATATGCCAAAGTTCAGTTTTTGTATTACACGATCCGCCAGAATGCCTTTACTCATCGTTTTGAGTTTAATGTTCGCTACGCATAAACCCGCGACCACAAAGCGAGCAAACGAATGGTTTTATAGCACAATTTAAGCACGATGGATGATCGACAAACAGATTTTACCCTGCTATGGGCTGTATTGAGTAAAATCAATGCAGTTGCCTATAACTAACGATTAAAACACTGTATCTAAAAATTCAACTTTCACATTTAGATGCACTGATCGTGTCCAAAAGTCGAGGGGAAGGTTGCAAATACACACTTTCTTTATGGGTAACTTTCGCAAGGTATCAATTATATAATGCTACAGATAACCGAATTATCGGAAGTTCACACATGAACTGCACATTAGAAGTGAAAATATTCCAATTCAAAGCAACACACACCGCTACCCCAAAATGATTTTGTTTTTTCTTTGGACTTCTGTGGAAACCCAAATACGTGACTCGACAACGACGGCATCTCCTCGACCTCTCAAACTCGACTCCCCCAATTTTTTTCATTCCTCCCAAACGGTTCTTTTTCTAGATCGGATGGTAGCCAGTAACCACTTGCATTCAATTTCATGCTATGCACAACATGAAACAAGTTTCGAACTATTTAACAAACAAGTGTATTGGTGCTGATATTCTATTGCAGGCATATGCAACAAACTACTTGTCTGACTATGCTGTTGCTGTGTTACGATCAATGATCCACCAGACGATGAAGTCACTACATTCACATTATTCGATGACGACACTGAACATATTCCAGTCGATGGGGTCACTATTTCTGGTTGTAAGTGTATACAAAAACATCTCACAGTGCATACCATACTTTGGAAGAATTGTATATAAATCTTAATTTTAGGATATATGTATGTTAGCTACATAAATTTATTAATTTTGTTTGTATTTTGATTTGTGTGCACAAAGTTATTCATCATTGTAATTTTCCAATCTTTTTTATCATATGTAAGAAAGTTTGAAGGCTTCTCTACTAAGCAATGAATTGTATTGAAGTGACTCTCATTTTCCATTAATATTTAATTGTAAAGAACTGCTTAGTAGATCAGTCCCAAGAGATTAATGATGATGCTTTCAAAGAGAAGCTCTTTAAAAATTCTGCATATTTCCGAACAGATGACATAGTAGAAAGTCAGATGGAGATGTGCATTCTCCGTTTCAACTCAAATCATAACTAGCAAATTAGATCTATTTACAAAATTTTGTAGTACTTCGCATTAGTGATATATTTTGAAAATATTCTATGCATATTAAATGTTTTTCTAAAGATGCATTGTTTCACGAGCGCTATCTTCTTCGCTTGGTTTTCCTTAAAAGATAGGTTCCATTGTGAAATCGCAAATGTTTTTGCTATTATTTGGCACTTCGTCGGAAGCTCCATGATTCAATTGCACGTCTCTTTCAACTTGATCGTAATGTATTGGTGACTTTTGCTTCTGCTGCAAAGCGTCTCGATGCCAGAGCATATCTACTCGATTACTACACGCGCACGGTTTAAATTCAAATGTTACCTTATTTTTTGGATACAGTATATATGAGATAAGAAAATACTATAAAAAATATTTCATTATTTATTTCTAACGTACTCTAACCATAAGATAGTAAAAGGAGTACAAAATTAACTACCTGTTTAGTAAGTTTTGCATTATTAGCTTTATGTTATTACTTTTAATAAAATATTGCATATTGGGGAAACGGTAAGTAACTATTGGAGCATGAATGGATCAGTTTTGACTATTTTCCTTTAAATATTAAAATTTTTGAAATATGTATGATTTCGTATTTGTATGTGACATTGAAACAATTGGTTTGGATAATGGATAAGAAAAAGCTTTCTGGGGTGCAGATCACAAAGAGAACTTGAAAGACAGAAAACTCCTTAAATTGCAAAATTTTTGAATAGAGGATACAAAGATCCATCATCACAAGTATCGATAGCCTCAGTGCCAACACCTCGAGCACCAGAAACAGCTATGCAACTCAAGTTACCTGTCGATGAACTTCTAAGGAATACAGTGGGCAATCCCTGGAGTAACAATTTGAACACACAAGCGACTTTACAGACAAGATTGAACAACACGTTGAAGACAGTTTCGAATCGTCATTCATAGTGGATGATCCAGTGACGTGGCCTTTATTCATTGGTGAAAAAGTGCGTAAGATAATAATTGAACGGTACTAAGAATTAAATATCAACCAGCTGGTGGAGTATCCCCAGTGTTACAATACTAGTATACCCTATGTATACTGACATGAACTGGAAGCTTGATTTCATATATTTCATATATACACCATCATCCGAAGGGAGAGAGATCCTCCTGCATGGGACTTAGCTCCTACTGTATCCATTTAAACTAGATCAAAAAAGACGGGAGTTAATTTGATTGAGTAATTTTATTTCATTATTTATTTTGTTGTACATTTACACGTTGCTTTAGTTTTTAATGTTTGCATTTTTGGAATTTCTTTCTATTCTTTGGAAACTCATAACGATATATATTGAATGAGGCGCCTTTAACTTTCACTTTGACTTGGAATTCCTTGATGTCGGGGAGACTTGCCGCGCTTCCCGTGTGAGCGTTAGCCTGTAGAGGGAACGACTAAACTGACCCGTGTCCTCGGCTTACGCCCAATGATACTGAACCCTTGACCAACGACTGTTCTGGCCTGTGTCCTCGGCTTGACGCCCAATGACACTGAAAGTTTGACTAACGCCTACGACCTTTCTTCTACAACGACCAATGGTTTATATACAGTGCCCGAAAAAAGTATTCACACAGTTGACAATTTTGCAGACAATTTGACTTCATGTAGAGTCGTATTTTTGTTTAACGATTAGATCTTGGTGTTTATGGTCAGTCGTTTCTTTCTTCGGCACATTTTCTAGCTTGACGTTGAAGGCTTTTAAATTGTTCTTCTTTGGCCTGAGTTGGTCGCTGGATATATTTTTTGTGCACCTGGTTCCTTTTTTCATGGCTTCCTTGCACTTTTCGTCGTACCAGTCATTCCTACTTTTCTTTGGATGGTGCCCCAAGACCTCCTCGACTGCTTCTGTTACTACATCCCTTACTGTCTTCCACATGGTTTTGATGTCTTCCGCCTGTGGAGATATGTTAATGCGATTTTCCAGCGCTGGCATGTATGTGTACGTTACTGAGCTATCATTTAGCTTGTATATCTGGTACTTCAGTATAACTGATGCTCCTTGCTTACAGCTCTTGGAGATCCGTCATCGGAACTTAACCCTTATAAGGTAGTGGTCTGAATCACAGACATCACCGCGGAACGAGCGCGTGTCGAGAATGCGAGTTTTTTTATGAGAACATGGTCGATCTGGCTGAATGTGCGACCGTCTGGGGATGCCTACGTTCTCCTATGGGTGTCTCGATTCGCAAATTCTATGAGCCCTTGTCCGCTGTTTCTGGTCCCTGCATGGAAGCTGTATCCTCCAGTTATTCCTCTATGTGCCGTTTCTCGGTCGATTTTTGCATTGAAGTCACCCAGAACAATTTTCATGTCGTTTGACGGCTATGCGTCGACAGTGCTTTCCAGGGTGCTATGAAATTTGTCCTTGATTGCCTCTTCTTTGTCTTTTGAGGGCACGTGACAGTTGAGCAGCCAGACATTAAAAAATTTGGTCTTGATACGAATCGCAAAGAGCCTTTCGCTAACAGGCTTGAAGTCGGTGATAACTTATTTAAATATACTGTTAACAATGAAAACCACTCGGAAATTATGGCTTCCTTACGATTTTCCGCTTTTAAACATAGTGTGCGTTCACATGTCAAATATATCTTCACCGTGCCATCTGGTTTCTTGCACTATGAGAATGTTAATTTTGTATTTCTTCATTTCATCCAGAAGTTTTCGCAGTGCACCTGGTCTGTTCAGTGATCTAACATTCCAAGTTTGAAAAGAATAGTCCTTTATACCATAGTGCATTCACATAGTATCCACACCTTCCATTTACCCTGTGTTGCACACTTTCTGAATTTTGCCAAGGGTTGGTCAGCTGAGTCCAGGCCTGTCGTATACAAGAAACAAAACTAAAAGCAAATACAATTTCCGACGCATGTTTTCTTTTACGCATTTTTGAAATGGGAGTGCTGCCAGATCCTAATAAAAACTAAAAGATTGCATAGAACGAATTTGTTTTTCTGCGAAGTTATTGATTTTTTGCATTCTGATAATCCTGAAATCTCCCATCGAAGCACATGTTTATATTCGAACCAATCCTCGCATTAGCATTTACCTACCTACCTGCTACTGAAGATTTATGGTCGCTCTTCGGCTTGTGTGCGGATTTTTCCGTAGGCTATATTGAGTGTGGATACTACTAGGGTGGGCAAAAAGTAACTTTCCGATGGGGGCAAAAAGTAACTTTCCGATATAAAAAACTAATAACTGCTACATTTGTGAGTAATTTGTTAAATTTTTATTTTTTTGTAGACATTAAACTTGGGAGATTCCAATATGGAAAGGTACACCATCGCGTTCAGTAACTGCCACTCAACGTGCATACTGCCAATTTTATGGAGTTCGCAAACCTCCAGCAGCTCCAACTATACGTGCTATGGTGGCCAAATTTGAGCGATATGGGAACGTTGCAGATGAGAGACGTACGGGCAGACCTCGTTCTGGACGATCGGCCGAAAACATACAGCTTGTTAGGCAAAGTGTTGGAGAGAACGATGAAACATCAACACGACGACGTTCAGCACAGTTGGCTATAAAGCGAGGCACGTTGCGCACGATTTTAAAAACGCACCCACACCTATACCCCTACAAAACACAATTGGTCCAGCATCTCCGTCCTGGGGACCTGGTACTGCGTTTGGAATCCTGCAGGGATATCCTAAATCTTGTCGAGAATGAGGAACGATTTTTGGAAAATTTAATGATGACTGACGAGGCGCACTTTCACCTAAGCGGATTTGTGAACAGGCAAAACACTAGATTCTGGGGCACACACAATACCCAAAATGTCCAACAGCTTTCGTTACACCCACTTCGTGTAACTGTTTGGTGTGGCGTGACTTCACGGAAAATTTATGGACCATATTTCTTTGAAAATGGTCAAGGTGCCAGTCTTACGATCAATGGAGCTCGTTACAGAAATATGCTTCCGGACTTCCTTTTTCAACTTGTGCGATCACATAACAATAATGAGAATATATGGTTTCAACAGGATGGTGCAACAGCACACACCGCTCGTGAGACAATGAACTTGTTGCAACATCACTTTCCAAATCGTGTTATCTCGAAAAATGGTAACATAAAATGGCCACCGTGATCGCCTGATCTGACAGCTCCAGACTTTTTTCTATGGGGCTACCTCAAAGAGAAGGTCTACATCAACAAACCACAGACTTTACCGGAGTTGAAAGAGAACATTCGAGCGGAAATTGCGCAGATCACACCCGTCACACTCCAAAACGTTATGAAAAATTTCGTGAAAAGAGCCCAAGCTTGCGTGAATTTTAATGGCGCACACTTATCGGATATAATTTTCCACACCTAATGTAAAAAAAAATACATAAGTTAATCCTAATTTGGCGATATTTGTTTTTTATTTTAATCACTTTATTTAAAAGTTATTACATATATAAATAGGAAAGGGACTTTTTGCCCACCCTGTATGTGAGTATACTATGCTTTAAACGTTGCGATAGTCGTTGCCATTTATCCAATACGATCCGAGGCTGTTCTCCTGGTTCCATGACAAGTAAATACTAAGTGCGGCGTTGTTAGCGCTTCGACTTAATTGGTTTTGATCAAAACTGACGTTAGATAGGAAGCCATATGGCAGCAGCGCTTACTACCACACTCATGACCATTAGTAGGCCGACTTTGCTGGCTAACTTACATGGCGGTATATGAAGAATTATGGAGGTGCCAACGAAAATTCGAAGTTTTGTACAGTTTTGAAGCAGATTTCTACAGTGAAATCCTGATGGCCCGCGGAGAACACCATAGCGCTCCTAGTGAAGTGAAAATTATTTCAGTTCTTATACCCGTTTAGTTTTTATCGCCTTCCAGAGTGAATTTATAGGAGTTTGTTTACATCTCGACGCTGAGCTATCAGTCGAAGGTGCAAAACGTGTGCTTCATTTGCTCGCCTTGAAAAGTTTAGGAGTACAGTGGGCTATACAAGGTGAATTTATAGCATGCACGGAATGCGTTCCGCACGTTTTTTATTCGGAAAATAGTGTATATTACGAAATCTAAGTATTTGCTAAGGCCGCGGTTGGGTGACAGCTACCGGAAGTTTGTCCATAGTAGGCCGACTAATACATATGCAAATTGCTACCATATGGCTTCTTATCTAACGTCAATTTTGGTTTTGGTCCACGAGTGGTATTTTATTTCCCGCACACGCGCCGGCTAGCCGGTTAGGGCACCCTCTATCCGCTACCGGGAGACGCGTCCGATGGGGAACCGAAAGCCCAACACGGAGAATGTTTTTTATTGCATGTAAAATATATTCAAAACGAATAAACAGTATTTTCCACCAATTAAATTTTTTTTATTTTTTACACAGATGATTTACATTGTGTTCCTTTGTCACTTAATGTTTACACAAAGGACCGAAAAATATTATCAGCTTTCACAACGGCCCCATGGGTATACTTGGAGGACTAGGTGGTTGTGGCATGTCTGGTATGCCCTGGAAGAGACAAAATCAATCAATAAAAACTCTCGACTCATCAATATATATAAATACCTGAGCTTTTGGAATTGCTGATACCTGACCAACAGAAATTAAAACTCCAACAATTAATACAAGAATGTAGGTTACGAATGCTCTTACAGAATTCATATTTGCTTCTTACTTGGTTTGGCAGCGCGGCAATCATTTATATACCATCAAATTAAAAGATTTGCGTGTTTATAAGTATGTTTTAGATTACAATCAGTTAACAAGGGGGACTATTTTATCACGTTGTTATTTGAATCGTGTTTGAAAGTAATATATTCATATTTTTAATCATATTTCTTTATTCACGCTAGTAACACAAATCTTTTCTCATCATTTAATTGTTTTTTATACATTAAACAATTGACATTGCTAAGATTTTTCTTATGACCAATCGCATTTAGGTTCACAAAAGTTTCTATATTGGAATCAACAGAAATACTTCAAATAAAATTACTATATGTGATTTGATCGAGTAATTATAGAGGTAGGCAAGGTCAATGTGAGTACTGATAATTAGGAATGGATGTTTTTATTAATTGTTCGTGATCAGTTCTTAATTGAGGGAAAAAGTACCACCTTCTATTAAATACAAAGAAAATATTTCATTTGTTTAATGAAATTTAATGCTCTTTCAATCCTTAGTCATAAAATTGAGAGCAAAACAAAAGCAAGATTGTTCAATAATATTTATATACGGATTGATAATTAATTCGGCAAGTAATTTTTTATGTGTGTTCATGCACAAGTGTTCGGCAATACATCAAAATTAACCAGTATTTGCAAAAGCTTTGAATATAAATTTTGAGTTGTACTTAATAGTAAAGTTTTTGGTTAAGTTTAAGATATATTGATTTCACAGATCACATCTACTTGTTGATGTGTTTGAAATGATTCAACCGAATTGATTCAATGATAATGGGTTTAAAGAAATTAATTCAAGTATTTTTCAATACGTAACAATCAAATATTTATAATCATTATCCTCATCCAGTTGGAGTAGTATTTTTAATGGAACGAAACAGAAAATTTCAATTATAACTGCCCATTGCACTCATTTACTTTTACGTAATGGGCACTTTAAGCTGTACAAAGTAATTTCAATCACCTTCTCCCGTATCAAAAAGTCAGACATTCACACAAGATATGTACATTGTCCTTATCATTTGCAAGACAGACAGTTTAGGCTGCTTTAGCGATGATTCATAAGGATGGAATGTGCTGTTGACGCAGTATTTCGCACTTATTAATAAAGTGAAAAAGCCATCAAATTTGCGTGACGGTTACAGAACAAGACTTTTTATGTGGCTGCATGACAGTAGATATTTCTAAAATTACTTGCAAATCAAGCTCAAGCTCTTGTCTATGTAATAATAGGTGATCTTTTTTGAGCTGCTAACCGCTAGCTCTCAGCCAGTTAACTTTACGGAAGAATCAGAAAATCCATAGTCCGAAATACCTCCGTGGCCCCGCCTCTACCATAGTTGGATAAGCTTGAACTTGCATTTAAATAGCAGTTTTGATATGGTGAATCAACGGCTGAAAGTTATGAGTGCAGCTTAACTATCCCTTCTTCTTCTTCTTAGCACCACAGCCCCTTTCGGGCCTTCGCTTCCTGCAAACAGCGCCTCCAACTGTCTCGGTCCGTTGACCGCGTCATTCAATCTCGAAATCCGAGCAGCGATGAACTGTCTTCGTTGACCGAGTCAGACCAGCGTTTCTTCGGTTTCCCCACTGGCCGCAGGCCTTCAGTTCTCCCTACGAATACCTTCTTGGGTATCCGTTGTTCGTCCATACGATACATGTGTCCAGCCCATTGCAGCTTCCGCAGTCTTACAATCCTCGAGACCTCCGGTTCATCAAAAATTTCATACAGCTCATGGTAGTATTGAATTCGCCATTGGTCCCCGTCTAGCTTCGCTCCGATTATTCGCCTCAGGATCCGCCGCTCAAAGGCGTTCAATATATTTGCGGATGCTTAGGTTAGGGTCCATGTTTCACACCCATAGCATAACACAGGTCTTATCACAGATTTGTATACTTGGGGCCTTGTTTTTCTGTGTATGCAGCTGATCTTCAAGATCGTCAAAACTGAATGAAATATTTTATTTGCGAGCTGTATTCTTCGGCGTATTTCGTCTCTTTCATTGCCCGTTTTAACTATCCCTCCAGATGCTTATTTGCCTTGCTCTCCATTCATATTTCATCTTTGCTCATTTTTTGTCGTGATATCCTTTCCCGGAAATAGCAAATCTCCACCATCTAACAGGCCCATTGAAAAGTCCCTGCTAGTATTAAATCCATATGATTTTTAGTTAGTACCAACCTTCAAACGATACAGCAGTCCGACCATTAGTTTGTGAGATATTGCGTTGTGAGTGTAGCTACTTTTGTTATTTGAAAAAAGATGGAAAAAAAAGAATTTCGTGTGCTGATAAAATATTGCTTTTTGATGGGAAAAAATACAGTTGAAGCAAAATCTTGGCTTGATGAAGAGTTTTCGGGGTCTGCACCAGGAAAATCAACCATCATTGATTGGTATGCTAAGTTTAAACGTGGTGAAATGAGCACCAAAAACGGCGAACGCAGTGGACACCCAAAAGAGGCTGTCACTGACGAAAACATCAAAAAAGTTCACAAAATAATTTTGAATGACCCTAAAGTGAAAATGATCGAGATAG
Organism: Odontomyia ornata; assembly: GCA_963969285.1. Lineage (NCBI taxonomy): Eukaryota > Metazoa > Arthropoda > Insecta > Diptera > Stratiomyidae > Odontomyia > Odontomyia ornata. The sequence goes on along the minus strand of OZ017738.1, from coordinate 373,514,208 downwards.
CAAGCATTGTGAAAATATCACCTGAATGTGTACATCACATCATTCACGAATATTTTTACATGAGAAATCTGTGTGCAAAATGGGTGCCGCGCGAGCTCCCAATCCATCACGTGTTAATGATTCTGAGCAGTGTTTGAAGCTGTTTAAGTGCAATAAACCTGAATTTTTGCGTCAATATGTGACAATGGCTCCATCATTTCACTCCGGAGTCCAATCGACAGTCCGCTGAGTGGACTGCACACGATGAACCGAATTCAAAGCGAGGAAAAACACAACAGTCAGCTGGCAAGGTTATGGCATCAGTATTGTAGGATACGCAAGGTATAATATTCATTGATTACCTTCAAGAGGGCCAGACCATAAACAGCGATTATTATATAGCGTTATTGGATCGTTTAAAGGATGAAATCGTTAAAAAACGGCCCCATTTGACCGGAGATTTTTCAATTGGCCTGTTACATTGGTTGCTCTCAGAAAGATTCAAACCACTTCAGTCTATTCTTGAAAATTGATCACAATTTTCCCAGGTAGACCATAATAGCCTTCTGATAATTTTCCCCACTATGATCAGCATGATTCAAGCTTCATCTGCATTTTTGGTGAGATTTTCAATGTTTCTGTGGACAGCATTCCTAAGGATCTATTGATGTACACAGCTGAACCGGTAAGCTAATGATTTGCCTATTGAAAATATACTCAAATGATGAAGCCTATCAAAAGCTACCCTTGATGTAGGAATGGGTAATTTCGTAACATTCCGATGCTGTTCTCAGCAGCTATTTCATTGGAACTCCTAGTTATTCCATATAAATCTTAGTCCTACGGATAATGAATGCGTCTGCTAAAATTGTTCAAATAACTGCAGTGTATTCCCAGAGCATAATTCTTGAATCCAGACCCTTTAAGCTCTGCGACATTTATAGATGTTTGCGGTGGCTTGAGAGCATCTCATTTATAAATGATTTCTCAATTCAATCTTCTAACAAAAATTGCCCTGGGAATAAGGAAGTTTATTTAAGCAGTTTTTGAGGTTCAATTATTCATTTATATGAAGTTTGGTCATAGATGACATAAAAAAGAACTAAGAAGCTATAAACATTCCAGAAACAGAGCAGGAAGTCCCAGTCTCACTACCGACCAGAGACGAAGTATAGGTAGCAGTAAGAATCCTCAGAAAAAATAAGGCCCCTAGAATAGATGGAAGACCAGCGAAATTTCTCCAGAGGTGAGGGGGCATCTAAGTAACCTTCCGCATCCATTAATATGCAGAATATGGTCAGAAGAGTAGTTACCAGAATACTAGCAAAAAAGTATAATATCTCCTGTACACATAAAAGCAGAGAAGATAAGGTGTGAAAATTATAGAGGCATCACTCTACTATGTACCTCTTATAAAGTGCTCTCCAAAGTCATAGAAATTAAAGCCATACTATGAAAGTATTACAGGAGAGTATCACAGAGGCTTTTGAAGTGAATTGTGTACAATATACCAAATACTCTCGGTTAAGCAGATGCTCGAAAGGTGCTGGCAATATAACATCATTGTGCACCTACTCTTAGCAGACTTCAAGCAAGCATATGACAGTGACGACAGAAATGCGCTGTACAAAATAATGTTCGACTTTGACGTCCTAAAAAAACTAATGCGCATGGTCAAAGTCACGATGCTAAATACAAAGTCCTGGGACAACTTCATATTGGAATTAGCTTCATAATTGAATTAGGTTTAAAACAGAGGGTTCTTTAATATTGCACCAGAATATGGCATCAGGAAGACTTTAGATGAAACCTCGGGTACTCTATGTTTAAGTCCTTACAATCGGTAGCATATTCTGATGACATCAATATTATGGCACGTTGAATCTCAGATGCCAAAGAGTATTTCTGAGCTTAGAATCTGAAGCAACCGGATTTGCCTACGATTTATTGAAACGAAAATTAAATGTATGACTCAAACGAGGAAGAACACTATCAGTCCGACGAAACCTAAACGTAGGAGACTTTAACCTTGAAAGTGTGGATAGCGTTGTCTATCTCGGAGCCAACTTGAAGAGAAAGGTACCGAAAAGGACGAGATTGAATGCCAATTAAATGCCGCAAATAAAGCCTATTAATCCGTACTTCCCACTCTAAAGTCCAGAGTTGTGCACAAGTAAAACTAGCTTATATCTACAGTTTCTAATCAAATCTGTGCTGCTATATGGAAGGGAAACATGGACCCCAACAAGTGAATTCTAAAAGGCAGAAAAGTGCTTAAAAAGAGGCCCATAGAAACAAGGAACAGAGTTGAGACTACGTTCCAATGATGAGTTGTATGAACTTTTTGACGAACCGCCTGTATCTACTTTCTTAAAATTACGCAAACTGCAATGGGCAAGCCATGTAGAAAGAATGAAAGAAGCCTAGCTACTCAAAAGAACATTGACGGATGGCGCACATGGTAGACGTCTCGCACAAAGACCGAGGACTCGATGGGAAGACTGTGATTTTCTGTGCTTAAGAGTGCCTATGGTCTACCACAAGTGTCATCGAGCTATAAAGAAGACCGAGCTCAGCTGACTAGGTTCGCTTGACGGCCACGTACGTGTGCATGTTGACTGGCTGTTTGCGGGATCATATGAGGTGGGTTTTTGTCACACTACAAAGCTGCACTACAGAATATTTATCACGCGTACTGTACTCTACAAGACATTCTAATCAACTTTTATTATATTTAGTAATATTCTATTATGTGTCAATTAAGCTACTAGACAGTAATTCAAAATTATTTTGTCTTGTTTAAGTTGGCAGATACGGAGGCTTGAGACAAACGCAAATATTGTTCAAAAATCAACCGTTACTTTTCCTGAAGAAGGTCTTTTCATTGCAAGTGGAATGTCAAACCTAAAGATATTAAAGTGACTGAAGTGAACCACTCATAAAGGATGTAAATTTGACGGGTGTAGTTGACTTTAACCTAGTAAAATAAACTAAGCAGTTTCGACGGGGTGATCAGCTTCTCTCCTCAGAAGTAGCCACTCCTGATCACCACGAAGCTGCTCGACTGCTTATAATAGAAGATGATAGAAGATCCTTGCTGGAAGTGATTAATTAGTAAATGAAGTCGCAGAACCATGATGATTGTAAGAGATTTATCCTGGAGGACAATGCTCGGTTTGATCAGTTAATCCATAGGTGATAATGATACTTTATCTACTGGGAATTGTGACAGTAGAGTTTCTTAAGTTGACTACCGTGATAAGTTGGTAGGGGTTAAATTGTTCAAAGAATATCGTTACGATATCATCTCACATATTTCAATGCTCCTTTTAACTCGTCATATACAGAGACTTACATGTACTTGCATATTTGTGCTAAAAACTAAAAAATACCATATGTAAATACATATCAGCTGCAAACGTCTTTCTTTTGCTTCTAGTAGACAGTTTCAACGTCGTTCTCGTGGTGGAACCCTTATCGGTCCCCAGCCTATCACCATGGAGGAATATAGGGCTCGGCAGCAGTGTACACAACAGCCCACAGTATGGCAGAAGCGACAAACCTCCCCAGAACCCCCTTCGAAGCCACGCAGAGGAGGTCAGCAGGGAAAGCTCCGGCACCAACTGGGGGAGCTGTTGCGTTTAGTTCGAGTCAGCGTCACATCGGAAGAGAAAGCCCGTTTCCACGACCAAGCGCGGACCCTCCAAAAATAGCGTCGCAAGAAGCAATTCGAGAAGCGTCGCCAACGCCGCCCAGACCGGATCCAGTTAGGGGACCTTACACCATCGAGGACCCAGCGGCGGTATTAGTGAATGTTGAATACATTAATCTTGTAGTTGCGTTTATAATTAATAGACGAATTATAACTTTTTAAGAAAAACCATAAACCAGGTCTTTTCCTTTTCTCCATTGGGATGAATCTTTCAGGTGTTTGTAAGGTAAAGTGCGATTGCCAGCCACACGGATCAAGAAAGGTTGGAACAATTATTAATTATATACTTCATAATATACGTCTAGCACTCGTTGCGGACAGACATTTGTTAAATCGCTCCTGTCAAAAATTTTCAAAACTTAAATTAATTTTTTAAACGTCAGTCCGAAGTTAATTTTTATTGGAAAAGGCTTATATTATCGAAGCAATTGACTCAGGAAATTTCTATGCAATATTGTTTTAGTTCGAATAGTAAAGAAAAGCAAAAAATTCAAAGACAACTTCAGGAGCGCTGCTATGGAGGAGCCCAATGGCCCAATACAAAACTGGCGATAATCAACAACAGAAAAAATAATTAAAAAACCTCTACATATGGCGGATGCAAGCTATAAAGAATAGCGGACAGTGAACAAATAATCAAAATACAATGAGAAAATTATGAAGCAAGGCAAGAGATACAGTTCCTCAAAGATCTATTCAAGAAAGGGATGAAGCCTCAAAAAAAGCACCCACAAAACCAAGTGCAACAGGAAACAAAGGTGAAGCAAAGTGTAAAGCAAGCGATTCCGGAAGAAATTCTAAGTGTTAGTGACATCAACGGGAGTCAAAACTATTTTGGAGTGCTGGATTGATTGAAGAATTGGAAGTTGAAGAAAGTATCCAAGATAATTCTAATAAAGATAATTATACAAATTTTATTCAGTATTTAAAAAATAAAAATAAGGAGAAGAAACCAACTCATAGTTCTGCGGTTTCCTCTGAAAAAGCCACAAACAAATAGCGGAAACGATTTGATTCGGCTATCGCCAGCCGAAAATAAATCAAGTAAATTCGAAATAAAAAGGTGTAACGGTTTCATACTCCGTCTCGTTCGTTCGCAATCAGAACCGACCTCTCATCGGTTCGAGACGTGCAGTCTTGGAAATGACAACGGACTGTACCCTTCAAGTCAACAAGTCCGGTCACACTTAGTCTACTCCGTGGTGGCTGCTTGTAGGCTAGCTAGTTCGGAGAGGAGTTTCGGTCGCGGGTCTTACGCGAGCAGACTAAGTCCGAGTTACGTAACTCAGCCACCGGTTCACATGCCCAGTTTCCAAACGCGTCAATAACTACTCATCCAGAACGGGAAACCTACGTTACGTTAGTTCTGGATGTGATCTCTCCACAGATCTCAAATGAAAACACTACAAAATCCCCATAGGCGCGTTACCGAATCACCGACGCGGTACCAGAAAATAAGCTAAACTACCTCAAGTCCAAAATAACCTACTCTAGGAAAAAAAAACGAGCGCAAACAAGGGTACCGCGGACCGTAACCGATTAGAAATCAATCATCCGCAGATTATTAAAACCTAACCCCCTTCAAGACATACTTACCCTCGGTCATCACTTCCGCTGCAAAAGAAAGAGCATGCGGAACGGAAAGGCTTATGGCTTCCTTAATAAATCATGTTTAATATTCATATGTTACAATTAGACTTATTGTAGATAATACGAGTCTATCGCAGTTAACACTAGAATTGTTACAATCACAATAAGAAAAATTATTTCTCTCTATTCGTTCATTACAAAAATATTCATAAATTTAGACGAAATTAAAGGAAGCAACGATTGTTGTTGTGCGTAAATTCACGCTCAAATACAATATTCAATTTTATAAGAGTGCCACAAGTCAAATAAGATAAGCATAACCGACAATGCAGTTCAATATTACTGTGGAGAACACATTTCGAGAATAATACTACTTTCAAACGATGAATTTAAAATATATATATATAGCAATTAGATAATTAAAATTTAATTTATAGGGATCTTAAACTAGGGAAAAAAATATATTCATGTACATTGATATCAATTCGAAGTATGTACTACACTTTTAGTTTTTTTTTTTGGCAAAGTGGAAAAAGAATTGCTTTGTCACATTCACATAGAGCAAAATGCTCTTAGATCCTTTCTCACGTCTGGACCAAGTATGATTTTCACTCATTCAGTATTAAATCTGACGATATCCTGGAAACCTTATTCTCCATTTAGCAATTAGATTTCGATTAACAGAAGCACAATAGCTATGTTATAAAACCTCTACCTTCAAGCCGTAATTTGACTGAAGACAAATTAAAGAGAAACGATATTGATGATTCCAAACAATTTCTAATATACCTCAATGGAAACGAGAGTATCGTCGAATCATATTGATTTTGCTCTTCTGACCCAAGGTATTTTATTTAATTTTACAGTGCATTTGGAATATTTATGCCATACATTAGTTAACAGAAATCCTTTTTTTTTTTCATGTCAAATATTCTAACATTCTCTTTGGATTTAAGAACACTACAGCCTGGAACATTTAGCAAACTATGTACATATAAATAAAACGATAGCAAATTCAAACTTGGAATCAATACAATGATTTTTCTTGAGGGTTGCGGCGTTCAGTTGTCTAAAGGTACATACCGAAACGTCAAAATTTTTAATAAAAATTATCATGTGGATTTCGAAAATAAACTTTGCTTTTGGTTTTATTATATCAAATAAATTTACCTCAAGCAGAGACCGCCAACATAAAAACTGTATAAACATGAAAACTGTGAATTTGGCATTTTTAGAATGTACTGGACCATAAGATGAAGAAAATATTTCAGGTGAAAATTTGAATGTATTAATTAACTCTCATTATCTTTTACCAATCACTAAACAGTATCATTCATTTGAGTTATTCAGGCGAATGTACAAAGCAGTTCAAATGCAATAAATGTTGAAATCGTTTTACGAAACGGGGAAATGTTTTAAGTTTATATGAAGTTAAATTTCAGTTTCTATTATGTTTGATTTTCGAATCGTTATATTGGCCATAAATATAGAAAGGACAATTTATGTAAGATGCAATTAACTAGACACCAAAACTAAAAGTTTGAAAGTTAGAACATTTGACCTTTAATTTATGCTTATCTTTGAAATTCTCTCCAATCACACGAATAACAAAAAAAATCAAAATGTAGACGTTCAAAAACATAAAACATATAAACATATTACGCACTCATGCAATTTCATACTAGTTCAATTATCTCTTAACTATCTCACTCCGTCCATTGAACCTAAAATACAATTTCATTATCTAATTTACTTTAATATCTACTCGCGTGTATATATTTATCAATCCATTTGCAAATGCTACATTATAATGAATAAGGTGTGGATCGATGGATGTTATATACAGCAGAAAATAGATGTTATATACAGCAGATCAATATTTTGATGCCTCCACGTTAATATTTATACTTTAAATATTACCATATACATAATTGTATCCTTTAAATTTGAGTCCATATGTTAATTACTGGGTAACAGTTGAAAATCGAAAATTGACTGATATTATGTAGATTGTTAGATTATTGAACATTTCATTTTTTGTGTATTAACGAGAAGTAAACTTCTGATGAAAGAAAATACAAAAATGTTTCAGACGGCGGCGATGGTTTCGTTCTTGGAGTCCAGTTCGGAAGATTGAGCAAAACGAATTCGCCTACTTTGCAATCCACAGCGCCAAAGAAAATCGTAAAGGCCGCAAACAACTGGGAGTGCCCGCAAGGTACGGTGAAAATGGAATTCCAAACTTGCGAGTTCTAACTTTATTGTTTAATTGCGTATCTCCGTGTTGACGCTGAATGCGCTTTATATATGTCACTAGAATGGGAGGACGACTTTAGTTTACTACGAGCATTAGTTAATATTTGCGAAAATCTTTTAATGAGCCACTTACGTACCTTGAAAGTATGGACACACCTCCCGTAGCTAGCAAAAGAATTTACCGACACACTTAGCCTTTGAGGAACGGAACAAATGGAGTGGCTATGCTCATATAAGCTCCATAGAAAATGATGCGACCACCTTCTGAGCATGATTGTCATTTCATTTCCAATAATTTCCACAATTTCTCCTCTCGAGAGCCAGATTGTCAGTTTGACGACTAAACATGGACGCGAAATTTACCTGGCGCGTGAGATACGATTCGGAATTTAGTCGTTTTTTCAGTTCGAGAACGTGTCCGGAGGTACATATTGACTGTAATGAAAGTAATTTTACACCTGGTTTAGGGATAACAACATTTTACGGAGTGACATTGTAAATCGGAGCGAGGAACTCAATTAAAAGTGTAATGTGCGTTATTGCTAGAAAACGATGGGTTATCGATACGACAGTGTTTTCTATCCTAAGTGGCCGTAATGCTTTATTTGTATTCAATGCTATTTTCTTGTTCTGTGAAGTGTTATTTGCAATAAAACCATATTTACGAGTGCATAAGCGTTTGTTTACTTTCTTGTGACAACCCATTGGGTTCCCCTTAACTAGCTTTAGAATCACGGTCGCAGGGGTAGGTGCAAAAAGGCACGTAGTTAGGCAGGCGGTCGCAGGGGTAGTTGCGACAACGTGTACACATGGTTGTCCACTCCGGTTTTATCTTGTTCCTCAAAGCACTTAGCCATGTGGCTGTCAAATTCCACCGGTTTTCTCGTCCGACAAAACAGATGTGTGTGGAATGGAACGCCACATGGCGGCAATGTGCATCTCCATTTGTCGCCAGTGGCATAGTTTTTCGATGGCCACGGTAGAGGGGCAATCCCAAATGGATATGTCTCGAAATGCGTCGGGGTTTTGTTCAATATTCTGTTTCAAATATTTAAATCCACAGATCTAAATATTTGGAGAAAAAAAAATATCTTCTGCGCAAGATATCCGCACGAAAGATGAAGTCCGCTTGCATTTCGAGATCATACCCATCTGGCCGAGTGCAAGGGTTCGGGATCGGAATCACTTCGATTCCCGGGCGTAGGCGTCACATTACAAAGGTTAGTGCAGAAAAATTAACTATTAAAACGATATCACTGGTTTATTTCAAGTCAGCTGAGCTCTGCGCAGGTTCCACACTTCACCTACATCCCAAAAAGTGAAAAAATCCGATATTTTTGTTGAAGGATATGGACTGTGGAGAGGATATAGTCGATCCTCTTCAGGTGCCCAACGAAACTGCACCAGAAATTGAATTTAATTCCATCAAAACCTTCGCGACCCGAAGATCGACCATAGAAAGGAGGAATTTACCACTTTATCTAGTTTTCGTGCCAGGCATTCGACCATATATGCGATAACGAAAGTAACCTTAGACATCTGTTGGAAACTAAATGGTAGAGAATGTGTTGAGGTTTGTCTCGTTGATATGGAGATAGCCTTCGATACGGTGTGGTTAGATGGACTAAGTTTTAAACTCGTTCAGGACAGGTTTCCTAGACATCTTGTTGCCATGATGTGCAATATGTTATACGGGAAATCATTTGATGTAGCTGATGGATACCTGACGACAATGCACGACTTCAAGGTCTTGAATGGTTTACAGCAGGAAACAGTTACTGCGCCTCTACTTTTGTAAATATTCATTCGCAAGCTATTGAACGACTTTGATTTGAACGTCTCGCCAGCGTGATCATTGGTAGCGTTTACTGATGATCTGATCATCTATACGGCAGACGGAAAACTTGCAATAGTTCAGAGCAAACTTTAAAAAATGTTCAATAATGTGCAGCTCTACACAGACAATAGCCGAATGAAAATCAATGCTTAGAAATGCGAAACAATTTTGTTTCGGAAAACGCTGCAGGGAGCCAGTCAAGACCTGAAACGTAGTTGAAAGGATTTCCACATCATGGTTGGTGAGGGTAATTCAGAACGTGTTCCACATAAATCCTGTGTTCCATACCTTGGTGTTCATCTCAATCGGTATCTTTACTATACTGAACATGTCAAAATCATGCTCAGTAAAGCACAAAAGTTGTCATGGCCTTTTGATAACTCTTTCAATCCTAATACATTGGTCAAATGGTCAAAATTATCCGTTACAAGACCCTGGTTAGAACAGTTTTGACATATGGATGTTAGATCTGGAAAGATTAAGAGTTATCGCAAGGAAATGTCTTGGTGTATGTACTAGTTTATACAGAAAGCTTGAGATGGATTGGAAACACTATGCTATATATCGAATAAAAAAATTTATCAAACTGAAAAAGTGACGAGAGTCAACACATTATATTGAAACTTCTTCGGAATCATATCGCAAGATCTGTAACTGTGAGCGAAAACCCCACCGATAAGAAGATAAAATATCCTCCAAATTTGAGTTCACGAGACCAACAATCCCGATCCTTTTTTGTTAGATTCATTGAGGCTGGTCGAGCTGGGACGGAGCAATCTAGGTATTAATGTTGCTGTTGCTTGTTTGTGCTAAAAATTAAGAATAGGTTTCAATATTTAGGATATGGATATGTTATGGTTGGTATATAAGGTTCAGAGATAAGGTTTAATGGTTAGGTTAGGAACATTGTGATAGCCTTTTTTAGTATAAGCAACGCCTGCTTACTCAGGCTCGAAAGGAAAGCAATTAACATACACAACGTCACAGTGGGAGCTGTCAAAAACTGTTCAATTGGTCTAAAAGAACAGGTCAATAGGTCTAAGTTCTTGGTGCGCATTGTGGCGTAATGCTTCCGCTTTCTGGCCTGTGTAAGGGGGCATTGGTATAAGATAAAGTTTTTGATTGAATTTTATTAGAATTAGGTTATCAAATATTAGATGTAGGATGAAAGTTCACGGATATGTTAAAATTATAATTAACTTTTGACTAGTATTGGTTAGCTTTTTTTCCTTTTTCAAATTAATCATAAAATAGATAATTATTTTAATTAATTTGATTTAGGTATTGTTTTTTGATTAGATGTTTTTCCTTGATAATGTTTAAATTTAGAGAGCCATTTGGGCCATTAAGTTTTCGTGTATTTATTGTTTGGAATCTGCTTTATATTCTTTGAAAATTTATAACGATTAGTATTGAATAAAGCGCTTTTGACTTTGTTTGTTTGACAGGCTCCGTTTTCTATTAATGATATCATTTATTGGAATACCTTTTTGGTATCCGTTGTTAGTTCATACGATTCATGTGTCTAGCCAATGGGCCAATTGTAAGACTGCGGACGCTGCCATTGCAGCGTCCGCAGTCTTACAATCGTTGAGACCTCCCGGCTCATCAAAAATTTCATACAACTCATGGTTGTCTCTAATTCGCCATTGGTCCCCGTCTAGCTTCGCTCCGATTATCCGCCTCAGTACTCGTCACTCAAAAGCGTTCCGTATATTTGCGGATGGTTGGGTTAGGGTCCATGTTTCATTTTTAGGCTAGGATCCGCTTTTTCCGTGATTTTTTCTTCCCACGTGTCTTCTTTTTCCGTTTCTTGAGTGTCAAGTTCTTCAGTCATCTTCAGATTTTCCAATTAGGTTTGGCAGTTCATGGCTCCTCCAAATTTGAATTTTGATTCATCGAAAATGACAACGATACCAGAGATGATGATGGATATCAGGGTTTATACGCATTGGGACAGTAACCAACCATAAGATATCGGACTGAGCGTGATTTGAACTCATACTTATAATTTCCTTGAGTATTTTCAGGAAAGCGATGCACGCGATAGTCTAGACAGAAGCTGCGCAATGATTAATTTCATATGTATACTGGGCTGAGAAAGACCTGGTTCCAGATATATTTCTCCAGCTTTGAGTTCAACAGTACATCTCATTTTTTCGATGATGGTTGGCCATTTTGTTGTGATGTGTACCTTATTGTAAATTCCATCTGGATTTCCTTCTCCTTACAGTAGATTTTTGACTCGCTGCTACTTGCGTGTAGTTTGGGCGGCTTGGCTTCCACACAAACTTCATCAACTTTTTGGAGAGTGGTTTTCCGTCCAGTGATATTCCATCGGTAAGGTCAGCCAGACGTTTGATGCTGTCGTAATGAAGATGTCCCATGCGCTTATGCTAAAGTTTCAAGGACTTCTCCGTTTGGCACGGGTTTGCGAAACGAGTAGGGAAAAAAGGATTGTTTACGATAACAAAGTCCAAAAACGATCATGGACCAAGTAAGATAAGCCCCTTAATTAACATCCAAAGCGAATATTCACCAAAGATTTTGCTTTCTATGTGGTGGGATTACAGGGTATAGTCTAGTTTGAGCTGCTTCCAAGAAACCAAACTATTGAATCGAATGTCTACTGCCGTCAACCATCGAAATTGAACGAGGTAATCAAGAAAAAATGGGCAATCGCAAAGGCGTGATGTCCCATTACCATAACGACAGACCCCATACCTCTTTGATAATCCGTCAAAAGTTAATGAAGGTCAATTGGAACTGATGCCACATCCACCCTATAGCCCTGACTTAGCGTTCCTTTCAAAACCATTTGAATGGTAAAACGTTCAATTCCAATCAGGCTGTTAAAAATGAGTTGGATCAGTTCTTCGCTTCTAAAAACCAAGGCTTCTTTGAACCTGAAATTTTGAAGTTACCGAAAGATGACAAAAGGTTATCCAACGAAATGGTCAACATATCATTGATTGATGTTTGTTGTTAATATAAACAAATTTACTTTGAAAAACAAACGACATATAGCCCTGACTTAGCGTTCCTTTCAAAACCATTTGAATGGTAAAACGTTCAATTCCAATCAGGCTGTTAAAAATGAGTTGGATCAGCTCTTCGCTTCTAAAAACCAAGGCTTCTTTGAACCTGAAATTTTGAAGTTACCGAAAGATGACAAAAGGTCATCTAACGAAATGGTCAACATATCATTGATTGATGTTTGTTGTTAATATAAACAAATTTACTTTGAAAAACAAACGACATTAATTATCGGGCAATCCAATACTTTTGACCTGTCTAGAGTGAAACTCTGATTTGAACGAGATTTGGCACATTGATTGATGATACCCTAAGACACAAACATTTAAAAAAATCCAAAATTAAATGCACGCATTCAAAACGGCGGCCCCTAAAGGTGAGAGGGTAAACACAATTCGCTATTTTAATAGAAACTGAAATAATGTCCATGCGTCACAATAAGTTTTATCGCAAATCACATAAGCTAGAGTGATGAAATTTTCTACGTAGGTCAAAAGTGGTGCCACTCAAAATTTGCAGTGCAGTGTTGAAAAAAAAAAACTACAAAACTAGATCTTTGTGAGTACAAGACAAATAAATGCCTCAGAAGCTATAATTTGATCAACTTTGTTAATAATTGTACATTTTTTTAATTTAAAGTTTTCATCTATAAAATGGGAGGATGAACCTCAATTTTGCTGAAAATTTGTATTTCATAAAAATCAATCCGTAAACAGCTAAGTTAAAAACGATCGAAATTTTTCAATTACTGGTGATATTGTATAAGTACACGTTCGAAAAGGACCCAATCACTACAGATGTGTAAGTGTTTTGATAAAACTTTTAGAAATATTTTAAAACATTGATATATTATCATGACTTCTCAAACATATAGGTCAACAGACTGAAAATAAAGTAGCGGCGAAGTAAAGTACATAATAACCATATATTATTATTCCGATCCCAATTCATGGAATATATGTTTGACCCAAGTTTTGATATTCAGAAGACGTTGTTTGATTTACTAATTATTTTACAATACCCTTCTGGTAGGAAAACTCTCCTAATATTTTTACTTGCCCTTAACCAGTGTTTGAATTTTTGAAAGATCATTTGCTTTTTAAAATAAGGGTACCTACGAGAAATTTGCCTTTCCGGCTGGTAGTGCCAACGGGATCTTTTTCATTGGGAATGGACATGATTGTAGAAGGTGAAGGTTTTAAAATATAAGATACTTATGTTTTATTTAAAATGTTACTTAATTGTGACTTTTACATTTTTCGTTGAAAACAAGATGTTACGACTCTACGTTAAATGTCTTACCACTATTATAGCGCTATTGAAAATATGTATTTCTTTCTAAACTGCGAATGTCTGAAGATAAGTCTAATCTTTATTATGATGCTTTTCTTGTCTATGCTCATTTTTTTTAAAATTTTATTTGGATTCCACAATTCATTTATTGATATAAAAGGATACATAAATTATCACAAGATCGTCCCATATATAGTACAGCTCTAAATTGAAGTCTAAGATGAAAGCAACACTTTTTCATGCAGTTTTAAATTGTTATTGGTTATTAATATTTTTAATTGAGTTAATAAAAAGACACATGGATTGTTAAAACACAAAACTGGATCTTCTTCTTTCGTTGATTAGGGAAACCGGATAGAAGACCCGCATCGATGGCAAGGAACCTCCGCTAACCCAGCCATCGGGTTGTAGTTTCTCTTGTTGTTGTAGGGCTCTCGCCAGGGATTTAGAGTCCTTGTATACAGACTCGGTCATCGGGACATTAGGTCCGGTTGGGAGGGATGCAAGAGGCACCAATCCCATCAGGATGCCCTACCTCTTATCGTGCAGTATCATTTTCGGTCGCTCTACTGACAGCATACAGGGGAATAAGACAGGTAGGTAGGACAATATATCCTTTAGTCGTGTAGGAGCCTTTTTGTTGCGCTTCTATGTTTATGCCACTCCATAAATTCTTATATAGGAGAAATAATTTGTAGTGAGACTTGGTGCCAGAGGAACAAATCCGCCCATGCAGCCGCAGACGCTAGCCTGCCAGCGCATGCATGCATGCCTGGACCAAGCATCGATACCTGGCTCACTGAGGCAGCACAACATCGCCGCAAGTCCTTCAGGGACATGAAAACCACCCTAAAATCTCCTATAATATTGAAAATTTATGAATGTTATTATTAAAATTGTTTTATTTTCACCAATAAAATTGTTCACATATATAATTATAGCCTCCTACAAAGTTGCAGTTCAATTGCCTCATCAGTCATATTATAGAATTCACATTTTCATGGCAAGTTTTTGACTCGGAACTTATTTCAGAAGTGCTGAGCAACCGATGTTAAAGCTCAAGATTTTGTGAAGAGCATGGCTTCTTCAGCTTTCTACCCAGCAAACCATTGCTCACCAGTTTGCACACACTTGCACGATATTTTCATATTGTTTGGTAAATTTTTCTACCCCACTCCCCAAAGCTTTTAAACAAAATATATAATTAAAAAGCTCGACTCTGAAAGCAAGGCAGATGATCTTTTTTATTTCCTATTCTCTATCTGTTACCCTACGCATGGGGAACTTTTTTCACATCATTCGATAAACGACGCTGCAGAAGGCAGCACGTGCAAAATGTACACACGAGTATGCTCAAAGTTGCTGCGATTGAATTTTGCAACTTTGAGAATTGACTATGATTTACATTTTAGGCAAATTGGTAAGTATTATGAATTAAATCTATTGCCAGTCAATTCGATTGATTCGCAGTAAGTTACTTGAACTTGAAATCTATACAACGCACATGTCCCGCCATCCAGATAAAAGAGAGCGGGGCAAGACGCGTAAAATATTTTCGATAGGGGAAAAATACACGTGTTATCACCGACGAGAGGTAAATGGTGAATTTGTTTCCAAAGCTCTATTAGAATTTCAATAAATTTCCTAATGAATGCAAGTAGTGGATTCACTACTTTATGGTTTGCTAGGTACAATATATAATGTGAATAAAAGACACGTCTCTTTTCATTCTTTAAATTTAATAATAAAATAAAAATACCAACGATTACACAGAATACATTATAAAGTTCGACAAAATATGATAATATGAAGGGTTTAAAAACAAGGAAAAATACTTTTTCAACAAATAACACATTTTTTGCTTGTATATGCATAACTTTTAACTAGTACATATCATCGTCATCGATATTTATCATTATTGTGTATAGTTTAAGCCACAAATTTTAGTTTTTGATTGAGAACGCGAGAAAAAAGAGAGTAACATTAAGTGGAAATCGGAGAGAAAAATGGGGAGCACATTAAAATACTTTTCGATAAATTTTCGTTTTTTCCAACGTTTTATGCACAGTAACAATCATTTTTTTATGATAAAACATTAATTTTTTTTGCTTCGCTAAACATTTCACATAAGACTTTTTGATGTTTTTATTTTTATATTTTCTTTTAGAATAAGTTGCAATATGGGATGAGATGCACTTTTCTTTATATACGAGTATGATAGATTTTCCTATATACTTTATATCAATTGATTTCTTGTTTATTCATTTGCTTTTCCTCTTCAAATACATTGTATACATTAACTATTCGCGCTCTCTTCAATGTTATAAGGGTTAACACTTTTTCAATTGTCTTTATAACTCTAAACTGTATACGCGACACATAAATATATAGCGAATTAAATTTACAGTAACATTATTTTACAAAATAATATTTCATATAATATTTATTTTTATTGTATATATTCATTTAAGAGCATTGTCAAGCTAATTAACAATATGATCAATTATAAATTGAAATAATACATACAATATAGAATATAGAAACCTTACCACGTATTGTCAGATCCTGTTCAAGTTCAGTTGAGAAAACAATAAAATGACCATTGTTTCGTAAATTGAAAATCAGAATTCCAGTGTATTCCATTGCAATGCTTCTTCTCGTATTTAAGTGTAAGGATTTGAGTGTATATATGCTTATGTTCGGGGTTTCTTTTATTTTAAATAACATAAATAAATGTGACCTATAATACATTCAGTGGTAGTTGATGTACTTATTTCTTCAACTTTATGTGTTTTCAATTAATTAATTAATTTATTTATTCAACATTCTTAGTTCTTCTAAAGCGTTTGCACTATCATCTCGGAAAGTTGTCGAACTTTCATGGAACCATCAGACCCACAAGAGAACAATCTTCCATGCGAATCAATATGCAGTTGACTTACACCCTGTCCTATATGCTTGAAGAAACTGCTTCGTGCATGTTCACCCATGTAAGAATGGATTGGACGATAACTATTTGTTAGGCTCCAAATCTGTAAATTAATGAGAAACGCATAAATTTGGTTACTTCGATAAAACAAAAACTATTTGATTGAGCATGAAAATAAACATCGCTATAATATTTAAGAATTCGTGTGTTGGTGGCCCGGGCCGTTGAGAGATAGAAGAGTATGCGGGACCGAACCTTTACGGGCCCCTCCCCTAAAAATCCTGTATTCATATAACTTCATATTATTGAATATAAATTTTATAGTTGACCATTTCCTTTTGGTTTTAGTTATGGGTGTGAAACATGCACCCTAACCTAAGCATCCGCAAATATATTGAACGCCTTTGAGCGATGGGTCCTGATGCGAATAATTGGAGCAAAGCTAGACGGGGACCAATAGCAAATTCGACGCAACCATGAGCTGTATGACATTTTTGACGAGCCGTAGGTCTCAATGATTGTAAGACTGCGGAAGCTGCAATGGGCTGGACACACAAAATGGTATTCGTTGGGAGAACTAAAGGCCGGAGACCAGTGGGGAAATCGAGCAAACGCTGGTCGAAATTGGAGGACGCGGTCAATGGACCGAGATAATTGGAGGCGCTATTTACAGGAAGCGAAGGTCCAAGAGGGGCTATAGTGCTACGAAGAAGAAGAAGATTACAAAATTATTATTATACAAGATTTTCATAGACATGCCTTTTGGGCTTTTTTATTCGCTGAATTCTCCTTTAGCTACACTCACGGGAATTGTACAGTAAATGCGCAACGCCATCACAACATACGGAAAGGGAACTTCGAGCGTCAAGGCAACATGCTTATTAAGCAATATTAATTGTGGTGGAAAGTCATCCCCTAAGTCTGACTTATTAGGGCTACAAATCAATGAGAATAAAACAAAGCTAATGACACACTCGAGGAAAACTACCTCAAATACCCAAAATACCACACTTGTTGGATATTTACAATAAATGCCACTCCGAATTCTCGCTTTCTAGCAGGCTTCCCACTTTTGAATATTGTGTGCGATCTCCATCTTGAATATCATTTCCAGTTCAGTTCGTTTCCTGGATTGCCAGTATGTTTAATACTCGTATATTGACTGGCCAGTTTTAAAAGCTCCTTAACAGCGCCAGGGTAGTTGAGTGATCTGACAATCCAGGATCAAATGCCATAGTCCTTTTTTCAGTTACGAGATCGCTGCCGTAGGTCCAATCTACTCCAAGGCTCTGTCATAGGTTCCGAAACAATGTAGGGTTTTACAGGGACGGGGAGTTATCCCATCGCCCAACCTCCATTCTTCATACTTTCAATTCCGTTATCAGGCATGGAAGACTCGGCTTCACCCTCTTACGTCACCACAAAGGACGTGTTAGTAGGATTTGAATGAATATATATAGTTGGGGATTTTTCATTGGAGAAGCAATTGTAATGAATCATGCGACGCCGCTGGCGACCACTACTAACACACTTTGCTGCTAGGTGGCTTGTCATTTCAAGTTGGTTGCGACGAGCGCACATCCCACGTCAATTTTGTCGTGGGATGTCAAGAAGATTTGACAGCCACATGGTAGGAAAGTGTGGACGTAGTGGTCGTCACCGAGGAAGAAGTCCCGGAGGGTGCCAACAAGCATTAAAAAGGCTTAAGGTTAACAGGAAAAAGAACTTTCCTACAAATTGGTCATCACAGATATCCATCGACTACTCAAAAGTAGTAGTAAATGTATCAGAAATTGGAATTGGTAAGTCGGCGAATGCAAAGATTGTTTTTCCGCTTCGAGTTAAGATAACGTTTTGTAATGTTTAGACTGGCCGCGGATATCATCAATCAATCCATGCAGAGAGCGGAGCCAGATCTACGAGGATGCAAAACGCCGCAAGTGGAGAGTTTGGGAGCTGCACTGGACCAATTCGATACCATAGACTTCTCTGACTATGATCTACGCAAACGTGATGGATGTCCATGTTTGCCTAGATTAAAGTGCTTGCTTGTGAGCCCCTTATCTGCAAAGACTTATTACAGTGAGTATGTTGCATTAAGCTGAATCCGATTCAATCCACAACTACCGGAAGATATTGCTATGGACGAGAAGAATGATCAGAAATTAATCAATATGATGTGGCAAGCGAAAGCATACATGCATACCAATCGGGAAAAGATCATAGAAATGATAAATCTTTTAAAATAGCAAATAAGAAGAAGATAATATCTTTGTACCAAGACTTTTAAAATATCTCTTATCAAAATTGGAAATTGTGGAAGGATTGAATGCAAATCACACAATATTGTGAACAAAAAATTCCGATTTATTATATTTAATGATAGTTTTCGTATAGTCATAGCTATGAAAGAAAAAACCAAATGATGAACTGAAAGGAAATGATACAGAATTATATCAGATGATCCCAACGTTTTTATTATACGAAAGTATCCCCGCGTTGATTATTAGGAAATCTTATGCATTGGCATTCGACAATAGATTATGATTTTCAGTAAATAATTATAAGCGTTCTTTTGTTTTTTATGTAAATCCGCGATCAGCTAACAAGTGCAAGATCAATATTAACGGGCACGTTGTTATTTATATTTTTATTTGAACGCGATAAATTTCTCAAGGTGTCGTTGATCTTTTTTATAAAGCTTCAAAATAATAATAGTGTTTTCCAATGAGTATTTATATAGGACAAAATATAAAGCATAATAGCATATTTGTAGTGTAAAATAGCAAATATTTAAGTTTCGAAAGAGATTTATGTCTTATTTTGTAATTTCTTAAACAAGTCTTCGTGGGTAGACCTTTGATAACAACCCATATTTTAGCTAAAATTTTTGAATGAAAAGCTTAAAGTATTTTAATGTACGGTCAAGTACTCGATGGATATATTATTGAATTCGATAATTTTATTTGTTTAGGTTAAGTTTCAACTGAAATTCGAGGCTTAAAATATTTTAATGCACGGTTAGTAAGAAAAATTTACTATATTCAGAAATTGTCATGCTCTGTTATAATGTTTTTTGGCGAGAGGTCAGTCAGTAGGAACAGCACAGTCACTATTTCTTAATTAAAGTCAAAAAAAAACAAGTTGGGTAAACAGACCTACGCTCATGTCAGAAGGGTTTTGTATTCAATTTACAAAATGCAGTCACCAGATCGAATCAAATCAAGAAACATGTCAAAGACGATTTTATTGGAGAAAATATGAAATACGAAGATCATACTATTATTAACAAAGTTGAACGAATTTCGACTTCTGAGGTTTTTGGTATTGGTATACCAAACGGAGGAAACACGACGGAGGAAACACATTTTTCATGTATTTACCCCCTGTGCCCCACTGAAGCAAAAACTGGCAGTTTAACAACTGTTTTGAAAAGCTCCCATGAAAACTTTTATTTCGTACTCATATCAGCTACGTTTGATGAATTTTTTTTCAGGGGCCACTCTCCTGTACTGTTATCATCGATTAATGGCCAATTTTTTCGAATCTTAGAATGGTTACAAAACCCTTTTGCTAGGAGCTCTCTCCCGCCTTCTTGACTTGTTGCACTTATAAGCATTAATTGTAGGTACTTATCTACAGTCATTCATTAAATTGAATCAAGTGTTCAAAGCATGCACCTTAAACGTTGAAGTTGGGAAAAACTAACTCAAAATTATTCAATCTTCGCATTTAAAACAGCCACTTTCTTGTTTTACGATTACTGATAACACCAGCTCAACCGATTCTAAAAGATATACATGACACCTATCATGACTGAAATTTTCATGCAAATCCTAGCAAAACTGTAGTGTCTGAGTCGGTAAAAAGCGCGTGTTGTTCCATAGCCATATGTTGCCATAGTAATACATGCAACGCATATTGTTCCATAGTAATACAGGAAAATTCAAACCGGTATAACTTCGCTAAATATGATTCAATCTTTATGAAACTTGCAGGGTAAATCAATCTTATAAATAGTCATCTGTGTACTGAATTTCATTGCATTTAAGGGCACCGTTAAGATTTTATTCAAGAAAACATAAAATCGACAAATCATACTATTACTAACAAAGTTGAGTCAATTGTGACTTCTGACGTATTTGTTGTTGTTGTACTCATCAAGACCAACATTCTTGATTTTTTTCAGATTTTTCGGATCACAGGTGTCCAATCGCGAGGGGGGGGGACACAAATTTTTCGTGTATTTCCCCTCCCTGTGCGCCCCTCGAAGCAAACTTTGCCAAACGAAGACCTGTTTTGAAAAGTTCTCATCGAGACCTTTCATTTGATACCCATATCGGCCACCTTCAATGAAATTTTTTTTCGGGGGGTCACTCCCCTATATGGGGAGACCCTCCTTAAAATGCCTTATAAATTTTTTTTATATTTGAACTTTGAAGAGATCACCACTTTACACCTACATACAAAATTTGATGTTTCTAGCTTAAGTAGTTTCCGAGAAAAACTGCTGTGACACACGGACGGACGGACGGACGGACGGACGGACGGACGGACAGACAGACGGACAGACGGACAGACAGGACGCGATTTTAGAAGGGTTTTGTAAAATTATTTTACAAAACCCTAAAAAAAATAGAAAAACTTGAGAACATCAAAACAACCAAACGATACGTAAGAAAACAATCGAACGCACAAAATTTTTGTAATCGTGTTTAGATATTTTAATGTTTTTTTTTTTAAATAACTTAAAACCGTAAGGCACTATTTGAAGACGTCTAATATACTAGAAAACCAGTCATTTAAGCTCTCAGCTGTAAAAGGAAAAACAATAATTTACATTTAATATTTTCCTTCCTAATCATTTTATAATTCCAATTTGGAAATGAACTCTTCTAACAGAACGATGGTTTGATAGAATTGATAATTTTTTTTTGAGTATTTAAAATTACAAAAAAAAAACCCCGCAAACAAACAAATCTTAAAAATTTTTTTTTGATCTAAAGTTAATTTGGCTTCCGAAGCGAAAAGCAAATGAAAATACATAACGAATTGCTTTTAATCTTATATTTTTTGAAAAAAAAAGGAAAACGAAAAACAAGCAATTATTATATATTTTTATGCCTCTTAATCGGTGAAATGAATAAAACTATGTATTGCTAACCTTAACAACGACTTTCCTTTCCAGTGGTTCTTCTTTTCAGCGGGAAATGAGGTGCAGGGTAGGTATGCCGTCGCGAGGGTAGGGTTTGAGAAAATCCGCTGAGGTCGGTTTCGCGTCGCGCGCGGTACGCGGTACCTTTGTTGTTTTGCCGTTTTATTAGCGTAGCGTTCGTCGGGTTGAGTTAGCGCAGCCTATTTTTCGGTACCGCGTCGGAAATTCGGGAACGCGAAGTAAAAATTAGATTTTTGTCCTTGACTGAGTAAATGAAGAAATACGGAGTAACGTAAAGTAGGTTTCCTCTCCGTATGGTTTTGTTTTGTGACGCGTTTGAAAACGGGCATGTATTGGTGGCTGAATATTGTAAATGAGCGTAACCCATTCGGAGACCCGCGACCGAAATCCTCTCCGATCTAGCTGGCCGACAAGCAGCCACCGCGTGAATGGATTACGGTGCACGGATTGGTTGACCGGTTGGTACCATCCGTTGGCACTACTCAGACTTAACGTCTAGAACCGATGAGAGGTCGGTTCCGCGTTCGCACGTAGACGTAAAATCATTATACAATGTAAAAAGATAGAAATAGTGGCGGCTTTTATACAAATGAAACGATAAAATATGAACTGCTAGTGCTCATTTTTTGTACATTTTGCCCAGAAGTATTAAAAGTGTTCATCTGAAGAACTTGTATTAAATTAAAAACCAGCGACTATGAATTCGGAATTTAACATAAACGAAATATGTCGAACGTGTCTCATGAAGAGTGCAACATTAGTGTTTTTCGATAACAATCCGGCATTAAATTCCACCGCTTATGCTGTTGGCTTCTTAACAAATTTTTGTAAAGTGTCGCTCACTTCCGACGACAAATTGCCCAGTAAAGTTTGTCCGCTCTGCGCAGAAGGAATCAAAAGGTCATATGCATCCAAAATTAAGTGTGAACGCTCAACAGAAAGAATTTTCAAGACAACTGAAAATTTGCCAGAATCACACATAAATTCGATTAGGATTTACGACAGAACACATTTCTCAATTTCAGGAAATTCACTCACATCATCAACCGGCGAGGATGTTAGGTAAGTACCCTTTTGTTATTTTTTTATACAATTATTAATTTTTTCAAATTTTTCTAAAATGTTTTGCCTTTTTTATACCATTTTAATTTCTTAAATTTTTTCTTATATTTTTTGTCCTTTTTTCATACAATTATTGATTTTCTTGAGCTTTTCTTAAAGTTTGTTTATCTTATATTTATATTTATTCATATATTGCCTGAATATCAGATTGTATAAAATTCATATTATAAAAAGGTGCGTGATTGAATCTAATTAGGATATATCTAGAACTTGCAACGGTTGGGTGTACTTGTTTACGTGTTTCAAATATTTTTGCACTCACTTTGAGAATTTTCGTAACTTAATTGAAAAGAAACGCGGCTATTGTAAGATTGATAGTACCTCCACATTGAATTAACTACAAACATGTTCGCCTGTATGAACAGGAATTAATGAGGAAAAATAAAAATGTTTTATAACTAAGGAATGACCCTCGGTCTTTCCTTTTTGAAAACCTGACCGGATACATGACCCGCAAGGATGGCAGACTTTTCCTCTAAAATGGGCTAGCCATCGGGCGCGCTCTTCCTTTACAGGGGCTCTTGTCGGGTAGAGTGGCCTTCCGCTCGCGTGCCCTTTTTTGATATAGACTTATGTGATTCCATTGCATAACACTATAACATGAATTGGGTACGTTTGTGTTCCTCATTTGATGGAAAGAGTCATGCAAAGTACTTTTGTATGAGTTTTTTACTCAAACGGGAAATACATGGCCACGTCTACATTTGGATATTAATCCGGTTGGGAGGGTGCAAAGGGGCACCACCTCCATCTGGATGCCCCACTCTCATTTGTGGGCCATAAGTAACGACGAAGTCTCTGTAAGTCCGTCCGTTTTCTCCGGGTCTAATTTGTTTTCTGAACCTGCAATTTCCTAGCCTTTAGTCATGTCATGCATGTTAACATGTTTAATTCGTGAATGCGAAATTCTTTTGTAGTGGGTCGTTGTGCTCGCCCCCCCGACACGGCAACGCTAGCCTGCCAGCGCATTCACGCGTCCCCAGACAATGACAACCTCGGCGGATTTCAACATCCTCTTTCGCCGAGGCTGCAGTCCTTTACGGACATCTATCTATCTACGATCTCTACAAAGAGCTGCAGGTGTATTTGCAGTTATTGGCATTTTTCGGTATTTAATGTTCCACCATTGGGGAGCCAGTAAACCCAATGTGCGACCCCGAGGCCATTTACTATCCTCTGGTCGTGGAATTTAGGATGAGGAATTATGGAAGCTGGTGGTGGGGTAAACAAGGGGGTCCGTCCTCCTTTCTCAACCGGGCTTGGGACCATATATGGCGGAGTTTTGTAAAATCAAATTGCAACGATATCCAGGTAGATGCTAAAATTAGGCATTCTAATGAATTTATGTGCTTTTTAATGCCAGTTATATCTTTATTTCGGGTGATAGGTTTCAAGTCTGCAATTTATTTAATGCATTTTTCAAGCTAGGAATGTGAGCAGCAAATGGTTTAATTTTTTCAACTCGAGCTGACCAGCTAGTTTCAGACAACTATGTAAGGAGCCACCAATATTTTTTCAGAATTTCTCACCTCTGTGGGCTTGAATTAAATACATAAAAGTAATTACATGTGAACGGCTTTCAACAGCTTGTTATCCACAAAGGTTTGGCGTAGGCTTCCACAAGGTGAAAATATTACCAGTGATTTTTTCTGAATTATGTGATTTTGCGCACGTTTATATTTGCCACTCCTATTACTACCATTACCATAGCCTTGAGTACGACATTCTGAAAGCGGAATATCATGCTTTTTTTAAGTATCTGTAAATCAATCTAGCTAGCACTTTTTTGCTACAGTAAGAATTCCAAAAAGCGATCATGAATTTTGTATATATTAACAGCTTGGTCCAGCAGTACATAACGCTAGATAAAAACTGTTTGCTCAATATGAGCTGGATCTGGTGTAGCATCAACTATTATTGCATAATATTTAGCAGATTCCCACTCTTTTTTAATAGCAGAGACAATGAGATTTGCACAGCCTTCAATAAACTCATTTTGTGACACTGATGATCAGTAATGTGCTTACATTCAAATTTGTGAAGCTTGGGATTCTTTTATTTTGAGTAAATGGTCCCTTAAGATAGCTTCATAATGTGAAATTAATTGAAGGATCCCGAGAAAATTTCCATTATCGTCTTCACCAACTTTATCGCTTGATCCTCTGAAACGTAGTCTGTGTTCAAAAAGTAATAATGGTTTATCCAAAATTATTTTCAATACATGCTTCCAGGGTTGGACTTCGTTTTTAACGCAACCCGAAATTAAGTTGTCAATTATGGTATCATTTTTTAATCGAGTTTCCACTCGAGATAACAAGTTTTATGAATATTGCTATTATCGTGTTCATATGCGCGCTCATAAATTTTTTTCCAATTTTTATGCATCGAATAACCCGAAGGTAAAGACAAAGCATATCTTTTCGACTAGGGGAACTTACAGAATACACGACAATGGTAACAAAACAATGCGTTTCTTATCCAGCTCCAAATCAATCAATCTCGTTTTATCCGCTAACCGTTTTTAAGCGAAATTTCGAATATTCCAGTAAGAAATTTATTACCTTTTGTCTTTGGGAAAAACGGAGGGAAGATTTTGAGGACCTTTGCGAACAATTTCATCTATCTGAGCGGGTGTAATATGGAAAGTTTCTATAACATTCCAACATCAAAGTTGTAAAGGTTCTCATATTTAGATTTGTTGGTCGCACTATTTCCAGATTATTTTACTTCAGTAATTGAGCTAATCATGTTCTTTTCGGTGCTCGATAAATACCAAATTCCTAAATCAGAAGTACTAGAATTATGGAAAAATTGTTGTTTACCAAGTCCTACGGAAGTTTGCAGCTGTAAGTTTTTATCTGAGTCTACTGTTTGAATATCGGTTTCAAAATTTCTTACATCGACATTAACGGCATTTCAATCTCATCTTCTTGACAAGTTTTATCAATATTACTTTCAACATATTTTGTTGAAATTGGCTATTTGAAAAAACTCATCAAATCTAGTTTCGTCTGATATTTGCTTTGTTAAATTTTTTCTCTTCGTTTTTGAGCACCAGATTTATATTTAAACTCCTTCACATTCGACATTTTTTTTCAGTTTTTAAATGCTTAGCTTTATCTGAATACTGCATGTACGTCTCATTTGACTCTATTAGAAAAAATAAAATCTAACACAATAAAACATTTAAAATTCTGTTACTATTCTCTTTACTTTAAATGCTTTCAACGAATTTACAAAACCCTATTGAAATTACGACCAGTCTGTCCATCTGCCCGTCCGTCTGTCTGTTTTTCACATCAGTTTGCTCCGCAATAAGTATATCAGAAGTGATTACCTCTTAAAAGATTGGGGATCAAAAAACTTGTTCTTAACCTGCTAATTTAGGAATAGACCTTTACTTAATTCGTTTAACATTTGGTACTTTTTTCTCCACAGTGATAAAATCATTATTAACTTATTTATTCTATTTATTTCGACAATATTTTTAATATATAATAAATAAATCAAATACTTTCAATGTAGAAAAAATTAATGAAACGAATTTAAACAATTATTTCACAGTTAAATATTCCCTGAAGCATTGCGGCACACACCCAATAACACTACAGTTAGGACAGAAGAGCTTCATTTGTTTCTTCAATCCTTTTGATTAACACAATTTTCAGTTACGTTTACTCAAACAAAAAAGTTATAACTATGCGTGAAATTCTGAAATAAAGACGTGACCCTCAAAAATTTTTTTACAAAATATAGCTACGCGGTGTATCAAATGAAAACAGGTATTAAAAAGGCAGAATGCCCACCTCATGATTGGACACCTGCGATCCGAAATTTCAGAGGAAAATCATAGAAGTTGTCCTTTATGAGTATAACAACAAAAAGCACTTTAGAAGTCGAAAT
This sequence comes from Odontomyia ornata, assembly GCA_963969285.1. NCBI lineage: Eukaryota > Metazoa > Arthropoda > Insecta > Diptera > Stratiomyidae > Odontomyia > Odontomyia ornata. The sequence continues at coordinate 373,487,375 of OZ017738.1, read as the reverse complement.
TCATTCAACTTTCACAATAATACAGGGTGTGGCAACATAACTTTCTTTTTTCAAAACTTAATAAACATCCGCTCGAAAAGTAGGCCTCAACGACAAAAACACAATCCTCATTGGTCCAACGCATGATGGCGACTGAACTATGTCGGGACAAAACTTTATAGTCCCGCTTATCGAACGAGACCACTAGCGCTCCGCTCCGATATTAAACGTCTGGGTGGCGCGCATTTTAAAAAAGGAAGTTAAGGTGCTGCACCCTGTATTAAGTTTTGAAAGAAGGAAGTTATTTTTTTCAATGAAGTCGCATTAAGTATCCTTAAATTTACACAAATTCTGCATTAAGATAGCCTAAAGTAAGGGCTTTATATATAATAAAGCACCGGGCACCGATGGGATCCCAGTAGAACCCATAAAGTATGGTGGCAGCAGTGTTGAGAAAGCCATCCACAAAATCATCCAGCACATTTGGTAACAAGAACATATGTCGAATGAATGGAGCCAATGTATTTATTTATTTATGTATGTCGACAACCTCCTAAGTCCGGATCAATAACTAACTCACTAACGTCTTTGATACAAATATCGGACTGAAGCAGGGAGATGGGCTGGCCCTATACAATTTGGCTCTGGAATATGTCATCAGAAAGCTACCTGTCGACACAATAGGTACGTTATTATACAAGTCAAGCCAAGTCGTAGCCTATGCGGACGATATCAAAATTATGTCACGGTCGTTAACAACCGCCAAAGAACTTTTCCTGAAAATGGACAGCAATGCAAAACTAGTAGGGCTACAAATCAAAGAGAATAAAACAAACCTCAAGTACCCAAAATATCACACTTGGCGAATACAACATTGAAAATGAGGACGAATTTGTGTATTTAAAAAATTTAAATTATTCAAGTTGTGGATTTTCTTAGTTTTGACCTCGTGTTTTAAATTGCTAAATAAATGCAATTAAATTCTTATTTTCCTTTATACACGGGTTTATTTTTGTTTTTACTCCAGATACGTATTTAGGGATCTAGTTCAGTGGTTTTTTACTACCCCTGTGAAAAACCACTGAAGAAGGGGTCAACTATATTCCGAAATACGTATCTGGGAAAAAACAAAAATAAACCCGAGTATAAAAGAAAATCAGAATTTCATTTCATTTAATTTATTTAGCAAAGTAAAATTATTCAGTGAAACAGAGACCAACTCGAAGTTCACTGGTTTAAAATCTATGACGAAATTTCAAGGGGCTGTGTAGTATAACATAACGGAGATACAAGATTTGTTTTCGCCAAAATATAAGGTTTGCGTTCCATTAAAGAATATAGAAATTGAACAAGTAAAGGATTTTGTCCGGCAAAACGTAACAATATCCAACTTTATTAGTTTTTTTGGCACAACTATTTGCCGTATATTGGTAGTGAAATAGGTATATGTAAGTGTCCGTGCAGGACTGCAGCGATGGTCTGCTGCCTCAGCGGAAGAGGATGGTAGTATCCGCCGAGGCAGGCTAGCGCTGCGGTGTCGTGGGGCGGGTTCTTTTCCCCAGCACAAGACCCACTACAGAAACATTTTTTTGCATCCACGAATTTTGAAAAGGTTATATCAGTATCGACCGGAGTCGAGAAAGGAAGTAACCTGCTAAGGGCTATGAACTTGCTGGTTCAGAGAACAAATAGGGCCTTGAGAAAACGGACGGACTAACAGGGACTTCGTCGTTACCGAAGATACTTATGGCCCAGAAATAAGAGTGGGGTATCCAGGTGGAAGCGGTGCCCACTCGCACCCTCCCCACCGGATCAAGATCCAAATGTAGACGTGGCCATATATTTCACATTTGAGTGAAAAACTCATACAAACATAATTTGCATAATTTTTTCCATCAAATGAGGAATATAAACGTGGCCAATTTATGTTATAGTATCATGCGATGGAATCACATAACACTATACCATAAAAGGGCACGTGAGCGGAAGGCCACTCTTCCCTGAAACGCAGTAAAAGGGGAGAGCTCGCCCGATGGTTAGCTCATTTTAGTGGAGTGGCCTGCCATCGTTGCGGGTCCCATGCCCGGTCAGGATTTCTAGGGAAGTGGAAAGACCAAGTTTTCAATTTAACTTTTTCTTTCTTTCTTTTCGCAGCACTACAGCCCCTTTCGGGCTTTCGCTTAGAGATAGTTAGAGTATCTCATTGTCATGATCGAATGTATCGGCACTCCAGAAGGTGATATGATCATTATCACGCTTTGGCCATGTGTCCATCCACCCAGCTGCGATACGTTCTGATTTTAAACCAGCACGTCCGAAGAATTACTTGAACTAAATCTCGTTGACGTCAACGAAACTCGAACCAGAGACCTTCGGCTTACGGGCTTAGTGCTCTAACCACTAGATCACGCGGACTACTTTGCAATTTAACAATTCATTATTATTTCCTTTCGAATAACTTTTATAACTTCTTTTACCTGGTTATCTCTTGATTTTATTGAAATTTCTCTAAACACTATTTTTGGGTGTAAGTGTGTAAGTTGCAGAGAGATTTAAACATATTTCATTTGTACGGTTCTTAATACTGTGAAAATGGAAGGATTGTGTAAAAAAATAAAAAGTACTAAACATAATGAAATCGTTTGATAAAAAAGAAATCAAATAGCCGAAAATATTGGAAAACCATGATTTCAAAACATAAACAAAATTTACTATTTTTAGCGTTTTAGCCTACAAATCTTTGTCTATAAAGAACGTGTCGAAACAATTTAATTTTTACCTCACTATTTTGATTCTACAATTATGTTTGTTTTTCATTATTGTTTGCACAATTTCGCGGCAAAAATTAACTTTGGGTCATGTCAGTTGCTTTGGGTAATACTTATTACACATTAATCAAGAGGTTCAATTACATTCATCATGTGAGTTTTACTCGATGCTTCGTGTAAGGAATACAGTAGAAAAAAATACTAGAGAGTAAGTGTGCGGTTTTGTGATCACCCACGATTTCTGGTTTTAAATAAAATTTCTCTTATTTTATTAAATTTCGCATTTACTGACCTATTTTTTTGTGTTTCAATTTATAGAGAAGTTTATATCTTATAAACAAAAATATGGTACCATATTAAGTCTATGTCGGTGAAAAACGTACGAAATATCGTCCAAAATTGTATGTTTCACCCGTCGATTTTATCGTTACTAGAGTAGGAACGATCGGCAGCATTTACTCCAAATTTTATTTTTAACATATATTTTTAAATTTTTTGATTGTTCTATAAAAAGAAAATCATCAAGTCTTTGGACTTCGCTGACTATCACCCAAAAGTCCAAATTTCACCCTAATGCACATTTTATATATTATTATACAATTGTGTTATGTAGTCTTTATAAATAAGACTAACCTGATCGTATCAACAGCAAAGATGAACCAACGTGTCCATATTCAAATCCGAGTCTTTATTGATATTGTCCTGGTCTCGATCGTATGCTTTCATGTATTTAGAAAAGCCTTATTTCTTGTATAAGTACGTCACATGTATTTGCCTAAGCATTTGCAATACCTCCACTTCTAATTATAATTTCTTATGCTCCGCAATGTAATTATCAGTTATTGATCCCAAATTCCCGTTTAAATCACAAGCTAACTTTCTAAAACATTCATCCAATGTGACCGATAGCTTGCTGTGTTTATCATATCATGATAACAACTGTTGACCACATTTCCAAGCCACTAAAATTGCATTTTTTAAATATCCTTTAAAGCCGGCTATAGGTCGTTGTAATATCCTTTAATAATAAATACCCCATGCCTCTACACGTTTGTAAGCATGCTAATAAGTTTGTACTTTCGAAGTTCCATTCCAGCGTACAAAAATTATTTTTTTCTATAGAATCTTTTCAAACGAGTCTCATATCCAGAAAGAGACAACATCTCCTCAGCCTATCAAGATTGGAGCCACAAAATCACTCAAACGAGTTCCTCCAAAAATTTCACTATCCAAGTTGGTTAGGGCTCTAATCTTTTAGAAGCGTGGCACTCCACTCCGAAAATCTCATACGCTGCGGGCAATCAATACATCACCACCCTCTCAGAATATCTCTTCGAATAACTTACTTCGTACTTTTTCAATCGTACTGATTCATAAAAATTTTACTAACTAATTTGTCTGCTCAAGAAAATATTGCCTTTCTAAAAGTTTTCTTCTCACTTGATACTGATTTATTTCCGTTCAATTAAATTTTCCCGCTCCAAACACATTTGCGGTCTTTCCGTCATTCCACCAGCGCACACCCAACAATAATTTTCTACATTTTGGCCACTATTGGTCTAAAGTCGTCGCCGTTCAGTTAACGAAATCTCTTCAATCAGGCGACGTTGGACTACACAGAGACCCCCGTGTAAAAGTTTCACCATTGTGAACCTTCTTGTGCAAAATTCTACCAATCGGCCACCAAATTCCCTATGTGAACATATTCAAAACCTTCGCCAGGCATTTAATTCGCTTAATTTCGTCTTACTAACTGCACACATAACTGTCAAACTTTTTGTTCAACAAATACCAATGTAACGAAGTACACAACTCAAGACTCAAGTGATCCTCGCCAATTTACATTAATTTCTAATCCATTCCCGCATAAATCATATCGTCTTTAGCTAATCGGTTTTCGCGTTTCCAATGAGTAAATTGCCAGGATACTTTGCTTTTTAGCCACTCTTTGATTTCACATACAACAATTATAGGAATAAGCTTCACTCGAGAACGCTTATTATTCACTTGGGCTACTAACCACGCCAGCGATGAGTTGATTACTTCGCGCGTTTCAATGCATAAGATAATTCGCGATTCAATTTTTTCATTTAATGCTTCACTATGTTCTAAGCTAATTCAACAACATATAATCAACCGAACGGCATGAGCGGGGAAATTTCTTGACTTGAGTCATTCAAGTTTTCTTAATACGAGTACCGGACTAAGAAGTCCAAGAAATGTGATCGGAAACCAGGGATAATTTTTCTAGCAAATAATTGCGTAATGCCATCTCGTTGACATCAGTCTTAACCTTCCGACATACTAGCCCGAACTCTCAAAAATCACTCCCCGTTGTTGCTTCTTGTCTCTTGCGGGACCCTTCCAACGGCAGTTGACGGGCCTTCCACTCATTCCGCTGCCCATTTGCCTTCGCCAATGCGATACGCGCATGTGCAACAGGAAAAGAGTTGCCACATCCGCATTTTACTTGCAGATTTGAATTTTTTTTTGGAATATGAAAATTAATATTATGGAAAAATTTAAGTAATAACAGGAAAAGGTAAAACTCATAAAGAATATAACTATAACGCAAAGTCTAAATTTAATATATAAAAACAAAATGATCTAAAATTGATATTTAATAAAAGTAAAGAGAAATCAAAAAAAAATTTTCAAGATTCATAATTATAAATTTGAATAGTAAAAAAATGTAAATGTAAAATTCCGGATAGGTGTTAGGAAGGTTTTTGAGCAGTTTGCTTAGGTGACGGCTCAATTATTAAATATTCGATTTGCATTATTTTGGTTGCGTACGAAAGAAAACACCTTGGACTAAAACGTGTCGGATCCTATGAAGGATTCTGTGGATATTAACAGTTGTGCATTGCAGTCGATAAATTAAATTCTAATATATGTACGTTCGTATAAAATGCCATCACTAGTTTTCTATACTGTAGAGATTTGAAGGTATGATTTTCATAGATGATAAATATGATCATGGTAGAATCTAGTCAGGAAAGAGCATTTAAATAGAATGTTAATGAAAAAAAACCGCCTTCAAAGTTGTCTAAAAGGGATGAAATAAATTACATGCAAGCGGTGCCATATCAGATTCTTCCTGTTTCATTAATGGTGGTCAAAATATTAGTAGTTTTATGTTGAAACGGGGAAATTGATTTGGCACCGCTTCTATTAAAGTTAGATTATCCTTTCTAGGGTACTATGAAGGCGGGTTTCTTTTCTTTCTGATAGTTTTCTTATTCAATAAAATTTTGTCATATTCAATAAAATAAGAAACTAATTCAAATGAAAGTCATTAAAAAAATTCTTGTCTTTTATCAAACATAAATGAACCACACATCTTTTCACACTTGTAATGGACGAAACCTTTGCATGTAGGCAGCTTACATCATTGACGGACCATTTGGTACTTTATCCAATGAGCAAATTGGTTCATCCTAACATTCTTAGGAGGCACGTGTGCTGCAGGGCCTTTATGTTTCTTGGCTTCACATTCACGTTCTAGATAAGGCCTTACACGCTTTCTTTCCTTTGAACGGCTATTAATTTCAAGCCTAAACTTTCATTGAATTTTAGGACAAGGTATGTTTTCTTTCTTGTGCACTCTTTGTAGAATAAAAATGCATTAACAATTGCGATGGCCACAAGATGAAAAAATGTTTATAAATACCACTTTTTTATGGAAGAGGTGTCCTGTATCGATGAATCAAATCAACCCCACCCTATGCTTATTGTATTGTAACTTTTTGATAGTGCTTTTTATTAAAACGTTTGACACTATGATGACAATTCATCCAAAACATGAAGAAAGTAGTCTGACTGCTTTGTTGTTATTCCATGATATTAAGCTTAAATTAATGCCATGAATACTTGTAGCAAATTCTTCGCACGTTTCTCGCAGCTCTTTTTTGAATGACTTTTCAGGCTTAAGAGGGTTTGTCAGTGTACTATTCTGGCGAATAGTACTTAACATATAAATTCCCTGGATTGTTAGAGTTGCGAAGAGTTCATGAGATGTATAATACTTATAGTAGTAAAGTTGATAATTCATTTTTCTTGGTATATTTCTGGCAAGTCGAACAACATTGTTTGCAGTGGCTTCTAAATCCAATTCACCTGGGGTTAAACGAGTAAAGTAGTTAGTGGCTTCACTATATACATCAAAGCTGTAAGATAATCCTATTGTGTCGCATAGCGTGAACAACTTACAGCCCCACTTGTGCGATTTCATTGCAATGCACTGTTTTAACGGATGCCTACATTTAGCAGCACATATTTGCTCAGCTAGTTGTAAGTTTGCTTGTTATTGGAACGGAAGAAAATTGATTATTTAATTCAGTAAGCAGCGCTTGCAATTTATATCTTCTTTCTGAAGCATGGTATTGTTACCATTAAAGTGTAATATACCATTGAGGCGTTCAAAATTATTTATTGTCATGGTATTGCGAACATTTGCAATTCCAATGTCATGTCTCCACAAGTAGTGAGCTCTTGGAGGGTTATTTATTGACATATAAATTATGATACCCAGACATTTTTGTACATCCTCGGCAGAACCGTTTCTTTGTTTGTTTAGATTTTTCTGAATTGTGTATAGAAAAAATTCTATGGTGTTTTTAACTGCAGCACCTCAATCGGAAGATCTGAATTCCCTTTGAACCTTAGGGTATCCTCACCAAGTTGAAGGTTTTTTTTACAACATGAAATATCTTTAGTATTTAGTTTTAACTTTGAACTTATTCTTTTCGATGCACTTGTAGAAGCTGTAACTAGCTCGGCATGCCTACCTACCCCTTCGGTTATCTCCTCAATTTCTTCCACTTCCGCCTACAAAACACTCTCTCCCTCATCTCCTGGAATATAATTTGTATCCGTATCCGAATAATATGAAAGTTCTTACAAATCATTTTCGCTGTCGCGCATATGTTTGTAATGATTTTCTACCTTCAACTCGACGCGGAACCGCCCTCTCATCGGTTCTAGACGTTAAGTCTGAGTAGTGCCAACGGATGGTACCAACAGGTCAACCAATCCGTGCACCGTAACCCATTCATGCGGTGACTGCTTGTCGGCCAGCTAGTTCGGAGAGGATTTCGGTCGCGGGTCTCCGAATGGATTACGCTCAATTACAATATTTCAGTCACCTGAACTTGCCCGTTTTCCAAACGCGTCTACAATTACTCATCCAGAACGAGAAACCTACATTACGTTAGTTCTGGATGCGATCTTTCCACAGATCTCAAATCAAAAAAAACGCTACAAAATCCCATAGGCGCGTTACCGATTCACCGACGCGGTACCGAAAAATAGGCTACTCGAACTTAAATCGAAGGAAGCTACTCTAAGGAAATGACGAAACAAACAAAGGTACCGCGTACCGCGCGCGACGCGAAACCGACTTCAGCGGATTTGCAGAAACCCTACCCTCGCGACGGCATACTTACCCTACACTCTCTGTTCCCACTGAAAAAGAAGAGTCACTGAAAAGGAAAGTCGTGGGTTAACTTAGCAATTCATGTTATTTTTATTACCTTAAATACCGAAAATATGCCAGTTTTCGTATATACATCTAATATTATCATATTAGTTCATATAACTCAATAAAACTATCCTTAAATTCAGGAAAATATTACTTCATATTTTTATCTTTATAATTGCAATTATATTTTTTTAATTTTTATCAATCAATTGATAACTTTCTATCCCAAATCACGCAATTTCATGTGAACTTTACACGGCATCTGCCAAATTTAAACAAAGCGTGATGTATAATTACGCGTGTAAACAGGCAATAACAATAACACTTCACATGGGTGTATCATGATTAATTTCTACTTTTATAGTTTCCCACAAATAATTTATAGGTATTTCGCTAGCCTTTACGTTTGATTTTTTTTTTTTTTTTAGTATGAATAGGGGAATCCGTTATACATTTTGTTTGATACCACGAATGGTAAAGTATTCTTCTTGTATGAAATTTTTTTTTTTTTTTATATCAGAGTTTTGGTTTAAATTAATTGTTCATTCAGCAACTTATTTCTGAATAAAATAAAAAAAAATAAAATAAACGACGTGCAAATACCTGAAGGTAAACAACCTGTCTTCGTAGATCGGCATCACTAAAATCGGTATAGGAGAATTTAATTTATCACAAATAATATCTTCGGGTGGTTTTTGTGACCGTGACATTAAAATATTCGTTGATTGGAATAAGCCGCCAAACATAGACGATATGATTGAATCTTCTCTTCTTATTTCCTTTCCATTTGTATTTTGAATTTGTGATGATTTACGTTCTGGTGAATTAATAGCTGTTCCGCACTTATCCTCCTGTTCGTAAGCTGTACAAATGCTATCCGTAACAGAACCCGACGAACTGCTTTCGGTTAAACTGATATGCCCTAAAGAAGTTTTCGTTTCACCACCTGGTGTTACTGCATTACTACTTTCTAACGCCTGCTGCACCTCTGGAGCTTTTGTTATCTCCACATGGATTTCTGGTGCAGTATTCTTAATGGCAACTGATGTTATGCAAGGAGCATTGTTGTAACTACTATCCTCTATGGTATCAAGGGACGGTACTCTGGAGATACGACGTTCTTCGGATGTTTTTCGGCTTTGATAAGCATGCTCCAGAACTTCAATGCTACTTTGACTGGGATTACTTAAAATTTCGATATCACTTTCACCGTTTTTACTGAAATTGAAATCAATATCACGATCAGGTGTCGAACTACCCGCGACACTTTGATTTGAATCAAACGATTTTTCTGATTGAGTAATTTTTAAACACGATGATGATTCGTTTAACGATCCAGCTGAACCTATACTGCTATGTGAAGCACTTTCTTCAATTACATATTTCTCACCCGCACTTTGTTGTCCGGTTGCACTGGATTGGGTTGCAGTAGCTGTTGTTTGTGTTGTAGAGGATAAATTACTAGTTGGTACTGTATTTAAAGTTGAAATATTGCTAGCTATGACCGGAAGTTCCTCGTATTTTGGCAGCGAACCTTTTGTCGATGAACTAAGCTTTTCGTGAAGTTCAACAACGAAAATACTAGAGCATTCGGGACAAGTAACGTCAACGCTTGATTTCTTGTATGTATTCTCACGAGAAAATTGAGTTGAGCATTTTACACATTTATACAAGGTTTGATTCATTTCACTTAGAAGTCGCTTGGAAAGAATTCCACGAAGATATTTCTCTAATTCCTGACATAATCCTTCTTCAACCGTAAAGATTCGTTCTTTCTTGTCCTTTTTCACTGTGTCGAAATTTATCCGAATTGTGTCTGCTTTCACTCTTTCATAACTTTCTAGTATTTTTATACTCCATTTTGTTTTCGTCCTTCGAGTTAATATATCTCGCTATTTTATATAGGCATCAGAAACAGCTAAAAACACTTCCTCGCTATAGTTCGATTGGTGAACAATATACGTCACTTCATTTTCATCGGGTTTTTTACTCCGTTAACAATAACATTCGCTAATGTTGTCCAAGCTTGTATATTCGGACGTATTTTCGTGGGAACTGGAAGAAGGTGCGGGGTCGACGGCTTCGGCGGGACTGGTATTCTTCTCTTTGGTTATTTTAGCAGAAGTGTCCCCGGTATTTTCAGTATCGCTGGTTTCGATTCAGTTCACACTGCCTTCCGCTGCAGACCAGACAAAATATTGCTAACCTTTCTATTTAGTTATTAACTAAACTAACCTCTTTCCTAATGTTTCTGCTCCGGTGAATGTCACTGCCTCACGAATAACGTTTTCCAAAAACTCTTTAAGCACACCACGCGTTTCTTCACAGATTAAACAGGGAATACGTTTCACTCCACCACGTCGCGCCAAACGACGTATAGCTGGTTTTGTAATACCTTGGATATTATCACGAAGAACTTTACGATGACGTTTAGCGCCTCCATGTGGCTGTCAAAATTTCCGGTTGTCACCTCGGACAAAACATATGTGCGTGGAATGGCACTTCATATGGCGGAAATGTGCTTCTTCAGATGTCGCCAGTGGCATAGTTTTCTCGATGGCCACGGTGGAGGGGCATTTCCAGATGGCTATGTCTCGAAATGTGCCGGGGTTGGATTAATTCTATATTTCGAATATTTATATCCACGGATCTAAATATTTGGACAGAAAAAAAAATATTTTCTGCACAACGATATCCGCACAACAGATGAAGTCCGCTGGCACTTCGAGGACATATCCATCTGGCAGGTTACAAGGGTTCGGGATCGAAATCGCTTCGATTCCTGGGCGTAGGCGTCACATTACACATTCCCCCCCCCAAAATCGAAGTAATTACGATCCCGTCTCCTTGGTAAAAGGTCTTGGTTAGGGACGTGGCGGGTCGAAGATCCGTTTCGAAGGATAGGCTACAACCCTGTTCGTGAAGACTCGGCAGTGACTATATAGTAGGAAGTCAGGTGTTATTCGGAGGCCTTCGTCTAGGCAGAGATTTGGGATAAGCCAAGGTTTCTCGTGGGAATTAGTTGCACTTCATCGTCTAAGGTCTTTTGCGTGGTAAATTCCCAGGGTCTTACCAGTCATGTCCGCGATGAGGTACCGGGTGGGGCTTATGACTTGTATGACTCGACACTTCACGAATTTCTTGTCTAGTTTGGCATTGTAATGGCGGGTGGCATCGCTCTGTCGGAAGTTTCGACGATATATTTCGTCGCCGGCCTTAAAGCCAGAAGGATGAGATCGCAAGTTGTACCGCTCCTCTCCCACCCGTCTACTTTCTTCAATCTTCTCCCGCAGTTGATCTCGCAGAAGTTGGAGCTTTTCGTGCGGTTCTAGAACCACGATTGGGTCCTCTAGCGATTTCAGCTGCCGCAATAGCCGGTAAGCGCTCCCATGACAGATCATATACTGGCCGAACACTGCAAAATACGGCGAAATGCCGGTCGTGGCGTGGTACGACGAGCGCAGTGCACTAGTGATGGCGGACAATTTGCGATCCCAGTCCCTCTGATTCGGGTGGACATAGGCGCGAATGGCCGCTATGAGCGTACGATTCAGTCGTTCGGATGCGTTGGCTTGTGGTGAATAGACGGCAGTTCGTTGGTGGATGATGCCGTATTTGGACATTAGGTCTCGGAACTTGCTGGAGGTGAACTGGACCCCATTGTCGGAGACAAGTTTCTCCGGAACTCCAAACATGTGAAAGACTCGGTTCTCCAAAAAGCTGATTATTGGTCCAGTGTGCATGTTACGTAGTGGTTCTATGATAGGGAATTTGGAGAGCTGGTCCAGGACCACGACAGCTCCCGTGTGACCAGAAGCAGATCGAGGGTAAGGACCGATAAGATCAATGTACAAGCGCTGGAACACGCGTTCGGGGACCTCAACCTTACCCATGGGTGGCCGAAGGATGGTGTTGGGCGCTTTAGTGCACTTGCATAGCTCACAAGAGGCTACGTACGCTTTTATCTGTTGTGCCATCTTAGGCCAAAAGAAACAGGTTTTCAACCGCCTAAGTGTACGACCGTATCCGCCGTGCGCACTTGATGGGTGGTCATGAGCCCGCCTGATAAGATCAGTGGTTAATTCTTCGGGCACCCACAACTTCCACTGTTCTTCTTCTTGTATGGGATCTCCGGAGGCGTGTCCCATCCGTTTGTAAATAAATCCATCCGTCAACCGCAGTTCAGGCAGCTGGGGCTGTTGATTCTGGATAGTATGAATCAGTTGTGTGTAGGTTGCTGACTTGAAGGCAGGATGGTCCAGATCGATCAATTGGGGGCTGTCGTCCTCTTGGACCAACTCGGCTCCTTCAGGGGCGAACATTCTGGATAGGGTGTCGGGGACTACATGCTGGCTTCCTTTTCGGTGGCGAATTGTGAAGTCAAATGCCTGTAGTTTCAGTGCCCACCTGGCCAATCTGCCGTTGAGATCAGTCTGGCTCATTAGCCATTTCAGAGAAGCGTGATCCGTAACGATTTCAAAGGTGTGTCCCTCCACATAGGCTCGGAAGCGTTTCACTGCCAACACCGCAGCTAGACATTCCTGCTCGGAGACCGTGTAATTTCGCTGGGCTGGGTTCAGCTTGTGCGACATGAAGGCTATAGGTCTCTCCTCGCCGTCTTGTGCAACCTGGACTAAGACTGCTCCCACCCCATGTTGACTCGCGTCACAATGGATTGAGAACGGTTTGTCAAAGTCCGGGCTGTGCAGTACGGGGGCTGTAGTCAGACTCTTCTTTAGCTCTTCAAAGGCTCGCAAGCTGGGCTCTTCCCAGACGAATTTACGTCCCTTACGCAGCATGTCGGTCAAAGGAGTGGTAAGGGTGGCATAGTCACGTACAAAACGCTGGTACCATCCGCATAAGCCTAAGAATCGGCGTAACTGTTTGGTGGTCTTGGGTAATGGAAAAACGTCAATCGCTTGAGTCTTTTCCGGATCGGTCTTGATATGCCCATGCCCAATGATGTGACCTAAATACTTCACCTCCGTCATCACGAACTGGCTCTTCCTTATGTTGATGGTTAATCTTGCCCTCCGGATGTGTAGAGCCACCTCCTGAAGCAGGTCGATGTGTTCGTCAAAGGTCTCGGTTATAAGCAACAGATCGTCCAAGTAAACGAAAACTTGGTGCCGCAAGTGAGGTGGTATTACCTTATCCATAAGGCGCGTCATCGTTTGGGGGGCATTACACAATCCGAATGGCATGGTCACGAATTGATATAGGGGCCGACCTGGGACTGTGAAGGCTGTTTTCTCCTTTGAACCGGGGTCCAAAGGAATTTGCCAGAAGGCGTCCTTGAGGTCTAAGCTCGTGATGAAATGGGCTTTAGGCAATCGACTCAAAATGCCTTCGATCAACGGTAGAGGATATGCGTCCTTGACTGTGACGGCGTTCAAGCGTCTGGCATCTAAGCATAACCGGACCTTGTTCGGCTTGACAACTAAGGTGACTGGGGAAGCCCACGCGCTCTGTGATTCTTCGATTACGCCTAATGATAGCATTCGATCCACTTCGGCATATAACGATTTTTCCTTCGCCGGAGATATGGCGAAATGTCTCTGTTTTATGGGTTTAGCGTCCCCCACATCTATAGTGTGGAACACCAGGGCAGTCCGCCCGAGACCTTCTTTCTCGTGCGATGGAAAAGCCGATATAGCCGAGTCAAGACGCAGTTGCTGAGTTACATCCAGTGTATGCCGTAATAAGTTAGTGGGTTGAGATTGGTCAGGAACGGTGGTGACGGACTCCAGGGTCGAACCGGAAAATAGTGCCGGGGCCAAGTTAAATTTTCGAACGAAATCCACTCCTAAATAAAGATTCTGGGTTAACTGAGGTATGATGAAAAATTCCATAGGTTTAGTTACCCCTTTAAAGGTGACATCCGTCATAATTTTTCCCACTACAGAGTGACGAGTTCCGTCCGCCGTGCTTAACCAGGAGGTGAAATGACGGATTTGGTCCGCGTGCTTTGCCAGTACCTCCCCTGCAAACTCGGCAGAGATGCAATTCACACTGGCTCCCGTATCGACTAAGCCTGATACTCGTTTTTGCAGGAGGTGTACTGACGCATATGGCCGGACATCCTCCCTCAATAATTCGTCTAAGTATATGTCCTTCAACACTTTTCTCGACTGCCTGACTTTTCTCCAGAAGCTCCGCATCCGACGCGTGGCTCGCTTGCTTCGCGGTTGGACAGTTGTGGCCAATTCCTCATGGAAGATGCGCTGTCGAGTATCCAAGTAATTCCGCAGCCTGACATGAAAAGGTTTTACATGCCAAGGAACTTTCGTCTCGCTATCATTTCCCTGCGCGTTGGCCTCGGCGAAGGACGGCGTCGGTTGTGGAACTTCGGGAGAACTGTGGTTAGCGGTGCGAGTCAGCAGAGTTGGAGTCATGTTGGGAGCTGGGTCATAGCTGGTGATGGGGTCTGGATTGGTTCGTCCGGGGTCTAGGAGTGCCGACGGGTGGTCGCGGCACTCGGTGGCAAGTTTTTTCGTCCTTTGCAATTTGCACAGTCAGGTGCGTATGTGTCGGCCTTCCCGCATCGGTAGCAGAAAAGCGTCGGCTCCGCTGGACATGCGTAGAACCGATGTCCCGGTTGTCGGCAGTTCCAACAGACCGTCGGGCTTGTAAGTGCTTCAAGGGAGGGTCGATCAATCAATGCTGGGTCCTCAAGCTCCGGTGGTGCTCCGCTCCTCGGTACTGGTACTGGATCAGCAAGCAGGTGGTCCGCTGCCATCAACTCCGCGGTGTGATGATTTCGGGGATTTGGTCCCGTTATGCGAGGTTGTGGGCGGAAGGTACCTCGTCGCTCATCCAAGTGTTCTTGTCTACGCGCATGGAGGCGCAATCCCTGTATGGTGTTGATGGGAAAATGTAGCAGGCTGTTCTGGAGATCCCAGCGCATGTTCTCTCTGATAATTTCTACTAATTCGTCCTCGGGCATGGTATTTCGCAGGCGAGTGCTCAATCTCACTATACTGGTGTAGTACTGGTCGAACGGTTCGTGAGCGCCTTGTTTCCGTTTCTTTATTTGCTCTCTTAGCTCTCTCTCAGTGAAGCCATCCTCAAATCGATTGCGGAAGGCTGCACTGAAAGAGTGCCAAGTGGGACGTGGCGTTGACTCTTTAAAGCTCCAGTACCAGTCGGCAGCGTCGCCGCTGAACAAAAGATGTGCATGCCGGAGGAAGGCCGAGGAATCCCCTCCCAGGGTGCTGGATATCAACGCCTGAATCCGGAAAAGGAACCGGTCCGCCGATATCATATCGTTGAACCCTGTAAAGTTCAGGCGCCAACTCTCCATGATACGAGGCGTCGGGTCTCGAAAAGGTGCCAATGCGTTCCCGGGGGGAATCACATCCTCGATTGACCTGTGGTACTGAACTGCCTCGGGGGCTGGAGGTACCAACGGAGGTCCGGTACTGTGTAGCGGTCTGTATTCGGGAGCTCTGGGATCCATTCCCGAGTTCCTTGGGGGTGGGACCCATTGCTCGGATTGGCGGGAGTGGGGCATCGCCACACTGGGATTTGGCTCCCAGCCAAGCGGAGTTCTCACGCGGCTGGGTGGTTGGCTCAACGGGAGATTCTGGATCTTTCCCTCCAGGTTGCCAATCCTCTCCGACATATCCCTCATCAACGCCACGAGGGTGTCAATGGAGTGGGCGGAAGGCATGGTTGTCACCTCGGACACGACACTCGCAGCCGGAACTTCACCGCCTACTGCTCCTTGCAGGTCTAAGAGTGGTTGTGACGGTTCGGCTTCTGGAGCTCCTTTCGCCACTGCTCCACGCGTCGGTAGGGGCGTTCCGAGGGGGACGTCTAGGGCAGACCGATCTATGGGTCGTCGGCATAAGGGACACAGATCTGACGTGAGGAGGAGCTGTTGTACACAGGCACGATGGAATAAATGTCCACAATCCAATCGCACGCTGTGTACGCCCTCCACTACGTCTTCGAAACAGATTCCACAGTTCGCGGGTTGGACCGTTTTGGACCGTGTCCATCGCTTTTCTGGGGTCCGCTTCGTTGCCATTACCGTGTGGGTTTAATGTGGTGCTAATATGGCTGGAAAAATTAAAATATATAAAATATAATACTTATTACTATACCCCTAATATATAAATACAAAAGCTTAATCTTAGTTTAGTGGCCGATAGTGGCGAGCTATTTATACTGGATGAGAAGAAAAAAAAAGATTTATTTGATACCCTTTCCTTTTCAGTGGTCGACTCCTCCAACGGGAAAAGAGAGTGCGTGGTATTCTGCCGAAGAAAGGGTGCTTTCGGTCGATTTAGAAAATTTATATCCCCTAAACCCAAATACATTACAAAAAACCGTCTCTAAACTACGTTAAAGTGACTCGACGAGACAAGTGGTAGAGCTACCGTAACGACTTTGTACGCGGTCAAAATTCCCGACGCGTAGAAGCATTCCGGGCTTCGCAACTCCAGCATACGCCATCGAACGTTGAACCGATACCACTCGTCTAACACGCATAAGAAATAGTTAGAATCCTTCCGCGACATAAAGGCAAGGTAGCCTTCTATTTTCTTGAGAGTCCATGCTGATAGGTAAACCCATCAGACTGGCAGTTCCATCAAGAAAATAGAAGGTCCTTACAGGGGTTAACCTGGGACAACACATCGGAAGGATTCTGTCGCGAAAAAAAAATCAAACAAAGGAGAGCGGAAGCTACAACTCACGTGAAGCGACTTCTAGTGTGTATCACACAATTCCACTGCTCCTGATAGTGGGACTCGAGTACCAAAGTACCTTACATCCTCCGTAAAGGACCAACTCGTCAGAAGACGCGAAGTTCTTTCCCCCTTAGGATGTTTTGGGCCCCACGTTGGGCGCCATTTGTAATGATTTTCTACCTTCAACTCGACGCGGAACCGCCCTCTCATCGGTTCTAGACGTTAAGTCTGAGTAGTGCCAACGGATGGTACCAACAGGTCAACCAATCCGTGCACCGTAACCCATTCATGCGGTGACTGCTTGTCGGCCAGCTAGTTCGGAGAGGATTTCGGTCGCGGGTCTCCGAATGGATTACGCTCAATTACAATATTTCAGTCACCTGAACTTGCCCGTTTTCCAAACGCGTCTACAATTACTCATCCAGAACGAGAAACCTACATTACGTTAGTTCTGGATGCGATCTTTCCACAGATCTCAAATCAAAAAAAACGCTACAAAATCCCATAGGCGCGTTACCGATTCACCGACGCGGTACCGAAAAATAGGCTACTCGAACTTAAATCGAAGGAAGCTACTCTAAGGAAATGACGAAACAAACAAAGGTACCGCGTACCGCGCGCGACGCGAAACCGACTTCAGCGGATTTGCAGAAACCCTACCCTCGCGACGGCATACTTACCCTACACTCTCTGTTCCCACTGAAAAAGAAGAGTCACTGAAAAGGAAAGTCGTGGGTTAACTTAGCAATTCATGTTATTTTTATTACCTTAAATACCGAAAATATGCCAGTTTTCGTATATACATCTAATATTATCATATTAGTTCATATAACTCAATAAAACTATCCTTAAATTCAGGAAAATATTACTTCATATTTTTATCTTTATAATTGCAATTATATTTTTTTAATTTTTATCAATCAATTGATAACTTTCTATCCCAAATCACGCAATTTCATGTGAACTTTACACGGCATCTGCCAAATTTAAACAAAGCGTGATGTATAATTACGCGTGTAAACAGGCAATAACAATAACACTTCACATGGGTGTATCATGATTAATTTCTACTTTTATAGTTTCCCACAAATAATTTATAGGTATTTCGCTAGCCTTTACGTTTGATTTTTTTTTTTTTTTTAGTATGAATAGGGGAATCCGTTATACATTTTGTTTGATACCACGAATGGTAAAGTATTCTTCTTGTATGAAATTTTTTTTTTTTTTTATATCAGAGTTTTGGTTTAAATTAATTGTTCATTCAGCAACTTATTTCTGAATAAAATAAAAAAAAATAAAATAAACGACGTGCAAATACCTGAAGGTAAACAACCTGTCTTCGTAGATCGGCATCACTAAAATCGGTATAGGAGAATTTAATTTATCACAAATAATATCTTCGGGTGGTTTTTGTGACCGTGACATTAAAATATTCGTTGATTGGAATAAGCCGCCAAACATAGACGATATGATTGAATCTTCTCTTCTTATTTCCTTTCCATTTGTATTTTGAATTTGTGATGATTTACGTTCTGGTGAATTAATAGCTGTTCCGCACTTATCCTCCTGTTCGTAAGCTGTACAAATGCTATCCGTAACAGAACCCGACGAACTGCTTTCGGTTAAACTGATATGCCCTAAAGAAGTTTTCGTTTCACCACCTGGTGTTACTGCATTACTACTTTCTAACGCCTGCTGCACCTCTGGAGCTTTTGTTATCTCCACATGGATTTCTGGTGCAGTATTCTTAATGGCAACTGATGTTATGCAAGGAGCATTGTTGTAACTACTATCCTCTATGGTATCAAGGGACGGTACTCTGGAGATACGACGTTCTTCGGATGTTTTTCGGCTTTGATAAGCATGCTCCAGAACTTCAATGCTACTTTGACTGGGATTACTTAAAATTTCGATATCACTTTCACCGTTTTTACTGAAATTGAAATCAATATCACGATCAGGTGTCGAACTACCCGCGACACTTTGATTTGAATCAAACGATTTTTCTGATTGAGTAATTTTTAAACACGATGATGATTCGTTTAACGATCCAGCTGAACCTATACTGCTATGTGAAGCACTTTCTTCAATTACATATTTCTCACCCGCACTTTGTTGTCCGGTTGCACTGGATTGGGTTGCAGTAGCTGTTGTTTGTGTTGTAGAGGATAAATTACTAGTTGGTACTGTATTTAAAGTTGAAATATTGCTAGCTATGACCGGAAGTTCCTCGTATTTTGGCAGCGAACCTTTTGTCGATGAACTAAGCTTTTCGTGAAGTTCAACAACGAAAATACTAGAGCATTCGGGACAAGTAACGTCAACGCTTGATTTCTTGTATGTATTCTCACGAGAAAATTGAGTTGAGCATTTTACACATTTATACAAGGTTTGATTCATTTCACTTAGAAGTCGCTTGGAAAGAATTCCACGAAGATATTTCTCTAATTCCTGACATAATCCTTCTTCAACCGTAAAGATTCGTTCTTTCTTGTCCTTTTTCACTGTGTCGAAATTTATCCGAATTGTGTCTGCTTTCACTCTTTCATAACTTTCTAGTATTTTTATACTCCATTTTGTTTTCGTCCTTCGAGTTAATATATCTCGCTATTTTATATAGGCATCAGAAACAGCTAAAAACACTTCCTCGCTATAGTTCGATTGGTGAACAATATACGTCACTTCATTTTCATCGGGTTTTTTACTCCGTTAACAATAACATTCGCTAATGTTGTCCAAGCTTGTATATTCGGACGTATTTTCGTGGGAACTGGAAGAAGGTGCGGGGTCGACGGCTTCGGCGGGACTGGTATTCTTCTCTTTGGTTATTTTAGCAGAAGTGTCCCCGGTATTTTCAGTATCGCTGGTTTCGATTCAGTTCACACTGCCTTCCGCTGCAGACCAGACAAAATATTGCTAACCTTTCTATTTAGTTATTAACTAAACTAACCTCTTTCCTAATGTTTCTGCTCCGGTGAATGTCACTGCCTCACGAATAACGTTTTCCAAAAACTCTTTAAGCACACCACGCGTTTCTTCACAGATTAAACAGGGAATACGTTTCACTCCACCACGTCGCGCCAAACGACGTATAGCTGGTTTTGTAATACCTTGGATATTATCACGAAGAACTTTACGATGACGTTTAGCGCCTCCATGTGGCTGTCAAAATTTCCGGTTGTCACCTCGGACAAAACATATGTGCGTGGAATGGCACTTCATATGGCGGAAATGTGCTTCTTCAGATGTCGCCAGTGGCATAGTTTTCTCGATGGCCACGGTGGAGGGGCATTTCCAGATGGCTATGTCTCGAAATGTGCCGGGGTTGGATTAATTCTATATTTCGAATATTTATATCCACGGATCTAAATATTTGGACAGAAAAAAAAATATTTTCTGCACAACGATATCCGCACAACAGATGAAGTCCGCTGGCACTTCGAGGACATATCCATCTGGCAGGTTACAAGGGTTCGGGATCGAAATCGCTTCGATTCCTGGGCGTAGGCGTCACATTACATGTTGTAAAATGCCCTCCAGCACAGCATTCGTCAATTTATCTTTTGGGCCTTTTTTTTCTCCACGACATATCTGACAAAAACTAAAAGTAGCAGATATATTTTTCCTAAACTGACAACCGGGGAATCTAAGCAACTAAATTTATTCTCATCATATTGACTTAAACTTTCTTACCTCTATTCCAGGGTGTTGCAAATTAGCAACACTATAGAGACACACAATAAGAAACTATAAATATGTTCCGAAGTATAGCTAGCTTCCCATCTGACTCTTTTTCTTAACTTCCTTATTATCTCCTTTACTATTTTTCCACGTATTGTTATGATTTCAATTTGTTCAACTTGAACTCTATATGCACGCAAGTTAAACAAATTTTTAAAACCTATCTTACCCGACCCAAAGATTGTGCAGTTCATTCTACTTAATGGTCTGTAGCAAAGATGTTACACTACGAAAAAACTTTAAAAAGTAAACTGCTTAAGTACTTATAGGGTAATAAGCAGTATGTAGCAATTTTGCAAAAAGATTAAATGATGGGTTAAGCTTTTATTCAATCAATAACACTGGAATAAAACAGCGATTCCTCAAAGTTGAGTTATGCTGGATTCTTTTAAAGAGAGTATTTCATGTTAATGTCAATGAAGTTTTTTTGGAGTTTACTCACAATTTATGTGTCTACAGTTTGTAGTTTGCGTACCAAACCCTTCTGACAGTAGCCTACTTCTGACTTCACAACTTTTTTTTATTTTTAACTGATAGAAGTTCATCACTGACCGCAATCCACTTACCTTAATATCGCCATCAGCTGATCCGGTAACAAATATTTCTTCATGCGGATCTATGGCTAAGCATTTCACAGAGCTTTCGTGTGCCTAAAATACAGGATAAGATTAGTTACATAGAATAGTTGGATGATTTTTTTTACTTGTAATCGTTGCCGTAATGTTCGTTGCCTAACGTCAAATATACAAACATCTCCTTTCTTTCCAGCAGAGATTAACACTTGATGTTGCGGAGCATAGATTAAACTAGATGCACCCTGATCATGGCAAGTAAATGCTACAAATGCGGACATTCATTCAAACTTATTCATCAATTTGATTAAATATCAACTTACATGCTACTAAAGATTTCTTTTGCGGTAGCAATGTATCCCAAATGCCTACATTTTTATTTTCAGAACTGTGCCCCGCTGTAATTATAAATTATTTCTATAACTTCTTCATATCGCATGATTTATTTTTGGCAGACACAAATTGTCGAGAGATATAAATATTACCTGTTGCGACAAGACTGCACGAGCCTAAGAAAACGAAATCCGCAATTCCTTTGTTATGACATTGATAATTCTAAAAACAAATTTTACAAATCACGTTCTATTGTGTTACAATTTAACTTACGAAAAATGATCTATTGCTTTGTGACGCTATGCCTGCTTGCCATAAGCTCAAGTTTCCATCTCCATCAGCGATGCCAAATTTATTTCCATGTTGTGAGAACCGGCACCTTGTCACCTTTGCAAAAGTACCGGGTGGACGAGGAGTGCAAACAACTTGCTGATGTCCCCATTCCCATAGTTGAACTGAGCCGTCTTGACCGCCCGTAATATAAACTGGCATGAGTGGATGCGCACACATTCGTTTGACATTATCCACCCTGTGTTTGAGGACCTAAGGTTTCAAAAGTAATGTTTTAGAAAAATGATATTGTACCTTAGCAGAAGAAGAACGAAAAAAATATGAAATAAATTTACTAAAGTGCTAGTTATGATCAAACATGAAGCGAGATATATAAATCAATGGATAACATTTCCATTTGATGTATAATTTGCGTAGTAACATCAAAAGAAAACTTTATATCTAAGAATGGAACTGAATCATTAAATGCTATGCAAAATAGTAAGAATAAAATACGAGAGACTAATACTGTAACTGAACTTTTTCATTGGATATAATCATTTACAAACAGGGTAACATAATATGTGTCATTCCTTAAAACTCAATTGTTTCATGCCTACGACATAAAACTCTTCAACTTTATATATTACTTCTATACATATTGCATGATAAAACTCACATAGTCAGGTTAAAATTTTTGTAATTATTATTAATAAACTTATGTATACCGGTTTAAGTAAATGCTTCGAGCGATCTATAATCAGCTTACAGAATCGTGCGTCATGACACCCTGGGAAATTTGCTCCTTTTATCTGAATGTCGCGTTAATTGCAGCATAATTGAACAAATTATAAATTATTTACAAGAAAGAATCAAGTCAAAGTGCATTTATATAATGAATAAATAGTTTTCATTGTGATGATTTCTACTTTTCTTTCCAATGACAGCTTTGAATTTTCTAAAGCATTATTTTTCGTTCAAATATACGGCTATATGCGTAATAGAATGGAGCTTTAAAAGCATTACTAGAAACAAAATATTCCAAATTAGTCTGACAGATATCCTTCAATCAATAAATTTAACTATTTGGATTAGGTTAACCGTGATTGCAATCAAAGAATGGAAGAAGAACAAGTTGAATTTCGTTATTAACTAAACTCCCCTAGATTAATTATGTAATTGAAATTAAAATTTTAATGTTACTGCATTTTAAAAGTTTAAAAAAATTAAATTAATTGCGGTTTATCCCTTGATAAAAGTAGCAACTTAAGATATTCGAAGAAACATGTTTGACTCATGTCTAATCGCTGTTGAAAAAAGAAAAATCAAAATTATCCAGGGAAACAGGCCAGCTCGACTTGGTTTAAAATCGATGACGAAATGTCAAGGAGCTATGTTATGTACATCAAAATAGAGATAGATAGAAGATTTGCATTTTAAAAGCGTGAAATAAAAAATATTTCGAAAAAAACGCGCTTAAAGTGCCCTAAAAGAGATATATTCGATGCAAGCATTGCCATATCAGTTTCTTCCTGTTTCCTTAATGGTGGTCAATATATTGGTAGTTAAGATAGAAAAATATAAATTTCTATTAACTTTACTAAATAAAATTCAATTAATTACACTTTTAAACGGGAAAATTGATTTGGCACCGCTTCTTTAAAAGTTAGATCATCCTTTCTAAGGGCACTTTGAAGCCGGTTTTCTTTTCTTTCTGAAAGTTTTCTTATCCAATAAAATTTTGCCATATTCAATAAAATAAGTGCCATAAAACAAATTGGATAATACCACACGACAAAACATAATACTGATCATATCATCTTCCAAATTATCCTTCGGTCACCAAATATATAAATGACCTTGTGCAATGGATTATTTACTTCTTGTGCAAACTATTCGCCAGATTTAGCTCACTTTAATTATTAACCGTCTTCCATGGGAAAGTAGGTTATCAGTTTCGGACGTTTATATATATATATATATATATATATATATATATATATATATATATATATATATATAGTAGTATGTATAGTGGTGAGAGTGTTCGCTGCGTAACAGGAGATCCTTGGTGCAAATCACGTTGGGGATAACGAGATTTATTTCGAGTGATTCTTCTGACAGACCATAAGCCCACTCAGTTGTGAAACGTACTGATTTAAATTCAAAACGTAACAACGGCCAATGTGTGGTACTGACCTTATCATCATCTCGAGTGCCGATACGTGTGATCAAGATAATGAGATACTCTATCTGCTAGCGACGGCCCGAAAGGGGCTGTGGTGAAAAAGCCGTCCGCGTCACAGCAATGTTTGTCGGAAACAACAACAGCTTACGTTATGGAACGTAGCTGTACGTAGATCAAACGTGGTAACCTCTCCTAAGTTTCGCGAAAAGGGGGTCCGCTCATATGTCGAAATGACTCTAACAATTTTTTTACCAAAAGTAGCCGATATGAATATCAAATGAAAGATCTTGACGAGAACTTTCAGAATCGTGTATCTAAAGAACGGCAACTATGTCGAGGGAAGTGGGGGCAGTCAAAATATGTGAACATTTTGTGTCCCCCACCGGGATTGGACATCTTTGTTCCGAAAAATCTGAAAAAAATCATGGATGTTGGTCTTCATTAGTACCTGGGCAACAAAAACCTCCGAAATCAAAATTTGGCAGACTTTGTTCGCAATAGTATGATTTGTGAATTAAAAATTTTCGTCCATACAATCTAAAAAGACCCTTAAATTTGCCAGGAACTCATATACGGCTGTTTCAATGAAAGGTGCATACATCCTGAAAATTTTATAGCAATCGAGATTCAAATAATAAAGTTATAACCGATTGAAAATTGTACAGTTACAGTCCAATGAATTAATGATTTATAATATACACATAAACTTATATTGCATAATTCATGGTTAGTAAGATAAACATCTCCCACCAACTCTGAATGATGTTTGTGCCACCATCAAAGTCAAAAAGAATAGTAAAGCGCCGGAGCTTATAAAATATGGTGGCAGCAGCGTTCAGAAAGCCATCCACAAAGTCATCCAGCATATTTGGCAACAAGAACATTTGCTGAAAGAGTAGAGCCAATCAATTATATTCCCTATCCACAAACAAAGGTGACAAGCTATAGTGCGAAAACTATGGAGGCATATCACTGCTTTGTAAGGCATACCAACAGTATTATTGGGAACCATACGCCAACAGTATTATTGGGGAGAATCAAGGTGGTTTTAGAGCAGGTACATCAAGCAGGTACTTGAGAAATGCTGGGAGTTCAACATAGACTTACACCAATTTATTGATTTTAAGCAAGCATACGACAGTATTGATCGTAACGTACTGTATCAAATAATGCTTTGCTATGATATCCCAGCCAAATTAATCTGTCTTGCCAAAATGACAATGACGTCGCATTAATAACCAACACATCGATGCCTTTGACACAAATATCAGAATAAAGTAGCGATATGGGCTGGCCCCATTGCTATTCAATTGAGCTCTAGAATATTTCATAAGAAAGCTACCTGTCGATTCAAGAGGCACATTATAAATGGCGAGCCAAGTGGTAGCCTATGCGGATGACGTCAACATTTTGTCACAGCCGTTAGCAACAGCTAAAGAACTCTTCCTGAAATTCGACAGCAAATCAAAATTAACAGGGCTACAAATCAATGAGAACAAAGCAAAGATCATGGCGCAGTCGAGGAAAAATACCTCAAATACACAAAATATCACACATAGCGAACACAGTATCAAAAATCTGGACAAATTTGTATATTTAGGCACCAAAATAACGAGCATCAGAAATGAAAGAGACGAAATACGTCGAAGAATTCAGCGCGCAAATAAAATATTTTATTCAGTTTTGACGATCTTGAACAACAACTGCATACACAGGAAAATAAGGCTCTATGAGTGTGAAACATGGACCCTAATCCAAGCATCCGCAAATATATCGAACGCCTTTGAGTGCCGGGTCCTGCGGCGGATAATTAGATCGAAACTTGACAGGGACCAATGGCGAATTCGACACAACCATGAGCTGGTTGCATTTTTTGACGAGCTGGAGGTCTCAAAGATTGTAAGACTGCGGAAGCTGCTATGCGCTAGCCACGTGAATCGTATCGACGAAAAACGGATACCCAAAAATGTATTCGTTGGGCGCTGGTCTGACTCGGTCGACGAAGACAGTCATCGCGAATTTTAAAAATTGGAGGACGCGGTTGATGGACCGAGGCGATTGGAGGCGCTATTTCCTGGAAGCGAAGGCCCGAGAGGGACTGTAGTGCTGCGAAGAAGAAGGTAAACACCTCCAGGGAAATTTTCAGGAATGGTTTTTAACCAACTTCCAAAGAAGAGTAGGTTATTAGTTTTGTACACATATTTTTTGAATGGTGCTTTTTCTTATGTATGCCTTCGCATAACTTTTGAATGGGGATAAATAGAAGCGTGCTGTCTCACTTAAATTTTTGGTTTACGGCTTGAAGTCTGATTTTAAGGATATGGAAACTGAGCAACGCTAAAGGACGTTTTCTTGCGCTGATTGTGCGACATCATTAGCATTGCATATAATAGACAACATATGGAACTAAACTAGTACGGAACTGAATCGCAAGCCATCAACAGACTCTGGAGATATATTTTGTTTTCTGAAATAAAAAATATAAATTTTAGGCTTTTCAACCGATTTCCATAGCAAGTTGATTATTCGTTTCATTCAAACCTCTGCTTTTGCATTTTAATGTATTTCCGGGCATACATTTTGAACAGAAGTAGATGGAGAAGTTCTATTTTCACTAAATAATTGAGCTTACTTTCTATTACGACTTATTTGAAGAACAAGGAAATCGTTTAAAGGTAAAAGACATTTACTGGTAAAACGAAAAATTTCCGTTTTTTTTGGTGTACAACATCTTGGACTAAAATCGTTTGGTAAAGATATTAACATTAAGACATAGTGTACTGGAGTCGAGAAATTAAATTTTAATATACGTTTATGTGAAATTCATGCACTAGTTTTCTGTACTGTGTAGATTTGATAGCATAATTTTCATATATGATGAGAAGGATCATGCTACAATCTAGTCAAGAAAGAGAGTTTTAATAAAATTTCAAAGAAAGAATTTGCCTCTAAAAAGGCTAAAATAAAAACAACGTTTAGAAAAAAAACCGGCTTTAAATTGCTCTAAAAAGGGTAAAATAAATTTTATGGAAGCGGTGCCAAATCGATTTTGTCGTTCTACCATAATGAAGTTAAAAACACTATAACCTTCACAGTGGGGAAAAACTGAAATATCAAATTTATTTGGCCCTTTTTAGGGCACTTTGAAGAAGGTTTTCTTTTTTCCCTAAACGTTTTCTGTTTTATTTGCTGGATCCAAACTATTAAAAAATCAAGTAGGTGTACACATCAAGTAAAAGTATGCTTTCTAATCAATTACAGAATACGCCGTTCAATAAAATATAGGAGAGCTGCAAATCTATTAAGTGGTTCTATTGAGTTTTTTTTTATAGTAGTCGCTATTTAGCATTCAGAATCCTAATTCCATTGATTAATCGTTTGCTTAAAGGTATAAATGAATCAAAACCAAATAAGAGAAAAGGGATCAGAATCGATTATCAAGATTCAAGATCACCAATAAAAAAGACTAAACTTGTGCTCTGTTCGCGTTTTTATTCGAACTCCAATCTTCCAAATCAGTAAAAAAAAGTTCAGATATTAGGGTAGTCTATTTAATTTATGGGTCCAAAATTAAATGGATTATTTTTTTCTCTTTCTATACCAATTTTTCACTATAGCTTTTCAATGTATTAAAAACTACTATCGCTTGTATCACCTTCCAACAGCTAGAACGATCGAGGTAACAATATAAAAGACATTAGAAAATTCAACACAATGTTAGAGTGTTCAGAAGCAGTCTGTCAACGAAGAGCCGTAGACCACGCGCTATCATC
Source organism: Odontomyia ornata (assembly GCA_963969285.1). Taxonomy (NCBI): domain Eukaryota; kingdom Metazoa; phylum Arthropoda; class Insecta; order Diptera; family Stratiomyidae; genus Odontomyia; species Odontomyia ornata. Next base: position 373,459,573 of record OZ017738.1, on the reverse strand, counting down.
TTCCGCTATTGTTGCAAATTTTAAACATTAAATTTTAACGTGTAAGCTGTTCATGACATCTACTTCCCTGTTTGTTCTACCAGAAGTTCGTTTGGCGATTACAGCAAACGCTTATAGTGTAGTTCAAGAAAAGCTCAATCAGCAGAAATTTGTTTACCTCCGCAATCATATTCATCAGAGCTAAATGTTTGAAAATGTGTAGCAAAATAAATTAAGGAAAACCCTTCATGAAGCGGAGATTTAATTTAGCTTTTGACATAGATCATTAAAAACTTCAAAGCAGTGGATTTGTTATAATCCAGCTAGTAATTGGGGTAGAATTTTAAATTGAGCATTTCCGGAGAGATTTCATGGCGACATGGTAGATGTCACCATGAAACCTCTCTGATGAGATTCACTCCGTTCCACATCGGGTGACGAATGTGGTCTAATTTGAAGCATCTCTCGTAGTCTAACTTTTGATTGCAATTTTGAGCATTCCATCGTCCCTCTTTAAATACAAAAAGTGGGTGAGCAGCTTTGCGATTCACAACTCTTTTCGACTGATGAACGATGTTCTGGGATGCAATTAGTTTTCCGACGATATTCTTCAGTTAAAAATTCTTTTTCGTGCGCGTGCGAACACCACAAGAATTCCAGCAACAACATGGCACGAAGATCGATCTCAGGCACGGGGCCTAAGCTTTTTGAAACGATAAGTAAAACTTTCAATTAATCCCGCTGTGCGACTAGGTCTAGTTAACAATTGCAAAGAAATCATTGAGCATTTTAGGGAAAAAGGAAAGGAAGAAGTACACAGTGACTCTGTCATATGCCGTTTATTATGTTATTCCAGCGGCCCCAATAAGCAACACGCCTGCCTATTGATCAGTTTGCAGTAGTTTACCCACCAACAGGTATGCCCACAATATACATACCTTCAATGCTGTACTAGCCGGTTATCAATGCAGCAGTGTGCCAATGAATATTCCCACCATTTGGCCTCAGAACTATCAAGGTAATTGGGTTGTTTGGATTATGTTACGTGTGATGTTGTGATACACACCGAATAGAAGGTGTATAGGTTTGCATAGTGGTAGTCGGTAAATTGTTTACAATATCTCCCTATTATTGAAATTATTTTCAACTGCGTCTGATTTCACATGTTCTCATATTATTTCAAAAGATGATTTGGAAAACTCAAAAGATTGTTAAAATTGGAAATAAGCAAATGCTATTTCTCATGATCATCTTTCATTTACGTATACTAACATGACTAGAACGTTAGTCGAAAACTGTATTTTCAACTAAAACTAACAGTTGCAACTCACGAAGACGACATCCATCCACAGTTCTCTACAAGAACCATCTTAGTTCTCATAACGTCCAGTCATTTTACTATGCATGTATTCGCATAGAGTTTTGCGCAGTATTGCTTTAATACTGTTATGAGCCTTTTGGGTTTTAGCAAATATAGCATACGGATGTATCAGATAAAACTTACTAGTTAGGCAAGGATTCAATTACGGGTTTTTATAATTTGTGTGCGACTCCACTAAGCATTAAAATTTAAATGAAAGGGCCGTAAAATTTTTTTTAAAATTAAGTAGACCATAACTTAAAAATTATTATCGGAAGGATTAAAGGTGGCATTCGTTGATCATGAACCCTTCAGTGTTCGGGGACACTTGAAATAAATGAATAAAAACAAAGGAACATAACAAATTCTGTAGAAATTATCCAGGGCTTAAAAAATTTCAAGTATTCCTTAAGGTCTATGATGAGAATCGTTCATCAAAATACGAAAGAATCAACTTGGGATCCTAGCATGATTTCTTGCGGGACATTGCAAATTCACAGGGCATCTTAAGAAAAAGGGTCTCAAGGAGAATGGCGAGTGCAGTTTCTGCAGGTTTGCAGACGAAACACCAAAACATCTTTTGGCTTACTTGAGAGCTTCCGGGGGAGAAGTAACAGTCTGGAAAGTTACTGCATAGTTAAAGATCATCTTGGATACCTGAAATCAGAGAAGATCATTCACTTTCTATGGCAGCTGGGTTTGGTCGAGGAGATATAGGTATTTCAATGAGAATAGGAGCACAATGAATCTGTAAAGTTTGAAGCGCAAAACACCCAATTCATACAATCTACAATCTAGACTTGCAATTTAGACAATCTACACGGTCTAACTTCCCACTGACTGTCAAGTTTTTCGCCCAACTTTATTTGACATTCCTTTGTTTCACTGTTTGACAAATTCAACCATGGAGAGCTACACAATTGAGCAGCGCGTTAAGGTTGTTGAAGCCTTTTACGAAAATGGGCGTTCAAAACAAAATGCACTTCGTGATTTTTTTGGTCAGCATAATCGACCAAATGTGTCCACAATCGGGAGGATTGTGCGCGAATTTCAGCAAACCGGGTCTGTAGGAAATGTGAAATCACTTGGAAAACATTGCTGTTGTTCGCGATAGTGTGGCAGAAGAGCCGTCATCTCGACTCGTCGTCGTGCCCAATAATCAAACATCTCACGAACATCACTGATGCGAATTTTGAATAAAGATTTGAATTTACATGCTTACAAGGTTCAATTGACTCAAGAGCTGAAGCCTACTGACCGTTTCAAGCGTCGGCAATACGCGGAACGGTTAGTTGAAGCAGCAGGGAATAGTGACTTTACAAAGAAAACCATCTTCAGCGACGAGACACAGTTTTACCTCAGTGGATTCGTTAAAAAGCAAAATTGCCTCATTTGAGCAAATGAAAATCCACGAGTGATTGTTGAAAAGCCGATGTATCTACAAAGAGTGACTGTTTGATGCGGTTTATGGGCTGGCGGCGTCATTGAGCCGTATTTCTTCGAAAATGAGGACGGCCAAGCAGTTACCGTTAATGGTGTTCGCTATTGCGAGATGATAACGGACTTCTTGTGGCCAGAAATTGAGGTTATGGACCTGGACAATATGTGGTTCCAACAGGATTGTGCCACTTGCCACACACCCAACGAAACAATGGCTCTTTTGCGTGAGAAATTCAATGGCCGTGTTATCTCACGTTGTGGCGATGTTAATTGGCCGCAACGATCATGTGATTTGAACCGTTGGACTTCTTTCTCTGGGCATATTTAAAAGAAAAAGTGTACGTCAATTAGCCAGGAACAATTCAAGAGCTAAAGGATATTGAACCTCAATTATATCTCAGTCATTGAAAATATGGACGTGGCGAGCGTTTGGGCGATATGTTGTTTCACACATAATTGTCATAGATCCTTCTATTATAATAAAAAATATTAACATAATTCTCTGAAAACTTTTTATTTTATTTATAGTTAACATCGTGCGTTTTTTATTAGCGAAACCCCATACATTTTTGGATTCAGGACCTTTACATTAAATAATTTCTCTCCGTTCATGTTTGAAAATCCCGGCTACACGATCCTGCAAAAGCCATCCGACCAGCAAGTTTGTGCTATCGTGAGCGAAGCCAGTGAGGTGACAATAATTGTGTTCTAAAATTTGCATAAAATTCCATCAAGATAATATAATAAATTGGCGAGACACAACGTCTTAGTAGTGCTCATGGCTTGTGAAATTTGCTTCATTTTATCAATTCCAAACTAGATTTAATCGAGAGAAAGTATGGAAATTTTTCATTTTTATTCAACGATTCTTTCTATAAACTTGATTTTTATTTACAACTATAACCTAATTGAGTAGAACTGCTACGACACCTTATATTCTAGGAAATTCTTCTATGTGTGTAAAATTGAAGCCATCAATACTATAAACTTGATTTTTATTTACAACTATAACCTAATTGAGTAGAACTGCTACGACACCTTATATTCTAGGAAATTCTTCTATGTGTGTAAAATTAAAGCCATCAATACTATAAACGACCTAAAATCTGCTACTATAAACTTGATTTTTATTTACATTTATTTATGCTAGGGGAATAACAAATTATGATATGAAATCTTATCACTAGTATGTACGTCCTTCATCGGTTAATATATAGAACACGGACAGAGGAGCGGCTACCAGATGACTGGCGGAAAAGCATCATATACCCTTTACACAAAAAGGGAAACAGGCTACGCTGTGAAAATTATAGAGGAATTGCTGTTGAGCACATCATATAAAGTGCTGTCTAAAGTCATTGAGGGAAGACTGAAGCGCTACTATGAAAACAACTTTGGAGAGTACGAAAGTGGTTTTCGAAGTGGGCGATCTATGATTGACCAGATATTATCAGTAAAACTGGTGCTCGAAAAGTGCTGGGAATATCATATCATGTACGCCAATTTTTATAGACTTCAAGCAAGCATACGACAGTGTTGACAGAAATGTCCTGTACAAAATAATGCTTGAATTTGGCGTCCCAGCTAAACTCGTCCTCATAACCAAGGTTATAATGCTAAGTACTGAGTCACAGGTCGAAGTTAACGGAGATGTGACTGAAAGCTTCTCAACGAACTCTGGAGGATGGGCTCGCCCCAATGTTGTTCAATATTGCTCTGGAAAATGTGGTCAGGAAAACGCCAGCAGAAACGAAGGACACGCTACTCTACAAGTCCACACAACTAGAAGCGTATACCGACGACGTTAACATTATGTCCAGAACGATTCCAGATGCGAAGGAAGTGTTCATACGATTGGATTTAGACGCGAAATATGTCGGCCTCATGGCCAATGAAACTAAAACTGAATTCATGACCCAAGCAAGGAAAGATATGCCTGTAAGGCAAAACATAGACTAAGGAGACTACAACCTGGAAAGTGTAACTGGTTTCACATACTTACGAGTAGTAGTCCATCTTGATAGAAAGGGCACAGAAAAGAATAAAATCTGGAAAACGATAAATGCAGAAAACAAATCCTACTTCTCAGTACTTCCTATATTAAGATCCAGAGATGTTCACAGGGAAAATAAGATTCGCATATACGAGGGCAGTCCGATAAGTACTTAGCATATAAAAGAAAAACGAAAATTTTGGAACAGTGGCGATTTATTTCTCAATATAATCTTCTTTTAGTTCGATTCACTTGATCTAGCGATGCTTCAACTTCTTTAACCCGTCTGAAAAATATGTTTTCTCGAGGTCTGCAAAGTAGGCCTCCGTGGCGGCGATAACCTCATCATTAGACTCAAAGCTTGGAAACAAAAAGAAGTCACACGGGGCTAAAACTGGAGAATACGGTGGATGGGGTAGTAGTTCGTAGCCCAATTCAAACAATTTGGCCGCGGCGACGGCGGAGTTATTAGCCGGCCCGTTGTCATGGTGCAAGAGCACTTTTTTCTTCGACAAATGGGGTCTTTTTTTCTGCAATTCGGCGTCAAATCGGCCCTTCTCCAGGTAGTAGATGCAGATCACACCTTGTTAATCCCAGAAAACTGGCCGATAGGACAGTCTTCGCCTTCTTGGGAGCACGTTCGCCGGGTGAAGTCTACTGTTTTGACTTTTCCTTGGTTTCTGGTGTGCACCAATGGAGCCATGTTTTGCCGGCGGTCACGAAACGGCGCAGAAACTCCTTTGGATTGCGCTTAAACAACGTCAAACACAGCTGTGGAGTGGTCTCACGGTTGCGTTTGTTGTCTGGAGCGAGCAAACGCGGCACCCGACAGCTTTCTCATGACCAAAATTTCATGCAGGATATAACCCATGCGATTTTTTGAGATGCCTACTGTCTTAGCTATCTCGCGCACCTTCAATCGGTGGGCTGCCAATACGAGCTCGTGGATTTTTGTCACGTTATCCTCCGTGGTAGCCGTTTTCGGGGCACCTGGACGTGGCTCATCAAAAACCGACGTGCGACTACGATGAAACTCATTAATCCAATTTTTTACGGTTACCATCGCGGGAGCAGAGACACCGTACACAGCATCCAAGCGCTCTTTGATTTCGCTGCGCGATTTTTCTTCCAAAAACACAAGTATCAAATCACCGGCCGATTTTGCTCTTTCTTTTTTTTATTTAAAATCCGCGGACATACCCGCGGTCAAAACAAAACTACGTGTCCGATTTGGCTGAAATCTACGAGAATTTACTACACGATAGTGAATCTCTTTTACAATAGTAGTGCTATCGAGCGGTGAGGCTAAGTACTTATCGGACCGCTCTCGTACAAATCACTAATAAGACCTGAGCTGGTGTATGGATGTGAAACTTGGGCTCTTACAAATGTTTCCGAAAAGGCCCTGGACGTATTCAAACGCAAAGTGCTCAGGAGGGTATATTGCCAAGTAAAGTATGGAGCAGAGTTCGTTACAACGACGAGTTGTACAATCTTTATGACGACCCACGTCTATCTTCATGCGTAAAGCCACGCAAACTACAATGGGCAGGACATGTGGAGAGAATAGAATAGCACAGGCTCCCTCGACGAACATTGAAGGGTAAAACGCAAAGAAAACATCCAGTTGAGCAACCGAGGAAACGCAGGGAAAATTCAGTCGATGTGACTGCAAATGCTTGGGATTTCCAATAAGCGAACGAGGTCGCAGAACCATGACAATTGGAGGCGACTTCTATTGTAGGCGAAGGCCCGAATTGGAGCTATACCAAAGATGATGACGACTTCACGAACTGCAGTGTAATTGCAAACTCAAACTGTTCAGGACAAGTTGATCAATATTCGTAAGGCGGTAAGCTGAATTGAGGATAGCGGCTGTGACGTGCATGGGTTGCGCTTGACGGATGAACAAAAGGAATATATGAACTCAACGAATGAACCCAATTGAAAACAATTGTTACGGGACCCACACATAAAAATCTGGGGAAATTGAAAATAATAAGGAGAACAAGGACAGTTTTGAGCAGAAGTTAGAAATTAGGTGGTGGTGCGAACGGTGAATAATTGTAAAAAATTTAGAATTTCGCCATGGAGAAGAGTGTGATTATTTTTTTTTTTTAATTGATTGTGTTTTGTAGTGCAAAAAAACATTCTTTATTTGAACCGAGCGCTTATGGAGGGCTTTTGAAGGATTTTGGGCATTCTTGACCAGGCGAAAAGCGAAGGATGTTATTTCTAGTGCAGCAGCAAACACGTTTTAAAGTACGATGAAGGATTGCAGGAAGGATTTATTCTCCTTAGAATTGTCGACTGTGTTGCTGGCACAGTTGGTACTAGTTCTGGCTGGTTTTTGTTAGTTTTGCTTGGATTTTCACACAAAACTTATCCTTTATGCATCACACCGAAAGAAATTATAGCATAGACGAGAAATCAACGCGTATTATTTAGATAACAATGTATAGCACTTTTTGTTAACTCTTCGTTACCCTTTTCTGCTTCGATTAGCAACAGAAAACAAACTCCTACCGCATCCACCAAAATAAGTGCTTGTTTGACTACTCGTGTTTCTGATTTCAGACTGCCGACATTAGCTGACTAACATTTTCGTGATGTTTCTTAATATTATCGAGCAGAAGAATTCCACACGGCCTCTTATCTCGGTCTTTGTCTGAAATATTGCTTGTGTAATGAATGCGCTCTAACCAGCGACTGTTTGTGGAATTCGGCAGGCTGCGAATGCTGAAGTTGGCCACCATAAGACATGCGAGGCAAAACATCAGAACGGGGCTCGCGTGGTATCAACAAATTCGGTCTAGGATATGGCGGAACATTCGGTGGCAGTTAGAATGAGACCTCCCGTTGTAGCATTAGGCTGTTTGGATCCAAACCAACGTGATGCGGTGGTGGAGTTCCCAACCGTTTTCGTTCTAATTGTGATATTGCCGCTGTATTGGCGTATAACGGAAATTGTGAAGGATGTATCTCTCGCATTCGATAATATTCAACCCAGTGCGGATCCAAACGAGATTTTCCAGCAGCTACAACAGCAGCAGCTACAACAGCAGCAGCCCCAGGTTCAACTATTAGCAATAATTTCGTGTTTGGCATCTGGCTATGCACTTTTTTCGACTATAAACTAGCCATGAAATTGTAAAAAATATGTTTTTGTTCATTGCTCAAATGATTTCCCTTAATCCTTTCCCTCCTTGTTGTGATCGTTTCTTTATGTGAGGTGGCCCAGCAATAGAGATAATTTTCCAAGTGGGGGAAAAAAAATTCAAAAACGTTGACCTGCTTCATAACTGTTGTCAAATGAACAGCAGATTTTAATGTTAAGCTTGGAATCAGCATTGATTCGGAAGAGTAGGGAAAACTATCAACTGCTGCCTCAATCTTTTCCTTAAAAATCCGTTTAAGTATTCTTGAATACGTTTGAAGTTCTGATGAATCTTTTGTTGAGAAGAAATAATTGCTAATGGAGCTCATTATTATCTATTTATCTTTTTCCTCCTGTAGGAATTATTTCAGTTTCCCAAGGTATGAATAGTCCGCGTGGTTAGAGTAATCGCTGCGCCAGCCAGGGGGTACCTACTTCGAATCCCGTTGGTGAAACCGAGATTTGTTTCGAGTGATTCTTCAGACGGACTATAAGCCTGTTCAGTTTTGATACTTACTGGTTTAAAATCAGAACATATCAGAGCTGGGTAGGCCCATACACAGCTAAAGCGTGTTACTGATCATATCACCTTCTCGAGTGGCGATACATTCAATCAAGATAATGAGATACTCTATCTTGAAAGCGAAGACCCAAAAGGGGCTGTATTGCTAAACAAAAGGATATTCGGAGTTGCACTGATTTAGCGTGGGCAAATTAATTATATAGAATCATCTAGAATTAACATATATCGTTCAGATTACTTAACCACTTAAAATCCCAAAAAACTCGATAACACACATATTTACACATACGAGTACTCGTAATAACTATAGAAATAAAATCTTCAAATGTATTGTAAGTTTTAACTACAATATATAAATGAGCAAATATAAAATGTTAAACGCTAATTCTGATTTCAAGTTTCCTTCATTACACCCTAACGGGAAATAGGATTATGGATGGGATAAAAAACCACTATTATAATACAAATAATTAAATTATATTAATATTTATAATTTCTTCCTGTTTTTTTCGTTATATACAATACATTAAATCGAAACAAATTGAAATAAACATCATGCAAACACTTTCAGCATAAAATATTTACATGTATATCACCAATTAGGGGTATGATGAAGTTCGTTAAATTTAAAATAAAACAGAAGAAGCTCGTCTTTTGTCTATGGTTAATACAATGATATTGGAAAGTCTCAATTTCTTAAATTATGATGCTCCCCAGGCAGTAAGAAAATAGCGTGCTGGTATAAGGGAAGCAACAAATGTTACTATTTTAAATAATAAGCTGCTTTAGCTCTGTAAGCGCAGAAATAACACGAATTCATCATCAAGTACAACATAGACACAGAAAAGATTAACTTTGCCAAACCAAAACCGCGTGTTCCTTTAATCGGTTTTTGCATGTTGGATTTCGTCCTTTACAATGAAGAATAGCCTCGACAGTTTGGTAAAAACAGGAACTTTTTACATATCCTCGTTCAAAAGTTATGCGTGAACGTACATAAAAAAGCGAAAAAGTATACGTACGAAACAGATAACTTTCTTTCCTATGGAAGTCGTTGCACTGCGAACCGGTAAGTCGACATTCTATGGCGGCTTAATTTGAAGAATAAAAATTGGAATGAAAGCATTGCTGGGACTCTTAGCTGGTTAATGGAAACTCGATTTCCCCTTAGAGATGATACGAGATACGGTTAATTTCCGTCATTTTGAGCTTATTGATTTTGAACCCTAGATGATTGTTTTAATTCTAATGTAAGTAACTGTTCGGGCGGCAAACCAAGAGATTATAAACCAACTTGTTAAGTTTCTAAACTTAATGAATCGAACGGGAAATTGAAACTACACTATGGTTATTGCGAGGTTAAGCTTGACATAGACTCAATCGGATTGGTTTATGGCTACTTATAAACTCTTCGGATAAAGTTCCTAGCTTAGGTTTACCTAACTTAGTTGTAAAAACAATATTATGAAATGGCCTCGTCAGGCATTATTTACTCTTTATAGCTGCAAGTGGCTAAGCCTATACAAATAAGGGTTGTGTAATCATACAATTTCTTAAAATTACACTGTTATAGCTCCCGTTGATGATTTGTGGACAAGTTTAGTAGTGCATCTTCAGTTAAGTTAAAAAAATCCACTTACATTAGTGCGACGACATTCTCAGAAAAGCTAATCATTAAACATACTTGCAAAATATTCCGAGTTTAAAACGAATTCACTTATATATGTCCAAATAGTATTTGAAGATACTGCTGGCCAAAACACATGCACAATTTTTTGAAAAGTTTACCTAGTTTTTTCATTTGATTTTCAAAGTATTTATTATACCTCAACACCATCATGAAAAAATATTTTGATTTGTTTGGAACATACATAAATGCATAAAATTCAAGTTGTGCCAAGTGCAAGTATCTTTCATTAAAGTGCCCAAAATTTATAAAATTTACCAGGAATTCAGTTCTTTTTTATAAAAAAAAATTTAGAGTATTATCGTAATGTTAGTAAACCTTTAAATGGCGAATGAGAAAATGTACATTATTCTAATGGAAAGAGATGCTGACTTGTCATTGCTTTGTCCAGCAATCTAGATGTTTGTAGTAAAATTTGATTCAAGTGCAAGTATGAATCAAGGCAAAATTAATTTGAAAAAATAATTTCCTTACCACGGATGTTCCACGACCCGATTGACTTCCTAATCCCGATTGAGGTGTAACTGACGGATTATAGTTTTGCGCGTTTGAGCTAATTTGATTTAATATATGTCTGAAAGAATAGTTATATTTGTTGAAATAATAATCAAAGTAAACAATTAACAGTTAACTCACTTATCAGTGGACGTTTGTATGACTAGAAAACTACTTGTTGGTAATGTGTCTGAATCTTTAGACAAATTCAAAATGTCATATTCACATTCATCTTCATACCAATGCGGGGATTCTAATAAAAGTGATATATCCATTTCTTGAATTTCCCTAGGTGTCGCTATCGCTATTAATCCGGGCGAAACATTATTAATACAGAATGCAGATATTGATTCTTGTTCCTTATGAATAACTCGAATTGGATCCGGGTTACTATGGACTGGTGTATGTTCTCCATCTGAAATACATGCGTTTAAAGGATAAAATAATGAATCGTTCAGTGCGAACTTACTTTCAAATAGAGATAAGTCTTCGGCTCCATGTGGATCTGATGAGGTATTAGAATTCAGGTCGGAAGGCAACTGACGCTTTTTGCCAAAAACTGCACGAATGAATATATCTTGAACTGGTTCTTGTCTCACAAGATAATTCCATAGTCGTCGTGCTGGACCAGCTGATGAGCCACTCAAGAATGGTGTATTATGTCTTTCGAGAAGTGAACGATATTTATGTATGGCCGGACCTTTAGCGTCTGATTCAGTAAAACATCCTTTAAACGAAAGCAATTATTTATAATCGAGACAATTTTGAGTTTTTTCTATATTTGCTAGGAAAACATGTAAGACAGTACCTGGAATATAATTAGGTGGTGCCGGGCCTTTCACATATAGTTCTTCCAAGAGCATTTCTAGCCACTGTGACAATATTCGCAAAATTCCGTGTGCTAGAGGGCTGGCAACAGGCAATTCTAAAAAAATATGAGAGGTTTGATTACATTGCTGTTGTTATACTTCAAAACGACACTTACCCTGTAATTCAACTCCAGCTACGCTGATGAATTCTTGCATTTTCTGCTGAATCAACTTTACAGTTGCTGCTCTAAGTATCGTCCACGAATATGAACACGGGTTTGAATGCTCTGTATTGTCTTTACGTTTCGCATATGTTGTTGGTTTTTTGTCATTACTAGTAGGATCGTCGAAAACGTCTTCCTCTTCCTCATCATCCAGCTCAGAGTACTCTGAATTGTCACTGTCATAGTCTTCTTCACAAGGCCCACCTAATTTTACAAATAAATATTTCATTTTAGTTTAGTGAACATTGGGGGAATATACTGCATACCATAGCTAGGCTTGATGAGAAAATATGATACCATTGACATTTCCGGTGGCACGAACTGTTCTCGGTATGTTGGCTTGTCTTCTTTCATCTGGTTCGCACTTGATGGATTTGCAAATTGTCCTAACAATTTCATATTCAGCTTCACGCGATGTTTTGTCATTGAAGTCATAGCACTCCACATTCCACCTTCTGTTGATTCGCCATTTTCTTGTGATGCATTTGCACTTTGGAGTGTTTGGTGTAAGTGATTCTCACAAGTTGCTTTCCTCAATAATTTCTTAGTACCACCGCCAAATAACAACGCCCATGTCGAGCTTGTAAAATCATGACCAACTAATCGATATAATATGTGACAATCGCAGGTAGCTAAAGCGTATACTAAAAGCGCCATGAACGTTGCAACAAACGATTCAAGAAGAAGAACATTTAAACGAGGCGTATCTTCGTCTTTCTCTCTTGCCAGCAGTGCCCGTAAATTTGTCACGCCAGGCCATTTCTGCGGAGGTGTTATTATTGTAGGCGGTTCGTCCATTGAGTACTTTCTTCTTCGGTTGTAAATATTAGCATTAACCATCAAATGTGAACATTGAAACGAAGCGTTCAATTTGGCTAAGTTTTCAATTCCTGGGCTTTGATATCCAGTATTTTCGACATTATTATGAACCACAAATGATTCAGAGTCACACAAAGATTGGTAAATACAAGATGATAAAGCTATTGATAAATCTCTTAATATGTAGATTTCGTTCGAGTTTTCTTTTAGTCCAATCGGTGTGGCACGGAAACCAATTGTAGTTTGAAGCATATCATGTGTTTGGGACTGTAAAAACATTCGACGTATATTAGATTACGTTGCGGAAAGATGTTTAACTCACTTGTAAGTATCTTACAGGATCTGCTATAACCGTCTTATTTCCAGCGACACATGCACTTAACAGGGGTAAAGTTGTTGGGAATGGTAGGGGGCTAACTAGTTGCTGCTGCGTTTTTTCTTGTTGCAGTTCTTGCAGGAGCAGTACCAATTCCATTCGGACTGAAGCTAATCCGCCACCGCTAGCACCATGTAGTGAGCAATAAGAAAGTAATGTTCGCAAAAGTGTTTCGTTTGCTTTAAATATAAAAAATTGATATTAATTTTTACAGAAGAATATAAGCAGTTTTTAGTTTATTTCTAGGACCTTAAATGAGTGAATGAATTTTCACATGAACTGTATATTTGTGATGAATTATATTAATTTTATAAATTTTGTATGCAACTGTTGAGGCTGTGAGTATTTCAGCAGGTGGAAAATAGGTCCTAGTCATATCACCAGCAGGTATAGGCAATCATTTGCGACCTCAGGAAGAACCAAGCTCCTAGAATAGATAGAATACTTGTAGAACTGCTCCACATCACAGGAACGCATCAAAATAACCATCCTTTCTTCCTTCGCTGGCTGATATGTAAGGCACGGGCAGAAGAGCAGCTAATAGACGATTGGCGAGAACATTTTAACGTCCCATGCATAAGAAGGGAGATAGGCTGGGTGGCAGGTTCTTGAAAAATGCTGGGAGTTCAACATAGACGTATTATACGCAAAATTTTCGTTGACTTTAAGCAAGTATACGACAGTATTGATCGTAATGTACTGTACCAAATAATGTTTTACTTTGGTATCCCAGCTAAATTAGTCCGTCTTACCAAAATGACAATGACGTCGAAAACCTCCCAAGTCCGCATCAACAACCAACTCACCGATACCCGACACCTTTGACACATATATCGGACTAAAGTAGCTATTCAATTGGGCTCTGGAATATTTCATCAGAAAGCTACGTGTCGATATGAGAGGTACATTATTATACAAGTCAAGCCAAGTGGTAGCCTACGTGGACGATATCAACATTTTGTCACGGTCGTTAACAACTGCCAAAGAACTTTTCCTGAAACTCGACAGCGAACAAAAGAGAACAAAACAAAGCTTGGCGCCAAAATAACGAGGACGAGTAGTGAAAGACATGAAATATGTCGAAAAATACAGCTCGCAAATAAAATATTTTATTCATTTTTGAGGATCTTGAAGACCAGCTGTACACACAGGAAAACAAAGCTCCAAGCACACAAATCTGTGATAAGAGCTGTGCTATGCTATGGATGTCACACATGGAATCTATCCCAAGCATCCGCAAATATATTGAACGCTTTCGAAAGAGGCGAATAATCGGAGCGAAGCTAAACGGGGACCAATGGCGAATTCGACACAACCAGGAGCTGTATGAAATTTTTGACGAGCCGGAGGTCTCAATGATTTTAGGACTGGGGAAGCTGCAATGGCCTGGCCACATGAATTGTATGGACGAACAATGGGTACTCAAAAAGGTATTCGCTGGGAGAACTGAAGAGCAGAGGCCAGTTGGAAAACACCGCTGGTCTCCGCCCTTCAGTTATTCATCATATATCCTCATTAAAATAGGTGCTCGGAAAGTGCTGGAAATATGACATCGATGTGCACTACTTTCTTTTAGATTTCAAGCAAGCACACGGCATTGTTAACAGAAATATCCTGTACAAACTAACGATCTAACTGAAAATTTCTCAACAGAATCACGCCTCAAACAAGGGTATGGGTATGATCTAACTATGTTCAACACTGCTCTGGAACATGATGTCAACAATACACCAGCAATCACCACGAGCACGATAATCTACAAGTCCACGCAACTAATAGCGAATGTTGTCGAAGTCAACATTACTTCTGGATCTATTTCATATGACAGAGAATTCTTTATACGCCTTTAGTCAAAAGCCAAAAATAGGCCTCTTGGTCAATGAAACTAAAACTAAATTCATGATCCAAACAAAGAAAGTCATTGCAGTACGACAAAACTTGACCTTAATAGGCGACAGTCTGGAAGGTGCGGATACCTTCCCATCCCATAGGAGCTCATTTTAATATAAATTTGACAAAGGATATGCCCAGTGTGGACAAAGGATATGCCCAGTGTGCACAAAGGATATGCCCAGTGTGGTTGTATGGATGCAAACCATGGATTCTTACAAATGTTTCCACAAACGGCTCTAGATGCATTCGAAGGCAAAGTGCTAAGGAGGATATCCAAACCCACCGTGAATGATTCGATAATTTAAAAATCAATCATTTAGAGCAGATGACTTAAAAAACCAAATAAATTAAAATATTGTACTAAGATTACTTATATCCTTGAAAATACTTAGAAAATCAATAGCAGGATCTAGTTACAAGCTTTGGAAATTTAAAAGCTACTGTTTCGAACTGAGTAATTTTAGATGTATCGATTGGTAGGGACATATGGTTCAGTGTAGAAAGGAACAGAGTAGAGACTACATCACAAGGGCGAGTTATATTATGTACATGACCTCATCTGTACCTATATGTGTGAAACTACATAACTTGCAACGGACTAAATAAGGATGGACGAGAACCGACTACCCAGGCGATCGTTGATAAAGTTTGAAGCGAAGAAAACGTAGTATTCAGAATGTTATTTCATTAATTTATGGTATAACTCCAATTTGGGCCTTTGCATCCAGTAGTAGTCGCATCAAATAGTCGCGGTTCTGCGACCTTGTTCGCCAGTTCCCAAGCAAGAAGCAAGAACAGGAGGATGAAGTGCGTCACACCCATTTGAAAAAGGTGGAACAGGGTAGGAAAAGAATCAAAAAAAGTTCCAGTAAACCACCTTTTAGTTTGAAAGTTGTTTGCTTAAACACTTGAGTTTGTTTAAAAATGAAAGTTTGTGTTTCCAAGTTCCATTTTTTAAAGTGAAGGAAACTAACATATAATGAAAAAAAGGCCGGGAGAGCTTGATAATGTTTCTTATCTGTCCCAAGGGCCTCTTATTATCAGTATCACAGTTTATGCATGATAAAACTATACAAGTCTGGCAGACAGAAGTAAACTTCTGTTAGAAGGGTTTTGTAATCAACTTATGATATGCACACATTAAATACTCTGATTACAAAAAGCAGTGTTTCTGCGCTTGAAGCAGTTGTCATTTTTTCCCGTATTACGTATACCAGTGAATTGGGCTTGTTGTCTTAAACAACAGAAACATCCCTGCTTTCAACCGCTGGGGCTGCATTGGAACCATCCCAAATACGACATTCGCTTTGGAGTCCCTAGCGCCAAGGGTATACAACTGGAGAGATCTCAAAGACCACTCGGCCAGTGATCACCAGTATATTGCGCTTGAAATCAACGACGATCCTTCTCGGCGTACATATGCTCAGTCTCCCAGTCTCGGGAAGTTGAGAAGCTTGTAGGCATGCTCATGGCACGGACATCGATGCCTGAAGCTTCGCAAGGGACTGGAGGATTAGCAGCTACGGACACGGTGAACTCAACTATGAGAATTATCAAGTTTATCTGCAGGTCTCCCATGCCTCACCGGAGAGCCCGGCATGGCAAGCCTGCAGAGTATAGGTGTTCATCTGAAACTGCTGAAGAGCAAAGTAAATGCCACAAGCTCCGGCGAGAGACGTCGCGGGCACGGACTGTGGAAGAGGCATGCACCAAGTTATCTGCATACAAGCTCGTCAGAAAGCACTTATGTAAACTTATCAACAACAAGAAGACCAGCTGCTGGCGAGATCTGGTGGACGACATGAACAGGGCCTGGGCTACAAGCTGGTCATGCGGAATCTCGCAACACAAAGTTTGCCCTGCACATACGGGGCGGAAGAGATGGACGAGATTGTGCGAGTTTTTTTCCCTACGCATCCCGTTCTTATTTTTGCGGCCGACGATTAAACTCCAGCAGCTTATTCACTTGTGAAACTCCAGTGGTTTATCCACTTGTTACGAAGATAGAATTGATGGACACAGGCATGTCCATGAAGGCAAAAACGGCTCCAGTGCCAGATGGTATTTCAACTGAGATTCTGCAAATGGTTTATCACTGTGGCCCTGAGTTGCTGCTCAGAACGTTCAACGCTGAGTATTGAAAAGTAGTGAGGCGCGTTCTGATTTGCAAGGGGAAAGTGAGTTCCGAGTTACCGTCTACATACCGACCGCTATGCATGCTAGAAACAGCCAGGAAGGTGCTTAAAAAACTCATCAGAGGAAGACTCATTGACGCGATTCATACTGCTGGGAACTTATCTATACGGCAGTATGGCTTCAAAGCAGGTCGTTCCACCAGCGACCCAATCGGGGAAGTGGTGAGCGCGATCCAGTGTGCGGAGGCACATAGCAGTTCTACCCCACGGGGTAGCCCTCCTAATTACTCTTGACGTCAGAAATGCGTTCAACACTGCTAGATAGACGGATATCCTGGAAACGTTGGGATATCTTTTCCAAGTATCAGAATATCTGATGCAGATTTTGAAGGACTATTTGAAGGACCGTAGCTTGTTCTATGACACGAAGGATGATCGATGGAGGATGAAAATTACATGGCGTATCGCTCAGGGCTCCATCCTCGGCCCTGACCTATGGAACATCTCGTACGACGGCTACTGAGGCTTGAGCTGCCGGATGAGTCACGCTTGATCGGCTATGCGAGTTATGTTGCGACGCTAGTCGCTGGACGCACAGTCAAACGTGCGCAACTTGGGTCGGATGAGGAAATGGATGACTGCTCGCGTGTTCAGCCTGGCATGGAAGAAAGCAGAAGTGATCATCCTGACAAAGAAAAGACTCCCCAGAGTAATAGCTATTAGTATCGGAGAATAATTTGTTGAATCTAAACCTGCAGTATGTATACTTATAGACTCGAAGATTAGTTTTGCCGAGCTAATCAGGGCAACAGCCGGTAAGGCTGCAGTGCACTTTACGGCGCACACTGGATTCATGGCGAATATAGTGGGACCCACATCATCAAGGAGACAACTTCTGATAAGTTACGTGCACTCTGTACTACTCTATTGATGAGCTATGGGGGATGCTCTCATTAAGCAGCTCCACCGAAAGCAGTTAGCACAGGTACAGATTTAAGGGCGCTTCGAATTGCAACCGAACATCGAAAAGTCGGGCGGGCGTTGTTCATAATCGCAGGGGTAATTCTCTTTACCCATCTTGCCAGAGATCTCAGAAATATATATATATATATATATATATATATATATATATATATATATATATATATATATATATATATATATCTGCGTATAAATGAAGGCAACAGGGGGAGGTCCCTAAGATGGATAGGCGGCGCTCTCTCAGCGATTGGAAACAGTCCTTGTAGAGCGATATAATTACCAACCTGAGGCCGTGGTTCAATTGAAGACACGATGAGACTGATTTGTACCTGACCCAGATCCTGAGCGGGCACGGATGCTTTCAGTCTTACCTGCACAAGCTTGGTAAGTCACGGTCTCTTGACTGGAAGTTTTGTACGGGACAGTTGAATGACGGCTACCATTACATCTTTGGCTGCAAAAGATGGGGCAGGCTACGTCGTGAACTCTTCATTGAACTTGAAGAGCTGTGCCCGGATAATATAATCGGAGAGTGTTTAGATCGCTTGACAAATGCATTCGACTGACATATTATGTTCGGGCATAACGTACACCTATACATACAGCACCAGGAGGCGCCGAGGCTGGGGTCTTTTTTCCTGCCACCCTTTCCGCTACAAAAGCGACTCCTGTAATCCGAATGCGCCTTATGGCGAAAACCTAGCCAGAAGTAATATATCAAATGACTCCAGGCTAGGTTCTCAAATTGACAGGGGAGGTATTTAGTGGATAGTCCAGGAACATAGCGCGTTTAGGACTCCCACATTCAGGGCGTAACCTCCATGCCACAATAAAAAAAAACTAGTGACTGAAGAGAATTTTCAAAATATTTATATTATTCATCTTATCTGAAAATTTCGAGAAGATGCAACAGTGACCTCTGATTCGATGGAGAGTCCATCTAATAGAAGAACCGTGTGTTGTTATTGCAATCAATGAAAATTCAAATGCCTATAACTTCTGTACATACTACTCGTTTTTAGGGTTTTGTAAAATAATTTTACAAAGTCCTACTAGTTTCGCGACCAGTCTGTCCGTCTGTCCGTCCGCGTGTCACAGCAGTTTTTCTCGGAAACTACTTAAGCTAGAAGCATCAAATTTTGTGTGTAGGTGTAAAGTGGTGATCTCTTCAAAGTTCAACAACATAAAAATTTTATAAGGTATTTAAGGGGGGTCTCCCCATATAGGAGAGTGACCCCCTGAAAAAAAAATTTAATTGAAGGTAGCCGATATGGATATCAAATGAAAAGTCCTGATGAGAACTTTTCAAAACAGTTAGTTTGGCAAAATTTGCTTCAAGGGGCGCACAGGGAGGGGAAATACACGAAAAATTTGTGTCCCCCCCTCGCGATTGGACACCTGTGATCCGAAAAATCTGAAAAAAATCAGGAATGTAGGCCTTGGTAAGTACAACAACAACAAATACGTTAGAAGTCGCAATTCACTCAACTTTGTTAGTAACAGTATGATATATCGATTTTATGTTTTCTTGAATAAAATCTTAACGGTACCCTTAAATTCAATGAAATTCAGTTCGTAGATGTCAATTTATAAAATTGATCTATTCTGAAAGTTTCATAAAGATTGAATCATATTTAGCGAAGTTATAGCGGTTTGAATTTCCCTCTATTACTATGGAACAATATGCAATATGGCAACATATGGCTATCGAACAACATGCGCTTTTTACCGACTCAGACACTATAATTTTGCTAGGATTTGCACGAAAATTTCAGGAAGGATAGGTGTCATGTATATCTTTGAGAATCGGTTCAGCTAGTGGTATCAGTAATCGTAAAACAAAATAGTGGCTGTTTTAAATGCGAAGATTGAATAATTTTGAGTTATTTTTTCCCAACTTCAACGTTTAAGGTGCATGCTTTGAACACTTCATTCAATTTAATAAATGACTGAAGATGAGTAGGTACCTACAATTAATGCTCATAAGTGAAACAAGTCAAGGAGGTGGGAGAGAGCTCCTAGCAAAAGCGTTTTGTAACCATTCTAGGATTCGAAAAAATTGGCCATTAATCGATGATAACAGTACAGGAGAGTGGCCCCTGAAAAAAAAATCATCAAACGTAGC
Source organism: Odontomyia ornata (assembly GCA_963969285.1). Taxonomy (NCBI): domain Eukaryota; kingdom Metazoa; phylum Arthropoda; class Insecta; order Diptera; family Stratiomyidae; genus Odontomyia; species Odontomyia ornata. Next base: position 373,439,577 of record OZ017738.1, on the reverse strand, counting down.
CGATATGAGTATGAAATGAAAGTTTTCATGGGAGCTTTTCAAAAAAGTTGTTAAATTGTCAGTTTTTGCTTCAGTGGGGGCACAGGGGGGAAATACATGAAAAATGTATTTCCTCCCTCGCGAATGGACATCTGAAATAATTATCAAGGGAGAAATTCGTTCAACTTTGTTAATAATAGTATGATCTTCGTATTTCATATTTTCTCCAATAAAATCTTCTTTGGCATTTTTTTTGATTTGATTCGATCTGGGGACTGCATTTTGTAAATTGAATACAAAACCCTTCTGACATGAGCGTAGGTCTGTTTACCCAACTTGTTTTTTTTAACTTACAGAATCAAAGAACCTTATATAGGACTACCTAAATGCAGGAGGGGGAAAATATGAAATTTACAAATCATAATATTATTACAAAGTTGAGCGAATTTTGATTTTTGAGGGATTTGTTCTTGTTGTACACATGAAGATCTATTTTTCGGATCAACGGTGTGCAAACGCGAAATTTTTGCACATTTCCCCCTCCCCTGCCCATTTCGACACTGATTTGGTAATTTTAAGACCTGTTTTAAAAAGATATTGTCAAGACCTTTCATACGAGGGCAGTCCCATTTTTTTAACAGACATCTAAAGTGAATGCTCTCAGTGAATTTGTACGAGTAAATATGGAAAAAATCGGGCATCGTTATGTGATACAATACTTTCATTTGAAAGGTCTAAGTCCACCCAATATCAAAGCCGAGTTTGATTCTACTTTGGGGAAGTCTGCTTCTTCGTTTACAAGGGTCAAATGTTGGGTAGCTGAGTTTAAGCGAGGTCGTACGAGCTGCCAAGATGAACACCGCAGTGATCGACCAAGTGAGGTCACTACGTTAGAAAATGTGAAGAAAGTCCACAAAATGCTATTGGATGACCGTTGACATGGCAGGCATTTCAAAAAGTGCTGTGCATCGCATTTTGACCGAAAATTTGGACATGAGAAAGCTGTGCGCAAGATGGGTGCCGGGTTTGCTCGCAATGGAGCACAAACAGCAACGTGAGGATGTTTCCATCGAGTGTTTGACAATGTTTCGCAGCAATAAAGCCGAGTTTTTGCGTCGACTCATAACCATGGACGAAACATGGTTCCATCATTATACACCTGAGACCAAGGAGCAGTCAAAGCAGTGGACTGAAAAGGGAGAGCCGGCTCCAAAGAAAGCAAAGACAGCAGTCAGCTGGCAAGGTCATGGCATCCGTTTTCTGGGATGCGCGTGGAATAATATTTATTATCTCGAAAAAGGAAAAACAATCAACGGCGCATATTAGGCAGCCTTATTGCAGCATTTGAGTGATCAAGAAAAAGAAAAGTGTTGTTTCATCACGACAACGCACCAGTCCACACGTGCGTCATTGCGATGACTAAAATCAATGAGTTGAAGTTCGATTTGCTTCCTCACGCACCCTTTTCGCCAGATCTGGCTCACTCGGATTATTTTCTTTTTCCGAATTTGAGAAAAATGGCTCGGCGGCAAAAGATTTGCCAACAATGAAGAGGTAGAGTCGGCGGTTAATAGCTATTTTGAGGAGCTTGACGGTTCCTACTATAAAGCGGGTATAGAAGCTATTGAACATCGTTGGGGAAAAGTGTATCGAGCTGAAAGGAGAATATGTTGAAAAATAAAAAAACATTTCCGCAATTTTTTTACTGTTTTCTTTGTCGGGTTGGGTACTTTTGGGACGGCCCTCGTATCAGTCACTCGACTATTTTTTTAAGAGGGGAAATTTCCGCACAATCTTATGCACATACAACGTTTCCTGGTGAAATAATTACTGGCGAAGGAAGGCAATTTGAGTCCTCATTATCCGCAGAGTTGGGAAAGTTGCTTAGTTTCAAAAGGCATAGAACTATAGCGTATTATCCATAATCTAATGGTATTCTAGAGCGATGGTATCGAATGTTGAAAGCTGCTATCATACACCATGGACAAGGGCCCTCCGCTTTGTCTTATTAGGTCTCCGTTCAGCCATAAAGGAGGATTTCTCTGCCAGCGCGGCGATGTTAGTATACGGCGAAAGTTTTCGTTTATCAGGTGATTTAATCATTAGCAAAAAACCCTCCACAAACGAAGTAGAATTAATAGGTTCATTTTGGGTTGCGATATATTGGTTACAGCCAATTGAAACATCTAGCCAGACAAACACGAAAACTTTTCAGTTGAAAGAACTCGAATTTTGTTTGTGGGTGTTAGTTCGCACCGATATGATGTAGGGGTCTTTGCAACCACCATGTGGAGGCCCATTTTCGGTATTAAAAAGAACGCAAAACAGTTTTTTAAAAGAAATCAAAGGCAAACCACATCTTGTGTCTAGGTGTCACATGAAACCATATTTTATTTCAAGTGAAGAAGAAGATAATTGAACAGGAAAACACATAACGTTTGACTTACAGAAGGACGAAATTTTCAATTTTGATACTTTGTTACCTGAATCACGCGTTCAATAATTTATCGCGGATATGCCAAGGTCCGTTTCCGCTGGCGGCGGAGTGTTGTGGCGGTTTTGGAGATTTTCTCCCGTTCAATTCATTTTCCATGTTGTATTTTTCACTTTGCAAATAACGGAAAATGTCAGTTGGAAAAATAAATGAGAGGAATCAATATAACGTAATAAACCATTTAAGCGAAAAAAGAGAATTATTTTTGAGTCACAAGATAGAGAAAGTTTTTATTCTATACTTCTTAAAATTATTATAAATAATAATAAAGTGTAGTTAAATCGTACAAAGAAATTTATCTTAAAATATAAGGAAGAGATACAAGAAGGTGAACTTTCATTCATTCGTAGGATTAGGTACTTCTAACGTACCTATCAAGGTATTTTTATGGTAGTATATGTTCTGTCGAAGCTTAGCAGATACTATTGTTTAAGTAATATTAGAACTTTAATTATTATAGAAAAAGGGCAATTCGGTTTAAAGGAAGGAAGGTTAAAGCCAGATTGCCAACAATCCTATACTTTTTTTGAAACAATGATATAACATGCTGGAAATCCTTCTTTTGACTATCCATATTGGACGGGTTAGAAAAGAATTTCGGGAGACTTTGTCACCAACGAAACTTTGTTTGAAAGAGCTCTAGAGCAGCCAGAAGCAACTTCTTAAACAGCTAAAAGAAAAGACTGCTTATTTACATAAGTATAGCCAGCTAGTGACATTCATGGCGTAGCGCAGAGGAAACTAGTGTTAATTAATTAAATATAAGTTCTTAAAGTAATTAAATATAAGGTCTTAAAGTAATTAAATACAAGGCCTTCATATTTTATAAGCTCGAGAAAAATAGTCGAACACTACAGTTTTTAGCGGATCTTCTGAAAAATTTTAGATAAGATGTAGAACATAAATATCAGTAATATTCTATTCATTTACTGATATTAGTAATACTGCAACAAAATGGTCGCCAAATAAAATGGACTAAAAACTATTTTTCCTTTAATCTGAGTATTTAATGCACATATTAAAGTGTTTCTGGAGTTTATTTGAGATAGCTGTCTGCATATTATAAGCTGAGTACAAATCCCTTCTGACAGGAAGGTATTCTTTCTTAATAAATTGTTACGTCATGAAATTTTGCTAACAAACAGAATGGGCCGACAACGGAAATCTAAAGACGCAACCATTGGAAAAGATACGAGATGAAAGCCAGTGAAAAAACTAAGGAAACGTTGGTTTAGTTTGGCGTTGACTACAGTTCGTCGCTGCTCGGATTCCAGAATTTGAGGACGTTATGGCTTGACCGAAATACAATCTCCGGTAGGGGGAAGTTAAGGCACGATGGCGGTTTTATAATTTTAAAAAAGCGCAAGAAATGAGTGACATTAAAATAGCAGGTATATTTAAGTCATCTCATAACGACATGGCAGTGTAAGTATTGTTCTACAGGTTGATCTAAAATATATCTTGAACTGCTTACATTTAAGTGCAGTGGTATTACAGTTCTATACTATAATTAAAATTACAAAAAAACTTTCAATGAGCTGCATGTATTGTTTCTTATAGTTTGAGGAAAAATAAATCTATTCGCTTACCTTTTAGCCAACGTTTCCTCTTTGCAGCCCGTTTTACTTTTGCTTCAAAGTCTTGATTTTCTTGTAATAAAATTTCATGCAACGTCGGTCTATCTGAATGGACAAAACTATCCTTTTCGATCTGTTGTAAACAAAATGATATTTCACGAGCATACTAATTTGGTCTTATGCTAAATATTTATAATTGATAATTACTTACTGGATTCATTTCAATATTGGTAGCGTTTTCCTCAATTACATCCAACTCTTTACTGCTATAATTACATAATTGTTTCAAGGCAATCACTTCTCGCTCCAACCAAATGTACAGTTGATATCGTAGTTGTCCACCGTCAACTTCAAAGCCAGTTGCCAAAGTGGATAACTCTTCCATCAAAATTTTAAGACATGCAACAAATTTCAATTGCTGTGCCATTATATCAAGTTTTTCTTGAGGGCGCTTCGTATTATCATCTTTATTAGTTTTTGCATCTTTGGTATCTTCTTCTTCATCTTTCTTAGCTTTAAAATTCAAACCACCGTCTTCATCATCATCGTCCTCGTCGTATTTATTGTCATCTTCATCCCATTCAATTTTAAACTCCTCGTCTTGAGTTGCACTTGAAACTGGTGCACTCCAATCAAAACTATCAGCTGTGGCTGCGGCTACAGGTTGGCTCCAATCAAAGCCATCCAATGTCTCAGGTTCTTTAACAGCGGGTGTGCTCCAATCCAAAATACCTGTATTTATCTGACTATCTTTCTTGTTTTGCTCACTTTGAGCAATCACCTCATGGTTAGTGAATGTTTCAATTACTTTCGAGGGTAGTTTGCTTAGTACTTCAAGAGCCAATGCAGGACAACCAGCTTTAAAGTGAGCGTGTGCGGTAGTGAAGTACAATTGCCTCTCAAGTGGCGTTATTGCGTCATCAACTTGCAACTGCTTATCATCATCGTCGGTTCCAACAACTTCTCCAGTGTAACTGAAACCAGCTAAGACTACTTGAGGAAGCTTCTTCTCTTGAGCAGTTGTCGCTATTTGCTGCCTGATTAGTAATGGATGAGTTCTTAGGTAAATATAGAAATTAAATACATTCGGGTTGGTTCCGTGACCACTATCAGCCTTAGATAACGCTTCCTCATCATTATAAGCTTGATGATTTAATCCAACATTATTTTCAAGAAGAGTATTTAAGCTTCCTGAATAATTTTTTAATTGCCATAATGCTATTGATCGAAGGAATGGATCAGGATGTGCTTTACTCAAATCCTGATTATTGCCTTCCATATCACAGCCAAGTATGTGCTCATAAAGCAACTGCTTGTATGTTGGTGGCGTTAAGTCATGCTCCCCACCTTCGTATAGTCTTGTAATAACCAAAGCTAATTGGAAATCTTCTAAATTATTCAAGCACACTTGTATTGCATCTTTAAGCGAGTTCGCCAATAAAAAGAATGCTACTGCATGTTCAAACCTTTGCTTTCCCAATAGAACAAATGCATTTTTGAGCGCCGCGGTTCGCCATCTGGGTTCTTCAAAGTTGTTGGCAAAGAACCCTGTCATCTTCGTATCCTGTTTTGATTTAAATAAGCCTTTAACTATATTTTTCTTTTTCATTGCAAGGTAATAAATTGCCGCATCGAGTGGATCCTGTTTCGATTGATAAGCCGCTTTTGCTAGCTTCTCAATACATTGCTTTAGTAATGTATTATTACGTAGCCACAATCCGACGCCAAGTTCTTTTAAAGTGGCCCACTTTACCTGACCTTTGCTATATGATGGAATCAAATTGAGTAACTCGTCTTCACTTTCCGAATGAAATGCCCACACGATATTCGATGTACAAACTCCTTGCTTTTGGAAACTGTTTCTTTGCGTCAATGGTAGGCAACGCAGTAAATAACTATAGTGCTTCATTGCAAGAAGGAATCGTAGACCGCAATCATCAAGAGAATCAGTCGATACTGCTTCATTTGCGTCTGTAGTACCAGTCAGGTTTTCTTTGGCAATAGCTCTCTTGGCTGCATCGATGGCAAAACGTTCAGAAAAGTCGGTGTTGCAAGTGGCAACAGTATCGGCAAGAGCTAAAAGATGCATTTGATCCAATGATGATAAACCGGGTAGATGGGTGTGGGTAAGAAGTCGTGATAATAATTGGCCTTGTCGCGGACCAAAGTGAGCGATGCTTTGTCGTTCAGGCATAGATTGACGACGGTCGATGCGACGATGTTCACTATCGCTATCTAAGTAGTCGTCAAGCGATGCTTCATTGTCCGGATTTCCGTCGAAAAGTTCATCATATCCCTAAAGTAAAATGTATTTATTTCGGTTAACATAAGTTTACATGTCGACAAAAAGTATCAGTAACTCGCCATGTGAATAAGATAAGAGGATTGGCTACACAAGGGAACGTTATAGGGTAAGGTACAAAAGATGGGGAGGGCTAGGGATCTTTAAATTTTTTAAATGCACTGTAAAACGCCTACATTTTCAAATCGGGGAATAAGAAGTGCAGCCAATAAGTGGCTTATATATATTAAAAGTATAGACCAAATATTAATATTTACATTCTTTAAGGCAATAGCGTTCACTAAAAGATTGCCAACAACGAAAAATACATTGCTTTAGCGCAGATGAGCAGTGAAGCCAATGGAATATCGTAAACTTTTAATACACAGATTGTTGTTAAAACCGTTATGGAGAATTTATGAGAAGATTTGATAAAATAGCAATGAGCAATGAGCCTGCAAAGTTGTAAACTAAGATAAGAATATGCTTCTTTTTTAGTTAAAATTAGAAATGAATTATGGTGACTCCAATCTGTTAGATATATAAGTTCATTAAGCTGCGTTGCTGAGTTTTGAGGGTGACATCTAATATTTTTTCAAAGGTTCTTTTTCGAATCACTTGGATACCTGGACTTCGAATAACCGCGCTTAACCACTGGATGATGAACGAATCAAAAATAATAATTTTGCAGATAAATCTCAAATAATGGTATCCTCTTTTATCTAACCAAAAGAACGCCGACCAATAAACAAATGCTCTTTATACTCATACAAATACGAAAGGAGCACGGATTTTGTAAAAATATTCACACAATAATTCAGAGCATACTCACATCTGCCTCCTCTTTTTGATTTGCGGCTTGTCCGGCTGCTTCTTTATCAGCAGTTAATAATACCCAGAGCGGCAATGGTGGAATCGATGTGATTTCAGCATAGTCTAAAGTAACTTCTTCAGGAATCTAGAGTGTGTAAGTAAAAAATAGTTTACATTTTAATTTGGTCAACCAATAATTTCTGATTATTCTCACTTGAGAAGTTGAGCCTCGCATCTCTGTAGGACTAGCTGTTGCGCCAACATAACTCATTGACAATGTTCTCGATCGGGACCAAGCACGTTGTTTACTGATGCTATCTTCATCACCAGTATTACCCTGTATATTATACGTTCCACTCATACATCGTACCAAATGCGCCAGTATAGCTTTGACCCATCTTATTTTTCCTGAATTCAATAGCTCCATAAGTTGTTTTGGATGATATTGAGGCAAAACAGGACAAGCTATTCTGGACGCTTGGAACAATCCATAATCAGTCATATATTCATAGTCGACTACATCTTGGCCACTGCCAGAGTTGGCGGATAACTGTGCTGATGATTTCTTTTTCTTTTCAGAATTCAATATTTGCAAATTAACCGAGCTAACTCTGGACAGATGTGGCATGGAGGCGACATTTGCTAGACGACGAGTATTTGGATCCTGGACTAAGGAACGCAAATCTTCGTCACGTAGATTTCTGTTATCCAGCATATCTTCAATATTATGAATTTGCGTGATGCGAGCTTTCCATTGTGAATACACATGCATTTCTGAATCCATTCCAACTACCAAAATACCGTCCCGAACCCAGGAGATTTGCATTGGAAGAGGTGGTAGTCCGTCTGCTGTTTGAAGATCGATTTGACGCAGTTTCATCCATCGGATTTCGTCATTGAAGTGGGGCTGTGCTAAGGAACTTGCCTTTCGCAAGATCGGCCGATTCGCTGTTTGACTTTCTTTCATGGCTTTCATATTAGCTTGAGCGAGATCACTTGATACTGGAGTGTAAAGGAGAATTTTACTTCCAACTGCTACCGTTAAGATGTGTGAGCCATCTTCCTTTGATACCCAATCCAGTTGAACTAAATGCTTTTGCGTTAATGGACAGGTGTTTCCATTTTCTGTTATACTCTTTCGTAGCGATTGTAATGTACTAAAACTCGGGACAGCGAGCAATCCGGTTGATTTAGGCATATATTCTGGAGTAATTTCTCCACTTCTGGGAGACCTATTTTCATCATGAGTAAATGTCTGTATCACTTGATTGAGCCTTTGTTTTTTCTGCAGGAAGCGATTGTCGTGTAAATAACTCAAATCCAAGTTAGGATCTATTTGTATTCTAGGCAAATGTACGTTTTTCAAATGAATAGTATCTTCCAGCACCCATTCGCTACCACCAGTACTTTCACACTCATAGATTGCTACACATAAGTTAACATATCGAGAATCTGGATCACCCTTATGAGGCCTAGTGAACGATTTTCCGTATTTGTATGCACAGGCTATACGCCCAGAGTATGCGGCACTAATATTCAAAGGCTGGCCTGAAACTTCGATGACCGATTCTTGATTTTTGCTCAGCATCTTCCATTCAGACCATTCATAAGACTGTTGCACCTGACAGTTATCGTCCAAAGTTGAGGATATATTGCATTTCCAAAATCGTGTTGTTGAGTCCGAGCATGCGGTTACAATTATGTAAGGAGCAAAGCAAGCCGGATAGATGGATGCTGAGCTTAAATGCCCAGCTGCTGGTGAGGCATGTACAACATCCACCCCATCAGGAAGCGGTAGTTCTTGAGTACACACTTTCTTTGTTACTATCGCTACATGAGGAGCTTCCACTTCGATATCATTATTATCCAAAAGGTTTAAGCCAGATACTGAATGACGTGGTGCTGTTTCGGGTTCTTCTAAATCTTGAACTAAGTTGCTGTCGGGAACATACATTGCCGACTCGGAAAGGAACGGGCTTTGAGATTTTGATGAAATGACAATCCGCCACATGTGAATTGTACTACCCTTAGTAGTCCTTTCAATTATCACAATATAGAAAGGCTCTTCGAATTCAACTGACCTCTGTAAGTCTACCATTGCACCGAGATGTGACTCCATAAACCCCGCCGCGTTTATTGACTCCGTTAATCCAGATGCGATTCTGTTCTCATTTTTCTCGCCAGTTATCAACTGTTCTTGGAAAACATGCAAGAATTGCGTATTTTGCCAATCGTGAGTGGCATCCTCAATAGCGTCCAATTGAATAATGCAGCCTGGTCGTGCAGTGGATTGTTGAGAAACAATTTTGATTTTATCGTGCAGCGAATACTTGTGTATTGGATTGTCGGATGAACACTCTGTTGAAATCGATACCAAAGAGCTTGCCTTTCTACTAACACGCTCCGAGCACGAAACTTCTGCTAGCAGAGTTCGAGCGTCAATGACAGCCTGATACACACGTAAGCATTCACCATCACTGGCCACGAAACAGGCTGACGGCGAGTTGCTGTAGCTTCCCAATGTCGTGCTTGGAAGTAAAGTTGGTATCCATGCAACATTGCTAAACGCTGATATTTCTGGTGAATTTATTCTTGCAAGCTCACTCACGCCTCCTGAATGTGACAGCGGACCTACTGAATCCACTCGCCATAAAATTAACTCTGAACAAAAGCCGGTAGGGCCACAGATATCTCGGTTTAGATTTTGCTTGTCAACTGTCTTTGCTGATCCATCAGGAATATTGTGATGAGATGTCGTAACCAATAATGGTAAAACTGGATGGCATGTTATATCATTGACTCTGAAGCGGTGGCCAGATGCTCTACACACGTGACCAATACTCAATACTTGCGTAAATTTAGTCTTATCTGCAAAAGTTAGCTGCCAAAGATTTAGAGTACCATTTGAATGTTTGGTAACCATAGATATCGTCGGAGATGGTTGGGTGGATAATACATCAGCAGCATTATCCTTCGCCTTCTGGGCTGCTTCAGTTGGAGTTTCTTTTTTGTCATTAGTGTTCTCCACATTACTTTCAGCATCCCCTTGTGTTGATTGCGCATTTACTGATTCATCATCTTGCTCTTCAACGACACTAGGGAGTGGAACCTGTGAGTCAGACGTATTCTCCTGAGTAGATGGAGCGGCAGTTTGTTTTTTCGCGCCCTTTACCATTTCTCTAAAGAAAAGTGGACTGCATCCAGTATTGTACAATGCAACTGTCGTTGACATTGACATAGCATCGCCCAATGGAAAGGCTGAAGGTATACGTGTAGAAAATGAAACTTGTGCCTGTCTGAACGATCCTGGATAGTAGTCATCTAGCCATTCTATGATCCATATTAAATAGCTGCCATCAACTGGATGAATTGCGAACAATAAATCTGGACTGTGATGCCAGTCTCGAAGCAAGCAATCGATTTTCACGTCGAGCGAGTCAGTTACGAGTGCGGACGGATTGTCAGGGGCCAGGGAATTGGATGAAGTTGTATTGGACATTGAATTTACATTTGGCATGCCTCCGTGACCGCCATATGTGGAATGTTTACTTGAGTGCTCCTCACTGTTACTCTCTTCATGCGAAAATGACTTGTGCGACTTGTTGAATTTCTTCCTTGGCTGCTGATCTTCAGTGTGCTCTTCTGCCTCGTCTAAATTACTATGCGTTCCGTTGACTATATGATGCAGTTCTTCCTTATCTATTGTCTTTTTTGTCAGTTCTTGGAGAATAGCTTCTGCTTGCATTGTAAAATTCATCTCCTTATTGTTAAGCCAATGCAGTATGAAATTCGGTTGATTAGTGGCATCGGTTGTTTGCATTGAAGGAACCAAAGGAATATCTGTTTCTGCATTGATAGATGCAGCTAAATGAAAATGTACTCCTGGGCTAACACCTGTTCCATGATAGCCATACGAGTGGAAATCATGAACACTATACGTTGAAGGTAAAGATGGTATTGGAGAGTGGCCAATACTTGAGTCGGTACCATGACCTGCAAAGCCAGGTGCCACTGATCCAACTATTGCACCATTTTTTGCATGTCTTCTAATGTGAAAGCAAGTTTTCATATGTTTCAAACGTTGCATGAATCTATGCTTATGTCTATGAGTTCGGAACTTTGGATTTTGTGTTGCTAAAGGATCAAACTGATTCATATTTACCAGTCCATCATCCGGCAGGACTGTCTCAATCCAGATTCGGCATATATTATCTAGACACGATGTGACTAACATATTTGAAACCGAACCTTTAGGCATGTATTTGCTAGTTTTTCGCCATGAAATTTGAGTCACTGCACGCGGGTGGGCAATATACACGAAGCCGTAGTTCAATTCGCCGTCATCAAAAGTTCCCGAGCGGTATTGAGAGCTATCAAAGCTTTTTGTAGGGAATAACACTGCGGGCGTAAATATGATTTAATGTTTGATACAGTTATATAGCAGATATTGGCATTACCATGTTTGTTTTCGTACCAAATTTTGACTAGTCTATCATTTTTACCAGATGTTGCAAACAGCGTTCCATCTGGACTGAACGTCATATGATGGACAGGTGTAGCTGTTTGGCATGTCCAAATACATTCCCAAGCGATTTCATCGTCTTTTTCAGTGGGTGTTTTCGGGTCTCGGTCACCTCCGATTTCGAACTTTACGACTAAAAGGAAATTAAGCGTGCATTTATTCAACAGCTTTGTTTTAAGGCATTTCAAACTTACACTTAAGCTTTTAATAAATTTATCTCTTGCATGAATTTTCTTATTTTTTTTGGTTATGAAAAAACTTATTTCATTCGTTAACTAACTCACCTGGTGGATCGGAATCCTCTGTTACAGATATTTTTTCTCTCCACATTTGGAGTGTTGATCCACCTGTAAGCAAGCGCGTTCCTTCTAAATTCCATGATAAGGATGTGACATTGGATGTGGTTTGTAGGCTTCCAGTTTGCACCCATCTAATTAAATAGAAAATGGATAGGTTGTGAAACTGTCTAAAAGAGGCGCAAAAATTATTATCATTGAGGTGCTTACTTGTATTCTAAATTATGTGCTGATGTTGAGCCTGAATGAATTAAAGGAGTCGGTTCGAAAATGCATATTTTATCATCATAAGCAGCCGCTATCTTTCCTGTGTCAGTGCTGCAATCTAATGCCGATATTTTGATGTAACCATGAACGGCGCCAGGAATGATCTGTACTCTTTCAAATGTACTGGCTAATATTACGATATTGCATCCGGCTGCATATGCCTGGAAGATGGAGAGATTTTTGCAATTTTATGATTTCAATGAGAAAACATTAAATGACTAAGCAGACGATTGGTGTTCATTTCAAAAGGTATGTAAAGATTTTTTTTTTGAGGTTGATTCGAAGGTTATAAAACAATAAGTATCATGGAATAATTAGATAAAATTAAAGCCTGAGGCCATTTGCGATATGGTTTTACATTATTTTTCATTGCTGAATGCATATCTGTAAGAATCTATATACACACACACACACACACACACAAACACACACACACATATATATATATATATATATATATATATATATATATATATATATATATATATATATATATATATATATATATATATATATATATATATCCACTACCGGTCAAAAGTTTGAGACCACTAATAAAAACTTTTGTTATTAGTAAATATTTTAGAAAATATTGGTGATAAATAGTAATCTGCACACCTGCATATTCTATTGTTCATAAAGATTGCCTAAAAGCTAATTCTTTTGTATAGAAGCCAAGGAAAGGGCAATAAACAAGCATTGTATCCAAACATCAATGTTAGCCGCGGAAGAGGTGGGCCGACAGATCAATTGTTAAAAATTTATTACCTCATTACCGCAGCTGGCGCTTCTTTTTTTTTACATCAACTTACAATACAATTGTTCTAAATTCTCAAAATATTTTTAATTATTATTTTAACCTTGCATTTGTCTGGTTATTTACAGTTATCCACAGATAGTCTGATCTTGTGGTTCATACAGTCAAGACATCTCTAAAATGGGAAAAGTTCCGGAAATTAGTGTTGAAACGCGATCTGCCATCGTTGTTCTCCACAACGAAGGCAAATCTGAACGTCAGATAGCGAGTCAACTCAAGTTATCGAAGACTTGTGTTCATCGCACTATTGTGCGCTACAAACAAACCGGCAGTAATCAAGATCGTCCGCGCTCTGGGAGACCAAGAGCTACAACTTCTAGTGAAGACAAATTTATTGTGGTGACCAGCAAGCGGAATAGACGTCTGACAGCCCCAGAAATTCGTGTAGATGTCAACAAATCTCGGGAAAAACCTGTGTCAGTGTCTACAGTGCAAAGACGATTGCGAGACGCCAAGTTGTTTGGCCGCGTTGCTGTGCGTAAACCTCTGTTAAAACCGCAGAATAAAAAGAAACGGATGCAATGGGCCCTAACCCATCGAGACTGGACCGAAGAAGACTTCAGAAAAGTTCTTTGGAGTGACGAATCAAAATTTGAAGTGTTCGGGTCAAAAAGAAGAATTTTCGTCCGACGCTCCGCCGAAGAAAAGATGATGCCGCAGTGTGTAGTGCTGACTGTCAAGCATGGTGGCGGATCTGTTATGGTCTGGGGTTGTTTCTCTGGCTTTGGGATTGGAAATCTAGTCCAAATCAAAGGCATAATGAAAAAGGAGCAATATAAAGAAATTTTGGAGAAAAACGCCATTCCCTCCGGAATAAAGTTAATCGGCCGTGGATTTATTTTCCAACAGGACAATGATCCAAAACATAGTTCGAAATTATGTAGAAGCTATTTAGACAAAAACAGTCGGAAAAAGTATTAGAAAACATGACCTGGCCACCTCAAAGCCCCGATCTTAATCCCATTGAACTTTGGTGGGAAGAGCTCGATCGAAACGTTCGGGAACAGTGTCCACCTTCACAGCAGGCCATGTGGAATGCATTGGAGGAAAGCTGGAATAATATCTCGCAAGAGACTATAGTTAAATTAATTGCTCGCATGCCTGGATTAGTAAAAGAAGTCATAAAGTGCAAAGGAGGATATTTCGACGAAAATATTGTTGTATTTTGTTAAGAACACGTGTGTATTTTGTTAAGAACACTGTATTCGTCAAGACTTCTTCTTTTTTTTTAGTTTTAAATCTTGTGTGTAAAATGATAATAAATCCAGTTTTCCATAAAGTTTTAAATATCTTTTATTTGTTTTCTCATATTTTTTCATAGTGGTCTCAAACTTTTGACCGGTAGTGTATATATATATATATATATATATATATATATATATATATTATATTAAATTATATTATATTATATGATTTCGCTTAGAGATAGTTAGAGTCTCTCATTATCATGATCGAATGTGTCGGCCCTCCACAAGGTGATACGGTCAGTATCACGCTTTGGCCATGTGTCCGTCCACCCAGCTGCGATACGTTCTGATTCAATCAACACGTATCACAACTGGATGGGCTTATAGTCCGTCCGAAGAATCACTCGAACTAAATCTCGTTGCCGCCAACGAGAGTCGAACCAGGGACCTTCGGCTTACGGGATGAGTGCTCTAACCGCTAAACCACGCGGACTACATATATGTACATACATAAATATAGATACATATACATATATATATATATATATATATATATATATATATATATATATATATATATATATACACACAAACATATATATATATATATATATATATATATATATATATATATATATATATATATATATATATATATATATATATATATATATATATACAACAAGCGCCTCCAATTGTCTCGGTCCATTGATCGTTTCCTTCAATTTCGAAATTCGAGTAGCGATGAACTGTCTTCGTCGATCGAGTCAGACCAGCGTTTCCTCGGTTTCCCCATTGGTCTCCGCCCTTCAGTTCTCCGGTAAAATGTTTGAAAAATGTTAAACCTCGATGCTATCAGCAGAGTAGTCATTTGTTTTAAACTGGTACTGGAATGTGACAGCTGGTAGATATATATTTGAGAGGTTGAATCTCGATGCTATCTGCAGTTTCATTAAAAGAGAAGGTGTGATGGGTACTCTTTACTGATTTTAATATATGAGATCTAACAGCTCACTCATTGATCGCACTCCCATGAATAAAGTTTCGCCGGAAGCTGATAAGACCCTTGAGGTGGTGGTGGCGATAGCAGGAGTTATCAGTGATGTTGGTGGAGCTTTCATCGGTGTTTGCTACTTGATCACTCATAATAAAGGATCATCTGTGGTAGTTCTTAAAAATTTCGCATACTTTTAATTAATATCAAAACACTTCCTGATTCAGCTCGAAGGACTAAATGTTAGAGAAATTCAATTAAAAATGATAATTCGGCTATGTGCACTTATTCTTTGAGCCGAGAGTAAGGAAGATAGATTGAAATGACACGTGTCAAGAAAACAGTTTTATTGAGATCAATAAGGTAGAAAGTACATAAAAGATTGATGTGTACCGGGAGAAATGTACCTAGTATAAGTTACGCTATTAAGGTATGCCGGGAAGTGAGGAATCTGCCGTTGAAAATTTCAATGAAGCCTGAAACAGGGTATTGATGCATCGGGTGCACACATGGTTCAATGTGTGAACAAATAGCTTTTGTGCTTTCACTTTGATATAGGTAAATTACTGCGGTTGAGATAAATGATTTAGCGTCCTTCCAGCATGTGGCGCCTTGGAACATCAGCCATTAATTTATACATGAATGAGATTCTGGAATTCTTGACTGCTCTGGAGAACAGAAGCTCATGTGAAGCCGTTGTTGTGCAGGTATAATGGCTCTTTCTCTTTCAGTCAGATAGGATGATTCGAAAGTTGTGGTGTGGTGATCTCTATGTTGCGCAATCTGCCGAATTTTATGAGATCATTATATTATTTCACCAACGTGCAGTTTGGTAGTAAATTTTTAACCTGCATCACTCTGTTTCTCACAAAACCTTTCAACCGTGGAAGATGAGCTGGGACAACTTATGAAACTATCCACAAATGAATACAGCCTACATTCAATCATTCTGTAGGTGACATAACCAACCGTTCAGCATGAGAGAAGAAAATATTAGTGTCTTTAGAATCGTTGATGAAAATAAGATTAAGGAAAGATCAGCATTATATTTTAAGAACCTTCTAACTCCTCCGCACAGCTCCAGAACATCGGAGCCTATATAGTAGATATTCTCAGAGAGCTTTCATTTGCCGCATCAACTCTGGATGAAGTTTGTTCCACCATCAAAGCCCTAACGAATAACACAAAGATCGAAGGCAAAATTCGATCAGCTTTTTTAATAACAGTACAACTTATGAATTTTACATTCAAGGGAGGACAATTAAATTTGCCAAATATATGTAGTCGCCTTAGTGAAAGGAGGACGTATTTTGAAAATTTTTCAATAATAAAGCATTATATACAAAAGTTGCAGCCGATTGAAAATTTCACAATTACAGCAGCAGCTGCACGTGATAATGGAGAGATATCAGTTTACAGACGACCTAGACACTAGAGATATGTACTAATTCTCAAAGAAATTTTAGGAATGATTTGTAACATTGATATGTTATCATAACTACTCTAAAAATGATTTGACTGAAAACTTCCCAACGAACTCTGGCTTAAGAGAGGGGGATGAGTTTGTTTACTGTTATACAATATTGCTCTGGAGCATGTGGTCAAGAAAACAACAGCAGATAGTGCGAGCACGCTACTCTACAAGTTCACATAACTAGTAGCGTATGCCGACGCCGTTAACATTATGTCTATCCTTATTATATCTTCCTCGAATAAGAAGGCGGCTCCAAACATTTTTTACTAAAAATAATCATATGGGATGATATCAACTGAAAGGGCTTGATGAGAGCTTATAAAAATAGGTCTTAAAATGGCAGATTGGATGAAATCTAAAAAAATCAGAGAGGTAGTTCTTTCTGAGTATAATAACAACAAATCGAAATTCTCTAAATATTGTTCGTAATAGCATCATTTTAAATTTATCATTTTCCCCAATGAAATTGTTAATACGATCTTAAATTCAACTATTTTTTTTTTTTAAGTAGTTCAATATAATAGTATTTTAAGTAGTTCAATATAATACATATGTTTTATTCATGGAAGTTCTAACCCTTTGAATTACGATTATAACAACAAATCTCATTTGTATCGAGCCAGACTTCAGAGTTTTCGATAGGTCCTTCCAAAATTTTCAGACAATATATTTATATATCTTTCAGATACTATTCAATCAATATTAGGAATATTGCAACAGAATGGCGACCATTTAAAATGGAGCGGTAATGGCTTCTTAAACCGAATATATTATGTAAATGCCGTTGAAGTTTTTCTTGCGTTACTTAATTTTAATTAATTATTGCTGTAATTATTTAATTATTCAATGCTTCTTTCTACACTGTAACATTTAAGTTAAAATATTTATAGGATAGCAAAAATAAAATCTGTAAATATGTACAACATAACATAGAAGCACTATTGGGTAAGATCAAAAGTTAATATTAATTTGACACTAAATGCTCTAACGAACAATATCTTCTGAAACAACTTAAAAATGGCATTTAGCACTTTAGATAATAGAACTTACAATTTAATTCTATAATAGTTAAAATGAAACGAGTGCTCAGTGATTGCAATCATCATTCATAAATTAAACAGCTAGCTTCTCGGAAACTTGTGGACAAGAATTAATTAAAACGCCATGGCTATTTGCAACGGAAATTTCATCTCTTTTTTCATTCTCTCTGCTCCCTACGCTTTTCCTTTTCTCATTGATTTTCACTCATCTAGTGGTTAGGGTATTTCCTCTGGTAATGAACTTGTCGACGTATTTTAAATTTGTCTTCCTTAGATTCTCATTTATTTATTTTGAAGCGGATTTTATTTTGTGATGAAACTGAAATATTCGTACCGATTTGAATTGAAATTTGGTAGTTTATATAGCGAATAAAAATAATGATAAAATAAAGTTAGTTAAAGAAAATAAACTTATACATATGTATAATTTTATTAAAAACGAAAAAGTGTTGTTTGGATTTTATAAAATCTAATTTCCAGGGAAGTGTTTTTCCTTCGTACAGATAATTTGAAAACTATGTATCTTAAGAAATTAATATAAGTAGATCTTTTTGATTTGCAAGAATAACAGGAAGTTAGTTTTCTTTTCAAACATATTATTGTTGCACTGTTAAATTATTGGGTCCTTAATGAACCAGTTATATGATCGAAAAGAGTCAATACTTGTACAAATTAATAAATACTGTTAGATTGCCTTTGTTGTTTTATTATCTGTGAGAAATATTTCTTGATTTTTTTTAATCATGCAAATTCGTGCACCTGTTTAAATTAGTTAAAGTTTTGTTTAACCCTTTCAACCATTTCATAAAAAAAAATTTCCTAGGACATCAAAACTAACAATAAATTTTGTGATTTAAAATTAGTTCAAAAGAAAGATGTCGTATGGCAAAGGCGTATTGGGCGAAGATCAGCCCTCTACAGAAATTCGACATCGAAAATTTCACGGAGTCCTTCGACAACCAGCTAGCTCCCATCCTATCAGATACATCGCTGAAACAAGCAACGAGCTATGGGTGGAAGTTAAGCGGCAATTAAGACCGTAGTAGAAACGACGATCGGACATCAAGCCCGGCACAAAAGAAATGATTGGTTCGATGATGAGTGCCAGAATGCGTTAGACAAAAAGAATCGAGCGTACAAAGAATATATAGGTAGGAAAACCAGGACGAAGAGAGAACACTATGAAAATCTCAGAGGAGTAGCGAATAAGATAATTTGAATTTAGAAAAGAAAATGCTATAATGACCAATTGAGAAGTATCGATGTAAGTCTAGTGAGCAACAAAACAAGCCAAGCATACAAGTGAAAAGCCTGAAACGTGGTTATCAGCCCAACACCACGCTCTGCCGTGATGACAGCGGCAACATTAGCGCTGATGAAATCAAGATTAAGGAAAGATGGGCATCATATTTCAAGAACCTCTTTAATTCTCCGCACAGCTCTAGAATATCGGAGCTTATAGATATTCTCGGAGAGCTTCCTTTGGTCCCACCAACTTTGGATGAAGTTTCTTCCACCATCAGAGCCCAAAAGAATAACAAAGTTCCGGCCATCGATGAATTTGCTGTGGAGCTCATTAAATATCGTAGTAGCGGTGTTCAGAAAGCCATCCACAAAGTCATCCAGCACATTTGGCAACAATAACATATGCCGAACGAGTGGAGCCAATCCACAAAAAAGGTGACAAGCTACGGTGTGAAAACCAAAGAGGCATGTCACTACTTTGTTCACTACGTCAATAGTGTTATTGGGGAAAATCAAGGTGGCTTTACAGCAGGTAGATCGACATTAGACTAATTGTTCACAGTCAAGCAGGTACTTGAAAATGCTGGGAGTTCAACGTAGACGTGTTATACACCAAATCTCGTTGACTTAAAGCAAGCATAGCACAGTATTGTTCGTAACGTACTGTACCAAATAATGCTTTGCTTTGGCCTCCCAGCCAAATTAGTCCTTCTTACCAAAATGACAATGACGTCGGCGAGCCCCCAAGTCCACATCAAGAACTAACTCATCGATGCCTTTGACACAAATTTCGGACTAAAGCAGGGAGATGGGCTGGCTCCATTATAATTCAATTTGGTTCTGGAATATGTCATCAGAAAGCTACCTGTCGACACAAGAGGTACATTACTATACAAGTCGAGCCAAATGGTAGCTTATACGGACGACATTAAACATTTATCATGGTCGTTAACAACCGCTAAAGAACGCTTACACAGGGATACAAAGCTCCTAGTATACAAATTTGTGAAAAGACCTGTGCTATGCTACGGATGTGAAACATGGACATTAAACCAAGCATCCGCAAATATATTGAATGCCTTCGAAAGATGGGTCCTGAAGCGAATAATCGGTACGAAGCTAGACGGGGAACAACGGATACCCAAAAACTGAAGGGCGGTGACCAGTGGGGAGCCGAGGAAACGTTGGTCTGACTCGGTCGACGAAGATAGTTCATCGCTGCTCGGATTTCAAAGTTGGAGGACACGGTCGATGGGCCGAGACAGTTGGAGGCGCTTGGTGCAGGAAGCGAAGGCCCAAGAGGTTAGCGCTAGGAAGAAGAAAAAGGAAGACTTCAATTATGTACATATGTTTTTTTCGTTTTAAAATGAAATTATTTATCTGTTTTTTGCTACTTATTTATTTAAGCTTAATAAAATATATAAACACTATTATTATCTAGAATAGAAAAATCAGTGAAATACACAAATATCGCCTTGACAATAGAGATGCAGAGCAACAACCAAATACCATATTTAGGCCTTAAAGCAATCAGAAATAATAATATATGAGAGGTTGACATTTTCAGGAAATCCACGAAAGCCAATCCAGTTACATCACATCACTCGCGCCAAACCAAGATGGCAACGTTCAGCAGTTGGATATACCGAATGTTGACAACCCCGTTAACGAAGCAGCGATATGAGCAGGAGAAAACCATTAAATTGAATACAAAGAAAGCAAAGTTGTATGGATACAAAGAAGAATGGAAAAGAGTCTTCGAGCGGCGTCATTAACCACTCTCCACGAACAAAACAGGAACATGGAGCAAATCCGAGTAGCAGCGGTTACGTATTCAAATTTTGTTTGGAAGATTGGAAAGACTGTGAAGAAAGTCAGCATAACAGCTGTACCCACAAGCCAGAAATTCAAAATGAGATCCAGACTAGGTATACCGAAGGATAGGAGGCAAAAATATGAGAAATGTGGCGTTTAAAGAATCATCTGTCAACCATGCTAGAGAGCGTTCATCGGACAAACGAAGCGAAGTGTGCATTGAACAAATTAAGGAAGGAAGCGTAAAACAAGGAAAGCTCCAAGCGAAACCGTTAAGTCAGCTGTCGCTGAGTATATTATAGAAACCAATTACGCAATCAATTGGAATGATCTAGAGGTAATACAGAAAGTAAGCAATCATCGAAAATTGGACGTATATGGCCTTTGGATTATTCGACAACCGGAAAACTCATGACTTAACGAAGATGTAGGCAACGAATATTCAAGGCTACTGGAGCTAATTACATCTAAGTAAAATGTAAACTGTGATTAACGAATTTTAATTACAAATAATAATAATAATGAAAATGTTTGCGTCAGGACTCTTTTGTCCCGAACTTTGATTTTATTATTTTTATTTAATACATTCAGCAAAAAGCTGAAAAATTCGTTAAAAATCTTTTAATAAACGTTCAGCAGCTATGATACAGATCAACTAACAATTGAACAATGAATAAACTTTTTTTTCAAAGTTTTGACAAATTAAAAAATGAATGAGAAATGGGTTACTCGATTGATTAAAATAAAAATGTGGTATTCGAAACTTAAAGTATTTTCGCTTTGTGGCTAATTGAATTTGAATTTGGTGAATTGACTTCAAGTGATCGATCAATCAAATAAATCGAATTAATTACGAATGGGCTAATTAACCTTAAATTACTATGTTAGTTGATTGAAGCGTTGATGCTGCCGGATCAGGCCGTGATGGGCTCTCAGGGGTGTCAGGGACTCAACAGAAAGTTATAATAAAAACAATAAATAATACCTCTTAAATGGGGATAATAAGATCTTTAGGTAACTAAGAAACAAATGTAATAGTAAAAAAGATACAACTTGTGTGATAATAAAAAAAGGATAAGAATATTATTTATGAAAAAACAGGTCAAATGTTAGAGATACAAAAAGCACAAAATCGTTGTAACTAAATCATACCAAAAAATACTAAAGAAAAAAGAAGCTTTTACACCGAAATATATTTGTTGTTGTTGTGTGACCCGAAAAATCTGAAAAAAATCAGGAATATAGGCCTCGGTGAGTACAACAACAACAAATGCGTTAGAAGTCGCAGTTCACTCAACTTTGTTAGTAATAGTATGATTTATCGATTTTATGTTTTCTTGAATAAAATCTTAATGGTACCTTTGAATTCAATGAAATTCAGTACGTAGATGTCTATTCATAATATTGATCTATTCTAAAAGTTTCATAAAGATTGAATCATACTTAGCGAAGTTATAGCGGTTTGAATTTTCCTGTATTACTATGAAACAATATGCGCTGCATTTATTACTATGGCAACATATGGCTATGGAACAACATGCGCTTTTTATCGACTCAGACACTACAGCTTTGCTAGGATTTGCATGAAAATTTCAGAAATGATGGGTGTCATGTATATCTTTGAGAATCGGTTCAGCTAGTGGTATCAGTAATCGTAAAACAAAATAGTGGCTGTTTTAAATGCGAAGATTGAATAATTTTGAGTTATTTTTTCCCAACTTCAACGTTTAAGGTACATGCTTTGAACACTTGATTCAATTTAATGAATGACTGAAGATGAGTACCTACAATTAATGCTCATAAGTGAAACAAGTCAAGGAGGTGGGAGAGAGCTCCTAGCAAAAGGGTTTTGTAACCATTCTAGGATTCGAAAAAATTGGCCATTAATCGATGATAACAGTACAGGAGAGTGGCCCCTGAAAAAAAATTTCATCAAACGTAGCCGATATGAGTATGAAATGAAAGTTCTCTATGGGAGCTTTTCAAAACAGTTGTGAAACTGTCAGTTTTTGCTTCAGTGGGAGCGCAGGGGGGAAATACATGAAAAATGTGTGACACCTGAAATAATTATCAAGGGAGATATTTATGAGTATAACAATGCCAAAAACCTCAGAAGTCGAAATTCGTTCAACTTTGTTAAAAATAGTATGATCTTCTGGTGACTGCATTTTATAAATTGAGTACAAAACCCTTCTGACATGAGCGTAGGTCTGTTTACCCAACTTGTTTTTAATTGAAGTAAATTGATTTGGATAAGTTTTTTAACCTCCGGTAATTTGCGCTGGGTTCTTGCTGCTGTGTTTAGGATCCCATTGTCGTGGTGAAAGATGACTCCGTGACGACTAACTAATGGAAGGCGCTTTTCACGCAAACTGCCCCGCATCGTTTCGAGTTCTTGTACTGGACCTATTTTCGATTCGCAGTAACCATCCGTCAGAGAAATCCTTCATCAGCCGGACGAGCAAGATGGGAAACACAGCAGGCCATTCTGTCTTTATTGGTTCTTGGCGAAAGTTCGTGGGGTACGCGAGCATCTATCTTTACCACATATCCTAGCGCATGGATTTTTATCTCTGTAGTGGTTCTGTAGACCTTGAACTTCTCCGATAATTGCGCGTGGGTAACCTTGTCAACTCCTTGTATTACTTCCAATAAACTTCCTCCTGTCATCTTCTTGGGACGTCCTAATCGTGGCTGATCTTCAAGCTGTCGTTCTCAATTATGAAAACGCTGAAACGACTGTTGATATGTTCATTCCGTTAGCACATTTTCTTCATAAATTGCACTTATATTTCAATTTGGATCCGGTGCGCATTGTTCAAGATTAAACCCGCGTAGTAAACGATGCCTAATATGCACTTTATTTGCTTTCTTGTTTATCGTGTAACCTTTACTTATAAAATGAAAATGCAACAGGGATTTTTTTATAGTTACAACAATCGGATTTCTAAAATACCAAGTACTATTAAAACGGGAACAAGAATATATGATTTATAGTTTCCCAAAAATCTTTTTGAAAAATCGAAAAAGTTTTGAAAAACCATCAAGCTATGGCAACAGATTAGGCAATTATGTTTGCTCATTCGCACTTTAAGGACTAACACTTTGTAACGCAAACTAATGTTAAGGACCGGGGATGCATAGTATAGGGTTTTCCAATAAGAGGTGTTATTTTGAATAGATCTTGTGATTTAACACCTTGCGACTTCTTTCTTTGGGCCACGTGAAAGAGAAGGTCTACGCCAACAGCCCAGCGTCGATTCAAGAACTCAAAGATAGAATTCGTGAGGCTATCGAGGACATAGGACAGCCACTTTGCGATTTGGTTATGGAAAACTTCATTAAAAGGATATGGTCCTGTTACGTGTTCGTGGTGATCATTTGCCTGATGTTATTTTCCACTATTAACGGCATACCTTCCTCCTTATAATGAAATAAACATCCGATCATTTATATTAGAAAATGGCATTTTTTTTAAATATCAAAATAACACCTCTTATTGGAAACCCCTGTATATTGGCATCCTAACTGAAACTAATTTTAGGAATTGCAGTCATACGCGAAATAATTATTTCGGGTATGACATCATTATGCAGGAATTTACATGCAATTACTTCATTTATGACGCCAGTTAGCGTTGCTGGTCGATAACGCTTTTTGACGGTCCAGAACGACAGCATTGGTTGGGACGCCAATTGGTGTTCCCGGTCCATAAAGTGCTAACTTAAAATCTTAATATTTATGTGGTCTTTAACTCTCGTTTCAGGAACACTTTTTCAATACAGATAATCGTATATATATTTTTTTCTTCATCATATAACGATCCCATTCATCAAAATAAGAGAGCGCAAGTTAAACCCACTAATAAAATCAGAAGAGGGACTCCATAATTATTAAAATATTTCAATCGCTATAATTTTTTAAACAATAAAATTAGTTCTTTTGTAGCTTTTTTCGAACAATGAAACTCATTAAATAGGAATACTATCGTGAACTTTACATGCAATTATTTATACGATGAATACTCATACATAATTTGTGCCTAATATTACCTAAAAACAGACAAAATTGAGGAGTGTAATGCTTAGTTTTGGGAACATTCATAGTTCATACTAATTTCCCATGTGCTGCTGCTTCGAATTTCTACTGATTTTTAATTTGCACACCTATTATTGATTTTCAATTGTCTATATTATTGTTCTACTCGTACAAAGAAATTAATCTCGCCGATAATAATACAAATTTATGTATCTCCTCTAAACTATGAATTTATCAACTTCATCTGCAAAAAGATACCATTCGGACGCATTGATAAATAGAAAAATTCCATTATTATAAGAATGACTAATTTAGTAGATAACTACTATCTCGTCCAAAATACGAGTACCTGTATGTACTGAAATTGTCTTATCAAGTTATCGCGTTGAATTTCTTATTTGTAATTTGTTAAATAGGAAGTAAAACATTAATATTATGAAAATTGTGTTGAAAGGGTGGATATATCTACTTTCAATAAAAGAGGAACCCGAAAATAGACGGATTATATTTTATGACAAGTAGTATAGCATAGAAATCAATAGAAAAGATTCATTTTATGTTACTATTTGAAGCAAGATTCATTTGTCGTTTACTTTGTTTACTTGTTGATTTTGTTCGACTGATTATCGGCGTGTACTTATCAGTTTTTCTGTGGGAAAAAATAACTTATCAAGACTTTTGGGAGGTTTTAAAGAACAAATCGTTTTGACTTCTAAATTTTACTACAGGATCAAACGAAGTGCGTATAATAGAACTCAAACAATACTTTTTGTACATAAACATAAACTCTACGCACATATTCATTTGGTATTTTTGGGTAGACAGACCTACGCTCATGCCAGAAGGGTTTTGTACTCAACTTATAAAATGCAGTCACCAGCAACGAATAAAATCAAGGAACATGTCAAAGACGATTTTATTGGAGAAAATGTGAAATTCGAAGATCATACTATTATTAACAAAGTTGAACGAATTTTGACTTCTGAGGTTTTTGTTATTGTTATACTCATAAATATCTCCCTTGATAATTTTTCCAGATTTTTTAGATCACAGGTGTTCATTCGCGAGGGAGGAAACACATTTTTCATGTATTCCACCCCATGTGCCCCCACTGAAGCAAAACAAAAACTGTCAGTTCAAGAACTGCTTTGAAAAGCTCTCATAAAGAACTTTCACTTGATACACATATCGGCTACCTTTGATGATTTTTTTTCAGGGGCCACACCCTTGTACTGTAATCATCGATTCATGGCCAATTTTTTCGAATCCTAGAATGGTTACAAAGCCCTTTTCCGAGGAGCTCTCTCCTGCTTCCTTGTTTTACCAATGAGTATTAATTGTAGATACTCATCTTCAGTCATTCATTAAATTGAATCAAGTGTTCAAAGCATGCACCTTAAACGTTGAAGTTGGGTAAAAATAACTCAAAATTATTCAATCTTCGCATTTAAAACAGCCGCCATTTTGTTTTACGACTACTGACTCCACTAGCCACCGATTCCCAAAGATATTCATGATACGTATCATTCCTGAAATTTTCATGCAAATCCTAGCAAAGCCGTAGTGTCTGAGTCGGTAAAAAGCGCATATTGTTCCATAGCCGTATGTTTCCATAGTAATACAGCGCGTATTGTTCCATAATAATACAGGAAAATTCAAATCATTATAATTTCGTTAAATACTATTTGATCTTTATGAAAGTTTCAGGACAGATTAATCTTATAAATAGTCTTCTGTGTGCTGACTTTTATTGAATTTAAGGGTACGGTTAAGATTTTATTCAAGAAAACATACAATCGATAAATCATACTATTACTAACAAAGTTGAGTGAATTTCGACTTCTCATGTATTTGTTGTTATTTTGCTCACAAAGGCCTACATTCATGATTTTCTTCAGATTTTTTAGATGAAAGGTGTCCAATCGCGAGGGGGGTACGCGAAAAGTTCGTACATTTGTACATTGAGACCTTTCCAATGACACCCTACTCGACTAGCAATGGTGAAAAAAATTTTTAAAGGGTCACCTCCCTATATGGAGAAACCCCCCTTAAATCCCTTTGAAAAAATTTTCCACCCCAAAACTTTCAAGAAATCACCACTTCTGACCTTTCCACAAAGTTTCATGGGTGTAGCTGTTATAGTTTCGGAGAAAAAGTGCTGTGACATACAGACGGACGGACGGACAGACGGACACAGGCCGTGATTGCAATAGGGTTTTGTATTTCAGTACAAAACCCTAAAAATTATATAGATATATTATATATCACAAACGAAAATGCTTTCGAGCTTGCACTAAAGTGTGTAGCAACGCAAAAGCAGATTTCTGTGATTGTGCTTCAAAAAGGATGGGTGACATTGGAAGAAATCCTAGGCTGGACATTTCTGCATTTGGTTAGATATGGAAAAAAACGCCTGCGATCAAGTACAACGGATACGAATAGATGGATCAGGCATCCATATTATCCGAGTTCGCTGTAATTTGATCGGTGTAAAGAGACGGGTTTCATACCATCAAAAGCTTTTCTTTATTTTGATGCAAAAGGTCTTATCGTTGACGGACATGAGGTACCTGTGATATACCACATGTGCAGAAGGAACAGCGGCAAGCAACATTTATACCATAACAACATTGACAGCCAAATAGTGGCGGTATTCGGTGGATGCGCATTACAGAAAAAGAGCCCCAGCAGTACAGGGGATGGAAAAGAATGTAAGGGGACATATGATTTGGAATTTCTGGTCTTCCTACTATGGTCAGACAAAATACGCTGTGCCTTTTATTATATGGATAAATTGTGACTCGATTCTAACTTTAAGGATTTGGTAAAACAATTTTACAAAACACTACTAAAATCGTGACTAGTCTATCTGTCTGTAAGACACAGCAAGTTTTCTTGGAAACTATAAGAGCTGCAAACACAAAATTTTGTGGACAGGTAAAACGTGATGCTGTCTCTAAAGTTCTGATTTAAAAAAATGTATAACGGGTATCCAATATGGGAATCAAATGAATGGTCTTGGTGTGAACTTCTAAGATTAAGTGTCAAAATCGGGATGACAGAGATGAGGGGCACAAAGGGAATCAAAATTTGTAAAAAAAATGTTTTGCCCTCTCAGAGATCTCTCGTCGAAAGAGAGGGGGAACATTTTTTCATAGTACCTATGCACCTCCTCACAGTTCTACTTCTAAATTGAAGGCCGTTTGAGTTTTGGATGACTATTCGAAATGAACGGTCATGACACGTTCTTATTAGGGTATTGATATATTTTTTAAGAAAAGGTAACCAATATGGGTATCAAAGAAAGTCTTGATGAGAGGTCTTAAACTAGAAGCATTTGCTTGGAGGGGTGCCGAACGAGAAATTTGTGACTCCCCCCTCGCGATTCTTTGGACAGAAAAATCTGAGAAAAATTGGGAAAGTAGGTCTTTATGAGTAAAGGGGCAACAAATAACGCAGAAGTCAAAACTTCATCAAATTTGTTAATAATAGTACATTTTGCGAATTTCACGTTTCCATCTATAAAATCGACAGGTGACCCTTAAATTTGCCTAAAATCTTTATCTAATTTTTTTTTTATGTAAAATGCATGTTTTCTGAAAGTTTCATAATAATTGAGCCATAAACAGATAAGTTATAGACGATTGAAAATTTATCAAATACAACAACAATTACACGTGATACTGTTTAAATATAAAAACCACAGATGTGTAAGGATTTTGATAAAAGTTTTAGAAATATTTTGTAACATTGATATGTTATCATGACTACTCAAGCACTGAGGTCAGTACACTGAAAATAAAATCGCGGGAAATCAAACAACCCTTCCTGAAACTCGACAGTGAAGCAAAACTAGTAGGGCTACAAATCAATGAAAATAAAACAAAGCTCATGACGCAGTCGAGGAAAAATACCCCAAATACACAAAATATATCACTTTGTAGGAGTATGAGCCAAATTTTGATATTCGGAGAACGTTCTTTGAATTTCGAATTATTTTGCAATACCCTTCTGGCAGGAGCACTAATTCTACAACTTTCAAAAAATTAAAATACATATGGGTGACTGGAAGAAGAGGTTTTTTGAAACCGTAGAGCGTACGTTAAAATACTGTCATGCCACCAGCACATACAGGTTGAGGAGAGCTCAATTGTCGTTCACGTCAGAGACATCAGCCGGAAAGAACGCATAATAACGCGAATACATGAAAGAAGTGCGTCCTTTCAAACGAAGAGGCAAAATATATGAAGGAGCTCCAAAGGGCATTGAAGTTCAAAAGTATTTATCAAGAAGAATTGAATAAAGCACGACATTTGTACTGGGTTTTGTAAACTCGTACTGACCTAAAAGTGAGTGACATAACGAATGTTTTAAATTCATTTTACATGAAGCCAATCGTAAAAATCTGATCGAATGGCCACAGTTTTAAGCTGCGTAGAGATTGTTTAACTTTTTCAATTTTTAAAACTTGATATGTCTTATTAATGCGATGAAAGATAAGGCGAGTGCAGTAAAAATTCATTAATGATTAGTTCAAAAAATTGGTCAGAAAATATTGTGCTGGATAGAACTCAATTTCCGAAGACTTATTCTGAAGGCCTTAAAGAACGAAGTAACATAAATAGGTAATATAAAACGGCTCCATTGTTGTTTAAATTGACAATATTTGATGATTGGTGAAAGCTTTACAAGAAATTGACGGCTTTCTAGACCATGCACGTTAGATTCACGTAAGTTTTAAGTAGCGGGTCAGTGGAAGTTTTGAAGAGAGTGAATCCTGCCTGCTTCACGCTGTTAAAATTGTGAAAGATCTTTTACGAATGATGGGGCATTAAATGCCGGGAAATGCCAACTGTATTTCTACCGACGGTTCTACTACCAAACCCACATACACCACTTGGTGGAGATACATGGAAACTTTTACTTATTGTAAAAGGCTGGCGTTAAAAATGAGTCTTCCACAACTGATAAAAAATCAATAGTAATAACAATGCCGCTGGAACGGAAGCGGGGTAACGGGCTAACTCCCCGTCCCTGGGAATTGTTTTGAAACCGGCAACAGAGCCTTGGAATGGATCGGACCAATGGGAACGGCCTCGCAACCGAAAAAAAGGTCATGGCATTGGATCCTGGAATGCCAGATCATTGAACAATTCTGGCGCTATCAGGGAGCTTTTAGAACAAGCCAGAACGATTGCGTGTGATCGCATAAA
Organism: Odontomyia ornata; assembly: GCA_963969285.1. Taxonomy (NCBI): domain Eukaryota; kingdom Metazoa; phylum Arthropoda; class Insecta; order Diptera; family Stratiomyidae; genus Odontomyia; species Odontomyia ornata. The sequence goes on along the minus strand of OZ017738.1, from coordinate 373,409,525 downwards.
TGCAAAATTCTTCAAAATTTGGCTGATAAGCAGATATGACCCGAAAGCAGCTCGAAGAAATGAAAGAAACGTTCAACAACTAGGAGAACAGGCGAAAGCAACAAACCTAAAACTGTTCTCACTTTGCAACAAGTGTTTTTGCGGAAAATTTAGCTGTATTAGTGAAGCGACTTTTACAAAAAATCGGGTTTTTTCAATTAAAATGTTTAGTTACTTACTTCAATATATTTTCATTTAGTGTTATTATAAAATCCACCATAATTATCTAAGATGTTATGACGGTGGCGCTATTTAAATACGTTTTGTTTATGTGAGCATATTTTTATGTGGGCGTATTTTCCGCCGCATGCGCTATCGATTCACTGCAAAATGTATGGAATTTGACATGTGTATATCACCTCCGCCCACTCTCCGCGTCCAAATGCAAAATTTCGGAATTCACATACGGGGTCTTACACGGTATCATTTACTCCCTCTCTTTCGCTCTAGATGCACAATCACCTGAAAAGCCTTCTCGGCTCATGAACACAAACGATACAAAAATAATTCTAAGTCCTTTTAATGATTAGGTTGGCAATGAGCAATCTCATCGGGGAACGACTGGAGGATATAGCCTCCATGACTAAACCAATGACAACGGCCACTGCCTGATTGACTTTGCATGTAGCAGCAATCTAGTCATAGGCTCAACTTATTTCCCACACCGGCGCATACTTAAAATGACTAGGCATCATTGGATTGTAAAACTCACAACCAGATCGATCATGCTCTGATCCAACAAAGATGGGTTTCGAGCATACTTGATATGCGTACATAGTGAGGAGCCAATTGTAACTCGGACCATTACTTGATCAAATCAACGTATTGTTGCGGAGCACTGTCTGTGCATTTGGTCATCCTAATGTTTTATGTCACCTTTAAATTGTTTCAATATCTATAAATTACGACCAGCATGAGAATTATTATCTTTTGTTTTTTTTTGCTATTCAACATTGCATTTATTTCTTCTATTAATCTATTGGATATTTGCTCAATGGAGGATGATATATGGGCGAATGGACTAGCATGCGCTCTGGTCAAATATAAATATTAGATCTTCTCCTCCAAAACGTGCCGCGATGGGTTTGGGTGCTGATCTGGTGTCTTTATGTGAGGTCTTAAGTTCGGTCCCCCCATGGTGAGACTGACTTATATCTGACCCAGCTTTTAAGCGGGCATGGGTGTTTTCAGTCTTACCTGCACAAGATCGGTAAGTCACGGTTTCCCGACTGCCGGTTTTGCCCAGGAGAGGAGAACAACGCCTGTCACACATTTTTTGCGTGTACAAAATGGGTCAGGCTGCGAAGGGAACTCTACAGGGAGACGGGAGAGCTCACCCCGGATAATATAGTTGCGGTGATGCTCGAATCGGTTGACAAATGGAACCAGTGTAATGTTTTTCTACCTTCAACTCGACGCGGAACCGACCTCTCATCGGTTCTAGACGTTAAGTCTGAGTAGTGCCAACGGATGGTACCAACAGGTCAACCAATCCGTGCACCGTAACCCATTCATGCGGTGACTGCTTGTCGGCCAGCTAGTTCGGAGAGGATTTCGGTCGCGGGTCTCCGAATGGATTACGCTCAATTACAATATTTCAGTCACCTGAACTTGCCCGTTTTCCAAACGCGTCAACAATTACTCATCCAGAACGAGAAACCTACATTACGTTAGTTCTGGATGCGATCTTTCCACAGATCTCAAATCAAAAAAAACGCTACAAAATCCCATAGGCGCGTTACCGATTCACCGACGCGGTACCGAAAAATAGGCTACTCGAACTTAAATCGAAGGAAGCTACTCTAAGGAAATGACGAAACAAACAAAGGTACCGCGTACCGCGCGCGACGCGAAACCGACTTCAGCGGATTTGCAGAAACCCTACCCTCGCGACGGCATACTTACCCTACACTCTCTGTTCCCACTGAAAAAGAAGAGTCACTGAAAAGGAAAGTCGTGGGTTAACTTAGCAATTCATGTTATTTTTATTACCTTAAATACCGAAAATATGCCAGTTTTCGTATATACATCTAATATTATCATATTAGTTCATATAACTCAATAAAACTATCCTTAAATTCAGGAAAATATTACTTCATATTTTTATCTTTATAATTGCAATTATATTTTTTTAATTTTTATCAATCAATTGATAACTTTCTATCCCAAATCACGCAATTTCATGTGAACTTTACACGGCATCTGCCAAATTTAAACAAAGCGTGATGTATAATTACGCGTGTAAACAGGCAATAACAATAACACTTCACATGGGTGTATCATGATTAATTTCTACTTTTATAGTTTCCCACAAATAATTTATAGGTATTTCGCTAGCCTTTACGTTTGATTTTTAACCTTACATACTTGTAATTAAAATTAGAACAATTTTGAAGATGAAGGCTCTATTTTGCCACTTCTGTCTTTATGCGAAATAGAAAAGTGAGGATCACAATTTACATTTACAATTTACATTTGAATATACCAATCTTTTTATAGTTTTTTTTTTTTTTTTAGTATGAATAGGGGAATCCGTTATACATTTTGTTTGATACCACGAATGGTAAAGTATTCTTCTTGTATGAAATTTTTTTTTTTTTTTTTTTTATATCAGAGTTTTGGTTTAAATTAATTGTTCATTCAGCAACTTATTTCTGAATAAAATAAAAAAAAATAAAATAAACGACGTGCAAATACCTGAAGGTAAACAACCTGTCTTCGTAGATCGGCATCACTAAAATCGGTATAGGAGAATTTAATTTATCACAAATAATATCTTCGGGTGGTTGTTGTGACCGTGACATTAAAATATTCGTTGATTGGAATAAGCCGCCAAACATAGACGATATGATTGAATCTTCTCTTCTTATTTCCTTTCCATTTGTATTTTGAATTTGTGATGATTTACGTTCTGGTGAATTAATAGCTGTTCCGCACTTATCCTCCTGTTCGTAAGCTGTACAAATGCTATCCGTAACAGAACCCGACGAACTGCTTTCGGTTAAACTGATATGCCCTAAAGAAGTTTTCGTTTCACCACCTGGTGTTACTGCATTACTACTTTCTAACGCCTGCTGCACCTCTGGAGCTTTTGTTATCTCCACATGGATTTCTGGTGCAGTATTCTTAATGGCAACTGATGTTATGCAAGGAGCATTGTTGTAACTACTATCCTCTATGGTATCAAGGGACGGTACTCTGGAGATACGACGTTCTTCGGATGTTTTTCGGCTTTGATAAGCATGCTCCAGAACTTCAATGCTACTTTGACTGGGATTACTTAAAATTTCGATATCACTTTCACCGTTTTTACTGAAATTGAAATCAATATCACGATCAGGTGTCGAACTACCCGCGACACTTTGATTTGAATCAAACGATTTTTCTGATTGAGTAATTTTTAAACACGATGATGATTCGTTTAACGATCCAGCTGAACCTATACTGCTATGTGAAGCACTTTCTTCAATTACATATTTCTCACCCGCACTTTGTTGTCCGGTTGCACTGGATTGGGTTGCAGTAGCTGTTGTTTGTGTTGTAGAGGATAAATTACTAGTTGGTACTGTATTTAAAGTTGAAATATTGCTAGCTATGACCGGAAGTTCCTCGTATTTTGGCAGCGAACCTTTTGTCGATGAACTAAGCTTTTCGTGAAGTTCAACAACGAAAATACTAGAGCATTCGGGACAAGTAACGTCAACGCTTGATTTCTTGTATGTATTCTCACGAGAAAATTGAGTTGAGCATTTTACACATTTATACAAGGTTTGATTCATTTCACTTAGAAGTCGCTTGGAAAGAATTCCACGAAGATATTTCTCTAATTCCTGACATAATCCTTCTTCAACCGTAAAGATTCGTTCTTTCTTGTCCTTTTTCACTGTGTCGAAATTTATCCGAATTGTGTCTGCTTTCACTCTTTCATAACTTTCTAGTATTTTTATACTCCATTTTGTTTTCGTCCTTCGAGTTAATATATCTCGCTATTTTATATAGGCATCAGAAACAGCTAAAAACACTTCCTCGCTATAGTTCGATTGGTGAACAATATACGTCACTTCATTTTCATCGGGTTTTTTACTCCGTTAACAATAACATTCGCTAATGTTGTCCAAGCTTGTATATTCGGACGTATTTTCGTGGGAACTGGAAGAAGGTGCGGGGTCGACGGCTTCGGCGGGACTGGTATTCTTCTCTTTGGTTATTTTAGCAGAAGTGTCCCCGGTATTTTCAGTATCGCTGGTTTCGATTCAGTTCACACTGCCTTCCGCTGCAGACCAGACAAAATATTGCTAACCTTTCTATTTAGTTATTAACTAAACTAACCTCTTTCCTAATGTTTCTGCTCCGGTGAATGTCACTGCCTCACGAATAACGTTTTCCAAAAACTCTTTAAGCACACCACGCGTTTCTTCACAGATTAAACAGGGAATACGTTTCACTCCACCACGTCGCGCCAAACGACGTATAGCTGGTTTTGTAATACCTTGGATATTATCACGAAGAACTTTACGATGACGTTTAGCGCCTCCATGTGGCTGTCAAAATTTCCGGTTGTCACCTCGGACAAAACATATGTGCGTGGAATGGCACTTCATATGGCGGAAATGTGCTTCTTCAGATGTCGCCAGTGGCATAGTTTTCTCGATGGCCACGGTGGAGGGGCATTTCCAGATGGCTATGTCTCGAAATGTGCCGGGGTTGGATTAATTCTATATTTCGAATATTTATATCCACGGATCTAAATATTTGGACAGAAAAAAAAATATTTTCTGCACAACGATATCCGCACAACAGATGAAGTCCGCTGGCACTTCGAGGACATATCCATCTGGCAGGTTACAAGGGTTCGGGATCGAAATCGCTTCGATTCCTGGGCGTAGGCGTCACATTACACATTCCCCCCCCCAAAATCGAAGTAATTACGATCCCGTCTCCTTGGTAAAAGGTCTTGGTTAGGGACGTGGCGGGTCGAAGATCCGTTTCGAAGGATAGGCTACAACCCTGTTCGTGAAGACTCGGCAGTGACTATATAGTAGGAAGTCAGGTGTTATTCGGAGGCCTTCGTCTAGGCAGAGATTTGGGATAAGCCAAGGTTTCTCGTGGGAATTAGTTGCACTTCATCGTCTAAGGTCTTTTGCGTGGTAAATTCCCAGGGTCTTACCAGTCATGTCCGCGATGAGGTACCGGGTGGGGCTTATGACTTGTATGACTCGACACTTCACGAATTTCTTGTCTAGTTTGGCATTGTAATGGCGGGTGGCATCGCTCTGTCGGAAGTTTCGACGATATATTTCGTCGCCGGCCTTAAAGCCAGAAGGATGAGATCGCAAGTTGTACCGCTCCTCTCCCATCCGTCTACTTTCTTCAATCTTCTCCCGCAGTTGATCTCGCAGAAGTTGGAGCTTTTCGTGCGGTTCTAGAACCACGATTGGGTCCTCTAGCGATTTCAGCTGCCGCAATAGCCGGTAAGCGCTCCCATGACAGATCATATACTGGCCGAACACTGCAAAATACGGCGAAATGCCGGTCGTGGCGTGGTACGACGAGCGCAGTGCACTAGTGATGGCGGACAATTTGCGATCCCAGTCCCTCTGATTCGGGTGGACATAGGCGCGAATGGCCGCTATGAGCGTACGATTCAGTCGTTCGGATGCGTTGGCTTGTGGTGAATAGACGGCAGTTCGTTGGTGGATGATGCCGTATTTGGACATTAGGTCTCGGAACTTGCTGGAGGTGAACTGGACCCCATTGTCGGAGACAAGTTTCTCCGGAACTCCAAACATGTGAAAGACTCGGTTCTCCAAAAAGCTGATTATTGGTCCAGTGTGCATGTTACGTAGTGGTTCTATGATAGGGAATTTGGAGAGCTGGTCCAGGACCACGACAGCTCCCGTGTGACCAGAAGCAGATCGAGGGTAAGGACCGATAAGATCAATGTACAAGCGCTGGAACACGCGTTCGGGGACCTCAACCTTACCCATGGGTGGCCGAAGGATGGTGTTGGGCGCTTTAGTGCACTTGCATAGCTCACAAGAGGCTACGTACGCTTTTATCTGTTGTGCCATCTTAGGCCAAAAGAAACAGGTTTTCAACCGCCTAAGTGTACGACCGTATCCGCCGTGCGCACTTGATGGGTGGTCATGAGCCCGCCTGATAAGATCAGTGGTTAATTCTTCGGGCACCCACAACTTCCACTGTTCTTCTTCTTGTATGGGATCTCCGGAGGCGTGTCCCATCCGTTTGTAAATAAATCCATCCGTCAACCGCAGTTCAGGAAGCTGGGACAGTTGATTCTGGATAGTGTGAATCAGTTGGGTGTAGCTGGCTGACTTGAAGGCAGGGTGGTCCAGATCGATCAATTGGGGGCTGTCGTCCTCTTGGACCAACTCGGCTCCTTCAGGGGCGAACATTCTGGATAGGGTGTCGGGGACTACATGCTGGCTTCCTTTTCGGTGGCGAATTGTGAAGTCAAATGCCTGGAGTTTCAGTGCCCACCTGGCCAATCTGCCGTTGAGATCAGTCTGGCTCATTAGCCATTTCAGAGAAGCGTGATCCGTAACGATTTCAAAGGTGTGTCCCTCCACATAGGCTCGGAAGCGTTTCACTGCCAACACCGCGGCTAAACATTCTTGCTCGGAGACCGTGTAATTTCGCTGGGCTGGGTTCAGCTTGTGAGACATGAAGGCTATAGGTCTCTCCTCGCCGTCTTGTGCAACCTGGACTAAGACTGCTCCCACCCCATGTTGACTCGCGTCACAATGGATTGAGAACGGTTGGTCAAAGTCCGGGCTGTGCAGTACGGGGGCCGTAGTCAGACTCTTCTTTAGCTCTTCAAAGGCTCGCAAGCTGGGCTCTTCCCAGACGAATTTACGTCCCTTACGCAGCATGTCGGTCAAAGGAGTGGTAATGGTGGCATAGTCACGTACAAAACGCTGGTACCATCCGCATAAGCCTAAGAATCGGCGTAACTGTTTGGTGGTCTTGGGTAATGGAAAAACGTCAATCGCTTGAGTCTTTTCCGGATCGGTCTTGATATGCCCATGCCCAATGATGTGACCTAAATACTTCACCTCCGTCATCACGAACTGGCTCTTCCTTATGTTGATGGTTAATCTTGCCCTCCGGATGTGTAGAGCCACCTCCTGAAGCAGGTCGATGTGTTCGTCAAAGGTCTCGGTTATAAGCAGCAGATCGTCCAAGTAAACGAAAACTTGGTGCCGCAAATGAGGTGGTATCACCTTATCCATAAGGCGCGTCATTGTTTGGGGGGCATTACACAATCCGAATGGCATGGTCACGAATTGATATAAGGGCCGGCCTGGGACTGTGAAGGCTGTTTTCTCCTTTGAACCGGGGTCTAAAGGAATTTGCCAGAAGGCGTCCTTGAGGTCTAAGCTCGTGATGAAATGGGCTTTAGGCAATCGACTCAAAATGCCTTCGATCAACGGTAGAGGATATGCGTCCTTGACTGTGACGGCGTTCAAGCGTCTGGCATCTAAGCATAACCGGACCTTGTTCGGCTTGACAACTAAGGTGACTGGGGAAGCCCACGCGCTCTGTGATTCTTCGATTACGCCTAATGATAGCATTCGATCCACTTCGGCATATAACGATTTTTCCTTCGCCGGAGATATGGCGAAATGTCTCTGTTTTATGGGTTTAGCGTCCCCCACATCTATAGTGTGGAACACCAGGGCAGTCCGCCCGAGACCTTCTTTCTCGTGCGATGGAAAAGCCGATATAGCCGAGTCGAGACGCAGTTGCTGAGTTACATCCAGTGTATGCCGTAGTAAGTTAGTGGGTTGAGATTGGTCAGGAACGGTGGTGACGGACTCCAGGGTCGAACCGGAAAATAGTGCCGGGGCCAAGTTAAATTTTCGAACGAAATCCACTCCTAGGTAAAGATTCTGGGTTAACTGAGGTATAATGAAAAATTCCATAGGTTTAGTTACCCCTTTAAAGGTGACATCCGTCATAATTTTTCCCACTACAGAGTGACGAGTTCCGTCCGCCGTGCTTAACCAGGAGGTGAAATGACGGATTTGGTCCGCGTGCTTGGCCAGTACCTCCCCTGCAAACTCGGCAGAGATGCAATTCACACTGGCTCCCGTATCGACTAAGCCTGATACTCGTTTTTGCAGGAGGTGTACTGACGCATATGGCCGGACATCCTCCCTCAATAATTCGTCTAAGTATATGTCCTTCAACCTTTTTCTCGACTGCCTGACTTTTCTCCAGAAGCTCCGCATCCGACGCGTGGCTCGCTTGCTTCGCGGTGGGACAGTTGTGGCCAATTCCTCATGGAAGATGCGCTGTCGAGTAGCCAAATAATTCCGCAACCTGACATGAAAAGGTTTTACATGCCAAGGAACCTTCGTCTCGCTATCATTTCCCTGCGCATTGGCCTCGGCGAAGGACGGCGTCGGTTGTGGAACTTCGGGAGAACTGTGTTTAGCGGTGCGAGTCAGCAGAGTTGGAGTCATGTTGGGAGCTGGGTCATAGCTGGTGATGGGGTCTGGATTGGTTCGTCCGGGGTCTAGGAGTGCCGACGGGTGGTCGCGGCACTCGGTGGCAAGTTTTTTCGCCCTTTGCAATTTGCACAGTCAGGTGCGTATGTGTCGGCCTTCCCGCAGCGGTAGCAGAAAAGCGTCGGCTCCGCTGGACATGCGTAGAACCGATGTCCCGGTTGTCGGCAGTTCCAACAGACCGTCGGGCTTGTAAGTGCTTCAAGGGAGGGTCGCTCAATCAATGCTGGGTCCTCAAGCTCCGGTGGTGCTCCGCTCCTCGGTACTGGTACTGGATCAGCAAGCAGGTGGTCCGCTGCCATCAACTCCGCGGTGTGATGATTTCGGGGATTTGGTCCCGTTATGCGAGGTTGTGGGCGGAAGGTACCTCGTCGCTCATCCAAGTGTTCTTGTCTACGCGCATGGAGGCGCAATCCCTGTATGGTGTTGATGGGAAAATGTAGCAGGCTGTTCTGGAGATCCCAGCGCATGTTCTCTCTGATAATTTCTACTAATTCGTCCTCGGGCATGGTATTTCGCAGGCGAGTGCTCAATCTCACTATACTGGTGTAGTACTGGTCGAACGGTTCGTGAGCGCCTTGTTTCCGTTTCTTTATTTGCTCTCTTAGCTCTCTCTCAGTGAAGCCATCCTCAAATCGATTGCGGAAGGCTGCACTGAAAGAGTGCCAAGTGGGACGTGGCGTTGACTCTTTAAAGCTCCAGTACCAGTCGGCAGCGTCGCCGCTGAACAAAAGATGTGCATGCCGGAGGAAGGCCGAGGAATCCCCTCCCAGGGTGCTGGATACCAACGCCTGAATCCGGAAAAGGAACCGGTCCGCCGATATCATATCGTTGAACCCTGTAAAGTTCAGGCGCCAACTCTCCATGATACGAGGCGTCGGGTCTCGAAAAGGTGCCAATGCGTTCCCGGGGGGAATCACATCCTCGATTGACCTGTGGTACTGAACTGCCTCGGGGGCTGGAGGTACCAACGGAGGTCCGGTACTGTGTCGCGGTCTGTATTCGGGAGCTCTGGGATCCATTCCCGAGTTCCTTGGGGGTGGGACCCATTGCTCGGATTGTCGGGAGTGGGGCATCGCCACACTGGGATTTGGCTCCCAGCCAAGCGGAGTTCTCACGCGGCTGGGTGGTTGGCTCAACGGGAGGTTCTGGATCCTTCCCTCCAGGTTGCCAATCCTCTCCGACATATCCCTCATCAACGCCACGAGGGTGTCAATGGAGTGGGCGGAAGGCATGGTTGTCACCTCGGACACGACACTTGCAGCCGGAACTTCACCGCCTACTGCTCCTTGCAGGTCTAAGAGTGGTTGTGACGGCTCGGCTTCTGGAGCTCCTTTCGCCACTGCTCCACGCGTTGGTAGGGGCGTTCCGAGGGGGACGTCTAGGGCAGACCGATCTATGGGTCGCCGGCATAAGGGACACAGTTCTGACGTGAGGAGGAGCTGTTGTACACAGGCACGATGGAATAAATGTCCACAATCCAATCGCACGCTGTGTACGCCCTCCACTACGTCCTCGAAACAGATTCCACAGTTCGCGGGTTGGACCGTTTTGGACCGTGTCCATCGCTTTTCTGGGGTCCGCTTCGTTGCCATTATCGTGTGGGTTTAATGTGGTGCTAATATGGCTGGAAAAATTAAAATATATAAAATATAATACTTATTACTATACCCCTAATATATAAATACAAAAGCTTAATCTTAGTTTAGTGGCCGATAGTGGCGAGCTATTTATACTGGATGAGAAGAAAAAAAAAGATTTATTTGATACCCTTTCCTTTTCAGTGGTCGACTCCTCCAACGGGAAAAGAGAGTGCGTGGTATTCTGCCGAAGAAAGGGTGCTTTCGGTCGATTTACAAAATTTATATCCCCTAAACCCACATACATTACAAAAAACCGTCTCTAAACTACGTTAAAGTGACTCGACGAGACAAGTGGTAGAGCTACCGTAACGACTTTGTACGCGGTCAAAATTCCCGACGCGTAGAAGCATTCCGGGCTTCGCAACTCCAGCATACGCCATCGAACGTTGAACCGATACCACTCGTCTAACACGCATAAGAAATAGTTAGAATCCTTCCGCGACATAAAGGCAAGGTAGCCTTCTATTTTCTTGAGAGTCCATGCTGATAGGTAAACCCATCAGACTGGCAGTTCCATCAAGAAAATAGAAGGTCCTTACAGGGGTTAACCTGGGACAACACATCGGAAGGATTCTGTCGCAAAAAAAAAAATCAAACAAAGGAGAGCGGAAGCTACAACTCACGTGAAGCGACTTCTAGTGTGTATCACACAATTCCACTGCTCCTGATAGTGGGACTCGAGTACCAAAGTACCTTACATCCTCCGTAAAGGACCAACTCGTCAGAAGACGCGAAGTTCTTTCCCCCTTAGGATGTTTTGGGCCCCACGTTGGGCGCCATTTGTAATGTTTTTCTACCTTCAACTCGACGCGGAACCGACCTCTCATCGGTTCTAGACGTTAAGTCTGAGTAGTGCCAACGGATGGTACCAACAGGTCAACCAATCCGTGCACCGTAACCCATTCATGCGGTGACTGCTTGTCGGCCAGCTAGTTCGGAGAGGATTTCGGTCGCGGGTCTCCGAATGGATTACGCTCAATTACAATATTTCAGTCACCTGAACTTGCCCGTTTTCCAAACGCGTCAACAATTACTCATCCAGAACGAGAAACCTACATTACGTTAGTTCTGGATGCGATCTTTCCACAGATCTCAAATCAAAAAAAACGCTACAAAATCCCATAGGCGCGTTACCGATTCACCGACGCGGTACCGAAAAATAGGCTACTCGAACTTAAATCGAAGGAAGCTACTCTAAGGAAATGACGAAACAAACAAAGGTACCGCGTACCGCGCGCGACGCGAAACCGACTTCAGCGGATTTGCAGAAACCCTACCCTCGCGACGGCATACTTACCCTACACTCTCTGTTCCCACTGAAAAAGAAGAGTCACTGAAAAGGAAAGTCGTGGGTTAACTTAGCAATTCATGTTATTTTTATTACCTTAAATACCGAAAATATGCCAGTTTTCGTATATACATCTAATATTATCATATTAGTTCATATAACTCAATAAAACTATCCTTAAATTCAGGAAAATATTACTTCATATTTTTATCTTTATAATTGCAATTATATTTTTTTAATTTTTATCAATCAATTGATAACTTTCTATCCCAAATCACGCAATTTCATGTGAACTTTACACGGCATCTGCCAAATTTAAACAAAGCGTGATGTATAATTACGCGTGTAAACAGGCAATAACAATAACACTTCACATGGGTGTATCATGATTAATTTCTACTTTTATAGTTTCCCACAAATAATTTATAGGTATTTCGCTAGCCTTTACGTTTGATTTTTAACCTTACATACTTGTAATTAAAATTAGAACAATTTTGAAGATGAAGGCTCTATTTTGCCACTTCTGTCTTTATGCGAAATAGAAAAGTGAGGATCACAATTTACATTTACAATTTACATTTGAATATACCAATCTTTTTATAGTTTTTTTTTTTTTTTAGTATGAATAGGGGAATCCGTTATACATTTTGTTTGATACCACGAATGGTAAAGTATTCTTCTTGTATGAAATTTTTTTTTTTTTTTTTTTTATATCAGAGTTTTGGTTTAAATTAATTGTTCATTCAGCAACTTATTTCTGAATAAAATAAAAAAAAATAAAATAAACGACGTGCAAATACCTGAAGGTAAACAACCTGTCTTCGTAGATCGGCATCACTAAAATCGGTATAGGAGAATTTAATTTATCACAAATAATATCTTCGGGTGGTTGTTGTGACCGTGACATTAAAATATTCGTTGATTGGAATAAGCCGCCAAACATAGACGATATGATTGAATCTTCTCTTCTTATTTCCTTTCCATTTGTATTTTGAATTTGTGATGATTTACGTTCTGGTGAATTAATAGCTGTTCCGCACTTATCCTCCTGTTCGTAAGCTGTACAAATGCTATCCGTAACAGAACCCGACGAACTGCTTTCGGTTAAACTGATATGCCCTAAAGAAGTTTTCGTTTCACCACCTGGTGTTACTGCATTACTACTTTCTAACGCCTGCTGCACCTCTGGAGCTTTTGTTATCTCCACATGGATTTCTGGTGCAGTATTCTTAATGGCAACTGATGTTATGCAAGGAGCATTGTTGTAACTACTATCCTCTATGGTATCAAGGGACGGTACTCTGGAGATACGACGTTCTTCGGATGTTTTTCGGCTTTGATAAGCATGCTCCAGAACTTCAATGCTACTTTGACTGGGATTACTTAAAATTTCGATATCACTTTCACCGTTTTTACTGAAATTGAAATCAATATCACGATCAGGTGTCGAACTACCCGCGACACTTTGATTTGAATCAAACGATTTTTCTGATTGAGTAATTTTTAAACACGATGATGATTCGTTTAACGATCCAGCTGAACCTATACTGCTATGTGAAGCACTTTCTTCAATTACATATTTCTCACCCGCACTTTGTTGTCCGGTTGCACTGGATTGGGTTGCAGTAGCTGTTGTTTGTGTTGTAGAGGATAAATTACTAGTTGGTACTGTATTTAAAGTTGAAATATTGCTAGCTATGACCGGAAGTTCCTCGTATTTTGGCAGCGAACCTTTTGTCGATGAACTAAGCTTTTCGTGAAGTTCAACAACGAAAATACTAGAGCATTCGGGACAAGTAACGTCAACGCTTGATTTCTTGTATGTATTCTCACGAGAAAATTGAGTTGAGCATTTTACACATTTATACAAGGTTTGATTCATTTCACTTAGAAGTCGCTTGGAAAGAATTCCACGAAGATATTTCTCTAATTCCTGACATAATCCTTCTTCAACCGTAAAGATTCGTTCTTTCTTGTCCTTTTTCACTGTGTCGAAATTTATCCGAATTGTGTCTGCTTTCACTCTTTCATAACTTTCTAGTATTTTTATACTCCATTTTGTTTTCGTCCTTCGAGTTAATATATCTCGCTATTTTATATAGGCATCAGAAACAGCTAAAAACACTTCCTCGCTATAGTTCGATTGGTGAACAATATACGTCACTTCATTTTCATCGGGTTTTTTACTCCGTTAACAATAACATTCGCTAATGTTGTCCAAGCTTGTATATTCGGACGTATTTTCGTGGGAACTGGAAGAAGGTGCGGGGTCGACGGCTTCGGCGGGACTGGTATTCTTCTCTTTGGTTATTTTAGCAGAAGTGTCCCCGGTATTTTCAGTATCGCTGGTTTCGATTCAGTTCACACTGCCTTCCGCTGCAGACCAGACAAAATATTGCTAACCTTTCTATTTAGTTATTAACTAAACTAACCTCTTTCCTAATGTTTCTGCTCCGGTGAATGTCACTGCCTCACGAATAACGTTTTCCAAAAACTCTTTAAGCACACCACGCGTTTCTTCACAGATTAAACAGGGAATACGTTTCACTCCACCACGTCGCGCCAAACGACGTATAGCTGGTTTTGTAATACCTTGGATATTATCACGAAGAACTTTACGATGACGTTTAGCGCCTCCATGTGGCTGTCAAAATTTCCGGTTGTCACCTCGGACAAAACATATGTGCGTGGAATGGCACTTCATATGGCGGAAATGTGCTTCTTCAGATGTCGCCAGTGGCATAGTTTTCTCGATGGCCACGGTGGAGGGGCATTTCCAGATGGCTATGTCTCGAAATGTGCCGGGGTTGGATTAATTCTATATTTCGAATATTTATATCCACGGATCTAAATATTTGGACAGAAAAAAAAATATTTTCTGCACAACGATATCCGCACAACAGATGAAGTCCGCTGGCACTTCGAGGACATATCCATCTGGCAGGTTACAAGGGTTCGGGATCGAAATCGCTTCGATTCCTGGGCGTAGGCGTCACATTACACCAGGTGGCACATTATGCTCGGGCAGTCCTAAAATATAAAAGGGACTCACAGCAGCCGGGGCCGCTGGGGCTGGGGGATCGCTCTTCTGGCATTTCCTCTTCCCCTCTCCGCTCCCGCTAGAAAGGGGACTCCCCAGCTTGAAGGCACCCACGGCGTAACAAAAAGATACCTGGCCCGAAGTAATGTGTCAAACGGTTCCAGGCTGGGTTCTCAGGTTGACAGTGGAGGTGTTTAGTGGGTAGTCCAGTCGCGATGGGAGTCCTACACTCTGTGCATAAATAGCATTCACCTCCCTACCACAAAAAAAAAAGTTCGGTCCCTGGAGTCGGCATGATCATCATTTTAGTGCAGCTGCTTTTCCTTGCAGACTACTGGTGTTAAAGTCAATGTATTCTGTGAGATGAAATTGAGCGTTAACATTTGTACCTTTGTGAAAGACTGAGCTGGACTGAAACATTGGTTGTGACGTGCATCTCCACATACTTGGCATTGGCAAGGAAAACGGAACGATGTGTCGGCAGCCGGACTGGTGGCGGATTGGGATGGAAGAAAGAGTGAGTGAAGTCAGTTGGTAGCGAGGTCAAGGGTGCATAGCGAAAAGTCGTAGAGTTTTGATATGGACCTGCATAGAAGGACGTTGGAAGAGTTTGGCGTGCCACGAAAAGTTTCGCTGTGAAATTATATTTTTCTGTTTTTAAAAGCCAGCCCAAAAATAAGTCATAGCTCAGATACAAGATAAAATTATTCTATTAAGGTCGCGTCGTTGCTTCTTGCCATTGATTACGTGGAAACGTGTTAAACGTGTTGGCAAAAATAGGGAATCCTAATCGCAGAATGTTTAGCGAGAACAAGCCGAAAAGCAGAATTGCTAACGTTAAGTGAAAGTAGAAAGGCAAAGACGTGCGAAAATCTTACTAAAAATCTTTTAATCGGTGTCCGAGGCTGAAAAGTGCTCAAATTTAGCTATCGTTACCTTGGAAGATAGTTAGCGGTTATTAAAGATACACGATTGTGAAAAATCCCTCAAACAAATTTAAAATGGTTAAAGTGGGCGGAAGATAGAAAACTGGAAGAACGACATTTTAAAAAACTATCTAACTATAATATTTCCGCCTATCGAATTCGGTTAAAGACTCGGCATGCCGTCATGCTACAGTGTACTAAACAACAAGAATTGTACATACATTAGTGAAGACAATTAATTGCGTGCGGTAATAAATTAAGAAGAAAAAGCAATCACTAGAAACGTTTATCGATTTTAAAAATCAATTTTTTTTCTGTAATAATTATATAGATATACATATATATATATATATATATATATATATATATATATATATATATATATATATATATATATATATATATGTTCGAATACGGTAAAACAAAATAAACATCAATTTTTCGGATGTGCACAACTGGTTCCAAGCCGTTTTTACGAGACAAAGAATTTCTCATAGACTCCCATTAAAGTAAATTTTATTACCCAGTTTCAAATGTTATTGAATTTTATTTCTCAAACATTTAAATTAATTTTATATAAAAAGTTCAAGAGGAAAAAATAAACAAAAAAATAAGTTTTCATCTAAAGGGTTTTCCAATAATAGGTGTTATTTTGAATAGCCCCCTATTATGGTAGATGTCACTTTTGAAGCTGTCATTTTCTGACATTTGACAACTAGAAACAACGCCATTAATAAAAATGGAACGGTACACGCTTCAACAACGCATTGAAATTATTAAAATTCACTATAAAAATGGTGAAAATTTGGCAGAGACGGTTCGTAAAACACGAACATTTTTGGGTTGTCGTGAAGCACCTTGTCGGACCGCAATACAGAAATCGGTGAAAAAATTCGAGCTGTTGGGACAACTTAGTGATGTGAAGAAAAAAACCCGTGCACGTCACTCAAGAACAGCCGAGAATATTGCTGTTGTAACCGAAAGTGTTGAAGGAAAGCCAGGATTGTCCATTCCTCGTCGTTCTTTGGAACTAGGCATTCCACAAACGTCATTACACCGTATTTTGCATAAAGTTTTGGGTCGAAAGTTCAGTTAACACAAGAACTTAAGCCGGTCGATCATCAACAACGTCGTGTCTTTGCTGATTGGGTTCTTGAAAATGATGCGGAATTCCATTAAAAAATCATCTTGAGTGATGAGTTCCATTTCCACCTCGGTGGCTTCCTCAACAAACAAAATTGTCACATCGGGGGTCGGAAAACCCAAGAATTATTGTTGAAAAGCCTCTCTATTATCAACGTGTGTGGCATTTTTCTTTTAATAGCAAAATAACACCTCTTATTGGAAAACCCTATATCAAGTTGTCAAAAAAGTTTTGTGTGTATACACACACTGCTATCGATGTTGGGATCTCAAGATCCAGTCGAAATGTCTGAGAAGCTTGTAGAGTTGTCACTTACATCAGGCTTATGCGCAACGCTTCACTAATCTGGATGTATTTCACTGCTTATCGAAATGATGCACTTTGACAGCGGCCGCTCCCGAAAAAGAGCTGTTACAGCACTGCATAACATTGTTCACTACTAGCCGGATGATAAGACAAAGACGTGAAGCAAAAGTCTTGCAACTAATAGAGCATGTAATGGCGTATTGCGGATTTATTAAAAAGCTGCTGGCACGAGGAGGAGAAACAGTTCCAGATGATCCAGATCGCCATACTCTTGCGGCGATTTCAAGTCTCATGAAAGTAAGTTTCGATGAAGAGCATCGACACGCTATTTATCGGCTGGAAGCGATTCAAATTATTGGTAATATTTTCCACCTTGACCAGGTTGTTCACGGCATAAGACCTTAAATTAATTTTCATGTTGTTACTCACTAAACCGCTACGCTTTGTTGGCTTTTACAAAACCTCACGTGCGGTGATGAGAACAACAAAGCTTTAATGTGCACAAAATTGAATTGTTGTCATTCAATCAAGTAGAATGCAACCAAACGATTGTTAATTATTTTTACGCACGGTTTTTTACTTTTCAATATAATTATTCAAATGAACTAAAAATTAAATAAAAGAAAAATAATTTGCTAATAACAAAATATTCGGTCTTTTTATTTGGGCATTCCACCGGGATGAGAACCATAATGTTGGCTGAGTCCTCCTATCTTTACTCAGCCATCGGGGAGCAACTTCACCCGATTGCTCATCTTCTTTGGAGCCTGCAACGGTCACTGTTAATGACGCCAATGGTCCAAGGAACCAATTTCAGAGTGGGGAAATAAGGTCTCCTTTCCGCTTTATCTTTCAGCTCCAATCCTCAATTTTCTTCTAATATTTCAATTCCTTAAAACACATGCGTGAGATTTTGTTGGTGTAAGGCTAGGCGCTGGGTAAAAAAACCCACCCCATGACAGTGCAAGAAGCTAGCCTTCCAGCACGCATAAGTGTACTCAAGCCTGACCCTGTCAGCTGAGCTCCTTTGATTATAGTTCGCTGAGGCAGCAGAACATCGCTGCTTCCTCCATCATATAAAAAACACTATACACCACATGAACTCGTGGTCGAGAATACGAAATTTATAGGACAACCATTACAAACCCAGAAGTTTAACATACCCCCGGCGAAAAAAATTTAAAGCACTGTTCAATTATACCCGAGTGAATAAGCGGCGAAATCGAATAAAATGATAGGGCGTTTTGTTCACCTTTTTGACAACGTGGTGATGCGAGCGATTCTCCTGGAACTTTCGCTTAGTCAAGGCATGTGAAAAACTTGAACATATGCTACCGGGCAATTAAACCAAGTAGACAAAGAGCTGACAAAAGTCTACGTGAAACAGATCGGCATAGACTGTCCGAATTGTTTTTGAATTGCAGGTAAAATGGAACTTCATACCGCCAAGTTTGCCATGCATATGAACAAGTGGGAAGAAGCACTAAAGGATAAAAATCTTCCAACTGTTTAGATAGAGCACTCAGCAGCATAAGCTCTAACTGCCGACATACGGAATCTAAGTTTCTATAGTCAGCATCAATTTTGAATGGAAGGTTCTGTCGGGAAAAGTTAGCATGGTGGTGGAACTAAGAATAAAACTGTGTTTGCTAGAAAAATTAAGCAAGTTTTCAGGGAGATGTAATGTCGCAAATTGAAAAAGAGGGCACCACTGATGATTAGGATTCTCATAAGTGAAGTAAACATTACGGTGTGTCGAACTTTCGTCAACATTTTTGGCATCTTAGTTTTTTTAAACTAGAAACAACTTGAAAAATAATTTTTTTTGTGGTTTTAAGGTCTGCCCATATTTTCGTTAGAGAGAATATGGGCGCATCTCGAAACCAATCCCGTAAAAATTTTTTTTAAGGAGTGTATCCAAAACAGATCAAATCTTTCCGTGTCGAAGATGCCTACGCTTAACTTCAACATTAGACGCGATACACAGTGTATATAATTTGTATACAACTAGGAAAAAAGTGATCATCAAATTACAAATTTGCTTTCGCGATTAATTTGTCACGGACCGATGCAGCGAGCTTACGAATTGGACTAACGCCAGCAAGGCTGTGTAGCTTTTCAGAAGAGAAGTAAAACGGTTTATTAAGTACCATTTTCAGGTATCTATTTTGGGTAATCTGAAGCTTTGTTACTAGATATTTAGCACATTGGATCCAGGTAGGTGAGCCGTAACCTAGCCTCATAGATTTTAGCTAGTTATAAGTAGATAGTTAAGTTATGTTAAGCTAGTATAAGTTCAGTAGAGGTTTTTGCCTAAATTTTCCTCTAGCTAATTGTAATAATCACATAGAAATACGATAATATGCATAGTTTTAAGTAATGTTCAATCGTTGGTGAAATGACTTTGTCAGAACACCGACTATATTATAAGGTCTCTGTACCGCATACATTCTAATAAAGAAATAATATATATATATATATATATATATATATATATATATATATATATATATATATATATATATATCTATATATATATATATATATATATATATATATATATATATATGTATATATATATATATATATATATATATATATATATATATATATATATATAAAATTACAAATTTCACACAAAATTAGCTTTCAGTGTGAATCTTGTTCCAGGAAATTATTAGAAATTTTCTGGTAGAGCTCTTCAATTTCTTTGAAGAGGCCCCAACAGTGCTTACTACATTTTTTGCAGGCGAAAATATGGGACAGGCATCGTCTACCTCTCCTATGTAAAATATGCAGTCGCGAGACCGTGACACGAATTTCGTGCAGGGATGATGAAAACACCCGTACCTGCTCAAGAGCTGGGTCAGGTAGAGTAAGTCTCATCATGATTTTGATTGAAACACGGGCGCAGGTCAGGGATTAGGCGCCCGGTTGTGCAACTCTTCCAGGACTGTTGCCAATCGCGGAGAGAGCATCGCCTCTCCTCTTTGGAGACGGTTTTCCTGCCGATTCCATTTCAAAGCAGGTCAATACTTCTGCGCTCTCTAGCGAGGAGGGTGATGGGTACCAATGTGCGATCACCAAAACCGCCGACTCAGTGATTTTTCGATACGCATTTACAATTCGAAGCTTTCAGTAAAATTTCTTGATCCGTAGAGCAGTACGCAGCGCTCATCAGTAGTGATCTCCTTGATGAGGTGGGCCCCATAAGTTGGCCATCAGTTGAGTACCATTATACGCGCTGCAATCTTATCAGCTATTACCCTGGTTTGCTCACAAAACTCAATTCATCTTATCAACTTGTCCCGGTATTCCACTGCTGGTTTCGATTCGACCAACATTTGCCGATACTTATAGTCCTTACTTTGGGGATTCTCTTCTAAGTCATGATGACCACTTCGGTTTTCTCCAGTGCCAGCCTGAAGCCGCGAGCAGTCATCCAGTCTCTCACTCGACCCAATAACAATTCTAACTTGCGCATATTCGACTGAGCGTCCAGTGATTTGCGCTGCAGCATCACCCGCATAGCCGATCAAGCTTGAGTCATCCGGCAACTCAAGCCTCATTAACCCGTCATACGAGTATAATAATAATAAAAAAGTAATAATGATAATAATAATAATAATAATAATAATAATAATAATAATAGCACAAAATAACAATAAGAATAATCCTTGGTGGATTATTTACCACCGAGAATAGACAAAGACAGAGTTAAGATGGCGGCATCTCTTGTTTCAAACTTAGAAGAAGAGACCATAAAACCTGGAGCCCAACTGGCTCGATTAACACTAGAGGCTACTGTTGATTTGCAGAGCGTGCGAGGCTTCCATGTCCAAACAAAGACACCTTCGTGAGAGGGTACAAGGAACTCGATGAAATATAACGCATTGCATTTGCGTGCAAGTTCAGGGAATATAGCAAACTTGAACATAGAAGGGACTTAACCAGACCATCACAAGGAGCAAACTAGTCAAGCAGCAGCATCTTTGCAATGAAGTGAATGGAGAATCGGCGATGGGTATAAACTAGCTACCGGTATTATCTGCATGTAGCATAGCATTCCTATGGATATGTCATCTATAAAAAACATGGCAAGTTCACTCTTCCCATCGCATTCGCCAAGGACAGATGAGCCTATCATTATTAAACAGACGGGATTCCGACTCAGATTGAGCTTTGGGAATATGTTAGAGTACCTTTCTTGATCGGTACAGAAGGTGATATTCCTTGTATCAAGTTTGACTATATGACAGTTTCTAAATCAACACTTACCACCCTCGGTGGAGGTGTACTCTTTTTGTTTTGTTTTTATAAATACGTCCATTCCTTACCACTCTCTTCATCACTCTTTCATCGTCACAAACCTTGTTGCCATCAATGTAATTCAAATCAGAGGATTTCAGCCGTCTACCCACAAATCTATCTGCAAGGTTCTAAATATTACCATGTTTCAAATTCTCATCATGATCCAAACAAAGCTGGCTGCAATGCTTTATTATGGACGAATTTTTGCTGTTGTATTTATAGTAATTTCAACAAGTTGGGTAAACAGACCTACGCTCATGTCAGAAGGGTTTTGTATTCAATTTTCAAAATGCAGTCACCAGATTGAATAAAGTCAAGAAGCATGTCAATGACGATTTTATTGAAGAAAATATGAAATTCGAGGATCATACTATTATTAACAAAGTTGAACAAATTTAGACTTCTGAGGTTTTTGTTATTGTTATACTCATAAATATCTCCCTTGATAATTATTTCAGATGTCCATTCGTGAGGGAGGAAACCACATTTTTCATGTACTTCCCCCCTGTGCCCCCACTGAAGCAAAAACTGACAGTTTAACAACTCATATCGGCTACGTTAGATAAAATTTTTTTTCAGGGGCCACTCTCCTGTACTGTTATCATCGATTAATGGCCAATTTTTTCGAATCCTAGAGTTGTTACAAAGCCCTTTTGCTAGGAGCTCTCTCCCGCCTCCTTGACTTGTTTCACTTATGTGTATTAATTGTGGGTACTCATCTTCAGTCATTCATCAAATTGAATCAAGTGTTCAAAGCGTGTACCTTAAACGTTGAAGTTGGGAAAAAATAACTCAAAATTATTCAATCCTCGCATTTAAAACAGCCACTATTTTGTTTTGCGATTACTGATACCACTAGCTG
Source organism: Odontomyia ornata (assembly GCA_963969285.1). Taxonomy (NCBI): domain Eukaryota; kingdom Metazoa; phylum Arthropoda; class Insecta; order Diptera; family Stratiomyidae; genus Odontomyia; species Odontomyia ornata. The sequence continues at coordinate 373,387,435 of OZ017738.1, read as the reverse complement.
AACCGATTCTCAAAGATATTTATGACATTTTCATGCAAATCCTAGCAAAACTGTAGTGTCTGAGTCGGTAAAAAGCGCATGTTGTTCCATAGCCATATGCTGCCATAGTAATACATGCAGCGCATATTGTTCATACTCGTAGTAATACAGGAAAATTCAAACCGCTATAACTTCGCTAATTATGATTCAATCTTTATGAAACTTGCAGGGTGAATCAGTCTTATAAATAGTCATCTGTGTATTGAATTTCATTGAATTTAAGGGTACCGTTAAGATTTTATTCAAGAAAACATAAAATCGATAAATCATACTATTACTAAAAGTTGAGCGAATTGCGACTTCTCACGTATTTGTTGTTGTTGTACTCATCAAGGCCTACATTCTTGATTTTTTTCAGATTTTTCGGATCACAGGTGTCCAATCGCGAGGGGGGGACACAAATTTTTCGTGTATTTCCCCTCCCTGTGCGCCCCTCGAAGCAAATTTTGCCAAACGAAGACCTGTTTTGAAAAGTTCTCATCAAGACCTTCATTTGATACCCATATTGGCTACCTTCAATGAAATTTTTTTTTCGGGGGGTCACTCCCCTACATGGGGAGACCCCCCTTAAATAACTAATAAAATTTTTTGTAGTTGAACTTTGAAGAGAGCACCACTTTACACCTACATACAAAATTTGATGCTTCTAGCTTAAGTAGTTTCCGAGAAAAACTGCTGTGACACACGGACGGACGGACGGACGGACGGACAGACAGACGGACAGACAGGACGCGATTTTAGAAGGATTTTGTAAAATTATTTTACAAAATCCTAAAAAGGTGTGATTTGATTCAGTATGGTTACTTAAAAAAATGGATGGATGGAAGCTGTATGATGTGTATTCGTAAAATTTAAAAGTTTTGAGTTATTAACGTCATGTCAGATGAGCTATGAGATAATTCTAGATTTATTCTATACGGTCCTAGCAAATGATCATTCGTGACCGATTAAGAGAAATCATTTATGAATTACTAAAATTCCACTTCACAATCGAATTAAGACAGAGTTTCGATTTCATTTCATACCTCATCATCTCTACCTTCCAGTTTCGTCTAGGGACAATTTATTGGGTGTGTGGAAGTTTTTTCTGTTTTGAATCGTTTTGACTACGTATTTAAACTGAATCAAATATAAAATCATCATCATTATCTACGACTTGTCTTCAATATTCTGGAAGTGGCTGTATGCCTTTTCTGTAGAAATTGTCTCTTACTTTCGAAAAAGATTTCTTTTTCTGTATGAATATTCTCTTTAGTATTGTATTTCTTTCCCTACATGTAGTTGCCCAGGGACCGAATTGAGCGAGAAGCCGTTAGTGGAAGACCGGGAGAATATGGTGGTTGGGGTAAAAGTTGCTAGCCAATCCCTTTATTTGCGCTGGGTAACTGCAGCTTTGTGTGGTTTAGCATTTTCGTGTTAAAAGGTGACTCCGTGACGATTGACTAATGCAGGGCGAATTAGGTACTTTTGAAATAACACACCTTTTTTATTGAATTTATTGCTGATTTCATCTAAACTAATATTAAATATATTTCTTATTTTAAAACAAGTCATCACTTGCTCGCGATCAAATTGAGACTAACTAAAATATTAAATTGAACGTTTTACTTTACACTATTCCTATAACATATGTTTAATAAATGTAGCATACGAGTATATCCGCATTTGGTTCACCCATTTTATTGTTCAAAACAATTTTCATCTCACCAATTTTTGGATACTCTTAGATACACAAAACATAAATATAATAAGAAAGATTAGGAAAAGGATATTTTATAGTTTTATTTGATTGTATCCTTTTCCGAACCATTTCTTATTGATGCCGCTACTTGAGTTGGGAATAGGGCTATCTGTAGCTGGCACTTATCATGCATTATTTGATGAAGTCGCTCCAATTGCTGACAATACAATTCGGCAGTTGAAGTTAAATTTGGTTGCACAAGCTCCCAATAAAGAACTCCTCGTGATATCCACCAAACAGACAATAAAACTTTCCGCGGATGCAAGCCTTCTTTGAAGTGGCTGATGGACGTTCATCTTGCTTGCAAACTCTCTGGCATCATTTCAAGTTCTAGTCCAGGACCAACTTTTCATCCCCGTACCTACCCGTGAGAGAAATCCTTCATCAGTCTGACGAGCAAGATATATTCTGCCTTTCGTGTTACTTCGTAAAACTTGGTGAGAAACTTCTTGCTATAGTGGTTCTGTGAGCCTGGAACCTCTCTGATAATTCTGCGATAATGACTTTGCCAACTTCTTGTATTGCTTTCAATAAATCACCATCTGTCATATCTTTAGGCCATCCTGATTGTGGCTGATCTTCAAGCTGTCGTTCTCGATTACGAAAACGCTGAAACCACTGTTGATACGCTCATTCTGTTATCACGTTTTCTTCATAAATGTTGCCTATCTTCTGATGTGCCTCGCTTGCGCTTAGTCCAAGATAAGACTGTTGCAGTAAACGATGCCTAATATGCACTTTATAAGCTTCTGTAATAATTTTTCTTCGTCCGTTTCGTACGAGATTTCCGGAAGGAAATCTAAGCCGACCTCTCATGGGTTATAGACGTGAAGTCTTGGAATGTGCCAACGGACTGTACCCAACAGGTCAAAAAGTCCGGACTACCATCATGTGAGCTGGGCAGTGAGAAGTTCGATGAAACCGCATCACTCCTGCAGAACATTCTGCCTGGACGCCCAATCGTGAATAGTATCAACTTCTTCTAGTTTTCCTTGTTTGCGTTCGTCCTTTGTAGCCCGCGCACAAGGTAATTGCGATAGATCACGAATTCTATGACATAACTTGTTACTTCCGAAACCTCCCAGCGCGTACAACGGGCTCATCCAGAAATTCTCATGCACTTTACCACTTCTTTGCCGGAAATATAGAAATTTCAAAAATATTGCGATTCATCATATTTCTATTTTATTCACAATGAACACAATTAGCAGACGACAGCCATGAGAACGAAACCGCAACGTCTCGGACAGACTTCTGACATTCCGACATTTGTTGGACTGATTTGGGTTGCCAGTTTGCCGAATGCCAGATCCCTCTTCGGGACCAAGCCGCAAATTAAAACTTTTGCATGTTTATCTTGCCACTTTTACATGAAAATTAACATTCATCATTGATTTCTTTTTATAGTTTCGACAATGAGGTTTTGAAAATGCTACCTGCTGCGAAAATGGAATCAAGAACCACCCGATACAATTGTTATATATTCTAAATAGTATTTCAAAGTTATTTATACATCTTTTAATAGAGCATTGAGCAAAATTATATATGCTTTACAAGTGCAGTAGATATAACTATTGGATATGGAAATGGTTTTCCCCTTTCATTGCATCTTGATGCAATGAAAGGAATACGTATAAATTTGATTATGGAAAATCTAAAAAGTCGTAATGAATTTACATAGAATACATTTACAAACAAAATATAATTTCAAAACAAAAAAATTATTATTTCCATTTTTTGGGTGAATTTTACTTTTTATTTCCCCATGCGCACGTTTCGGAAGGTAATTCCTTCCTTCTTCAGTGAGCAAATTAGTTTGTGGATTAGAAATTCTTACATTTACTTTTATACTTTCTACTTTTTTTGAAAAACCAAATTTAACTATCCTTTAATTGCTTTTAGCTAAAAGCAGGTAATCTTATATCCTATTTTACATCTATATCTACTAATCTATTTTGAAGGCCAATTTTACAATAGCTAATTACGTTTGTTACTTAATCTAGGTAATCTTTAGCCAATATTTATTTTTGTTTCCAAACACTTAATGCATATAGAGGAGAGTAATTATTGTCCAAGTCGGTGTTCATCCTTTTTTGTTTTTCTATCCGGCTGATGTGTAGGCTTTCGTAAGGGTCCAGTTCCCGCTGATTTATAACCTCTTTGATGACTCTAACGTTGTCGTTGCTTATTGCGTAGTTCGTTTCGATTACATGCTTCGCCACTGTGTATTTTAGATCGCATTGTCTCTTTTTGCCAATTTGGCAGTCTTCAGCTTCTTTGAAGTACTCCTGCAGTTTTACGCCGATGAACCGTTTGGTTTGTTCGATATATACAGCTTCGCATTCCGGGCATGTTATTTTATAAATGCCATTCTTCTCCCACATATTTTTCGGATCCTTTGGGCTTCCGAGAATGCTTTTCCACAACTATGTCAATGTTCCTTTTCTTCAGTATTGTTTTTGCCCTTAGAAACAATGTTGAGTACGTTATCGCTGCCTTAATATTTTTGGATCCACTATTTTGCCTGATTAATGTAGTATGGTGTTTTATTGCGATATCTTTTTATTAATCATCTGGTCGATCATTGTTTTACGATAACCGTTAATATCTGCTATCTTTTTGATGTTTTCCAACTCCATTTGATATCGGTCTTCGCTGAGGGGCAATGTCGTTAGCCGGTGTACCATATGATGAAATGCCGTCAGTTTTTGCTGTATTGCTTGGTTTAACGATGCTGGTATTGTCCGTTGTGTTGCTGTGGGTTTCCTGTAAATATCAAATTGCAGTTGTTCATCTTGTCGGATAATGACCACATCCAAGAATGAGATTCTTCCTTTGTTTTCTCGCTCCATGCTAAATTGTATGTTGTTATTTATCGTGTTTAGTTTTGTCAATATTTCGTCAAGCTCCATTGTTTTTACTAACGCTAGTACGTCATCCACATATCTAAGCCACACTCTAGGCATCATTCCAAGTTCTTCTCTTCTATTTTTCATCGCTGTCATGTAAATTTCTGCCAATACCGGTGAAAGTAGGTTCCCCATTTCTGTTCCTCGTACCGTTTTGAAGAACTTACCCCGAAACGTAAAATAATTTTCGGCCATGCATAGCGTAGCCAACCTTGCGTATTGCTTCAGTCTCCTCCATTCCATTATTTCATCTTCTCGTGACAGCCATTGCTCGAACTCATATAATGCCGATTTTATAGGTATACTGGGGAACAACGACTTTACATCAACTGACACGATTTTTTCGTCGTTATTGATTGGACCACCTTTCTGGAGCTGATTGATGAGTTCCGCTGAGTTTTTGATCGACCGCGCACCGTAAATATTTCCTATTTTGTTGCCTTCTTGCACTAGCCATTTTGCTATTTTGTACGTAGGGGAACTAAGGTCCGCTATAATTTCCCTCATCTCATTTCCTTTCTTGTTTATTTTTGGCTGCCCTCTTTTTCGGGGGAGGACTGGGTTCGGGACTCGTAAGTATCTTGTATTGTTGATTACATCTTTACACTCCTTAAGTGTTTTTACCACTCGTTTTATGGATTCTTGTAAATGATCCTTCCGCAATTCAAAAAACCTTCCGATATTCAATATTTTTGGTATCGTTGTATCATAATCGTCCTTAATAACGACATTGTTCCCTTTAACTGCCTTTAGGTAATTAACTGGCTTCTCCTTTAGTTTTGATTAAACGGGGTTTCCCTTCTACAGCCGTTTTTTTTTGGTGGACAATCGCTTCTCGTATTTCTTTCGGATGGTTTCCTTCTCGTTTCTTTCAATACCTTTGATCGCACATTCTATAGGGTTTTCCAATCAGGCATGTTATTTTGAATAGCCCGCTATTTCGGTAGATGTCACTTTTGAAGGTGTCATTTTCTGAGATTTGACAAGTAGAAACTACGCTATTAATAAAAATGGAACGATGCTCGCTTCAAGAATGCATTGAAATTATTAAAATTCACTATAAAAATAGTGAAAATTTGGCAGAGACGGTTCGTAAAACTCGAACATTTTTGGGTCGTCGTGAAGTACCTTGTCGGATCGCAATACAGAAAAATTTTGAGCTGTTGGGACAACTCAGTGATGTGAAGAATAAAACCCATACACGTCACTCAAGAACAGCCGAGAATATTGCTGCAGTAGCCGAAAGTGTTGAAAAAAACCCAGGTTTGTCCATTCCTCGTCGTTCTTTGGAATCAGACATTCCACAAACGTCATTACACCGTATTTCGCATAAAGATTTGGGTCTTAAGGCTTATAAAGTTCAGTTAACACAAGAACTCAAGCCAGTCGATCATCAACAACGTCGTGTTTTCGCTGATTGGGTCCTTGAAATGCATGAAAATGATCCGGAATTCCATCGAAAAATCATCTTGAGTGATGAGGCCCATTTCCACCTCGAAGGCTTCGTCAACAAGTAAAATTGTCGCATCTGGGGCTCGGAAAACCCAAGAGTTATTGTTGGAAAGCCTTGTGTGTGACTGTTTGGTGCGGTTTATGGTCCGGCGGAGTCATTAGACCTTACTTTTTCGAAAATGATGCTGGAGTAACAGTTATGGTGAATGGATTGCGCTATCGAGAGATGATTAATGATTTTTTATGCCCGGAATTGGATGGTATTGATTTGGACAACGTTTATTTTCAACAAGACTGCGCTACGTGCCACACAAGTAACGAAACCATTGATCTTTTACAGGAAAGTTTCCGGACCATGTTATCTCTCTAAGAGGTGATCACAATCGGCAACCGAGATCTTGTGATTTAACACCTTGCGACTTCTTCCTTTGGGGCCACGTGAAGTAGGAGGTCTACGCCAACAGCCCAGCGTCGATTCAAGACCTCAAAGATGGAATTCGTCAGGCTGTCGGGGAGATAGGGCAACCACTTTGCGATTTGGTTATGGAAAATTACATGAAAAGGATATGGTCCTATAAGCGTGGTCGTGGTGGTAATTTGGCTGATGTTAATTTTCAATACTAACGGCATACCTTCCTCTTTATAATGAAATAAAGATCCGATCATTTATATTAAAAAATGGTATTTTTCTTTTAATATCAAAATAAAATCTCTTATTGGAAAACACTGTATATCTACTATGATGTCGTCCAATGGTATATTCCTGGGAGAAACAGCGTAACTTAGTCCTTTATTCAATAAACATAGCACGTCTTCGCTAAACTCGATTGTCGATTTATCAACCACGAAATTAGGGATGATTTTCACTTCGCAATGTTTGTTTATTTGCGGATCCCCTGCTTGTTGCCGTAACCCTTTCAGTTTTTTCGAGTGAGCTCTTCTGTTCATCGCTGCTTCGCATTTATATGCTCTTGTTATTTTGCCTATAAATACTTGAATGCTCCCCCTGGTTTTTGTGATTTCTGCTATTTTTAGATGGGCCACGTATGCTTGTTGAGTCAATTTTGCCAGTTTTTTATATAAGGCTTTAATTGTCTGGACTATCAGTTGCCTTTCTTAATTCAGTTTTTGCTGTCTGCTAATGTTGAGTGCCGGGTTTATTGAGATGTTATGGGATTTGAGGTACAAAGCTAACCTTAGGCATGTTTTTAAAAATTTAATGTCTGCGCTGATTGATGCTGTAGATTGCTTCATTTTCACAAACTTATTAAGTCCGATATATTGTTGGTGGCCATTATTAACAAAACTTTTTAGTTTCCGGACCGTTTTCACCTCGGGGTAATATCAAAACAAAAAATTTTTTATTTCCTTTTTTTGGGTGAATTTTACTTTTTTTTCCCCCATACGCACGTTTCGGGAGGTACTTCCTTTCTTCCGAAACGTGCATATGGGGAAATAAAAAGTAAAATTCACCCAGAAAAGGAAATTTTTTGTCTTGAAACTAAAAAGTTTTGGAAAATATAATTATTTAGACATCATTACATTTAAGAAAACTAATTTGAAGGTACATTACTATTCAAGTCGAGCCAAGTAGTAGCCTATGCTCTTCCTGAAACTCGACAGCGAAGCAAAACTTATAGGGCTATAAATAAATGAAAATAAAACAAAGCTTATGATGCAGTCGAGGAAAAATACCTAAAATACAAAAAATATCACACTTGGCGAATACAGTATCGAAAATGTGGGCGAATTTAAGTATTTAGGCGCTAAAATAACGAAAACGGGTAATGAAAGAGACGCAATACGCCGAAGAATACAGCTCACAAATAAAATATTTTATTCAGCTTTGACGATTTTGAAGGCCAGCTGAATACACAGAAAAACAAAGTTCCAAGTATTCAAATCTGTGATAAGACCTGTGTTATGCTATGGGTGTGAAATACGGACCCTAACCCAAGCGTCCGCAAATATATTGAAGGCCTTTGAGCGGCGGGTCCCGAGGCGAATAATCGGAGCGAAGCTAGACGGGGACCATTGGCGAAGCCGATACAACCCATGAGCTGTTTGAAATTTTTGACGAGCCGGAGGACTCAACGATTGTAAGACTGCAGAAGCTGCAATGAGCTGGGCACATGAATCGTATGGACGAACAACGGATACCCAAAAAGGTATTCGTTGGGAGAACTGAAGCCCGGAGACCAGTGGGGAAACCGAGGAAACGCTGGTCTCACTCGGTCGACGAAGCCAGTTCATCGCTGCTCGGATTTCGAAATTACAGGACGCGGTCAATAGACCGAGACAGTTGGAGGCGATATTTTCAGGAAGTGAAGGCCCGAGAGGGGTTGTAGTGCTACGAAGAAGAAGAATTCGAAGGATTTCAATCGAGGATTTTCATTTAAATAAATACTCCTCAGTTTTCGGGAATAATAGTTCCTCTATATGTGTAACATCAAGATAGAAAGGTTTGGATTGCAATTAGAACTTAATAATCTTCCTTAAACCCTAAACAATATCATAAAAGATTACATTCAAGGATATGAAGTGGTACAATCGGTCTTGTTTATAAGTGCTACATACACACGATTTGATAACTTATCGGATATACAACTTTCACGTGACTGGAAATCGGAATAACTGATAAAAATTGTTTCAAATTTATTTCTTCCATCGACATACGATAAATCCATCAATTAGTTAAAACTCCTCTTTTTTATAAGTGTTTCGTTTCAACGATAATTTATAATAAAGCTTGATTTGCTTTATATTGATTCATTCAATTCAAATTTAAAATCAATCAACAATACAATGGATCTCCTTTACGGACAATCAAACTAAGTGACCTTGCGAACAATTAATAAGAATTTGGCAATCAAAATTTATATTTATGGATTAATGGAAAAAAATTTCGCATTGCTGTATAATCGATCTAACTTATGAAGATTCCATTTAACGTTTTGTCGTCGCAAGGGAACAATACCAAGCATCACAAGTTTCTAATTAACAGTAAGGAATTGCTATGATTAAAGGATTAATTTTTTGTTTACTAACTTCGTCATTTGTTATTTACATCTAAATTTCTTATCCGCTGTGCCTCTATCATAGGCCCCAGATTACGGAAACTTAAATCTGAATGCCAAATATTTGATATTTGACCAGCACAATATGCTCTCAGTAATTTGCGTAACTGCATTCTAATTACGAGTACAATAGCGTGAAGCTTTTTATTCTTGTCTTGCGCACTAACCTCCCCATTTTCTAGTCAGTAGTATGCTAGTTTGTTTAGTGATAATTATCGCTAACGAAACTACATACTCGCACTTATGACATCTGGACAATATACGAGTATGTTTCATATGGAAACGAATAAATGAACGGACTGGACACCAACGGTCAAGCCGCGAAGACCACAAACAAATTAATCAGTGCGACTAAAGTTTCATCCAAGACTTGGGAACAATTGAATTGTTAGTTTATCGCCAGTCAAACATAAGAGTAAACGGCGATATTTATCGCTTTTGTACTTATTTGCTTGTTTTTGTATTGTGACGCTTCATTAATTGCAGATATCAAATATTGATGGATTTTCTTGCTTGCTTGCTTGCTCGTTTACTTTATTAGCCAGCTTGTTGGGAAGTTTAGCTTGCTAGCTTGCATGTGAGGAAGCGTGTGGATGTGTGGATATTACACTGTTAAGAAGACGGTGGAACTTGTGTGGTCATAAGCCACACAGAGATCTGAGTATAACGCACTAATGTACGATACAATCAGAAATCGAGACGACACAAAAATATTTCAAATTTAAAAATATTGTGCATAGACACAACAGATTTATAAATTGAGCGAAAAGTAATTATCACTATGTCAGAATGAACTCCCAAAGTTAATTGATATTTTTCCATTTTTTTGCAATTTTCATAAACACTGACATTGAAAAAATGCACCAAGGCCAGTAAATGGATTATATATGTAGAGTAAATTCACCATTTATTTTGGGAAATTTTCAGAATAATTTGGATTAGGTTAGCCACTAAATCATAGAAGATCACTTATCGTTTTATACTTATCATGAGATAAAAAATAAGGAAAACGAAAGAAATAATTAAAATTAATAAAAAATGTATGCATGGTACCGGAGGGAGTTTGAAGGTGATTTAAACTCGCTACGTAAGAAGCAAGACAATTTCGAGGTTTTCTAATGAAATACAAAGCTGCTTTGAAAATCACAACCTGAAAGGCTCATATGGGTCTCATAGGAACTTGTCTTCGGAGCTATAAAAGCTAACATTATCATACTTTGTGGATAAGTTTAAATTTATTATCTTTTGGAAGTTTTGGGGTTGAACAAGATATCAAATGAAAGATTCTGATGAGAACTTTTTAAAGCAGGTGATCCAACTCAAAAATTTATTGCTGTCAATGTATGTAGGAAGGAACAAGTCGTAGTAGCAAGAGAATACTCATGCTGGAGGATATTGTAAAATAATTAATAATTTAACGTCTTTTGAATATCAAAGCTTAACTCATACGTATATTCTATAAAATGAGCTCGGAAAACTAATATACGGTTATTATGTACTTCAATTCGCCGCCATTTTATTTTCAGTGTGTTGATCTCATTATTTGAGTAATATGATAACGTTTCATTGTTACAAAACATTAAAACAAAAAAAAACGTACTATTACTATCGAAATTCATTGATTTTCGACTTTTTACGTATTTATTGGCCTTGTTTTCATAAAGTCCTACTTACTTGATTTTTTAAATACCTTTCAAGTCAAAGATGTCCAATTTTGTGGGGATACATTTTTTAGTACATTTGCCCTTCTTCTGCTCCTCTTGTTGCGAAAAATGTCAGTTTAAAGTCATATCAGTGAAAAGTTTTCAACAAGATCTTTCATTTAATTTCCATATTGGCAACCTTTCGCAAAATAAAATTTTAAGGTTCACCCCCCTATATAGGGAGATCCCCTTAAAAACCTTATAAAAATTATTTTATATTGAAAATTATAAGAGGGCACCACTTTTTACCTACTTATCAAATTTCATGTTTTTAGATTATGTGGTTTGCGAGAAAACTTGCTGTGACGCACGGATAGACAGGTCGTGATTTTAGTAGGTTATTGTAAAATTATTTTACAACACCCTGAAAAGTCTCAGGTTTGAATGTCTTTGTTCCGAAAATTTTTGGAAAAATCGGGGAAATGGGCCTTTAAGCCCCGCGCCCTTCGGCTTAAGGCGCTGCGTTCAAACCACTGCACCAGTCGGGCTACTATGGCGGACTATAACTGATTGGGAATTTAGTAATGATAACACGGTCAAGCGTGATACTGACAATATCACCTTAGAGAGTACGCCGAGAGAAAAAAAACTTTAGTAAAACCACCAAAGTTCATTTGGGTGCATTTTTTTCATATAAATGAAGGAAATCATGGATAACTTGAGATATAATCATTAATTACTCTAGACAAACTACTTTAGCCTAGAGACGGGAATAACAGCTCCTCTATTGGAACGTTCCATCCCGAAACGGTTTATCAGTAGAGTACACGCGTGGCCCACTGTATGTAGTAGAACAGGGTAATATTACAAGCAATAACTTTTAAGATACGCGCCCTGCTGCGCTGCGATTCCAGAAAGGCCTGATTCGTTTAATTCGTAGACACGCCAGTCAGACACGGGAGCCAGCGCATATGCACATTACTGCAATTTGCTGCAGTCCGCGCGGGTATTTACGTACCAAATTAAGGTGAGGAGTATTTTTTTGATTTTAAGTTTATTATGTGTATTTTTAATAACTGCGCCATAGACGGTCCTTAGCCCGTTTGAGAAAGAAGACGGATACCCTTGTTTCCCCAACCCAAAGCTTCTATGTGTAGCGTTTTATGGATCTTCAACACGTGCGTAAAGGACTGCAGCGATGATCTGCTGCTTCATATTAATGCTCTCCGGAGTTGGCCTTGTCTAAGGACGCGTGAATGTGCTTCCAGGCTAGTGTCGTGGTATAGCTCCCATCCTATCAGATACATCGCTAAAAATAAGCAACAAGCTGTGGGTGGAAGTGAAAGCGGCCATTAAGGCCGTGGTAGAAGAAACCTCAGATGAATAAGAACTGGATGGGCTCAGCTCATATAAAATGCATGAGAGAGCATGCGACCGGTTTCTGCTCTCTTCCAAACGATCTGTCTGTCATTTCCTTCCCGTCTGCCTCTTGCTGGTCACTTTCTTGTTCCAGAAGCTGACTAGATGCGATCTGTCTGTCAAGTTGACTGATGCAAATTGGACGCCAAATTGGCCAATTTGCAAGTTTCGTCGCGAATTTTATCCGATATTAAAACTGCGGAAAGTGTTCGTGATCAAGGTTTTTCAAATAGAAAACAAATTTTTGGTATTGCATGAAAATTTGTTTACATTGAGCAGCAGCCATGTTTGCTTGTGCAATTTGGCTCTCTCTAACGTTGTAAACAAGAGCGTAGCAGTAGGAAATGTGGTCGCAGGGGTTGTCGCGACCATATTGCCGCGTGGTTGTCCACTTCAGTATTATTTAATTACTCAATGGAAGAAACGATCAGAAATCAAGCCCGATGACGAATGCCAGGAAACGATAGATAAAAACAATCAGGCGTACAAAAAATAATTAGGTAGGAAAACCAGGACGAAGAGAGAATATTATGAAAATCTCAGAAGAGTAGCGAATAAGATAATTAGAATTAAGAGAAGAAAATACTATGATGACCAATTGAGAAGTATCGATGTAAGTCTAGTGAGCAGCATCACAAGAAAAGCATACAAAGTAGTGAAAAGCCTGAAACGAGGTTATCAGCCCAAGACCACGCGCCGCCGGGATGACATCGGCAACATCGGCGCTGATAAAAATAGGATTAAGGAAACATGCGGATCATATTTCAAGAACCTCCTTAATCCTCCACACAGCTCCAGAACATTAGAGCCTATAGATACTCCCGGAGAGCTTCCCTTGGCCACACCAACTCTAGAAAAAGTTTGTTTCACCATCAGAGCCCAAAATAATAATAAAGCGCCGGGTATCGATGAGATTCCAGTAGAGCTAATTAAATATGGTGGCAGCGGTGTTCAGAAAGCTATTCACAAAGTCATCCAGCACATTTGGCTACAAGAACATATGCCGAATGAGTGGAGCCGATCAATTATGTTTTCTATCCACCAAAAAGGTGACAAGTTGCAATGCTTAAACTATAGAGGCGTATCACTATTTTGTACGGCGTACAAAATATTTTCAAAGAACTTAAAAAATGAAGTCAGATCATACGCCAACAGTATATTGGGGAGTATCAAGGTGGCCTTAGAGCAGGTAGATCGACGATAGACCAATTGTTTACAGTCAAGCAGGTACTTGAAAAATGCTGGGAGTACACCAAATTTTCGTTGACTTTAAGCAAACATGCGACAGTTTTGATCGTAATGTCGTACTGTATCGAATAATGCTTTGCTTTGGTATTCCAGCTAAATTAGTCCGTCTTAATAAAATGACAATGACTTCGCAAGCCCGCATCAATAACCAATTCACCGATGCGTTTGACACAAATAACGGACTAAACCAGGGAGATGGGCTGGCCCCATTGCTATTCAATTTGGTTCTGGATTACGTCATAAGAAAGCTCCCTGTCGATACACGAGGTACATTCCCATGCAAGTCGAGCCAAGTGGTAGCCTATGCAGACATCAATGTTTTGTCGCCATCTTTAACAATCGCCAAAGAATTCTTCCTGAAACTCGACAGCGAAGCAAAAATAGTACGGTTACAAATCAATGAGAGGAAAACAAAGCTCATGACGCAGTCCAGAAAAAGTACGTCTAATGCCCAAAATATCATGGCATAACTGCCAAACTTTTGATGGGCAAGCTATCTGTGACCTCTTTGCTCAATTTTTTTCCTCCACATTTACGGTTTCAAACCCCATTATATACTCATCCTGTCCTTCTTCTTCCCCTATTGAACATTCTATGGTGACCTCTCCATTGGAAATTGAAAGTGTACTGTTCACTTTTGACATTAATGACGGTCCATGTCCTGGTGGAATACCAAATCTGTTCGTTAAGCCATTATCTTCTTCATTATCTACCCCACTATCAATTATTTTCAATATTAGTTTTTCGTCCTCTTCCCAACGTCTGGAAGCATGCTAACATCTTTCCGATCCATAAGACCGGAGATTGTATTGAAATCTCGAACTTTCGTCCGATCTCTTTGCTGTCTTGTTTTGGCAAGCTCCTTGAAAGAATTGTGCATAACAGAATATACGATGCCATTAGTACCCTGTTTGGAAATGAACAACATTGCTTCATTAAAGGTCGTTCGGCAATAACTAATTTGTTAGAACTTACGCGCACCATCTCTCTTGCTTTTGACAAGAGCCAACAAGTTGATGTCATACACACCCATTTTGCTTTTTAAGCCTTTGACAGTGTTGATCATGGCCTTCTGGCTAACAAGCTCCGATCGTTCCGCGTTTTCGACTCAATCCTCTCTTTGATCTTATCCCATTGCTCCTGCACCGTTGCATGGAATAATTTTTTTTCGTCGGCTTCATTTAGTCCGAAATCTAGTGTTCCTCAGGGATCAGTTTTAGGCCATTTGCTATTTAACATTTTTATTAATGACCTTCCCCAATGACTGACCTCTGATTGTCTTCTTTACGCTGATGATTTATAAATTCAACGTTCTATTAACTCCAGCAAAGACTGCTCACACCTTCAAAATGATCTTGACAATCTCCATAATTGGTGTCTAGGTAATTTACTTCCTCTTAATATCTCAAAATATTGTCATATGAGATTCAGCAACAAAATTCATCCAGTATTTTATGAATACCGGATTGATGGATCGCTGCTCGCACTTGTGGACAAATTTAAAGATTTGGGAGCAGTATTTGACCCAGGTTTGAAATTTAATATCAAAAACATTTAACGCTATTTACCTGCGCCGAAACGAGGATGCGAGGGAGATGGTTGTCCGCGAGGAGATACAGCGCTCGCTCAACGATTGGCAGCAGTCTTGGGTCAATTGCACGAGGGGAAGGTGGACTGCGCGCCTCATCCCGGATGTGAGACCGTGGCTAAATCGAGGGCATGGTGAGTGACTTCTATCTGACCCAGCTTTTGAGTGGGCATGGGTGTGTTCAGTCTTACCTGCACAAGATTAGTAAGTCACGGTCCCCCGATTGTCGGTTTTGCCCAGGAGAGGAGGACAATGCCTACCACACATTTTTTGGGTGCACAAAATGGGTCAGGCTGCGAAGGGACCTCTACAGGGAGACGGGAGAGCTCACCCCGGATAATATAGTTGCGCAGATATAAAAGAGACTCACAGCAGCCGGGGGCGTTAGGGCTAGGGGATCGCTTGTCTGGCACTTCCTCTTCGCCTCTTCCCTCCCGCTGGGAAAGGGATCCCTCAGCTTGAAGGCGCCTTACGGCGTAACAAAAAGAGACCTGGTCCGAAGTAATGTGTCAAACGGTTCCAGGCTGGGTTCTCAGGTTGCCAGGGGAGGTGTTTAGTGGGTAGTCTAGTCGCCTTCTTGCGAGCATGGGAGTCCCACGGTCTGTGCGTAAATGGCATTCACCTCCCAAACACAAAAAAAACATCCACATTTCATGCATAACCACTAGAGCTTCACGTGTCACTGGTTTTATTTTACGTTTCTCCAGCAAATCCTTTAACATCTCAACCACTTAACACAATATTTAACTCTTAGCCCCGTCAATTTTTGAGTATGCCTCCCAAGTATGGTATCCTCACTACACCAATCTATTGGATGCTGTTGAGACTGTACTGCGTAAGTTCACACGTTCTCTATTCTATAAATATAACCTCATTTACAGATCCTCAACATCCCATCACTCAAAAAATGAGAGAAATCTTAGACCTGTGTTGCCTATTTAAAATATATCATGGTATTCTTTCATCCAACCTTCGGGAAAGGCTTCATATACGTCCCACCTCAAGAACGCGTGCAACTGATATGTTCATTGTGCCCTTTTCGCGAAACAATATTTATTTTTATTCGTTTTAAGTACGCGTATCACGTCATTACAATGAACTCCAGCTGGGTCCCCTGCCACATTCCTTATGCGCTTTTCAATACATATTACATAATATTCTCCTTAGCTTCTAATAGTTTGTTAGTATTTTATATTTTTCTTTTCTATTCAAGTTGCTCACTTTGTTTTTGTTGCATATGGTATATTTCATTACCTATTTTGTAATTGGACTCATGGATCTGTAAAATAGTATAAATAAATAAATATCACACTTGACGAATACAACATCGAAAATGTGGGTGAATTTGTATATTTAGGCGCCAAAATAACGAGAACCAGCAATGAAAGAGACGAAATATGCCGAAGAATGCAGCTCGCAAATAAAATATTTTATTCAGTTTTGACGATCTTCAAGACCAGCTGCATACACAGGAAAACAAAGCTCGAAGTTTACAAATCTGTGATAAGATTTGTGCTATACTATGGATATGAAACATGGACCCTAACCTTACGGGTGTGAAACATGGAGCCTACTCAAAGCATCCGCAAACAGAGACGGGTCCTGAGGCAAATAATCGGAGCGAAGCTAGACGGGGGCCAATGGAGATTTCGATACAATTATGAGCTGTATGAAATTTTTGACGAGCCGGAGGTCTCAACGATTGTAAGACTGCGAAGCTGCAATGAGCTGCCCACATGAATCATATAGACAAACAACTGATACCTAAATTGTATTCGTCGGGAGAACTGAAGGGCGGAGACCAGTGGGGAAACCGAGGAAGCGCTAGTCTGAGTTGGTCGACGAAAACAGTTCATCGCTCGGTTGTCACAATTGGAGGACGCGATGAATAGACCGAGACAGTTGGAGGTGCTTGGTTCAGAAAGCTAGGGCCCGAGAGGGGCTGTAGTGCTACGAAGAAGAAGATACATCCACAAAAAGGTTCTCTAATGTCTCCTTTTCGCCACATGTTGGACGTCACCATTTGCACCTAGAGGCGTATTTCGAACGTCTGTTTTTTTTTGTTTGTTACTACCACTTATATAAGATTAGGGGTTTCCCATTCAGAGCATTGTTTGGATTTGGCATTATTTATAATGATACTTGGGTTGATGCCCTTTACATAAGATTATCGGCTAGTTTGTTACTCACTGTGGCCGATTTCCTGGAGTCTAGCAGACCTTCACATTTCTTTTATGATATATACCCCACAGATCCTGTTGGCAATGTTGAAGGATTCATGATTTGAAAGTGCAATTTTGCATTACTTTAATAATGAATATTTATCAGGGTAAATCAAGATTCTTTTCTTACTAGTTTCTATTGAGCGCAAGAGTCTGTTGTAATTTAAACTATATGACAAATGTCTTCACTTCAAAGATGTTGTGTTAGTCAGCCAGTATGAAACTAGTACGTATCATTAGCTCAGGCGAGTGCATAGCTGCACAACATAATAGATACACCGAGAAGGTAAACTTTACATTTCACTCAAATCAACCACGCGGCCTCAGTTAATATAAATTCACTTATTTTGCATGTTTCGTTTCGTTTAAAACAAGTTTTCATATGGGCGCGCGATATCTCAGCATTTTTAAGGTCTCCAAGCGATTTGCACAGGTTTCTTTGAAGCTGTGCTTCTTTTATCTATTCAGTGAGGTGCACACTGATAGAAAAAAAATTGTAGTAAAAACACCTACTAAGTTGACTTTTTAACAATGTTAACAATACTAAGCTCGTAGGGCAAACAACGTTAAGCACAATAACTTCCATTATAGTCAAACTTTCGAACATGCAACCTGTAAATGATGAGTACTACTCACCTCGACGAAACTGCGTAATTTTTTAATGGTATCAACCATATGCTAGTATCAGCTGGTGTCCATCGACCTCAAAGAACTATTATAACTTGATAGCTAAAATGCTCGGGTGAAGAACAATTTATTTCTTTCGCTTCGGACACCAGCACTTCTTAAACCAAATACATTTAAGCAGTGAGCGTTTTGATAGACCCGAAGATGAGTTTCTCTGAGCAAATGAGGCCAGTGTTTGGATTTTCTCAATTTGATTCTTTTTGATGGTCTGCAAACTGGTTTTGCTTTCTCATGGGCATCTTATAGTAAAGGGGCCGGAAATTTGATTTTCCTATCGAGTTTATATTTGCTCCAAGAATTTAGAAAGCAAGGGAAAGGCACATTTATGCCTATCCCTTGTTTTCTCTAACAAAGCCAGCATATGAACATCAAAGTATTTCTCTGAATTTCTAGCCGAACTATTTTGGTTCATCTCAAGTAATGCATTGAACTCTACATATCTGCGGCCAGTCAAATATATTATAATGTACAAAGTATTTTATTATTTCATTATGCAGATCTTTTACTTATAAAATAAAAATAGAATTTATTCCCTAACAATTGAAGTTTTGCTCGCTACTAGAAAATCAATGGAAGGAAAAAGAATGAAATCACATCCACGTTACTAAGGTTTACCGATTAATGACTTGCCTACACAAGACTAGTTAGGCTTCTTTAATTTCTAAGCCAAGTGAAATGGTTTCCGGTTACAAACATCCTAGTTTCTGCTATAATAAATTAGCCTGTACTTTTATTGTTTAAACTCCAGTTAAGCGTGAATACTTCAAAAGATGAAAACAAGCGTGACTATTCATTTATTTCACGAGCAATTCCCTTCAAGCTCCAAAATTTGCCATCAAACGATTAACCAGCAAATGTTACTGTGGAGTATTTAGTAAAATTTTGTAACACTTTCAAATTAATTTATAAATAACTATAAGCATCAAAACCAATCAGTTTTAGAATTAAAAGTTTGTAAAATATCAATAAAATTAATACTTTTATCATAAAAATGTATAACACAGTTCTCCAAAATTGTCTTTAATACCGTGCAAATTTATTTTCAGAATGCAAAAGGACCCTTATGGAAATTATTCAGAGAGAATTTTTATCTACAGGCGATGTGGGCATGATTCCATGAATCCCAGATGCCACGCCATAAACTTGATATAGCTAACAACATATAGGAGCAATACGCCTATAAAAGCATATACTCGTATGTATACCTCCCTTCCATTTTCACCGTACGCGGTTTGTAATATTACCTTTGGTTCTTCATTTTGAATCCTTTATTCTGTTTGAGACCAGATCATATAATTCAAATGATTTACGTGCCAATGCGTACTCCTGTGCCATTTTTCCGAAAAATTTCAAGACGATATTAAATATTTTGCTTTGTAATATAAGTAAATCAATTACGTACACGTACACAAAATAGATGAAATATCTTTGGGCTATATCCTAGGGAAATTTGCCTTGAAATATTTTCATATTTTTGGCATGGAATCAAATTATGCAGTAATAAAGGAAATCTTCTTGCAAATAAAGAGTAAAGTTAATTATCCTTCTTTCTATACAACAATGGTCCTTAGCCCAGTCATATTAGGTAAAAAAAGGGGTCAACCTCGGAATGAAAGATAATAAGCTGCAAATTGGTATGAACCTTTGTTTTGTCATTCTAAATGTTGTCTCAAAAGTCACAATCGTTATCGTGTTCGCGTCTCAAGATATTCAAGGTCAAAGGTCACAAAAATCGGTTTTTCGCGAATATCTGGCTTCCTATCGGTTAAATGAGATTTGCATTTATTATAAAAGTTGTAGGCTATAAAATTCCCTACAACTTTTGTTTAAACTTTTTTTTCATACGACCAACCGTTTTGAAGGTAGAGCGCGAAGAGTGCACATCGTACAGTCATATACGGCCTAATGCAAGGTCAAGCGTGAGTTATGGTTATCAGTACGTTATAAAGTCAATTATTTACTTGGAAATTATAATTATTAAACAATGCCTATTATTTATGTACTAACTATTAATTATTTATATTTAATTAAAGTAAGTAACTTGATTATTTATATATAATTATTCATATTTAACTATTTAAGAATATCGGGATCATATGTATTTTCTTCATCGGGATTACTTGGATACAGTGAAGCGTTGAGGCAAGCTTGTCCGTTGCACTGGCCGCAAGCTAAAGAACATTGTAGCCCTGATTTTCTGCATCCACAGCGGGAACCACAACCATTTTTGCAATTGCAAAATATTACGTTTAGTAGTTCGGCTGGTGCTGGAGGTAATAACGTTCGTATGGGCTCCAGGATTTCATTTTCAAGCATCCAGCCCCATTCTTTAGGTTCTAAGTCCTTCCCTAACCACGTTTGAATCTGGTAGTAGACACGTTTTATGTGTTGATGAGCTGCTACACTTGTTGGTGGAAGTGTTGACGTAATATTTTGCAATTGCAAAAATGGTTGTAGTTCCCGCTGTGGATGCAGGAAATCAGGGCTACAATGTTCTTTAGCTTGCGGCCAGTGCAACGGACAAGCTTGCCTCAACGCTTCACTGTATTCAAGTAATCCCGATGAAGAAAATACATATGATCCCGATATTCTTAAATAGTTAAATATGAATAATTATATATAAATAATCAAGTTACTTACTTTAATTAAATATAAATAATTAATAGTTAGTACATAAATAATAGGCATTGTTTAGTAATTATAATTTCCAAGTAAATAATTGACTTTATAACGTACTGATAACCATAACTCACGCTTGACCTTGCATTAGGCCGTATATGACTGTACGATGTGCACTCTTCGCGCTCTACCTTCAAAACGGTTGGTCGTATGAAAAAAAAGTTTAAACAAAAGTTGTAGGGAATTTTATAGCCTACAACTTTTATAATAAATGCAAATCTCATTTAACCGATAGGAAGCCAGATATTCGCGAAAAACCGATTTTTGTGACCTTTGACCTTGAATATCTTGAGACGCGAACACGATAACGATTGTGACTTTTGAGACAACATTTAGAATGACAAAACAAAGGTTCATACCAATTTGCAGCTTATTATCTTTCATTCCGAGGTGAAAGCCCTAATATGACTGGGCTACCTGCAGTATGTTCATAAGTGAATTCTATTCTGTTGGACTTTAACCTTCAGATATAATGTATGGAAACGTTTTCCTTTCTGAACGAAAATTATATTACTATAATATGTACTATATGTTGGTTGATATGACATTGAATTATACTCGTACGTACCCTGGTACATATACTACTTTACTAAAGCCTCAATAAGGATGTTAGCCTTCCAAACGGTCGAGTCAAATCAATATATTTTTTTAGAATAAAAGTAACTACGCTACCGAAACTATAAAACTAATGTCGCTAAAGTTTATCAGGAGTTTAAAACGTTAACATTCAAATTTTTACATTTCTTAATAGCGCCTGTTTAATATTATAGACTTTGTAGGATTGGACATTCAAATGTTTCACAATATTTCTTCCAAAACGAATAGTTTGTTCGATTTTAATCACAGTTCATCGTCATTTATGGCACAGCTCCAATTTGGATCTTCGTCTCCAGTAGTCTTCTTCTTCATAGCACTACAGCCCCTCTCGAGCCTTCGCTTCCTGCAAATAGCGCCTTCAACTGTCTTAGTCCATTGACCGCGTCCTCCAATTTCGAAATCCTAGCAGCGATGAACTGTCTTCGTCGACCGAGATAGATCAGCATTTCCTCGATTTCCCCACTGGTCTCTGCTCTTCAGTTACTCAGGCCCAGAAGGAAAGTAATTAACAAGCACGATGTCACTACAGGAACTATCAAAAGCTGTTCAATTGATCTAAAAGAACAGGTCAATAGGTATAAAAGAATGGTACGCATTGTGACGTCATGCTTCCGCTTTTGGGCCTGCGTTAGGGGTCATTGGGCCAGCCCATTGCAGCTTCCATAGTCTTACAAACGTTGAGACCTCCGGCTCGTCAAAAATTTCATACAGCTCATGGTTTTATTGAATTCGCCATTGGTCCCCGTCTAGTGTCACTTCGATTATTCGCCTCAGGACCCGTCGCTCAAAGGCGTTCAATATTTTTGCGGATGCTTAGGTTAGGGTCCATATTTCACATCCAGAGTGTAACACAGGTCTTATCACAGATTTGTATACTTGAAGCTTTGTTTTGCTGTGTATGCAGCAGGGCTTGAAGATTGTCAACACTGAAAAAAATATTTTATTTGCGTGCTTTATTGTCCGGCGTATTTAGTTTCTTTCATTACCAGCTCTCGTTATTCTGGCGTCTAAATATACGAATTCGCTCAGATTTTCGATACTATATTCGCCAAGTGTGATATTTTGTGTATTTGAGGTATTTTACCTCGACTGTTATTTTGGTAAGACCGACTAAGTTGGCTGGGATATCAAAGCAAAGTATTATTCAGTACAGTACGTTACGATCAGTACTGCAGTGTGCTTGCTTAAAATCAACGAAAATTTGGTGTAGGTCTATGTTCAATTCCCAGCATTTTTCAATACCCGCTTGATAGTGAACGATTGGTCTGTTGTCGCCCTATTTGCTCTAAAACCACCATGATATTCCCCAATAGCACTGTTGGCGAATGATCCGATTTTATTTTCTAAGATCTTTGAAAATATTTTGTACGCCGTACAAAGAAATGATATGCCGCTATAATTTTTGCACTGTAGCTTGTCACCTTTTTTTGGAGATAGGGAATATAATTGATTGGCTCCACTCTTTCGCAATATGGTCTTGTTGCCGAATGTGCTGGATGACTTTGTGAATATAAATAAAACACTGCTGCCACCATATTTGATGAGCTCCACTAGAATCTCAGCGATGCCCGGCGCTTTATTATTCTTTTGGGCTTTGATGGTGAAACGAACTTCATCCAGAGTTGGTGGCGCCAATTGAAGCTCTCCGTAAACATACATAGGCTCCGATGTTCTGGCGCTGTGCGGAGGATTAAGGAGGTTTTTGAAATATGCCCATCTTTCCTTAATCCTGGTTTTGGGCTGATAACACTGTTCAGGCTTTTCACTACTTTGTATGCTTGTCTTGTGTTGTTGGTCGCTAGATTTACATCGATACTTCTCTATTGGTCGTCATAGTATTTTCTTTTCTTGATTCTAATTATCCTATTCGCTACTTTTCAAAAATTTTCATAGTGTTCACTCTTCGTCCTGGTTTTCCTACTTACAGTGACGGACAAAAGTCTACGATAATTCCTTATATTGAGATACCGGCTACTTGGAAGCTTTAATCAAAAATCCATTGATGCATATTTTTCAGTAACGTAAATATATTTATAAACAAGCTGAGTAAGCAGGAGAGTCCTCCTACCAGAAGGTCTTTGTAAACATCCTAGGGTTAGAATCAAGTTTTCTAATGGCGTGAATCGATAACTTGAGTTATTCACCCAATACTTAGATATGAAATCGTTCAAATTTATACAAAAGATGCACGGTTTCTTTCATAAGCACAGTGCAGCCGCCATTTCGATCTAGCTTAAATGATTTTTCTGAATGCTCGGCCGATTGAACATGTTCAAGTTAAACACTATTCCTTAAATTTTCATGAAAATTGAAAGAAAATAAAAGTAGCTAAGTCAATTTTAAATATATATAGGGTTTTCCAATAAGAGGTGTTATTTTGAATAGATCTTCTGATTTAACACCTTGCGACTTCTTCCTTTGGACCCACGTGATAGAGAAGGCCTATGCCGATAGCCCAGCGTCGATTCAAGATCTCAAAGATGAAATTCGTGAGGCTATCGAGGACATAGGGCAACTACTTTGCGATTTGGTTATGGAAAATTTCATGAAGAGGATATGGTCCTGTAAGCGTGTCGTAGTGGTTAGTTGCCCAATGTTAGTTATTGCTATTAACGGCATATCTTCTTCTTTATAATGAAATAAACATTCGATCATTTGTATTAAAAATGGCATTTTTCTTTTAATATCAAAATAACACCTCTTATTGGAAAACCCTATATCAACCATAAACACGTGTTATTGTTGGTGTAAGTCCATATAATTGAAATTGCTATAACTCACTTGATTATGACTCGATCTTAATTAAATTTTGTGAACATATATATCTTATATTAGTCTATATAATTTCAAGAAGTTTAAAGGTACCGTTTTGATTTTATGGGCAAAAATGTAAAATCTACAAATCATACAATTATTAACAAAGTTGAGCGAATTTCGATTTCTAAGATATTTGTTGCCCTTGTACTCATAAAGGCCCACGTTCGTGATAATTTTCAGATTTTTCGGCTGAAAGGTGTCCAATCGCGAGGGGGGGGGGCACAAATTTTGGGTACATTTTGCCTTCCCCTGGACCCCCTAATTTATAAAATGATTTTTTTATTTCAGATTCTAAAAGCTCCTGTCAAGACCTTTGATTTGATACCCCAATGAAAAAAAATTTTTAAGGGCCAATTCGTTATTAGGGGGGACCCCCCTTAAACATTTTTTAAATTTTTGTTGTGGCCTTAACTTTTGAGAGACCATCACTTTTGACCTTTTCACAAAGTTTGAGCATTCTAGCTTCTATAGTTTCTGAGGAAATCAGCTGTGACGCACGGACAGACGGACGGACGGACAGACGGACGGACGGACAGACGGACGGACAGACGGACAGACAGGTCGCGAAACTAGTAGGTCTTTGTAAAAAAAATTTTTACAAAGACCTGAAAAGTAAAGAGAAAAACTTTTCGTAACAGAATAAAGGAGAAATTCATAAAAACATAAAAAATTGAATGGACATAAGTCTACGACAGTCAGCGCTGACTCAGTTATACACAAAAAATTTCCAACTAAACGTATCGGAATGTCATCAGTATTTGTTTATTTGCTCTTATTGTCATTCCGTATATGTGCTGCTACAATTCTGTTTTAGTTTTATCGCTAGTTTCTAATCGCGAAAAAAATTTCTAGTGATATCCGAAATTTGATCGTACAGTATAAAAAACTCAATAAATCGTGCTCGGAAATCGCGAAATCACTGAAACTTAAACAAACTTCTATGTATGCAATCATCAAAAACTTTGAAAACAGT
Organism: Odontomyia ornata; assembly: GCA_963969285.1. NCBI lineage: Eukaryota > Metazoa > Arthropoda > Insecta > Diptera > Stratiomyidae > Odontomyia > Odontomyia ornata. The sequence continues at coordinate 373,362,344 of OZ017738.1, read as the reverse complement.
GGTTCCATTGAAAATAAGCCGCGAATTGGCCGACCGGAAAAGATGTCGCGCAGAGACATTAGTTTCATTCTAAAAGAAGTGAACAGTAATCCTAAAATAAGTGCTCCAGATTTGGCGAAACAAGTGGCTGCGGAAAGGAAAAAGATATCCATGCAAGAACCATCACGAGAGCATTAAGTATTAATGGGTTTCAAGCCATTAATATCCGCCAAAAACCGACCTCTGCGTCTACAGTTCGCCAAGGCCCATATTGACAAGGACAATGATTTTTGGAATCGCGTCCTTTTCATCAATGAGTCCAAACCATAGATATAGAGAGTACTGGATCCGCAACCGGTCGTGAGAGCCGAAGCAATTGGCAACCTGCGCTAAAGTTGTGTGAAGTTGAGGTTTGAGGCGATATGCTTTTAATTTAGCACTCTATCCACGGCGAAACACGTTCACATTTAAAAAGTTTTTAATTTTAAAGATCGCGCGTACGTAATCGGAACTTTAATTCACTGTTTTAATTAAAAATTTATGAAATTTCCATCCACTTTGACACATAATTTTCCCGCGTGGTTCGCGCTCTTTTCGATTTTCTTTTGCTTTGACGTTCGAGTTTCCGTGAGAGTTGTTTGTTGTTTATACTCAAACTGAAATGAAATTTCGTTGGTGTGCGCGGGTGTCAGTGGGGGAAGCGATTCTTCTGAAAAGAGAAAAGAAAAACCTGTCTGGAAAAAAGGGGAAGGAGAAGCAGAGGGAATCATATAATTTCGAGAGCGTAAGTTATTTATAACTTATTTATGTGGCAAATTTGCTTCTCACATGGACGAGTACACAGATTCTCGTTGCTCGTCCATTTGTTTATATGTCTTTGGTCCAAACTCAACATTTTCAGAAGTGATGGCCGCAGTAAAGTATGGAGGAAAAAGAACACGGCTTTAGAGACCAACAATTTGGTTCCTACTGTCAAGCCCTGTGGAGGTAATGTGATAGTTTGGGGAGCCATCGTTGCATCTGGGTATGGCAGATTGGCTGTGGTATAAACTACGATGGACCGTTATGTTTACAAGAACATGTTAGAAAAACATTTGAAGCCATCAGTGGAGAAGTTGGATCTTGAAGAGATGGATTTTCCAACAAGACAATGATCCAAAACACACAACACTTTTCGTCAAGAACTGGTTGTTGTACTACGCTCCCAGGCAACTTAATACGCCTCCACAAAGTCCAGATTTAAACCCAATGGAGCATGTATGGGAGCTTTAGGAACGGAAAATTCGAAAATGTTGCATTAAAAATAAAAATTTGTTGAAGAAAGCGCTTGTTACAGAATGTGAGAAAATCGCATCTGCAGAAACTGGTAATTTAGTCCCCTCTATGCTTGGAAGACTACAAGTAGTAATTGACACGAAAGGGGTCCAACCAAATATTAAGCCAGCAAGAAGTTTTTTTAAAATTCCAATAAGTTTAGTTGAAAATATTTTGTGTACAAGTCAGCTAGCACTGACTGTCGTAGACTTTTGTCCATTCATTTTTTTTTATGTTTTGACGAATTTCTCCTTACCTTTATTATGAAATGTTTTTGTCTCTGTTTTTTTATAAATATATTCACGTTACTGAAAAATGCACATCATTGGATTTTTGATTACAGCTTCCAATCAACCAGAATCTCAATATAAGGAGTTATCGTAGACTTTTGTCCGCCAGCTGATTGTCGAGGGTCGCCGTGAAATGTTTGGCCACAGACGCCGTTCGGAGCCTTTCGATGTCAAATTTTTGTAGTGCATCGCCGAATACGCCTTTGATATGTTGATTTGATCAAGTAATGATTTGAGTTACAATTGGCTCCTCCGTATGTATGGACGTCAAGTATGCTCGAGGCCCAACATTGTTGGCTCAGAGCATTGTCGATCTGGTTTTGAGTGTTGCCATCTGGTGATACCCAGGTAATTTTATGCATGTTTCGAACATATGTAGTAGTCGTCGCGGCGACCTCTTTTTGCCAATTGGGAATCCCAAGCAGGGATCTATTGTCTTCAAACGTATGTGTGTTAGTTTAGAGCAATGACGTGCTTTAAGTTGATCTTAAAAATCTCAGCAATTCGTTTCAAAGCATTAATATTTCTAACAAGTTAACTCCACATCTTTCTGATATATTCGATGTCACTCATGCTTAAAAAGGAATTTACAGTTTCATGTGCTGGTTTCCACAAGTTTTTCAAAAAGCTCTGAAGCGCTTTTGAGCATCTGGCATACATTTACCCAAATAGAGATGTAACTCCCATGAGGCTTTGTAGAACAGAAGTACAGGACTCCGTTTTTTCAGAAAGTAGGTTTATGTCCCAAACAAATCCCTATTGAAATCGCTGTTACAATACCAGTATACCCTATATATACTGGCACGAACTGGGAGCTGGAAAGAGAGATGTCCCTGCATAACACTTATTTGCTACTACATATATGCGAACCAGATCAGTAACGAGAGGCGTTTGTTTAATGAATTAATTTTATTTGGTTGTTTCATTTGGTTATACATATAAACGTTAAATTGAATGTATATTATTGATTCTGTCCTTTGATGCTCAGGAAAACATACTTTGCTGAATTTGTCTTTTCATGAGGGTTGCTGCTTCTGTTGATTCGCCTTCTAATCCCGTTGGTTGGATTGTGAGTTGTATGAGTTATGGTTGCCGTCCATCACGACGTAATAATACTTAATCCTAGGTTTTGTAACCAAAACAGGGGAAATCAGTGATCAATTTAAATTATACTGTTTATCACTTCTTTAATTCAGTTTATAGTTAATAAAATTTTTGAAGAATGGTTCACCTAAGCTAATTAATCTATTAGAGAATAAGCTAAAGAGGTTTCATGTATGCATATGTGTAAATTTACAGTATTAATGGAGCAGTTAATTTTTTTTTAAATGCCTCCATTCCCTACCACTCTCTCCATCACTCTTTCATCGTCGCACAACGCTCGTGCGATCTGATCTTCACACGCCGTCGAGTCCTACGTGTGCCTCCAGACAATGCTAAAAACATCGGTATAAGGGGCACACAAAATGCTGTGAAGTACTCCTTTCCTGCTAGTCTAGTCCGATTCGTGAACAGTTCTCATAGATAACAAAAATATTATAATACGACGCAGTAAAAAAATACTCTGAGTTTATAAAATCTAGCTGTCTTTAAGTATTTAGACGTTAGGGTTTAAAATGCTTTAAGATGCTGCATTTTCAATCCTCCGGACTTATCATTAATTTGAATTTATTAGATGTTCCTTAAGTCTTTTCTTAAAAACCAATAATTAGTTTGCGTTTTTCACTGTTTCTGGAAGATTGTTGTATATACGCAGAGCATCATTCGTTGCATCGTTCTTTAGTCGATCAGTTCTAGCGTAATGTATTACAAAATTGTTGGCATTTCTAGAATTATATGGATTTATTTGTGATACTTTTATAAAGGGGTTTCGTTCCGATTCACTGGAAATTAGACATTTGAAGATAAACTTAGCTTTCTCCATAGAAATGATTTGACTGCAGATGAGTGCATTGGTCCGTTGATACACTAGTCTTTTTGGAGTGAGAATTTGAAGGTTTAGAATATTTTTATAGGCTTTAGTTAGTATCCTGGATATAATATTAAGGTTTTGCTTTGACGATTGACTCCAAATGACCACCGCATAATGTAGCGTTGTCAGTACAAATGCATTTAATACAAGTTTCTTTATATGCATTGGAAAACCTCCATATCTTCTCAACATTTCTATCATTGGTGCTAGTTGTCTCCTCAAATTATTTATGTGTGGCAACCATGTCAAACGATGATCTATGGTAAGACCGAGATATTTAATTTCAAACATTTTTTGCAAGTTTTCGCCGTTAATTTTTAGGTCAACTTCTATGTCTTCCTTATTCTTCTGTTTGAAATGTATTTTGTTTTTGTAGTATTCAATGCTAGCTTGTTCTCGATAAGCCATGAACGATACTCATCTAGATCTTCGTTGACGATATTCTCCATGGCAACTCTATCATGTCCTGAATAAAAAAGTACAGTATCATCAGCATATAATGTGTGGTGAGCTTTGAGTTTACATATGCTCAAATATAAGACATTATTAACATTATTAACTGATGTTCTTTGGAATCTTCTTTCCAAATAACTTTTAAAAAGCTATTTCGGTTTTCCTTGTATACCACACGATTTAAATTTTTGAAGTAACAGGTCATGATCAACCGTATCAAAAGCTTTCTTCAGGTCCACAAATATTGCAATAACATAATCTCCTTTATCAAGACTTTCATTGATGTAACGTGAGACAGAAAGTAACGCATCGAAAGTACCCTTGTTCTTTTGGAAGCCAAACTGCTTCGGATTTATGATGGAATTGTCCATTAAGAAAGATTTTAAACGATTATTTACAAGTTTTTCGAATATTTTACTAAAGGCTCTCAAAAGTGCAACAGGGCGGTAATTATTCGGGTCCAGATGATCTCCTCCTTTGAATGTTGGAATTATTTTTGCCAGTTTCTCTTCGTCCGGAAACGTTCCATTTCGAATATGCACGTTTATAAAATTTCCCAATGGTTCAGCTATCTCCTCTTTGACTAGAATAAATTCATGTGTGGCGATGTTGTCAATACCTGGAGCTGCATTTTTTTTCAATTTTTCGATTGTATTTAATACTTCTCTTTTAGTCGTTTGATGAATGTGAAAGATGGACTTAGGTGGGCTATTTATGATATTGAAATAGCTAGTTGACTTTTCACCAAGCTCCCTGGTAATTTTCTCACCAATTGTTGAAAAAAAGTGGTTTAGCGAGTTTGCTGCTCCACATGGGCGTGCTGCATTGTTAGAGTCCATGCCAAAAAATTCAGCATTTGATGACATGATTCAGGTTGACCAATTATCTTTTACTTCATTTATTATTTTCCATATGTCGCGTGAGTTGTCCGCCGCTGTTTCCAATCTTCTGGGGTAATATGAAAATTTAGCTTCTTTTATGAGACGTTTTGATTCTTTTAGGGCTTGGTTATACAGATGTTTAAGTCCTTGATCTTCAGCGTTCTTTTTGTATTTTTATATGCCTTCCTTTTGTTAATACAAGCCTCAATAACTTTCTTTGTTATCCATGTATGTTGTCGACATCTGATCTTTTTCTCAATGGTAGAATCGTGCTTGGACTCTGTAATCATATATTTGAGCTCCATAAGGTTTTCAGGTTTTCGGTTTGTTAGCAGCTGTTGAAATTTCGATTTGAAAAGATCCTTGTCTAAATATCTGAATATTTTGTGAGTAGGTTTTTGCTTACTGAGACTCCGGCCAGTCTGTAAGTGTGAATTTAATGCTTTCAGCAATTTTTTTTATCATTTGTTGCTTTGTGATCTAGGCAGGTACTTGAAGTCGGGCGAGTAATTTTGTCCTTATTGACAATGACCGCTCCGTTTGTTTCCAGGGTATACTTGTACATTCTCGATTCTGGAGATTCTGCAATCAGGTCTATGCTTGTGTCAGCAACTGTGATTAGATTTTTTTCAATAGAGTATATTGCATCTATTACTGTGCAGAAGTTCTGCGCATTGAGACGATTGGGATTATAGTAAGTACCGATATTTATTTTTTTACCTGCGCAGATTATTTCAATTATTATTATATTATATATGTCAAATGTTACTCTCTTTGTCACGAAATTAATTGTATTTTTTATAAAATATAAATTGCCGTGCCTCTTCCTCTTCCGGGCCTGCAGGAGAAAACGGAGCTATATCCCGGAGCATTGTAATACTTTGCTTCTTCAGGATAGATCCATACTTCGTATAGTATAATAGATCCGTTTTAGGATTTTGCTCCAGATAAATTTGAATATCACTCAGCTTGTGTCGTAAGCTTCTTATATTGGCTTTTATCGCTTGATTGAGTTTTGGGATTAACAATCATCATCAAAATTGTAGTCAGTACTCCTCCTAGCAATTACAATCCTTCTTTGATACTCTGGGCACTCCCACGAGTCTGCTCTATGTGAATGATCAGTATTCTTATTATTACCCATACAATTGAAAGAGTTCTCATGTGTGCTTTTGCATTCGTTGAGCTCATGCTTTCCTCCACATTTCACACAGATTTGTTCTCCTTCGCATTTCGACGTCTTATGGTAATATTTTTGGCTTAAGTGTTAAAGTCTTCCTTCACAAAATATGACCCATAATCAATGTTCACGTATTTGTTAGCTAATCTTTTATACATGCTTCCATTTAATCGAGAAGACCAGAAGCCATGTCTTCCTTCTGATTATGGCAATGCTTGCTCAATGGTTCCTAATGACAGGAATCTAACGATGAAATAAATCTCTATTTGTCGAAGTGAGAGATGCTGACGTTCGAAACGATTGAGAAAGTAGTTCCCAAGATTAAACATCGAAACAATATGGAAGGATATGAAACACCAACCATTGTAAGGTTGAAAAACCTCCTTCTCACTCGCGTCAACAATATTTATCGGAGATTTTTGGACTACAACCATCCCTCGTTGGCTTTGTTGAAATTACACCTGAAGAATGTCCGGAACTTAATCCGTTCATACTTCAGGTGTGAGGTCAGCAATCAATGGGCGGAAAAATTCAGGGGTATTAGCCCATAGGACCCAGATGGCGTTTGTGTGAAACTGAATAGCATATTCCGTAAGAAGTCTCGAGTGAAGGTATCGAATCTTGAAGTCACTAGTGATGAGATAAATTTTCTCGATAGGGCTGGTATCGAAATTGATAGAACGGCCCCGGATAGAAATGGAACAAGGATTATACAGGTATGTGAGGTGTTGCAGAAACTTGCCCTAATTGGAACATATTTTGAATTGGCTCATCTGCCAAACCCTGAGAGAAGGAATGAAATATTTTCAGAGGTCGTTGAAGCAAATGTTTCCGACTTCAAATCAAGCCTGAACCGCTAATCAAATCTTCATTTCAATGAAACATTAACATCTGACCTCATACCGAGCTTGAATCTTATTGATTATTTAGTCAGCTATGAAGACTTGTGTTTCATATTTCGCAGGATAAACAACAAGAAATCATGTGGTACTGATAGTTCTCCGACATTTGCCTGAGGTTGCTATTAGGAATTATTGCATATTGTTCAACAATATGTTGAGCAATTCATATTTCCCAAATGAGTGGAAAAAGGCTAAGGTATTTCCGATCTTGAATAAAGGAAAAGAATCTTTATGCCCTAAAAGCTATCGCCCAATCAGCTTGTTGCCTAATATCAGCAAGATGTTTGAAGTGATACTCAACAGAGCATTAAACGCGCACATTGAGAAATACGAGTTGATGGTTTTCGTGCCAGACATTCGACCATACATGCAATAACGAAAGTAACCTCAGACATCGGTTGGAAACTAAACAACAGATAATGTGTTGGAGCGTGTCTCATTGATATCGAGAAAGCCTTCGATACGGTGTGGTTAGATGGACTAGTTTTTAAACTCCTTCAGGACAGGTTCCCCAGACACTTTCTCGCCATGATATGCAATATGTTATGCGGGAAACTGAATAACTGATGGAAATCTGACAACAATGCTTGAATTCAAGGTCATGAATGGTCTACAGCAGGGAACAGTTACTGCGCCTCTGCTCTTCTCAATATTCATTCGCAAGCTATTGAAAGTCTTTGATTTTAACGTCTCGCCAACGCGATCATTGGTAGCGTTTGCTGATGATATGATCATTTATACGGCAGACCGAAAAGCTACAGTAGTTCAGAGAAAACTTCAAAAAATTGTCAGTGATGTGCAGCTGTACACTGACAATTGGCGAATGAAAACTAGCGCGCAGAAATGCGAAACAATCTTGTTTCGGACGATGCTGCAGTGAAGACTTGAAACGTAATTGGAAGGATTTCCACATCATGGTTGGCGAGGGTAGTTCAGAACGGGTTCCACATAAATCCTATGTTCGATTCCTCGGTGTTCATCTCGATCAGTATCTGTACTGTACAGAATATGTCAAAGTCATGCTCAGCAAGGCACAAAAAGTAGTCATGGCCCTACGAAGACTCTTTCATTCCAGATACACTGATTAAAAGGTGAAAGTTATCTGTTACAAGACCCTGGTTAAACCAGTTTTGACATATGGATGTCAGATCTGGTACAACCAGAGTGCTAATACTATGGAAAAATTAAAAGTTTTCGAAAGGAAATGTCTTCGTGCATGTACTGGTTTGTGTCATGAAAATGAGATACTCTAAATATCTCTAAGCGAAGGCCCGAGAGGGGCTGTAGTGCTACAAAGAAGAAGAAGAAGATGTACTGGTTTGTACAGAAAGCGTGAGACGGATTGGAAGCACTATATATCGAATAGAAGAATTTATCAAACTGCTCAAGTGACAAGAGTTTATATTGAAACTTCTTCGGAATCATATCGCAAGATCTGTGACTGTGAGTGAAAATATATTGCGACTTGCATCGCTACTGGCTTCGTTCCTCCAGAAGCATTCGTGTATTTGAACATGAATCGATGTTTTTGATTCTGACGGTGTCCCAATCCTATATCACATATATACACGGGCCACCGATAAGAAGATAAAACATCCTCCAAATTTGACTTCACGAAACGAACAATTCCAATGGAAATACTCATTTGCTAGATTCGTTGAAGCTGATCGAGCTGAGACGGAGCAATCTAGGTATTGGTGGCTGAATGACAATGTCTAAATTATTCGTGTTTGTTTTCAGTTTTTGTGTTTTTCGTTACTTAGTGTTTGAGTTTCAGCTCATTATTGTTGCATTTAGCGTTGTTGTGTATTTGTGTTAATAATTGGGGATGGGTGAGGTATATGTTATGTTTATTATATTAGGTTTAGAGATAAAGTTAAACGCGTAGGTTAGGAATATTTTGATAGAATTTTTTAGTATAAGATAACGTTTTTGATTGAATTTTATTAGAATTAGGTTATAAAGTATTAGATGTAGGATCTGTTGTGTTAAAATTATAAATAATTTTGGAATAGTGTTGGTTGGTTTTTCTCCTTTTTCCAATTAAATCATTAAATATGTAATGATCTTGATTAATTTAAATTTGCTATAGTTTTTTTGGTAAAATGTATTTAACTGATAACGTATAAATTTAGAGAGCCATTTGGGCCATTAAGTTTTTGTATCGTTATTGTTTGGAATTTGCTGGATATTTTTTTAAATTTATAATAATTTGTATTGAATAAAGCGCTTTTGACTTTTACTTTGGCTCCAGGCTGCTAACCAAAGCGTTTAGAAACATTCTAAATCTGCCAAGGCTTACTCAAACTATTTTGGTTTACCAATTAGCAAAATCATTAACATTTAGTCAAATCATTGTAATGGAGGAAGCCAAGTCTATCTACAAAATTTAAAAAAATAATGGATCGGACCGAATATCATTAATTAAGGTATAGCAGATCAACCCATATAATGCGAGGAATGCAGATCAATTCGTAATACCTTTTGCCAGAACGGACTGTCTAAAAAACGATGCCACAAATGATGCTCTGCGTGTATATAACAATCTACCAGAAATGGTTAAGAAAGCAAATCTACTTTTGGTATTTAAGAAAAGACTTAAGGATCATTTAAGGAACACTGATTGAAGTGTGGACCTGTGATCTGTTTTTAAAGCTCAGTATCTTAGGACATTTTTGGCCCTATCAGCGAGATACTTGAAGAGACAGTTACTCAGAGTTTTTTAATGCGTCGTATTATACTGATTTTTTTTTATCTCTGAGAGCTGATCATGAATTTGGACAGATATTCATGAAAGGATTAATTCACATTATTTTATGTGCCCCCTTATACCGATGTATTGAACATTGTCGGGGTGGCATACTTGATGAAGCGACAAGATGTGAATGCAGATCGCTCGAGCGTTGTGCGACGAAAAAAAGGTTACGGAGAGTGTGGTCGGGAATGGAGGTATTAAAAAAAATAAGAGTAGATTGATTCGGTTTTGGATTTGAGTAGCTTATTTCGGGCACCGCGTCGGTGAATATTCGGGGACGCGTGATGTTGATTGAAGTTGTCTTTTTTCTGATTTCTCTCTTTTGGACTGGACATACGGTCGGAAAGAGATGGAAGGTAAAGTAAAGTCGATTTGTTGGAAGTTGATTGACGCGTCTTAGATCAGGCATTTGAATCTGTGGTTGATACTTGTATTTTGGACTTAGTCTGCTCGCGGAAGACCTGCGACCGAAATTCCTCTCCTAACTAGCTAGCTTGCCAGCAGCCACCTCGGAGTAGACTGGGAGTGTCCGGACTTGTTGACTTGTTGGGAACGAGAACGTAATGAAAATCATTACAATACCATCAAAAATAGAAAGCAACTAAAAGAATTCTTAGAGATGGAATGGGAAAAAACTTCCAAGTGATTATACAAAAAAGTTAGTTCATACCATACCCAATCGCAGTTATTAAAGCAAACGGTCTTCCGCGGATACTTTTTTCTATGCAATAGTGCGATGAAGTTCGTGTAATTTTTTTTCCTTTAATATCAGTGCTGTTTTGTAGATTTTTTATTGATTTGATATCCGCGTGAACATAGAAATTAATTTCCTTAAGCTCTTCAGTTGGGTTTGATTAACAAAAGGAACAAAAATGTCATACTTTATATCTAAACTGCGAATACTTTTTTCGGCACTTGTATATCTAAAAATTGGGGTTTTATTCTGATCTTTTCATAATAATTTTTAACTAGTATCTGCTTATAAAAAATTATAGTTAAGGACTCATCGGCGGCACTTCTTTTTCTTAATACCATTCATTAAATACACAACAGTTGGTTTCGTTTTTCTATACGGATCTGCCGTTTATCAGAACATTAATTGGATTTATGTTGAGGCGCCTGTCGCATCGACTAGTTTGAACCGGAATAAGTAACTCAAAAAGCTATAATAAAAGAATTGTGCAAATCATGTTGAACACGCTATCATATCAACTTTGTTTAGTGTGGTGATTCTCAGAAAATTATTGAAAGCAGCATAAACTTGTGTTCAGGTCATGAGAGGATACTGCTCCTAATATCTGTCATCACTGCATCAGCTTTCGCATTTAGATCGATAATGATTTGAATTACTTCAACGCAATAATAGGAAGAACCATTAGATAAGGCGTACGTTTCGGTATCCTTAGAATTGACATCTCTCTATGAAATCATTTTAAAAGACATTGAAGTCTCCATGACCTTGAATCTAACATTTAACCTCGCCTTCATACAGTGAACTCTTTAGCACTCATTATTCACCACCATGAAATATTTATTCGAGAATTCTGCGACAATATTTTCCACCAATTTCGCTCGTCGTTACGCGTTTGCAGAATCAATAGCACGAGCAGCTGATTGAACGATTAAAAGGCCCACACAGTTTATAAACCTTCAATGGGAGCAACTGCAGGCAAACATGCAAAAATAAAGTTTATCGTACGACGTAATGTTTAGAACGATGAAGCAACAGAGAATAGATTTCTCGGCTTTCATTAATTTGCAACTATTTCAATCTCGAGCCGCAGAACATGAAAGTTGGCTGGAAAGAACTTGCAACTGATATGTGCCTAATTGCGAAGCGAAGCGAAGAGCACCGCAGAGTGGTCATTTTTTATGTAACAACTAATAAAAACAATTTGTTACGCGACCGACAGGGGAGCGGTCTTGGTCAAAACGCTTGGAGTCGACAGATAGACTTTCTAAGAATGTCTGCTTCCCAGGGAACTCCCGCGAACCTACTCTTAAGACTGTTGGACTTGCGGCTGGCGATTTTTATCCAACTTTTTGCAATTTCACTTTTCTATTGTGCAGTTTATTCGCTTGCTCGTCATTCTGAATAAAAAATGATTAGATATGAGTCCCAGCTCACGAGAAGGCAAACACTCGCCATAGATGCCGAGTTGCGGGTTACATCAGAGGCTTCTCAATGCCGACATGATGTTGTTCAGGGCAACTAGCAGCCGTAAAGTTTTGTTTTATTGTTTACTCGACAAAAATACTGTCTTTGCAAGTTTACAACAAGTAATGTGAATTGTGACAGGAAATGTTGATCCATAAAAGACGAGAGAATTGCATTTTCGACTATATATCCAATTTAGGTCAATGAAAAACCTTTAGAGATTTATCGACACAATTCCCATAAGACTCACTCCTTTCTAATCTCGCAATAAATATCCACCAAGATTAGTGGGACGACACGGCCCAACGAACATTATCGCAGAAAGATAAGACGTCTCTCTTGATTTCGCACAAAACCCAAACCGCTTTAAGCGAAGCTGACTCGCTCAGCTGCCTCTATTTTATTGTTTGTCTTTGGAGCCGTCCAGACAAATACCCATGCACGTCACTGTACCCACGGCCGAGGACTGCGGAGTAAGAACAAGTCATCAGCTGACTCAAGTCGGATTTTTCAGAGCTGTATGATCCAGATAAATTGATGGAAAATCAATGCCTGCCATTGGCCCGATGGGACAGACATCCTGTCGGACACTCGAAGGGCTCCCGAAAGGAGAGGGTAGTGCGAGTAGTGAAGTGTGACTTACGGTAAAGGGTATTCCTTCGACAGAGCCAACTGCATAGCATCGATCACCAGCATTGCAGGCACCACTAAGTATTTGATGACGATTCATTTTCACTATTTCAATTGCCTTCACTCGCGCACTTTACACGCACTTCTCTTGCACAACGAATGAACGTACGCTCGAGCGGAGCGAACAAACGGGAAATTCTTATTCAGTTTTCACAAGGAGCAGTGTTACACTTGGACATTTTTCATAGCACCAACTTGCGCGACGTTTTTCCAATATCGCGTTTGATTGAATGGATAGACGAGGCGTCAGCCATTTGTGCTAATTTTCAATCACGCGAAAATGATGAAACGATAAAATACGAACAACAGCACACGGAACGCGACCTGAGAAAAGTCAAAGTCAGTACTCAGAAAATTTTCCTCCTCAATGAAGAATGACAGATGAAATCAATAAATATGACTATGTTAGTAGTAGATGTTATTCTCATGTAATAGATGCATCAGCTAAATCTATGCGATGGGAGATAGCGCAAAAAGCGGTAGAAAGCCGTGAGTTTTAAGTTCCAAAGATTATTACAGTTTACCCGTTAATTTAACGTTATGCTATTGTTAAATTACTACTTATATTAAATGTATTTTATATAAATGATTTAAAGTTACGATTCAATTATGCTCATAGTATTTCAAATTATCATGGGATTGTTTTATACATTTGTATTGTTATTTTATCTGTGCCGTATTTAAAAGCATCGTTTAAAATAGCCATTAACTTTTAAACTTTATTTTAAATAAAATGTTCAGCGAAAAATCTATAAAATTCAGAGTTTTGAGTGGCCTAAGCTATAGTTGCTAAATATTTTATTTTAGCACCTGTACTCATGAGCTCGAACCAATTCAAAACATCAGAATCTCTGGATTACACTTCCATGCAATCAAATTATTTATTTATAATCTACATTAATGACTTATTATTCTTCAATTGTAAACCGAGTGTGATCCTGACAATATGACAATATAAACGCAATAAACTTAATCCTCTTTTTAATACATATACGTGTAGTGAATAGTTATGTTCAAAAGGTCCGTGAAGGACTGCAGCGATGGTCTGCTGCCTCGGCAGAAGAAGGTGTCGGTATCTGCCGAGAATGCCCTCGTCTGGAGACGCGTGAATGCGCTGGCAGGCTAGCATTGCGGTGTCGTGGGGCGGGTTCATTTCCCCAGCACGAGGACCCACTACAAAAAAATTTCGCACTCACGAATTTGGTTGGAGATCAAGAGACCTTCGCACCCACCCAACCGGAATAAATCCATATATATTTTGTTGCAGTGGCCAGGTATTCCTCTTCTGAGTGGAAAACTCATACAACTTGAATTGCATGAACTTTCCCATCAGAAGGGGAGTACCCCGGTGACCAATTTATGCCATAGAATTATACAATTTGATTGCCTAACGCTATCCCATAAAGAGGCACTCTGCTTGGGCCACTCAACCCGCGATATCACCTGATACAAAGAAGAATTAACTATGTACCCGGCGGCTGGCTCATGTTTTGAGGTGGAAGCCTGCCACCGTACCGGGTCCTATACTCGGTCCAAAAGAAGCGGAACAGAAAGACCGAAAGTTTATTTAACAAAAAATTGACATTAGGTTCTGCTCAAAAAAGAGAAAGTATAAGCGAGAGATCATTGCAATTATCTTTAGTTTAAAATATTAAATAATTCAATGCAAAGGCGGTAACAAATGAGCAAGGTCTTTTCGAAACTACAGAATTGATGGAAAGAAACACCGGTGTCCGAGTGCTTTGGTTCAGGTATTAGAATGTATGTAAATTTAATGAAACATGCAAATAAAATATAATTGTTGAACAAAGAAGGGTACTTACCCCCAAACCTCCTCTGACGAGCGCTCGTGTTCGGGGCGGGGAATCCTGGAATTGTTAAATAATCAAAACCGAAACCAAAATTCACTCGCACTAACCGTTTCATTTACTTATGACGGAATGAAAAATTTAATTATTTGTTTTCACTAAATTCAATAACTTTAAACAAAACACAAAAAGAATAACGGGCGCCTAATCGAATATAATCAATGATTGCTTCACATTTCCCTAGACGGCTGACGTTTCCGATGTCTATCATGAGCAAATTTTGGAGCCCCGTGACTAAATTATTGCCTATATGAATTCATACGCGACCTAGCTAACTTCCGTCTTATCGGTGGAGACAAATGCTCTTTGGAGTACGGGCGTTCCGCTGATTCTGCCAAAAGACTTATAAAATCTCGTTCCCCTCCGGTGTGCAGTAAATTCCAATAGAAAGATGGGATTCGCGACAATTCAGTCGGCCAGTCGGCGGAAAACGGTTTAATTCTTCCGTTACAACTCAACAAATCAAAAACCTCTATACAAACGGCTTATTCCGTACACTACAAATAATCGCGTCCGCACAATTGCGAGAAAATTCTGTAGTAATCGAGGAGTTATGGCTCAAAATGCCAGCGCAGCAACCACAAGAACAGAACAAGACAAAAACAAAGTGAAGTATCCGAAATTATGCATACAGAAAAAAAAGTTGAGCTATATAACCATCCACTGAAAGAATAAAATTAAAAAAAAAAAAAAAGAATTACCAACTTGAAGAGAGAAAAGCCATTTGTAGAAGTAAACATTTCGCATTTTTTGATGGAGATAGGTTTGGGAGAAGAAAGAAGGTTTTCTTGTTTGTTTGTGAAGAAAAAATAGCATACAGAATAGCGGTAAGAATTTTAATTGAAATCAGAATATTAAGAAGTAAACAAACGTATTGTGGGACACAGGTATCGTCTGTCTACTTATTGCCAACTGCGAGCATATGCATATTGTTATCATGAACTTGAACTTGATTGATACATTGGGAATTAGCGCAGGATTTTGATAGCGATCGTTTGAAAATCAAAAACGCGTCAGCTCGCTAGAAAACGATTAATTGAATTCTATATATGTAAATGATCTAGCCACGCCTGTCGAAATTCGGTTGAGACTCAACTTATTTTGTAGCACGTAACGTAAATGGTGGTAATCGTCATCAATGAATGATATAGAAATGAACAACAGTATGCACATGATCTTATACGAATTATAATAAAATCCAAACATCAGAAAAATGAGGAAGAAAAACATGAGCAAGAGAGAGAGAGACAATTTACTTGTACATCTTGTATAATCAAAGACTTTAAAACATCCATTATTCAAAGAAATAATAATAAAACTTGCATTCTTTTGCCAACCGCGAACTCGCTCTAAAAGATAAAATAAAAAAAAAAAAATTAATGAATTCTAATAAAGTGGCGAGTTCCGCAAACGACCATTGAAAGGTTGTAAATTGACAAGAACAAGAAAACATTGAATTGTTTTATACCGACAAGACAAATTGTGAAAGTAATATTGACAATACGGTTAAAAGAATGTACTCCTCTCTAACCTAATTTAGTAATGTTTTCAATTCGGTTTACAAAATCAACTTATTCTCCTCTAAAATGCCTTCAACGTTATTACAAGACAAATATCAATACCCAAAACAGTTTAGAAATCGGCACAAATGTATATCAAACTGATGAGTGGACAAACGTCTCACCGAAAATTCTATCTTATATTGGCTTAAACAAACATCTACAAAAAATCATCCGTTGTCCATAATACGCCAGAGAATTGTTAATTATTTTTATGGAGCCTATAGCAACTCGAGAGGAAACCCCCTGTTGAGTGTGCATGATAAAGTACAGCCAGTTGTTACAGTGGAACAGAATTTCGACAATTTGCTGGTGCCGGCTGATCATCCGAGTCGCGCCAAGTCAGATTGTTATTACGTGAATAATGTTACATCAGAATGTAACTCGCATAGCTTCAGCCAGCATATTCCCGGAGAAACAATTGCAAACGTTGAAGCAACAACAAATGCTTCAAGCACAGCAAATGCAACAAATGCAAGGGACGAATTGTTCGGGAAACTGGCTAAGCGGTAAAACGAGAATTTCACGGCTATCGATGGTGCATAGAAAGGGGAGTCAAGTTGCAACCGCAAACGCGCGTGGACGGAGGAATAGGGAGAAAAGCGAGCAAGTAGCCGCATCGAACCTTTGTGAAATTTTGAAGTAAAAACAACTTGACTTGAGTTAGTTTCCAACGCGACCTAGCCCCTGAAAAGTTTTTGAAAATCTTAACAAATAAAGATTAATAGAAACAGAAAGTGAAAAGAGCCAAGTGTGTGATTATTACTCTTTCGTGGAGCCTATAGTTAACGGATATGTGATAGGAAGAAAAGCTGGTGCTAAAAATTACAAGTGAAGAGATAAGAGTTCAATTAGAAACCGTAAAGTGATTAGCAAAGTTACCAAACTTGAAGAATAACGAAAAGAAGAGAATAGAAAAAAAAGAAAATAAAACAAAAGCAAGGATAAAGCGATTGTGATATACAAAGTGAACGAGGGTAACAGAATTGAATTACAGACGATATTAGTGGCGGCTTCGTCGTAGGTAAAGTTGGTGTGAACGGAATTGAGAAACTCTTTGGAAATTGAAAAGAAATGCAATTGTTTGACAAGTGAAACCTGGAGGTGAAGTGCTTTGTATGCGCGCTAAGGAAATACGTTTGTACTTCGGATCGAGTAGAGAAAAACTATTGGGAGATGAACGTTGGAAAACCGTGAAGGCTGCAGTGAAAGGCTTAGAGGAAGTGAAACTCCGTTTGAATTACTGCCAAGCGTTTGGCGTGGAAAAGAAAGTGGTGCCTGATACAAGTCCTGTTCGCGGCTTAGACTATTATACTGGCGGATATATGAATGTGTGTCGCATCTTTAATGTCAATAAGATAACAGTGGTTGATTC
Source organism: Odontomyia ornata (assembly GCA_963969285.1). Taxonomy (NCBI): domain Eukaryota; kingdom Metazoa; phylum Arthropoda; class Insecta; order Diptera; family Stratiomyidae; genus Odontomyia; species Odontomyia ornata. The sequence continues at coordinate 373,344,968 of OZ017738.1, read as the reverse complement.
GGATTGTGTTGATGCGCTCGGAATTTTAATACAATTCTTTTTGAGTTAACTTCTAACTGCAATACATAGTCGCGTACAATCTTCCGGAGGTTTTATCCATAATAGTAGAATGTTAATTAGAATAAACATTTTTTTTGACCAGTGCGATTTGCTGAAAATTCTCGAAAGTAAACTATTTGAATCGTATTTAAATTTTCAAGTGATCATAAAGAAAATTTTGTTTTAGAGATAAATTTATTAAATTTGTTTTTGTGCGAATGTATTCAGGAACCTTTCCGTGGACTTCCCTCATTTGTCATCGAGCGCTCGACGGACCATGTGGGGTAAGTACCCTTTTATTGCGTAAAATAATTTTTACTTTTAATTATTTTGCGAATGTAGTGCACTTGCCGAATTCCCATGTAATTGCTGAGAATTTTTCCTTTCATTTATATTGAAAATATTGTACATTTATCGAAAATTAATCGTATTGCATTAAAAAATGGAGTGCTAAAGTAACGCAAATTGGTCTTTCCTTTCCTCAAATTCCAATCGTGTATAGGACCCGGTACGGTGGCAGGCTTCCACCTCAAAACATGAGCCAGCCACCGGGTACTTAATAATCCTTCTTGTTTCAGGTGACGTCGTGGGTTGAGTGGCCCAAGCAGAGTGCCTCTTTATGGCATAGAGTTATGCAATCAAATTGTATAATTCTATGGCATAAATTGGTCACCGGGGTACTCCCCTTCTGATGGGAAAGTTCATACAATTCAAGTTGTATGAGTTTTCCACTCAGAAGAGGAATACCTGGCCACTTCAACAAGATATCTATGGATTTATTCCGATTGGGTGGGTACGAAGGGGCCCCACCACCACCCGTTTGCCCCTCTTTCATTTGTGGGCCATGAACTTCGTCGGGTAATGACGAGGTCACTCCAAGTTTGCCTTTCTTTTCAGGTTCCCCTTGTTCTCATGACAAGCTCTAGTTCCCTCTGTGTAGTTATCTACGCTTTTTGCGACTTCGGTCGCCTCTTGACTTCCAGCAGTCCAATTCGTGAATGTGAAATATCTTTGTAGTGGGTCCTCGTGCTGGGGAAATGAACCCGCCCCACGATACCGCAATGCTAGCCTGCCAGCGCATTCACGCGTCTCCAGACGAGGGCATTCTCGGCAGATATTGTCATCTTCTTCTGCCGAGGCAGCAGACCATCGCTGCAGTCCCTTACGGACTTTATGAAAATCATTTTATTCACTACAATTCACTTTGGAAATTGGCTTTAACTCAACCGTACTATTATCGGTACATTTCCTTCACTTTCACTCTCCGAAACATCCGTTAGGTTTGATTGGGACAATTTTTCACTATAAAATTTCTTTTCATTCGAAACACAACAATTGGTAAAACGAATTGTCATCCAATTCTACAAAATTGCGTATATATAACATTTCCAGTTAATTCTCCACGTGGCGTCCGCGCTGTCTTGCGGTTTCCAACAGACTCCCGCAATTCCAAAGATTGTTAATTTATTTCCATCCTTTCACCATTATTTGCAAAATCGCATCGTCCACTCAATCATTAACGTAGTAAAAAAACATCAAAACACTTCAACAATAATCTATACACTTCAAATTATCCCTAACCACGTTCACGCTAATCGCGCGCTTTTCTCACTCCTCGTCTTTTTCAATTCGCTCCGCGTGCCACTAATCCGCACGAAAACCAAATTCCATCTCTCGAATCCATCGCAATCTTCCACTCGGTTTGTTGATAGTATTCTAACAACCGTAATCACCGGTATAATCCTCTTGACGACACTTGTTCGCTATCCAAACGCGCACCAAGTAACTCATCCTGTTAAGTACGCTGATAGCGTTCTTCCCTGAGATTTGAAACTTCTCGCTGTCCCTGCTCGGAGGCATCTCAATGCCGAGCTGCGAATCAAGTCATCAAGCGCAATAGCTCATCGATAGCTAGCGGGTACTGCGTTGGATGTGGTGTGATATTCTTGAATGCCCACTGTAGGTTTTGATGGGCAGCAAGTTGACGAGTCAGAGTTCTACTCTCTGTTGGCAGCAAATTCGTAAAAGGTCATAATATGCCGGTAACATAGCTCGATTGTACGCAACAATATCAGAATCATCATGATCAGCTACAATATAATTAAACGCTATATTTCGCGTTATATCAGGGCAGTTTGCAATTAGCAGAGCATTTTCTGGGCAATCGTTTGTTGCATGGAGCCAGAATGCCAACAAAGCATGCTTATTATGATGCGCTGGTACGCTGGGTTCTGATAATCGCGGATGAAAGAGTTCCCGCAAAACACGCATGTACGGTCCCAACATAAGCTTTTCAGTTTTAGACACCATACAATAAGTCAGCAAAGTAAAGTAAGATGTTAGCTGTTCCATGAACAGCTATATCTGTGTAGGCGCGAGCAGATCTTAGTAGACGTAACAAAAGATTTAAAATCGTATGTAGTATAATTTGCGCGTCGCCATTCATTTCTCTATGTGGTATATTAAAGGGTAACTTGTGGAGTGAATGGGTTCGATAATTTGCACGAAATGATTGTGATGGCACGAGAGATACCAGCAAGTAGGATGCAGCGTTGCGAACTCGCGAATTATTATGCGCCATTAAAACCTGTTCTACCCAACTTTCAGCCGATTGTAAAATCCATGCATGAGCTATTTTGTTACGAGGTGCTTGCACAGCAAGCCAATCCAGGGCCGACTGAGGGCAATATGCTGCTGCATCCCATACTCGTTGCAATACTAACTGAGAAAAGCATGGCAAACCTGAAGGACCTCCTTGTGGCTCTGTTAGAAGCGTTAATAACTTAAAGAAGGGACCACACAATTCGGTGTGTTTTATTACTGATGCAAATAGCAATGTTATTATTTGATTTGTCAATCTTTCATCCCAACGACAGAGCGCATAAATTAAATGCCGCGTTTTATTTGTTGATATAGGAATGGAAAGCCCTTTCCACCTGCTACAGCACTATAATCCTTAGGTGATAAATGTAACCGGAAGTCTGCTCCTCGAGATCGTTCTACTAATGATGCAACTAAAGCTATCATTTTATCTAGTGAAGCAGGTCTAGCTTTATCTGTTGACAATGCTTCGTCAGATGAATTATCTTCATTATCTGACCCAGCATCAACCATGTTGTCGACGATGAACTCATATTTGGAGCGAACAGCATTGATGTGGGTGGCATATTACTTGAATTCGACATATGAATATGTCCACCCATGGACATTACATTGTCCATTCCAATGCTTTCACTATCGCTAGGATATTTTGACACATTTTTGCTGTGGGTGGGTCGTTTTGTAAAAGTCACAGGAAAGTCATGACTTTGAGGATTTTTTTGCGATAGGAAGGAGTCGATAGAGTTTTGAGATTTAAGCGAAATTTCGTCTAGCGAATTATGTTGATTGCTGCTACTACTATAGTGGCCTTTGAAGTCTAAATTCGTCGGTGTGAATGAGTGTCTGGGTATTGAGTCAGGTTGAGACTTTTTCGGTATAAAATCCAAGAAGCTCTGCCCCGTCGATATTTGCTGCTGAGCCATTTGGCCTGATGTTTTGTACATAAGACTGTTATCAGAAGGTGTCAGGTTCAAACTATATCGATTTTGATAGTGGTTGTGGTTATAAATAACGACTGTTTGTTGTGCATCGACTCCGACTCTCCGGAATCTTTAAGCGTAAATTTGGGTTAACCTGACTACTTCGACTGTTAGAACTGCTGCCAACAGGCTGCCCTGGAAAATCCAATAGAATTGGCTCTGTTTTGAACATGATGCAGTAATCTTCTAGTTTGTAAAATGGAATGTGTTGGCTCGATGGAAGATGGAAGAAGAACAAATAAAAATATATGTCCATTCCAGAGATTATTTATTTGGACAATTTTAATAAAATTTTAGGCCCAGAGTGGTAACGAGACAAACTCTCGCACGCTGGCTTTTTGAGCCATACCTACTCGATTACTACATACGTATAAGTCTAATAATAAAATAATACAAAACTACAAAAGATTCAAACACTAAGCCAATCAATATGTAGTGTTAGGGGTGTGTAGATATGTCCTTGAAGGCTAGCAGCGATATTTACTGCCTTGGCGCGCTAAGATTTGGGCTTCGCTGGAATGACTTTGCCTGATGACTGTTTGTATGAACAGTGCAAAATATATTTTGTTCAATAATGTTCACCACTAATTCTGAGTCCAATTCAACATGAAACATTTTTTCTCTATATTTTAGTGTAGTGCATATTGTAATGAGTTATCATCACCCGTACACTTCGCTTCAAGATTCCCCGAAGGAAATTGTAGTGTACGTAGGTATAAAGAAATGTCCGTACAGGACTCCAGCGATGGTCTGCTGCCTCAACGGAAGAGAATGTTAAGATCCGCCGAGATTGGCCTTGTCTGGGGACGCGTGAATGCGCAGGCAGGCTAGCGTTGCGTTGTCGTGGGGCGGGTCTTTCCCCCAGCACAAGGACCCACTACAAAAGAATTTCGCATTCACGAATTCATGGGCCACGAAAAGAAAGTCGACCGAAGTCGAAAAAAGGAGGTAACCACTAAGGCTTAGAATTGCTTGTTCCGAGAACAAGTTGGGACGAGCAAAAACGGAAGGAATTGCGGAGACTTCGTCGTTACCCGACGATTCTTATGGGCCACAAATAAGAGTGGAGCATCTGGATGGATGTGGTGCCCCCTCACACCCACCCAACCGGATCAAGGTCCAAACGTAACGTGACCATATATTTCCCTTTAGAGTGGAAAACTCATACAAACATACTTTGCATGACCTTTCCCATCAAAAGAGAAATATAGACGTGACCGATTTATGTTATAGAATTATGCGGTTGGATCACATAACCCTATACCATAAAAGGGCACGCGAGTGGAAGGCCACTCACCCGGCAAGAGTCCCTGAAAACGACAAAACAGATGGAGTGCGCCCGATGGCTAGCCCATGTCATGCGGAAAGCCTTCCATCGTGGCGGGTCCTATACCCGATCAGAGGGACAGAATGGAAAGACCAGATTTATAGTTTAATTCACCATTCTTTTCCTTTTTTTTATAATATAATATATATATATATATATATATATATATATATATATATATATATATATATATATATATATATATAATAATTTATTTCGTTTCATACAATCGCGACGTAGCTAACAATCTAAACATTTCCTTCGTACTTTCTTCGCTTACTAATATCGTTTAAAAACTCAACCGGCTTCGAAACATGAATGAGGTCCACGCCATTCTACAGTAACATTACTATGTAAGCCAAAATTCGATACACAATGAACGTTTTACTCGTTTGCATAGACGTCGTTCAAGAAAATTAGAGTATAGAATAATACAATATATCACGGTTAAATTTAACTTTTAGTTTGCATTTGTAAATCATCAAATTTTTATTTTTGCATATCCTCTGGGATATTGCACTTTCATTTCTTTAACTTTAACTCGTATGGGAGTCACTCTCTGAGAGTGCAGTTCGCAATATAATTATTCAGTGGCGGACAAAAGTCTACGACAACTCGTTATATTGAGATTCTGTTTAATTGGAAGCTTTAAACAAAAATCCATTGATGTGCATTTTTTAGTAACGTAAAAATATTTTTCAAAAAACAAAGACAAAAACATTTCAGAACAAACTTAAGGAGAAATTCGTTAAAACATAAAAAAATGAATGTCTACGACAGTCAGTGCTGGCTGACTTGTACACAAAAAATTTTCAACTAAAAGAATTGGAAATTTTAAAGATTTTTGCTTGCGTAATATTTGGTTGGACCTCCTTTCGCATCAATTACTGCTTGCAGTCTTCGGAGCATAGAGACAACTAAATTACCCGTTTCTACAGATGTGATTTTCTCCCATTCTGTAACAATCGCTTCCTTCAATAAATTTTTATTTTTAATGTGACATTTTCGAATTGGGTTTAAATCTGGACTTTGCGTAGGCGTATTAAGTTGCCTGGGAGCGTAGTACAACAACCAGTTCTTGACGAAAAGTGCTGTATGTTCTGGATCATTGTCTTGTGGAAACTCCATCTCGCTCCAAGACCCAATTTCTCCACTGATGGCTTCAAATGTTGTTCTAACAGGTTCTTGTAAACATAACGGTCCGTCGTAGTTTCAACAAAAGCCAGTCTGCCTACTCAAGATGCAGGGATGGCTTCTCAAACCATCACATTACCTCCACCGTGCTTGACAGTAGGAATCAAATTGTTGGTCTCTAAAGCCGTGTTCTTTTTCCTTCATATTTTAGTGCGATTTTGAATTTGGACTCATCTGTGAAAAGGACGCGATTCCAAAAATCATTGTCCTTGTCAATATGGACCTTGGCGAACTGTAGAGGCAGAAGTCGGTTTTTGGCGGATATTATGGCTTTTTACGTGGAGTCCTAGTGTGAAACCCATTAAAATTTAATGCTCTCGTGACGATTCCTGCATGGAAATCCATTTTTCTTTCCATTGTCACTTGTTTCGCCAAATCTGGAGTACTTATTTTTGGATTGCTGTTCACTTCTATTAGAATAAAACTAATGTTTCTGTGCAACAACTTTTTGGTTCGGCCAGTTCGCGGCTTATTTCCAATGGAACCACTGTTTTCAAAGTTTTTGATGATTATATACACAGAAGTTCGTTTAAGTTTCAGTTATTTCGCGATTTTTAAGAACGATTTATTATCTTTTTTACACTGTAAGACCAAATTTCGGATATCACTAGAAATTTTTTTTCACGATATCTTTTTGCGGTCCTTACAGTTAGATACTAGCGATAAAACTAAAACAGAATTGCAGCAGCACATATACGGAATGATAACAATACCAAGTAAACAAATATTGATGACATTCCGTTACGTTTAGTTGGAAATTTTTTGTATATGACTGAGTCAACACTGACTGTCGTAGACTTTTGTCAATTCATTTTTTTATGTTTTTAGGACTTTCTCCTTAATTCTGCTATGAAAAGTTTTTATCTTTATTTTTTTTAAAAAATATATTAACGTTACTGAAAAATGCACTTCAATGAATTTTTGATTAAAGCTTCCAATTAACCGGTATCTCAATATAAGGAATCGTCGTAGATTTTTGTCCGTCACGGTATATGCATGCATTTTGTAAACAAGAAAATCAATAAAATATATATATAATTTATGAAAAATAATGAAATGTATACAATAATTCAAGCAATATAGAACAAACGGGTACTTACCCATCCTCCTCGACGAACGCTCGTAGATGGGGTGGGTACACCTGCAACTTCTTCAAAAAAATTTTCGTTCCTTTCTTTAATTTTTATAATTTCACTTAACTTCTTTTCTTTAAATTTTCTTGTATTATTTTAGACGCACATCAATATCTAATATTTTAGCACATTCCACTCATAATTTAGTAGTTTTAACTTATATTAACTTTAGGAAATATTCACTGTCCTTGATTTCTATTTAAGCACACAATTATTAACATTGTAAACTTAATATATGCAGCATGCACTGCCTACTCCATGTCATCTCAAGCTCTTGTTCCGCGCCGACCAATTTATGCAGCAAAATTACTGTTTTATTTTCTATCCAATATTCATAGCAACAACTTTCTGATGTTCTACTGAACGCTAATACACTTCTCTGCAATTTTAGCACTTCGGTTTAGAAGAAGCACTGCACACTTTACATGTTTCACTTGAGAGAACACTGATAATCATTCTCCTACGTGCCTCCGTCCCACTGTCAAACATGTGACATGCCAATTCAAATAGTCTTCAACTACATACGGAATGCAGAACTTTAATACTTCGCACAAAGTTTTCAACTCTTACGGTTCTCCCGACGAAATATAAGAATACCAATATTCCGTTTGCCCTTGATCCATCTGACATGAGTTGGTAAATCCGCTACGGCAAACTGCAAATTTTCTTCTTTCCGTCGTCTGATTTAACGAATTCTCAGGGCGTTTGCTTCACTACATCGGCGTGACTTTGCGATTCACGATTGCACTTTCCAACACTCGTTACAACGCTCGCGGATGCATTTATGTGCGAAAACTGCCCATAAACTCCTTCTCCGTTCCGAAATGCACAAAATTTTCTATGATCGATAATTTTCTGTGCAAATTTCTTGACAAGTTTTCCTTCGAAAGATCAGCCGGCCAAACTAAATGGAGACCTCCGTCTCGATGTCGTAGATCCGAAGGCAAGCACTCAAAATCGCACAAATCGAAACGTAATAAACGACACTGTTCACAAACTTATTATTGTGAAAATTAATGCCATGCTTGGATTCTGTTAATTCTGAATCATGGGGACAAGGATATCACACAACTAAATACTTTCCGTTTGATACAAACACGGAACATCTTTTCGATCAATATTTAGTGTGATATTCCAAAAAATCTAGTTGCGATCGCGTCAACTTATTCATATGCTTTTTCGAATCCATTCGCCAATCTAAAGATAGACTTCGCAAACTAACTTTCCTTTCTGTGAAACTCTTAAAATCACATTCACACTCGAGTCAAGGTATCAATCCCGGCGCGATCCTCCAGACCTCGCTGCTTGGCGATTTGAAGCGGACTCCCCATTTTCACTTTTGGATCCGTCCAAAAACTTGTCTTTTTTTTCCTTCTTCTTCCTCCTTTTTTCCTCAAACCCGGAATTTTATATGCAGATTGGAAATTTTTTTAAATAGAATTCAATTAAGGTAGAAAAATTAAAATGAAGTATGGAAATTTGCTTTGTGGGAAAGACATTTAAACGAGATAAAGAAAATTTAAATGGGGTGAAGAAATTTAAGTATGACAAATAAAATTAAAGGGAGATATTTAAATTTTAATATGAAGGAAAATTGATAAAAAAATAACATTTGATAAGGTTAATACAATGAAAAAGTATTTACCAAAATTTGTTTGCAAATAAAATTAATTACATATTTTTTTCTCCAATCTGCCACAAAACTCCGAGTAGGAGATTGGAAGGTTTTCAAGCAGTTTGATTATGTTACTGCTCGATTAATACAAAATCTAAGCCAACTTCTCATCGGTTATAGACGTAAAGTCTTGGAATGTGTCAACGGACTGTACCCAATAGGCCCGGATGTCTTCGTCTACGCCGAGATGGCTGCTGGCTGCCTAGCTAGTTGAGAGACGAATTTCGGTCACGGGTCTTCCGTGAGTAGGCTAAGGCCGAAAATAGTTTATCAGCCACTGGTTCAAATGTCCCATTTAAAACGCATCAAAACGTTCCATCAAGCCGTTGTCTTCTTACTCAGGCCCGAAAACGGAAACACTACGTCACGCTGCGAACTTACCTCTTCGAGTAGCCTCATCAGTGCCATCTAGTGCTGTTCAAATCAAACAAATTTTCTACAGATTGTAATGATTTTTTTAATGCCCGTGTAGGACACGGGTGCCGATGGTCTGGCATAAGTGTCAGCGAGCTATAAACAACACCGAGCTCAGCCAACTAGCTTCGCTTAACGACCGCGTACGCGTGCTTGACGACTAGCATTTGCGGGATCATATGAGGTGGGTTCCTGTCGATCCACGAAGCTACACTACAAAATACTTATCACGCGTACTCTACTCTACAAGACGCACCGATCAATTTTTATTGTCTTTAGAAAAGTTCTATTAAGTGTCAATTAAGCTACTCTACAGTAATTCAATATTTTTTTGCCTTTTTAAAGTTAGCGGACACGGAGGCTTGAGACAAACGCAAACATTACACAAAAAGCAACCGTTACTTTCACAGAAGAAGGTCGTTGCATTACAAGGGAAATGTCAAACCTAAAGATGTTAAAGTGGCTGAAGTGAACCACTCATCTCTGCCTAAAGGGTGGAAACTTGACGGATGCAGTTTACTTTACACTAGTAAAACAACAAACTAAGCAGTTTCGACGAGGTGACCACCTTATCTCTTCAGGAGCAGCCACTCCTGATCACCACGGGGCTGCTCGACTGCTTATGTTTATTACAAGATATTTGACAGTACATATGACTGTTCGTTTGAAATTTTATCAATAATATGTCAACGATTTATTTTAGATATGAGGCGTAGAAGACATTAGTGCGAAAATATATGTATTTCCTTCTCGTTTGTATCATTCCGGGTAAATTTCATCTGAGAAATGTCATACTTGACAATTTCAAAAGCCTACTTTCGGCCTACTGAGATGCTGCTGTCAAGTTTTCTGGACAACTGGTTCGGAAATTTAGGGCTACTAAGCAGCTGTTACCGGACGCGAAGTAACGTCAGGTACGTTAATTGATTTCCTTATGGGCCTGAGTAAGAAGGCAACGAGTAGATCCACTGAAAAATAAATTAGAGGTTAAAATTCGTCGAACTTTGCTAATAATAGTAGGGTTTGTAAATTTAACATTCTCACCAGTAAACCGGTATAAGTATCATTGACGATCAAATTATATATTTAAGTAGTGCTTGAAAACGTCCTTACATTCTAAAAGTTTCAATAAAATGTACACAGGTTATAGTTTTTCGACTACGTGGGCTTTGCATCGAAGCAGACATTACACTTTTGATTAAATCTCCACATTTTCAGATGAAATGAATAACAAATACTTATATTTTTGAAATTCCACTTAGTCAATGATTTTAGCAATATTGAACAAAATGTAGGCCGGTTAAAATAGAGTAGCACTGGTTTTTCTTATAAAGTAATAATATATTTGTTGTGCGTGTCATTAAAGCTTTTTTTAAAACTTTAATAATTCTATGTGTCTGCATATCGTAGGTTAAATACAAAACCCTTCCGACAGGAGCGTAGGTCTGTGTACCCAACTTGCTTATTTATAAAATACAATATCCCGTAATTTGCTGTTATTGTTACTTGTACCCTCGTGTGATATGTCTTCCGAAAGTACTTTCCTGATTTTCCAGCTTTCCACCGTGTCTAATTTACGAATATTTTTTACCCCCCTAATTACCTCTAGTTTCTTGAAATTCATTAGGTGTCCTTCTTTGATTACTTGCTCAGCCACTGCCGATTTTATTGTTGTTTTCTTCAAAGCCCTTCTACCTCTTTCATGTCTTCGTTAAATCGCGCCAACATCAATCGTTTTGTTTGAGCAATGTAGATTTTTACGTATATCGGGCACGCAATTCGGTATACAATGCTTTTTTCTACCTTCCGTTTTCTGCCTTTTTCGGTGCTTGATAGTGTTAAGACTTAGTTGTTCCTACTAATATCTACCGCTTTTATGCCATGTTTTGCTAACAGGCTTGTTAAATAACTAAACAGGTTCGAATATGTTACGCTGATTCTAGTCATTTCTTTGGAATCGATTGTTGCGTTGACTTCGAAGAAAGTTGAAAGTTCTTGCGTCGCTAGTTTTTCCTTCTTTTTCTTGATCAAATTATAAATTATCTTGTTGTCATATCTATTTATTTTGGCCGTTCTGGCTATATGTTTCTTTTTATTTTCGTATCTTAACTTAGTTAACGGAGCTAAATTTTGTGGGTAAGGATGTCCTGAAGTCGCTGTGTAGCGAAATAGGTATAGTTAAATGTCCGTACAGGACTCCAGCGATGGTCTGCTGCCTCGGCGGAAGAGGATGGTAGTATCCGCCGAGATTGGCCTTGTCTGGGGACGCGCGAATGCGGTGGTAGGCTAGCGTTGCGGTGTCGTGGGGCAGGTTCTTTCCCCCTGCACAAGGACCCACTACAAAAGAATTTCGTAGCAACGAATTCCAGGGTCAAATAAACATCGACCGAAGTCGAAAAAGGCGGTAACCAACTAAGGATTGGAAATTCCTGACACAAAAGGACAAACTGGACCTGGGGAAGACAGATGGGCTTAGAAGGACTTCATCGTTACCCGACGATTATTATGGCCCACAAATAAGAGTGGGGCATCCAGATGGAGGTGGTGCCCCCTCGCACCCTCCCAACCGGATCAAGATCCAAACGTACACGTGGCCATATATTTCGCATTTGAGTGGAAAATTCATGCAAATTATGTTTGTATGAGTTTTTCGCTCAATTGCACAAGCTCCCACTCCATGTTGACTTGCGTCACAATGAATGGAGAAGCGCTTCGTAATGTCGGGGCTGATTTTAAGGCTTGTTTTAGCTCTTCAAATGCCTTTCGGCTGAGCTCGGTCCGAATGAACTTCCCTTTCCGGAGCATGTCCGACAGGGGCGTGTACCAACCGCACACTCCAAGGAAACGTCGTAGCTGCTTAACAGTTTTCGGTAAGGGTAACTCATCAATCGCACGAGTTTTGTCCGGATCCGTTTTGATGGTGCCATGTCCGATAACATGTCCTAGATATCGGACTTCGTTCATAAAAAACTTACTTATCTGGACGCTGATGGTGAGTCCCGCCTTACTGGTATGCAGGGTTACGTCTTGCAGGAGTGGGAGGTGTTGGCCAAACGTTTCCGTGATGAGTAGAAGATCATCCAGGTACACGAACACTTGATGTTTCAGATGTGGTGGAATTACTTTGTCCATCAGCCGGGTCATCGTTTGCGGAGCGTTACACAGGCCAAAAGGCATTGTGACAAACTGGTCGTCCGGGTACTGTGAAAGCGGTCTTATTCCTCGACCCTTCATCGAGTGGAATTTGCCAGAATGTATCTTGAGGTTAAGACTGGTAGGGTAGTTTGCTTTCGGTAGTCTCCCCAATATTCCATCGGTGAGTGGAAGAGAGTAAGCATCTTTAAAGGTCACGGCATTGACTTTCCCGGCATCTAGGCAAAGACGGACTTTACCTGGCTTCACCGCCAAGGTTACCGGTGAGGACCAGGCACTTTGGGACTCCTCTTTGACCCCCAACTCAAGCATTCTATCCGACTCTGCATACACTAACTTTTCCATGGCCTGTGAGATGGCATAGTGTCTCTGCTTAACTGGCATACTATCGCCAACATCAATGACATGAGAGACCAGTGTGGTGCGGCCAAGGCCTTGTTTAACGTAAGATGGAAAAGCAGCGATGGATGCTTCCAGACGTTGTCGTTGGTTAGGCGTTAATTTGTGCCTGGAACTAAACCAAATTGAAGGACGAAATCGGCACCAAGGTACACGTTCTGAGTCAATGACGGGATAATGTAGAAAGTAATATACTTCGTTTGACCTCTGAATGTCACGGGTGTTGTCAATCTACCCTGGATAGGATGTTTGGTACCATCAGCTGTACTGATTTCAGAGCGCCAAGGTTTTACCACCGGAGGGTTTTGATGGAGTACCTTTGATCCGAGGCTCGAGGCAAGGCAGCTAACACTTGTACCTGTGTCAATCAGTGCAACAGCGATTTCGCCCAACACTTTGATTGGTGCATAAGGTCGAGTGTCATTCTCAGAAACCTCCGAGATGTTACATAATATTAAAGTTTGGTGACAGGTGCGCACTCTTCTGCGGAAGCTCCTCCAACGACGAGTTGACCGCTTAGTTTTTTATGGGGGGGGGGACCTCTTTGGCGGCAAAAATCCTCTCTCGTGCAGCAATATACTCCTGCAACCTAATATGGTATGGCTTCCATACACGGGTCTATGGCTGCCGGGGTTCTTCAGGTAGTACCTGAGGTGGTCGCTTCAGCAATGTCTTTGGAGAGGCCTCCGGAGAAGATATGGCATCTGCTGCATTCTGGATCAGCAAAGATATCGTGATGGTGTTTGACTCTAATGGTTTTACTGGCGAGGAACTTGTGGTTGTGGAACTACTAGTAGACGGGATGGAGTGCTGCTCCGTTATTTGGTTTGTCGCGAGTGCTACTGGCTGTTGTGAGCACTCGCTAGCAATTTTTTTTGACTTCTTGCAATTTGTACAATCTGGCGTATGTGTATCTGGTTTTCCACAACGGAGACAAAAGATGTTAGCCTCTGCCTGGCATGTGGTAAAGTGATGTCCTGTCTGCCGGCAGATCCAACACCTAGGGGCCAGTTTGTATAATTCGATTTGATGTTGATAGTCTAGTTCTGTGGATGATGGAAAAATGGTCTCTGACGCGCTACTATGGATGGTCGGAGACAAGCTGGTGCGGGTAGAGGAGGCACGCTGTGCTCAGCAACTGAGCGTCAATCTGATTGCTCTCGTCGGCTGGAGAAATTACCTTGGGATGTGGACCGCTGGGAGCGTTGTACCGCTTCAAGCGCTTTTGCGGACGCGCGAAGCGCATGCACGTTGTGGCGCGGGGCGAACACCAGTTGCTCTCGCAGCTCCAGCCTGATCTCCTCCCAGAAGAAGCTGAAGAACTCACACTCTGGCATAGGGCCCATCAGACGATCCAACAGGCAACACAGGACTTCGTAGTAGTCATCTACGGTCTCCTGCGTCTGTTGGTGTCTGTTCCGGATGCGCTGCTTCAAGATGTCATCCCCCTCAACTGGTGCAAACTCCCGCAGTGCTGCACGCGTCAACGCCTCTCAGTCAAACGTTGGAGAAAGGTCCACAAACCGCCAAAACCAACGGAGCGAGCTCCCACTAAACAGCATTTGAGCGCAGCGTGTGACTGCTCTCATATTTCCCCCTAAGTTCAACCACGCCATGTTCTCAACCCTTGTCAGGAAGGAACCGATTGTCATAGGGTCATTCTGGCCTGTAAATACCAACTTCCAGCCAGCCGCTATCTTGGCTACTTTAGATGGTGGAAGATCTCCTGGCTGGGTGGATGGTAGATGATACCAGGTGTCATCAGGCATGGGTCGAGATGGTGGATCTGGTGGTGATGGATCAGGAGGTGGTGGATTCGAAGGTGTTGGGCCAGACAAATGCTCCAATTGCTGCTGCATTTGTTCCATGCTGGCAGCCATTGCCTGCATGGCGTCTAGTAGGTGTGACATTTTTTCTTTAGTTGGAGCTGAAAAAAAGAATAATTTAGAGTTAAAACAAAGTGGCCGTTAGTGGCGAACTATAAGATAATACCTCACAAGAAAATATAGACGGATAAATAAATATGGACAAATAAATATTAAATCCTAATCACAGATAAATAAATATGAACAAATAAATATTAAATCCAAATCACGAATCGATTTTTTAAAAAATATGATGGGTTTAGTTTTAAGTTTAATTTAAAAAGAAACGATTGTCAATTTCAATTTCAGGTTCGGTCTATCCACTTCATTGGTCCCTTTCCAAAGTAAGGTCACTAATGGTAAGCTCTTCCTGTTGCGTCACAGGGACTGCTCTCTTGAGGCACCATAAGAATCAGGGTTCAGGAGTGCTCTCTCATAAGCAAGTTTCGACCAGGTACAATTTGTCTGCCCAGGGTGAATTCTGACCCGCAAGCAGCGCGTCTCTTATCATGGATAGTCACGGAGTAGCTAAGCAGCCAATCACGTGAAGTCAAAATCTATGTATTGGAAGACACTTAAGCACCGCTTGGTTTGGGTGTAGATCAGACGTCGCCGCAAAAATGATATTGGGATAACAACTTCCGGATGCACAAAAGGACTCTAATATCATTTGGCCTTTCTAGTCATACAATGGCGGTAAACCAAGAATGTATGAATCAAAAGCAGGTCCATACGATATTGATGTCCAAGAACAACTCACGTTCGGAAGTTATTATTTGCTGGGGCACAATTAGTGCAATATCCCTTAGGGGTTACCTACCCGCCAAAAATTTGGACACCTTGTAGGGTCACCTCGAGACGATGGGCTTTCTCGTGCTCACGACTGATGATACAACCGGGCTTTTTGGGCCCCACGTTGGACGCCATTTTGTAGTGAAATAGGTATATGTAAATGTCCGTACAGGACTGCAGCGATGGTCTGCTGCCTCGGCGGAAGAGGATGGTAGTATCCGCCGAGATTGGCCTTGTCTGGGGACGCGTGAATGCGCTGGCAGGCTAGCGTTGCGATGTCGTGGAGCGGGTTCTTCCCCCCAGCACAAGGACCTACAACAAAAGAATTTCGCATCCACCAATTCCAGGGTCAAATAAACATCGACCGAAGTCGAAAAAGAAGGTAACCAACTAAGGGTTGGAAATTCCTGACGCAAAAGGACAAACTGGACCTGGGGAAGACAGATGGAATCAGGAGGACTTCGTCGTTACCCGACAATTCTTATGGTTCACAAATAAGAGTGAGGCATCCAGATGGAGGTGGTGCCCACTCACGCCCTCCCAACCGGATCAAGATTCAAACGTAGACGTGGCCATATATTTCCTATTTGAGTGGAAAATTCATGCAAATTAAGTTTTTAGTTTTTCTTCGACTAATTGGTCGTACTCGTTCTTCTTCATTACTACAATTTAGTTGCTTTTATTCGCTTTAAGGTAATAGACATCTTTTTTCCTTAGTTGTCTTACTACGATTTCATCTTTGGAACTTTTAGTACGTCGAAATAATTGTTTTTTTTTGAAAAGTCGTCGGGCCTTGCTTTTTTACGTGAGCAGACGCGTTTCGACTCCTTTGAGGCATCTTTAGTGTTGGATATCAAATAAACAAAATAATTTACTATAAAAGGTTTTTGATTAATAATTTATAAATTGAGAGTGCCATTTGGCCATTTACTACGCCCAGCTGATAACATTCCGCCTAATAAGCGCTAGAAGACTCTCATATAAAAAAATCGAATAATTTTCATTCGATATAACTAGTGAATGCAAAAACTGAATGCTGATGACTTAAATGAAAACTAAAAAGGTATGAACATTGTATAACATCTAATTGAGATCATGCTAATCCGTCGAAGTCAAAATTAGCATCCGATGAGTGACTTCGATATCGAAATCTCAAAATAGTTTTTCATGCATTTCCCCCGAATTTTCTATTATTTACAAACCTCAACACTGCTAATAAATTTCGTGTAACTATATCAATTAGATTAACGCGCTCTGATAACAAAAGACAAACGCTACTAGAGGGTCATCTTTAAGTTAAGATGAGAAAACCTCGTAGGTTCACTGCAATCCGACCAGAGGCGACTGGAACAGATTATCGAGCTAATTAAATCAATCAAATAGAACTATTTAGGATTCAAATTATGTTTATTGTTTACTACAAATTTAACATATTTAATGACTTTGACTTTTTGCTAACCTAAATAGAATTATCAATGCGTCAAGACATGACGACCTTTTAATATTCTTCGCATAATAACACGTCTTCCTTCGGGTGTGGACATTCGCTTTTCCCAGCCGTGAACTTTAATTCTTTTTACTTCCTTAGGACGTGGGAAGTAGCAACGTATTTTCGTCCTAGTCGTAAGGAACGACCAGATACCACCAGCTTCCATGTCTACCCCACCGCCAATTGCAGCCTGTGCTCTCGGAACCTGGAAAATATTTGCCCCCAGAAACCTGAAATTTGAAAATTATTCTTGTGTATTGTTTTCATTTTAATAGTTCTAAAGTACCGCTTTGTCACATTTGTTAAGATATTTGCCATTTTGGCGATTGAAATCGGCACAACTTCAAGTTTTGATGGAAATTGAAGATTCTTTTCAATTTGTCACTGTCAATTGGTACTGGTTCCGAAATCCTACGATAGGCGACACTTCTGTTTTTAAGTGGAATCGAAGAAGACGAACAAATGCAACAGCAAAAAGCAACAAACAAGAACGAGACGAAGGCAGAAGGCCAAGCACCTGAAAATGTCATGAAGAACGGATGCCGCCCTATGGAAGAGCTGGAGCAGAGAGTTGGTTGTGTTTTCCGAGTAATCAAATGCAGCTGCACTTAGGGGCTTAGGGCGTATATAGTGAGAGGGTTGTGATCTGTTTTCATAGCACGAGTTACATAAATTAAACATGGGAACCGTATAAAGCTCGAAGTGGTAAAAGCGTAAATTTGTGGACGCGACAATAGATGCATTAGCCTGTGTTAATTTATTCATTTAAAGTAGTTTTAAAGTGAAAGTTAACCAGTAGGCAGTTTGTTGCGGGTAAATGACGCGGCATTCATCTGCATATTGTAATTTCGATGTTGTTCTTTCATAAAAATAATTTATCATTCCTTTGACCTAAACATAATAACGGGCAACACGCTTAATTGCAAACATGAAATTAGTAATGAATAAAGCATTTTGCTGGGGTGTGCTGATTGCATCAATAACTTGGATCATTACTATTGCATTATACACGAAAATCTCAAAACTTTCTGTGATATTTAACTCAAGTGCATACAATGACCATGTTTACAGTACTGCAGCGAGAACTGACCAAAAGCGACTAGCAGAGGAAATGCATTTGAATCCGGTGTTTCCGACATTATTGAGTAAGTTTGTAATTTCAATTGAATTGCACATATTTTTAGAACAATAGACGCCTTTTGTAAATTTGCTGACACAAAAATAATAAACTTATCTAATTCTTTATAAAACCAACACAATATACAGCACGCAGCTAAACAATTGTGTTCTTATGAACTATACAGTAGCGGATGAACACCTGGAAGCTTTTTCATAAATTTAAAAAGCATTATGATTCCCACTTTTAAAGAATCATCAATAGGAGAACAAGGTTGAAATCAAAAACGCTGTCTTAAAAAAAAGTTGACATGGTTCACTTCAAATGACAGTGGAGACAGAAACAAGGACTTTACGAAGGAGAATATCCGGAAAACCTTTGTCCTTAAGCAATTTAAACTTTAAGTAAAAATGTTTACTTTGTTAAACACTTTAGAAATATATTTCATCTTCCAACTAAAGGATTAATATTTTAGTCAATAATTTTGTTTATTTGATATCCGCAGGCCAATTCTCTTTTTTCTTTAAAAGCCGTCGGGCCTTGCTTTGTTTTGTGAGCAGACGCGTTTCGACTACTTCGAGTCATCTTCAGTGTCACTGAAGATGACGACGGCTTTTGAAGAAAAAAGATTAATATTTTGTAAAAAGAAAAAACAAATCGCTATTGATTTTTTGTATCTATATTGTCAATAGTATTTCGGGAGTAAATGTGTTCCCTTCTTCAGTATCTGCTTTTCTTTTCTGAAATCGAAGTGATGCAAGCTTTACATTTATATTCATAAAACTAATTAACATTTACTTGCTTTTGCAAAATAGCCTGCAAATATACCTAAAAGTAATTTCTTTGTGACCTGACCTTGTTGCTATACATTTTTTTCACGGCAATAAATTTAAAAGAGGAGAGTAACCATTCCCAATATACTTATTTATTGATTGACGCATAATCTAGAGAATCTCATAAACATCTCACTTTCTTATGTCTCGTACTCCCCTGATGACTTCTAAATCCTCCCAGCTCACATTATATCCTTCGCAAATATGTGGTAGAACCGATGACTGAGCGCCTGCAATCGCTGATTTCGCATTTCTTATATGTTCGTTGAAAGGGACTTTCACACTGCCTTTCGTCTGAGTAATATACACTTTCTCACACAGTTGATCTTGTAGTCTCAGGGCTCTTTTTTGCTTTCTTTTCTTATCCTTGTTGTGTGATCATATTTTTCGACTGGAACTACGATCTCCTCATTCCAATCCATTCTTGCTCATCATTTTCTATAAAGGTTTGCTCACATCCGAATAGATAATGGCTGCTCTCAGATCCGGTATGTCCATTGTCTACGTTCTGCTCGTTTTCCCATTTATCTCATTGATGTGATTATATTTGGGTTCCATTCATTCTTTCTTGCTGCATCGATTATAAATTCCTCCTTCTTCCAGTTCTCTGCACTTAATGGTACAGTCAGCATGCAGTGTAGCCACGTTCGGAAGGATGCAATTCTCTGCGGCAAGCTGTGGTTTGACGTAGCGGGTACGGTTCTTTGTGTGCTCGTGCTTTTGCTGACTACATCATACTCAACGGTGCCTGATTTCCCGTGATCCTCAAGTCTAAAAATGGAATTGACCTCTCTCGATTTCTGTCTCCATTGTAAACTGGATGTTCTTATGGAGGGAGTTTAGCTTCTTTAGAAGAATTTGAGCTTCATTTCATTTGATAACGGCAAATACATAATCCACATATCGTAGCCTTTTACGAGGCATCCATCCTTCGTAAGTAATTCTGCTTTCCACCCATTTCATAAATACTTAGAAGACAAAGGGTTCCTCATAAATGCTTAGACATTTGTTTGGAGAATCGTCTCCTGTAAGTAAAATAATCTTCCGACATACATAGAGTCACTAATGCTGTCATCATTCAAGATTTTTCTTTCAATTTACCCGTCGGTAGGGTGGAACGGCTCCCAAATCCAGGGACTTCCGCTTACAGTTACAGACTTCGCGACATGATTTCGAACAAGTTTCAAAATGAATGTATCGACTCTGATATATTCTTCGATTCGATGCTACGTCAAGCATCCGTTGCGTACAGGCGTGTTTTTAAATCTCTCCTGTCAATGTTTTTAAAAATTAAATTAATTTTTTAAAACGTCAGTCCGAAGTTAATTTTTATTAGAAAAAGCTTCTATCGTGGAAGCAATCGATTCAAGGAATGTATTCGAATATTATTTTACTTCGATATATAAAGTAAAGCGAAGAATCTAAAGACAACTTCGGGACCGCTGGGTATGGAGGAGCGCGACGGCTTTCTACCGTTGGGTGAAACGTCATAAAGGAAACTGGCGGCAATCAGCAAAAGAAAACATACTCAAGAAAACTCCGCAGATGGCGGATGCAAACTACAAATAATAGCAGACAATGAACAAATAATCAAACTACAAAAAGAAAATTATGAGCTAAGGCTACGGATACAATCCCTCGAAGATTTATGCAAGAAAGGAATGACGACTCTAAAGCCGCAGCAGCAAAACCTAGTCCAATAGCAAATAAAGATGAAGACAAGTACAAAACAGACGATCCCGGAAAAAATTCTAAGTGCTGGCGGCACTAACAATAGTCAGAACTATTTTGGAGCGTTGGACGGATTAACCGAAGAAATGGAAGTTGAAGAAAATGTCGAAGATAATTCTGATAAAGATACTAATATAAATTTCATTCAATATTTAAAAAAATAAAAATAAGGAGAAGAAACCAACTGGCGGTACTGTTGGTTCCTCAAAAAAAGTCACCAACAAGGCAGAAAAAATTCCGCCGATAAATGTATTCGAGCAAAGCGGAAAAGATAAGCTTCGGCTATTGGCAGCCGAAAATAATTTAAGCAATTTCGAAATCAAAAGAGTAAACGCAGAAAAATTAACTATTAAAACGGAATCCCTGGCTGACTTCAAGTCAGCCAAAGATGCGCTGAATGCTGGAGAGGTTCCACACTTCACCTATACCCCAAAAAGCAAAAATCAGGCTTTCTTTTGAATGGACTGAACTGCCGAAAGGTGCTCAAGGAAGCTGCACCTGGAATTGAATTCATTTCGGTCAAAACCTTTGCAACAAGGAGATTGACCATCGAAAAGAAGAATTTACTACCTAATCTGGTAAATTCGCTCAGACGTAGCTTAAAGAATAATTTTTCTGCGTCAACTGCGGTGTATTTGGTCATCCAGCACCATATTGAGGACGCCCTCGATATCAAGATACAAAAGTCAAAGTTTGCCCAAAATAAACGCAAGTACATCGCAGTGTGTTACCTTCCAACTTCGTCAAACCTGGAGTATCATATGCACTTGCTGCTAGAGGACCAGCAGACAACAATGTAAATAAAATAAATAAAGATGCAAAAGTTAAATTTATTCCAAAATAAACGCAAGTATACCGCAGGGTAATACCTTCCAAATTCGTCAAGCCTGGGGTATCCTTTCCACTCGCCGCTAGAGGACCTGCAGAAGATACTGTCAATAATGTAAAGAATGTAAGTAGCAACAATGAGCTGCTTCTTAAAATTTACCGCAACTTATTTCTTTATCGGACAAACAATATTCAAAAATAAGCTTTGTTTTTCAGCTTTCAAATGTCTCAAAATAACTTGCCATCCAGTCACATTCCCATGTATAGGGATCGTCTCATCTTGATCAACATCAACTCCATTGTCACTCTACATCGGCGTTAACTACATCCACGTGACTGTTTCCTGAAATTCCTCGTCAAGCAAAAGCCTGACATCATGCTACTCACTGATATCCGCCTCAATTCATGTCACTCCATGACGTTCAAGGATTTTGAATTCGTCAGAAACGATAGGGTAAATGGCGTTAGGGGAGGCGGCACCGGGATATTAACCCTATTGTTTCCAAAATATAAATAAAGTCGAATTCAGAATTCAGAAGCAATGTCCTCCTTCTGACGATGGCAACGCTTGCTCAATGATAGATCGCTATTTGTCGAAGTAAGAGAAGCTGACGTTGGAAACGTCGAAACAATATAGAAGGATATAAAAGAACAACAATCTCAAGCTTGAAAAGATTGAAAAGCCTTCTCACACGCGTCAACAATATACGATTACTACAACCATTCCCCGTTGGCTTTGTAGAAATTACACATGAAGAATGTTCGAAACTTAACCCGTTCATACTTCAGGAGTGTCGTCAGCAATCAATGGGCGGTAAAACTAAGGGGTATTAGCTCACAGGACCTAGATGACCTTTTCGCGAAAGTGAATAGCTTATTCCGTAAGAAGTCCCTGATTAGGACTAATTTTGAATCGATTCATCTAGCAAACCCTGCGAGAATTGAATACAGAGGGAATCAAACACTTTCAGAGGTCGTTAAAGCAAAAGTTTCCGATTTGAAATCAAGCCTGAACGGCGAATCAATTTTTCATTTCAATGAAACATTATTATCTGACCTCATACCGAGCTTGAATCTTCTTGATTATTTTATTCATATTTGGCAGGATGAAATACAAGAAATCATGTAGTATTATTTCGATTTTCCGAACTTGTTGTGCGCAATAAAAGTAAAAAAGCAGCTTCTCCGACTACAATAGTATTTATTTGCTGTATACGCGTTTCAAGAGCGACTTACTCCCTTCTTCAGTACTTAGCTACTAGATCATTGAAAAATTACAACTAAACTTAAGTACTATAGGTTGTTAAGCTATAATTAAAGGGGAAAAAATATATTTAACAAAGCAATTAGCATGTCATTAGGTGTTTAAATATATGAGGGCTATACATATTTAGTTTTTTCCTTCATCCCGGCAAGTACCTTAATTGCTTTTGATGGACGATTACCTTCGTCTGTATTGATTTGTGTTGGTGGATCGTGTCGCAGTATGTATAGGCTTTCCCAAGCGTCGAGGGTGTGGGGTCGATTTATATATTTCAGCACTTCCAGATTATCGCATCCTATATTGTGTCCCTCTACCACCATATGCAATGCCACCGCTGATCGAATTGTGTTGATGCCTCGTCGTTCGCCAGTAATTCCTTCCCTCATGTGTTCTTGAAAACGTGTTGCGATTAATCGCTTCGTCTGCCCGATATAACATTTTTCGCAATCTTTGCAATTATTGATCTGATTTTAAGACAGTCAATGAACGATTGTGTGCGATCCGTATCAATGCCAAATTCTTCAAAATCTGGCTGATTAATGTTCACGCTCCCACCGAAGAAAAGGACGAAGAAACGAAGGAGGATATAGCCTCCACGATGAAACAAATGACAATGGCCAGCGCCTGATTGACTTTACATGTAGCAGAAATCTAGTCACACGTTCGACTTGCTTCCCACATTGACGCATTCATAAATTGACCTGGGTATCACCGGATGGCAACACACAAAACCAGATCGACCCTGTTCTGATCCAGCAACGATGGGCCTCGAGCATACTTGACGTCCGTACACACCAAGGAGCCAGTTGTAACTCTGATCATTACTTGGTCAAATTAACCTATCGATGTCGTATGTCAAGGGCATATTCAGCGAAGACCAGCCTGCTACAAAAAATTTGACATCAAAAGGCTCCAAACGGCGTCTGTGGCCAAAAATTTCATGGAGACTCTCGACAACCAGCTGGCTCCCATCTTATCAGACGCATCCATTAAGACAAGCAACGAGCTATGGATGGAAGTGAAAGCGGTTATTAAGACCGTGGCAGAACAGAAGATCGGACATCAAGCCCGGCGCAAGAGAAATGAATGGTTCGTTGATGAGTTCCAGAATGCGTTAGCCAAAAAGAATCAGGCATACAAAGACGACATAGGTAGGAAAACGAGGACGAAGGGAGAACACTATGAAAAGATTACCGAATATGATAATTAGAATTAAGACAAGAAAATACTATGACGACCATTGGAGAAGTATAGATGTAAGTTTAGCGAGCCACAAGACAAGCATACAAAGAAGTGAAAAGTCAGAAACGTGGTTATCAGCCCAAAACCACGCTCTGTCGTAATGACATCGGCAATATCATCGCTGATGGAACCAAGATTAAGGAAAGATGGGCATCATATTTCAAGAACCTTCTTAATCCTCCGCACAGCTCCGTGGCCCTACCAACTCTGGATGAAGTTTGTTCCCAAAAGAATAATAAAGCATCGATGAAATTCCAGTAGAGCTCCTCAAATATGGTGGCAGCAGTGTTCATAAAGTCATCCAGCACATTTGGCAACAAGAAAATATGCCGAAAGAGTGGAGTCAATCAATTATATATTCCCTATCCACCAAAAAGGCGACAAGCTACAGTGCGAAAATTATAGAAGCATATCACTGCTTTATACGGCGTACAAAATATTTCAAAGATCTTTGAAAATCGTACGCCAACAGTGCTATCGGAGAGTATCAAGGTGGTTTAGAGTAGGTAGATCGACGATAGACCAATTGTTCACTGTCAAGCAGGTACTTGAAAAATGCTGGGAGTTCAACATAGACGTATGCCAAATTTTCGTTAGCTTTAAGCAAGCATACGGCAGTATTGATCGTAACGTACTGTACCAAATAATGCTTTGCTTTGGCATCCCAGCCAAATTAGTCCGTCTTACCAAAATGACAATGATGTTGACGACCTCCCAAATCCGCATCAATAATCAACTCACCGACAGAAATATCGGACTAAAGCAGGGAGATTAGCTGGCCTCATTGCCATTCAATTTGGCTCTGGAGTACTTCATAAGGAAGCTATCTGTCGATATACGAGGTACATTACTACACAAGTCGAGCCAAGTAGTAGCTTATGCGGACGACATCAACATTTTGTCACGGTCATTAACAACTGCCAATGAACTCTTCCTGAAACTCGACAGCGAAGCAAAACTAGTAGGGCTACAAATCAATGAAAATCAAACAAAGTTCATGACGCAGTCGAGGAAAAATACCTCAAATACACAAAGTATCACACTTGGCGAATACAGTATCGAAAATGTGAGCGAATTTGAGAACCGGTAATGAAAGAGACGAAATACGCCGAAGAATACAACTGCATACACAGGAAAACAAAGCTCCAAGTATACAAATCTGTGATAAGACCTATGTTATGCTATGGGTGTGAAACATGGACCCTAACCCAAGCATCCGCAAATATGTTAAACACTTTTGAGCGACGGGTCCTGAGGTGAATAATCGGAGCGAAGCTAGATGGGGACCAATGGCGAATTCGATAAAACCATGAGCTGTATGAAATTTTTGATGAGCCTGGGGTCTCAACGATTGTCCACCCAAAAACGTATTCTTTTGGAGAACTAAAGGGCGGAGACCAGTGTGGAAACCGAGGAAAAGCTGGTCTGACTCGGTCGACGAAGACAGTTCATCGCTGCTTAGATTTCAAAATTGGAGGACGCGGTCAATTGACCGAGGTGGTTGGAGGCGCTATTTGGAGGAAGCGAAGGCCCGAGAGAGGCTGTAGTGCTACGAAGAAGAAGTACTTCGAAAGAAAATGTCCGTGCATGTACTGGTTTGTACAGAAAGCCTGAGACGGATTGGAAGCACTATATATCGAATAGAAGAATTTATAAACTGCAAAAGTAGTGACGAGAGTCGATATCTTCATATTGAGACTTTTTCGGAATCATATCGCAAGATCTGTAGCTATGAGCGAAAACCCCTGGATTTCACAGCCATTCCATCCTACGGACGAGAATATTGAAGCGTGTCTCGCTACTGGCTTCATTCCTCCAGAAGGATTCGTTTTTTTGGACATGAATCAAATATGTTTTTGATTCTGTTGGTGTCGCAATTATATATCACATATGTAAGCAGATAAAATATCGTCCGAGTTTGAGTTCACGAGACCAACAATTCGAATGGAGTTACTCATTTGCTAGATTCGTTGAGGCTGATCGAGCTGGGACGGAGCAATCTAAGTATTGGTGGCTGAAGACAATGTCTAAATTATTCGTGGTTATTTTTTGTTTGTTTCGTGTTTTTCGTTACTTCGTTTTGGATTTTACCTCATTGCTACATTTAGTGTTGTTGTTTGTTTGTGTTAATAATTAGAGATAAGTTTCAATATTTAGGATAGGCATATGTTATGTTTAACGGTTGGGTTAGAAATATTGTGACAGCATTGTATTAGTATAAGATAAAGTTTTTAATTAAATTTTATTAGAATTAAGCTATAACATATTAAATGTAGAATCAAGTTCAATGTTCTGTTGTGTTAATGTTATAAATAATTTTTGATAAGAGTTGGTTGGTTTTTTCTCCTTTTTCTAATTGAATAATAAAAAATGTATTAATTTTAAATCGAATACAGGAATTATTTGGAACCCGTTCTGAACTTTCAACTTTCGCATTTTTACGCATTCACCTTCGTGTCGCATTTTTATGCATTCACCTTCATCCGCCAATTGTCCGTATAGGCCTGCACATAGTTAAACATTTCCTTTGAATGACTGAAGCCTTTCGGTCTGCCGTATAAATTATCAGGTTAAAATCAAAGCCATTGAATAGGGTGCGAATGAATATCGAGAAGAGTTTTAGCGCAGGAACTGTTTCTTGCTGTAGCATTTATTCAAAACCTTCAAATCATGCATTGTCATTAGATTTCCATCAGTTAGCGTTGTCACGGAGAAGAATTACCTCTCTAATGATCATACCTCGTCCTTTGTTTGGGTAGGATATATCAATGAGTAAAACTCCCTTTGAGTTAAAAAAAAATCGTTAAAAGCACTTTGCCGGCTGAGATCATGTCGATCATGACTTTCGTTTCCAACACGTTCTCGCCCACCCTTAAATTCACTGGCCCACGTAGCCATTGGTGTAAAAATCACAATAAAAAGTTTCTTTTAGCAGTGAAAATTTCGACTCAAGTTATTGCACTATTCTTTTGACTTCCATTTGAAGCATTCAAAAGAGATGACATTTTCCAAATTCTTAAAATTAGACTCCTTGAATATGAATATTGTGATATAAACGTTATTTTACTTTAAGGTGAGTTTGGAATGATTCGGAATGCTGAGGATCAGTACATTCGAGATTCTGGATACAAGCACCATGCATTCAATGCTTTAGTGAGCAATAATATTGGATTATTTCGAAAATTACCGGACTCTCGTCACAAAGTGTATGCTCTTTAATTATACTTGTAGTTAGACTACCTTTACTAATTTTTTTTAAATAATTTTCAGTTGCCAGAACGTGAAATTTCCTGAAAATCTTCCTAGTGCCTCCATCATAATGTGTTTCTTCAATGAACATCAGATGACTCTTTTACGTTCCATTAATACAGTATTGAAACGAACTCCAATAAGTTTGTTGAAAGAAATTATTTTAGTTGATGACTACAGCGATTACGATGACCTGAAAGAAGAATTGGAGATTGAGATAAAGAAGTTTGATGTTTACGCGAAAGTAAGACTGATTCGAAATAGAAGACGGGAGGGCTTGATTCGTTCTCGAGTGGTCGGATCTAGACAAGCTGAAGGGGATGTATTGGTATTCCTCGACTCTCATATTGAAGTGAACACAGATTGGATACAGCCATTACTTAAGATAGTACAAGATGAAAATTCAACATTAGCAGTACCGGTTATAGATATAATAAATGCTGATACATTTGCATATAAAAATAGTCCTCTAGTACGTGGTGGTTTTAATTGGGGATTGCACTTCAAATGGGATAATTTGCCTGAAGGTTAGTTTTACATGTTTTTTTTTTAAATATTATCACCTATTAAAAACACAATTCCAGGTTCAATCACTGACGAAGCGTCTTTTGCTGGGCCATTTATATCGCCAACTATGGCTGGAGGGCTTTTTGCAGTAAACAAACAATATTTTAAGGCAATAGGTGAATACGACACTGGTATGAATATATGGGGCGGAGAAAATTTGGAAATATCATTTCGAGTTTGGCAATGCGGTGGTGCTATTAAAATTTTGCCGTGTTCTCGGATAGGACATGTTTTCCGTAAAAGAAGACCATATAATTCGCCAGACGGCAGCGACACAATGTTGTACAATTCAATGAGATTAGCTACAGTTTGGATGGATGAGTACAAGGTAAGAGAAAATGATTCAGGTTGTTTCGCAGCCCTTTTATGCCTATCGGTTATAGGAGCATTATATAAAGCATCAAAAAGTTGAATCAAATTTTAATTACGGTGATGTTAGCAGGAGAAAAGAACTAAGGGAAAAATTGAAATGCCGCCCATTTTCATGGTATTTGAAAACAATTTATCCAGAATTAGAAGTTCCGGGAGTGAAGAAAAATGGTACTTCAAAGAAAACAATGCCGTTATTCCAACCATGGAATTTAAGGTGAGTAATAATTTTTCACAAATTGCTCCGGTAAGTTTGAGTTTAGAACGTGTGCTCTCTACTGCAAAACTCGAACCACTGGCTCATACTTCCGTTCATTTCAACGGATGCAATTAACAAGTTGAATAATTTGTATCCACTGAAATTCTCGTTCCTACTGTAACATGCCGAATTTTTTTTTAAGATTTGATGTTTTTAGTTTTAAAATCTATATAATAACGCTGAAAATCAGTTTTCAAAACAGATTGAAAGAGGGCTTGGACTTCAAGTGTACATGTCAATTAAAATGTAGCATATTTACGTTACACCCGTACCTATACAATTACTTACAAGTCCCTATCTTGAATAAATTTATGTGTCTCCTCTGATAAACCACTCATGCATCTGATGACAAACAACAAAAAAATTCCATTTAATACATTGCGAACAGGTAATTTATTGATGAAAAAAATCGAGATAGTACAAGACACATAAATGTAATAATGAAATTGAATGAGAATGAGTCCTTAAACTGCTTTATTAGATGTATAATTAAAAGAATCATCACTTATGAATTCGATAATATACTAACAGTATTCAAATATGAATTGAAAATATGTTCATTTAGTTTCAAAGTGATATGAGCAAACAGAGCATTAGAAAAAGTGTGTGTGTGTGTCTGGAAACAGCCTTAAGACTTTTATCTTGGTATATTCGATTTTCTTGGCAATCCTATTTCAGCTTCTCCAGTAGAGATTATGAAGACCGCTGGCCCGTCGAATAATTATGTGATTTCATGTTAGTATCTCATTCAAAATCAATCTTCTATCTGTCTTACAATAGCTATATGTTACCTATTTGAAACAGCAACGTTCTGGGAAATTACAGCTTCTTTTGAAATAGAAGACGTGATGCGAATCTCCCACGTTGAAATCCTCGACTTTTTGCAGCGAATGGATCAGGACAGATATTCATAAGAAAGTGTGAAGATCTTCTAAACACGGGGCTAAATTTCGCTGATAGTAGACGTAGAGGCAGGTATCCAGTTTGTAAAACATGAAGTGAAGCAATACGGTGAGATGTAGATGGCAAGGAATCTCGAAGGATTATGCTCATTGAACAATGCCCATTTCTGATTCTCAAGTGAAGTTTTCAGACGAAAAAGGGGGATTACTACTAATTTCTAAGATTTTGTGTTCTTTTTGTGAAAAAATGCATAGAGCATACCAAGTGACTGCTATCTGGACGCTGGGAAGAGCATTCAAAGGAGGTAAAATTTGCAAAGAAGAATGGAAGGGACTCACGTCTCTTAAACCAATGTTAGGCAAATACATTATAGAAGGATAGAGTTTAGCTAGGACAATGTCGCAATCATTCAAACGAGAATAGACTATAGGACATGTAAGAAAGCTTTCCAATCCTTAGAGAAATGCGAGATCGATGACTAAACCATGACATTGTTGATCTACCGAAGCTAGCAACTACAATGGCAAAGGAATTTTATAGAAATCAAATCAAAAAATGCTGAATCGACCATTTTCGAACAAAGGCTAAACCAGTTCTGAATCTTTAACATCGTTAACGTTTTGAAGAGTTTTGTAGAATGACTGGAATATATCCTTCTAAAATTACTACCTTGCTGTCCGTCTGAACATCCGTGCTGTTTTCTCGGAAATTAAAAAGCTACAATAAGGAACAAGGAGAAGTATTAATTGTATGCATAGGT
The DNA here is from genome assembly GCA_963969285.1 of Odontomyia ornata. Taxonomy (NCBI): domain Eukaryota; kingdom Metazoa; phylum Arthropoda; class Insecta; order Diptera; family Stratiomyidae; genus Odontomyia; species Odontomyia ornata. Next base: position 373,314,785 of record OZ017738.1, on the reverse strand, counting down.
GAAAAGTGATTTTGTCCAAAGGTGTGGTTGAAATAATTAATAAGGTTTTTAAGGGGGTCTTTCCATTTATAGAGGTGATCATCACATATTTGCTTGCAATAGGTAGCCTATATTGCTTTAAATGGAAGTATTAGTAAGTCCTTTCTGAATCAAGTGTCAAATACAAAATGAAGCTTGTAGCGTTACTTGCGAACTGGATTCTTCGGCATACTTCGTCTTTTTCATTACCGGTTCTCGTTATTTTGGTGCCTAAATACACAAATTCGCCCCCATTTTCGACATTGTATTCGCCAGGTGCGATATTTCGTGTATTTGAGATATTTTTCCTCGACTGCGTCATGAGCTTTGTTTTGTTCTCATTGATTTGTAGCCCTTCTAGTTTTGCTTCGCTGTCGAATTTCAGGAAAAGTTCTTTGGTGGTTATTAACGTCCGTGAAAAATGTTGATTTCGTCCGCATACGTACCATTTGGCTTGAATTGTATAATAATTTACCTCTTGTATCGACAGGTAGCTTTCTAATGACGTATTCCAGAGCCAAATTGAATAGCAATGGGGCCAGCCGATCTCCTTGCTTTAGTCCGATATTTGTGTCAAAGGCATCGGTGAATTAGTTATTGATGCGAACTAGGGAGGTTGTCGATGTCATTGTCATTTTGGTAAGATGGACTAATTTGGGTTGGATACCGAAGCAAAGCATTATTTGGTACAGTACGTTACGATCAATACTGTCGTGTGTTTGCTTAAAGTCAACGAAAATTTGGTGTACGTCTATGTTGAACTGCTTGACTATCGCGTTATGATAAATACCTTAATTTAATTGGCGATTATGTAGAAAAATTGCTTAAAAGTATACCTCCAAAATGCATATAATAAAAATTGTTTTTTTTTTCATTTTTTAATTTTTTATTTCAAAACGTCGATTCCGGAGAGCCCTCGTATATCACTCTGCTCCGTCCATGTGAATATCCAATTCTTCTCAGTAAGCTTTAATGAAATGTCGGTAGTATGAAGCGAATCATCTAAAGCTTCGCAGCACTTACCTATCTTTCGGACATAAAGGTATAAGATGATAGAGTGGCTATCCTCGTTTAAACGTTTATACGTTCTAAAAGATAAAGGGGACGTTGAGGCTGGGGGATCGTTTCTCTGGCAATTCCTCTTCCCCATTCCCCTCCCGCTAGGAGAGGGATCCCTCAGCATGAAGGCACCTCACGGCGTAGCAAAATGAGACCTGGCTGGCCCGAAGTAATGTGTCAAACGGTTCCAGGCTGGGTTCTCGGGTGACAGGGTAGATGTTTAGTGGGTAGTCCAGTTGCTTGTGAGCATGGGAGGCCCACACTCTGTGCGTAAATTACATTCACCTCCCAACCACAATAAAAACGTTTATACGTGAGCGTCTGAAAAAAATGATTTTTTTCCATCTCCCCATTAAGACTTTCAGCAATTTTTGTGACTGCCATATTATCAATACAGGACATGAGATTAAATAAAGTAATGCTGAAATACTCTTGCATTAAATTCTTTTAAATCCATACATTCAATTTAATTTGATTTTTTAAATTTCTTTGAAGTATATAAACGTTTCATTTCATTTTCTTAATTTGTCTGGAACTCCCTGATCTTCAGACGGGCTCGACTTCGCATAGTTGGTATTGAAGTAATTAGTTATCGTTATCCTGAAAGTAGTGTTTGTGGTGAAGTGAAGTGTAGTGAAATACGGTGAAAATGTCTCAAAAAGAAGAGTTTCTTAATGCCGTTGCTGCATTCCCTCCAGGGGAACCACAACGATATGCGGTGTCAGTACAGGTTATACCATTCTAATGTAGAAGTCCAGGCAGCTAGAGTGTCAATTCGACTCAGCGGGAATTACTATGGATTCAAGAAAATTCAATCATGCAGTCTTGGGACTGGATAAAGACGTGGTTTCTTTGGTGTTTGCCATTTTATAAAATCCGTCCATCAAGAGTTATACTGCTCTCAAGAAGCAGTTAATTAGACAGTTATTGGTTAGCGAACCCACGAAACTAAATCAGCGTATAACCAAATTAACTTTAGGTGATCGACAGCCGTCCAAACTGCTTCTTGAGATGAAACAGTCAAGTGGCAGTGCGGTAACGTTTTCGTTGGTGGTGTAGTGTTGTGGCGATATTATGCGAAAACTGGATGCTTTCGATTATTCACTGTGTTTCATTCCGCTTTGCTATACTATTGCCTGTCAATGAGGGAAATAAAAAATCAAGCAATTCATTCACTGAAAATTTTTGAAAGATGTACATAGATAAAAAAAATGAGTTGTAACTAGGAATTCAATGAATATAAAGATATTCAATTTGGCTCTAGAGTACGTCATAAGGAAGCTACCTGTCGATACGCGAGATACATTACTATACAAGTCGAGCCAAGCAGTAGCCTATGCGGACGACATCAACATTTTGTCACGGTCATTAGCAACCGCCAAAGATCTTTTCCTGAAACTCGACAGCGAAGCAAAACTTATAGGGCTACAAATCAATGAAAATCAAACAAAGCTCATGACGCAGTCGAGGAAAAATACCTCAAATACACAAAATATCACACTTGGCGAATACAGTATCGAAAATGTTAGCGAATTTGTGTATTTAGGCGCCAAAATAACGAAAACGGGTAATGAAAGAGACGAAATACGCCGAAGAATATAGCTCGCAAATAAAATATTTTATTCGGTTTTGACGATCTTGAAGACCAGCTGCATACACAGGAAAACAAAACTCCAAGTATACAAATCTGTAATAAAACCTGTGTTATGCTATGGGTGTGAAACATAGACCCTAACCCAAGCATCCGCAAATCCTGAGGCGAATAACCGGAGCGAAGTTAGACGGGGACCAATGGTCAATTCGATACAACCATGAGCAGTATGAAATTTATGACGAACCGGAGGTCTCAACGATGGTAAGACTGCGGAAGCTGCAATGGGCTGGCCACATGAATCGTATGGACGAACAACAATACCCAAAAAGGTATTCGTTGGGAGAACTGAAGGGCGGAGACCAGTGGGGAAACCGAGGAAACGCTGGCCTGACTCGGTCGACGAAGACAGTTCATCGCTGCTCGGATTTCGAAATTGGAGGACGCGGTCAATGAACCGAGACAGGTGGAGGCGCTATTTGCAGGAAGCGGAGGCTGTAGTGCTAAGAAGAAGAAGAAGAAAGATTGAGATAATTCATCTATAATAATAATTGAATTCATCATAAATTATCTTTATTATTTGCTTTGACGTTGAAATACACAAGAAGCGCATAAAATTTTGCTGAATTGGATAACATGTTAATACAGGTTTCAAACTAGGTTGCCCTTTAATATCTATGCCGTTGTAGAATTGTTGTCGATGGTCGTAATTTTAGCGAATGTTTATGAATAAAGGGGAGGTTACGTCACAAAAAATGATTGTTGTCCTCTCTCTATATTCTTAAACCTCTATGGTTTCGTGGAACACTAATTTCTAACACTCTCGACCTTTCCAGGATTATTTAAAACGTCAGAAATAAAACGGCATGATCCAAAAAATTTACTTCTTTGGGAAGTGACGTCTTTCTTTGCGTTGAGCTACAAGCCTCGTACAAACTTCTTACAAGTTTTCCAAATGGTTACTGAACGTTTTGCCTATCACGATGTATTCAAGTTTCAGGTTGAAGAACGTTGTTGCAAGACCATCTCGCGGTTTTAAACCACTCTCCGCAGACTTCGGTGAGCTCATTCTGAATGTTTACTTGGCACTCTAGGTTGTCCATTGTGGTCTTTATCAGGCGAACCAATATAGGCAGGATTTCCCATACAAAGAGGTGGTAGAAGGCGTTTTGAACGATGCTGTCGAAGGCTAAAATCTATGAAAAGGTGGAATATCTCGATGTTATATTCTCAGCATTTCTTCAGTATTTTCTTGACTAGAAGATTTGGTCTACCATTGATCGTCCAGTTCTAAAACCGCCTCGGTATTCTCCAAGCTATTATCAGCATAAATTTTTAACGGTGTTCGATGATTTTGGTAAAAATTTTGTATAACGTGCACAGTAAGGAAATTCCCCTATAGTTTGGCAACCGTGTCTATCAGTTTTAAGGGTTTTGTACTAATACAAAACCCTATTAAAATTAATGTTGCCTGTCCATCTGTCGGTTCGTCCGTTATAGCAGTGTTTCTCCGAACTAGTTTGTTATAAGTGAAAACGTCTTGAAAGTTTAAATATTAGAAAAATTCAAAGGATTTAAAAGGGTCCCCCTCCCCACATCTTAAGAGGACCCTTAATATTTTCTTTACCTAAGATAGCCGTGTGGGGTCTTAATGAGAGCTTTCCAATTCAGTTCTTCATAAGGTACTATTGGCTTCGTGGGGTGCAGAGAGAGGAAAAATGTACGAAAGATTGATGCTCTCCCTGTCGCGAGATCATGGAGATATGTCTTTATCTGTACAACAACGACAAATACCACAGAAGTTCAAATTCGCTCTTCTTTGTATAGTATAGTAATTTCCGAATATCATATTTTCTCCAATAAAAGTAAGTATTGAACCCAATGTTATTTGTTCGCATGCTTACTGATTATAATGTTGCCCTCTCGTCTGAAAGTAATTTTGGTTGAGGTTTGTATCCTTGCCTGAATGCGGTTCCTATTCATTGTTTTATTATTTCAAAATTCTGTTTTTGTTTGTCGGTTCTGCTTGCAGATTTTATTGTCATGCATTTAAGCTCACGATATTGTTCTTCTCTAGCCTGGAATCGTCTCTGAATAAAAAAGCTTGCAAGTTTAATTTTTCTTGCTATTGCCTCCCTGCCCTCATCAGTGAACTGTCATTCCGACTTTCTGGCTTTTGGTGCTTTGCCGCTTTTCGGTTCGTTACACCCAAAAGGAAAAGGGTGCTCCGGCGGGGCTTTCGAACCCGGTTAAGCTCGTCTGGGGACGGGCGTGGGGCGCCACTCGCTTGTCCACTAAGGCCCAAATAAGCCGCCAAGCAAGAATGCGGCTTGCCGGTTTCACTTTTTCGGGGCACGAAGCCAACACTTACTACACTTTCTGCGATGCAAATCGATAAAGTCAAACTACACTACGTCAATTATGATGACCCTCTCTAACTACACTAAGAAAAATTGATATCGCAAGAATAACTACACCTAGTGAATTATGATGACTCTCTAACTACACCAAGAAAAATTGATATCGCAAGAATTTAGTAAACTCTACGGATGCCCTTTCGCACACCTTCCCCAAACACGATCACTTCACTTTCTTTTTATTCGGGAATTCACTCTTGAGCCGCACCGGTTCCACTCTAACCGACAGTCCAGATTGGACTTTGGCGTCTGGATATACCAGAGTTTCTCAATGGTAGTCTGTAACAGTAATCTGGAAGAAGGTGTCATGCTTGTCCCTATAATCACCCGGTAAGGTTTTGTTGCCGCCAAAGAGACTCGATCCGGTAAGCTACGGGATTAAACGGCGAGTACTCTAACAACCACCCCACTTAAACTAACTCGTTAATACAGCCATAATTTAAATACTCATATCTTTACAACTTTACGGCGTTCCATTTCCTTTCAGGAAGCGAACGTATACTAATAACTACCTTATTCGATTGACCAATACTAGTCTGTGTATTGGCGTCCAAGGAGCTAAAGTAAAAGGACAATGGAAACGAGGCAGTACATTAATTCTAAAACCGTGCCAGAAGGACAAAAGTCAATTATGGTAAGTTAATTTTTTTAATGCTTTTCGAATCATATTATTATATCAATTGTGTTTGAACAGGTACGAAACAGACAAAGCGGAATTTGTTATTGATAAACTTTATTGCATGGAAGCAAAACAAGCTACAGGTCTTTCCTATCCAATTATTGGTAAATGTCACGAAATGTTAGGTGATCAAGAATGGCGACACACTAAGAAGGTTAATTTATTTGTGAAACATACAATAAATATATGCAATGAAAAATTTTTTACTTGCTACAGAGTGAATCACCCATCTACAACACTGCAACGGGTATGTGTCTGAGAACGAAAAACCCCGTTGTTAACGCTCCAGTATTTTTGGATCTCTGCTCAAGGCAAATACACAATTCGTGGGACTTTGTTTAGTGAATTTAATTTGACTGCTTTTTTACTACATTTTTATAGTTGAATAAAATTTGTTTATACTTAATCTGGTTTTTTTTTCACAAATTAAACACAATTGCTTTTATTATGATTTAAATAAAATTAATGGATTCAATTGCAGAGAATATAAATCTTGAAAATTATTCTTAAATAAGAAAATTTGGAAACGTTAAGGTTTCTTGATGTTTCATTTTTGCTGATCGATTTCAGCTCAACTATTGCAAGTATTCCAACCGTGGTTTAGTGTTCCGGGTTCTCTTTTTGCTAATATGCAAAATATCTGGTATATGCAAACGATTCCTTTGACGATTGTTTCTGCGGACTTGATTTGCAATAATTTCATGTCTATTTTCGAAGAGGCGAACAGTGAAGAAATAAACAATTTCAACGAGGCTGATAATGGAAAATCCTAAACATAGTCCAAGAAGCCCCCCAAAATTTGCTTAAATTAAATAATTAGTAAAATTTCCAATGAAAAACTTCCAATGAATTACCTAATATTTCGTACCATGTAAATAAAACATCCGTTTTATATAGGACTGATGCAGTAGAGGCGTAATAAATTCTTAGAAGGCTGACATTGGATAAGTCATCTAACTCCTCCCTATTAATTGAAAAGATTTAAACTGTTGCACACCTAAGATAAAAATTACCCACGCGAAACCCAATCTAGTCCGGGAAGTTCCGTTCACTTGAATTATTGATGATGTTGATTCGAAATTGTATGAAGTTGTGGAACAGAGTGGTAGACAATCAGGGCAATTGAGTGAATCCTCTTGTTCACGTTCAAATCCGGTAATTCCTGCTCCAATCGGTCTGTATGTGTTCCATGTAACTAAAAGAATGATTCAATTCGTATAATTCCTTACACCTTTTTCATTACTATACCAACCTCTGTACCTATCTAAACATCTTGCATGAGCCAGTGTACAATATGTGATTGATTCTGTATCCAATAAATCAAATGGCGTGTAAAAAGGTACACAATTACAAAGTGCTTGAATACTTCTTAGCTTGCATTTCGTTAAACATTCTGGATAGCTATAATGTTGACCGTAATCCGATCTTCGCTCGTCAGCAAAAAGACACTTCCTCTGTGCTATTCCATATGGTCTAATGGAATTAGTTGATTTTTCAGTAGTTACTACGAGTTTTAGGAAAACTTCACGCTCAGGATTTAATATGAACTCACGTAGATTCCCTGTTGTACCATCAGGGAAATTACCAGGTGAAAATAGTTGTATTACAAACCCGATAGTGTTTCTATTGCTATAGAAATAATCGGATGTACTTCCATTGAGAAGAATAACTAAGCCATTCGATGATCCAGTTAAATTTGTTTTGAGAAATTCACTTTGTGTACTTGCAAGTTAAATTGTAATAATTTTTTTTAAGATGATACAGACTGAATGTTTACTCACTATTTGTATTTATAACGATCATAATTGAATGTGCAACAAAATCCGTCAGAAGTTGCCGTCAACTTGAAAAATGTTTGGCAATCTTTTTCCTCGCCCATCCAACGGCATTTCAGGATAATATCTTCGCATTTCGGTGCAAGCTGTTGTAAAGGGTTCAAATGTAAGTAATTTCTACAATTATTGGAGAGTAAATATAAGCTAAAAATAATAAAAGACATATTTTACGATATTTGTTTTTTCCTTGTAACCAGAGAAGTGTAAATTGGACAAAGCAGTTTTTATCAACAACGCGATGGCTCGAATGTTACTGGTGTAGGCATAGGCGGAATCCGTTCAATGGCAAACAAGATCGTGGTCGGGTTGGGCTTCAGCCATTAAGATTAAAACTATCTTACGTAGAAGCAGACATTTAATTGAGAAATTCCGTTCTCTTTGCAAGGGCAAATTGAAAATCGAACAGCCTCGACAGTCAAAAACAACGTGTAAGGCTATATCCTACTCTTCTGCTTTGCGAAATCGGCATACTGATTTCCCTCTCAAAATACTTATTGTACCTACATACGAGTATGTAATTTCTTTCGCAGTTGAACAGGATGGTCGCAATGTAAGCTAATCATTGTTGAGGTCCAGTGCATCGATCATCTTATTCCATGCTTGCAGGATACGTTGACTGTCGATATTATAAAATGAGTGTGTTGTACTAGAACCATTTACAAATTATTGCGACCCTTCTTTTTAGGGATTTGTACTAAAATACAAAACCCTATTGAAATCGGTACCTGTGTCCGGCCGCTTGTATATCATAGCAGTTTAACTCCGAAACTATAGAAGCTATAGCCCTGTAACTTTGTGGAAAATTTGTTGGTTATGACTTCTAGAAAGTTTTGGTGTGAAAAAAATTTTTAATGTGTTTTAAGCCCTATAGGTCCCATATAGAGGAGTGACCCTTAATCAAAGTTGGTCAAGTGGGATGTCATAAAATAGTCTCGATGAGATTTTTTCAAAACAGGTCTTAAAGTTACTTTACCAGTGTCGAGAGAAGGAGTTATGTACGAAATTTTTGCGTAAGTCTCACTTCTAAGCCCTATAGGACCCAACTGTATCAAAGTATGGGCTCTATCAGACCATTATGCTCTAATCTACACCTACCGCTGAATGAACTCCGACCTATAACTTTAGAAAACTCTGCCCCATTCCTACTCACAAGTCGGCTGGAGCCAATTTCAGGACGAGCTCCGAGACAGCCTTCAAGAGGTAGCCCCTGATGATCACACACTCTTTAATGAGGAAATAGAAGATGACATAAATAAACTTACCTCCAGAATTATTAAATTTATGGATTTATATGTACCAGCCAAGGAGGAAATCTTTCCATAAATGGAGATGTATCTGAAAATACTCTGGAACTTAATCGCATCAAGGCTAAGTGGCTGCTTAGATTAAAAAGAATTTTCCACATCAACTTGAACCGTATTACATCAGAATGCACATCACTGCGATCCCAGATAAACTATTTGGACACTATCATCCGGTAAAAACGGTGTCCTGAATTTAACATCATTTCAAACAACGCCTCTCAGCTATGAAACCTTCCCCTGTCGTATTTAAAGAAATTAACAAACTTACAGGGCGCCTGAACACTTCCTAAAAATTGGACTTGAACTTGGAAATTTTCAACATACTCAGAATTCTGCAGCTCTCTCTACAGTAGAAGATCCTCCAAGGATGAGGAATTTTACGAGCTGGTTTATAAAGAAACCAAACAGCTTCTAAACGGGTACACAAAGTCCTGCCTGAGAATCTTCTCTACATCTAATCGATGTTCTCGCCCAATTACCTGGGCCGCAACAATTTCTTCACCACTGGATGAAATGGAATTTTTTCTGTGTAGTAATCGAGCAGCTAGTTAAATTTACTATCTTTTTTTTCTCTTTAAATTATTGGATAAATTCACATAGAATTCAAATTTTATTTGTGTCAATTTATAGATTTTTTTCTCTTATTTTATTTTTTTTTTATTTTTTTTTCCGCACAACTAAAACTGCTCGATTATTCGGCGCCGGCAAAGGGTTAAAGGAAATTCGGGCATAATATGTCCCAGATCAACTAATCAAACGAAAAACCAGCTGCTTTGTACAAATTGTATGGGACATCAATTTCCCTCCAATTTGATCACAACGAATGCAGCCCTTTAAGATTAATCTGGGACGATTCGAGATTTTGACAGGGCGCGCATGTGGTGATATCCGCGTAGAATGGACTCGGCCGGTCGGAAAAGAGAACCGTAACATTTTAAAAAGGGAATGAAAGGGATGGAGAGTTTATAGCGACGCGAACGGAGCGAGAGCGGTTCTTGTGTGGGTGAATCACGTGCATGGTGAGGAGAAGAGATTGGGACTCGATCCCGTACAGACGGATTGCAAGCAAGGAGGAGTAATTGGACAGAAAGAAGTGTTTTCAAACGGGGGATCATATTATTCTTTTAAAGGCATTCCATATGCACATCCACCAACAGGAAAACTAAGATTCAAGCCTCCAGTAGATAAATTCCCTGAAGCAACTATTGATTGCAGGAATGAAAAAAATAAATCATTTCATAATGATCCACTAGTATCCGACTTTGTTGGATCTGACGATTGTTTGTTCCTTAACGTATATACTCCAAAATTGAAATCAGATAAGCGACTCTTTCCTATCTTTCTATGCGGTGAATATCTTAGTCGGAGTTTTGAATATCACAGTCAACGAAAAAAAAAAACAAAGGAATTGTTTAGCCGAATCTGATTTTCATTCCGTGTCTATTAAGTGATCGGTTTTTTGGTTCGTGTAGTTCAGCGATAGCACAGGGTTCGCCTTCAGGTGATAAGTCTTATTTGCCTTTGGCGCAGATTGACGGTTGGAAGTGAGTGGAACTATTTTCTGCGACGCAAAAACAGTCGACTGATTGTCTGCAACAATAGTGTTGGGCCCTTATGTAAATACTATTGTTAAAATTTTGGAAGCCTGGATATGCAATGGATTTTCTACTCTAATAATTACTTTAAACAACTTGTCAAAATAATCGAGACGATTAATTTCTACAAACGACTTGTTTAAATAATCGATAGAATAACATTTACCGTACAGCAAGAGCGCCAGGAAGTTATTAAGACGGATCAACTCGTAAAACCTGCAAAATAGGTAGCTGTTTTTCGAAAATAAGATTGAACAGCAGCGTCGGCCTGGACGCGAACAGGGTTAATCAGCTGTATTTTTTCTTGCATTCATTCAATGTTGTAAATGCCTGCTTTAGGACGCAGCCGACGGGCTTGCTAGCTGTGTAGTCAAAAAGTAGCTATAACGGAAGTGAACAAATTGTGTATAAGCACTCGTAACAACCTTAAAAGAAAAAATTTGAATTTCAGGACCACCCACATCATCAGCGGGCGCCCGACGAGGATGTTTGGGTGAGTACCCTTTTATTTTGTTATATATATATTTTTTTGCATATTTTGTTATATATATATATATATATATTTTTTTTTTGCACATTTTGTTATATCTATATATTTTTTTTGCATATTTTGTTAGATACATATATTTTTGCATATTTTGTTATATATATATTTTTTTTTTGCATATTTTGTTAGATACATATATTTTTGCATATTTTGTTATTTTTATATACTCGTATATATTTTTTTGCATATTTTGTTAGATACATATATTTTTGCATATTTTGTTATATATATATATATATATATATATATATATATATATATATATATATATATACATATATATATATATATATATATATATATATATATATATATATCTTTGCATATTTTGTTATATATATATATATATTTTTGCATATTTTGTTATATATATATATATATATATATATATATATATATATATATATATATATATAATTTTTTTTTTTTTGCGATCAGTTTTATACATATATCTTTACTTTAAATTACACAAACTTTATATATTCAAATTTATTTTTATTAAACATTCAAATTTTATTCTTTTTAAACATTTTACCTCTCAAAAGGAACTGTAAGAATTAATAGCAGCAGTTTAAGTCGTTTGATTAAAATTTAACGTAAAATAAACGAAAAGGGGCAACACGGTTAACGCCTGAACCGTGTTAAATTTGAATATGGGAGGAAATTGTACACGTTTAAGTACCAATAATACAATGAAGTGCTAATTTTTGAAAAAAAATCGGTCTTTCCATTTTTTTCCCCTTTTGCCCGGGTATAGGACCCGGTACGGTGGCAGGCTGCCCCCTAAAAACATGAGCCAGCCGCCGGGTACATAACTAATCCTTCTTTGTTTCAGGTGACATCGCGGGTTGAGTGGCCCAAGCAGAGTGCCTCTTTATGGCATAGCGTTATGCAATCGAGTTGTATAATTCTATGGCATAAATTGGTCACCGGGGTACTCCCCTTCTGATGGGAAAGTTTATACAAGTCAAGTTGTATGAGTTTTCCACTCAGAAGAGGAATACCTGGCCACTGCAACAAAATATGGATTTATTCCGGTTGGGTGGGTGCGAAGGGGCTCCATCACCACCCGGTTGCCCTTCTTTCATTTGTGGGCCATGAGCTTAGTCGGGTAATGACGAGGTTACCCCAAGTACAAGTACTTTCTCTCTCGGTGTAGTTATCTACACTTTTTGCGACTTCGGTCGCCTCTTGATCGATTGACCACCCCACGACACCGCAATGCTAGCCTGCCAGCGCATTCACGCGTCTCCAGACGAGGGCATTCTCGGCAGATACCTCCATCTTCTTCTGCCGAGGCAGCAGAACATCGCTGCAGTCCTTCACGGAACTTTGAAACTTCCTATTCACTACATCTGTTTACCCTGAACTGTAAGAAATCCTACGGTCCTGAGGAGACTCCCAGTTACGTTCTACGAAAAATGCAGTAACACATTGAGTAAACCACTGTGCACAATCATCAACAACTGTATCAATAACGGACACTTTCCAATACCATGGAAGAAAGCCATCCTTATTCCCATCCCTAAAAAGGGAACAAACAGGGAAATTTCTAAACAGATAAATATCACTTCTCCCAAATCTGGGAAAAATAATGGAGAAGGTTCTCTCCGTTCACTGAGGGAGTTCGCTAACAACTTTATACGGCCGAGCAGTTTACATTCAAACAGAAAATGTCAGCTGAACAAGCTGCATTGTTTTTCATGATGCTATTTCAGAAGCTTTTATAAAAAAGGAAACCACAGTTGCTTGTTTAATTGACGTAAGCAATGCCTTCAACTCCGTTTGGATAAAAGTACACTGTCACTATCCAAAAGCACTCGTTTGCATATTAGCAAACTTCCTAAGTGAGGGATCACTTCAGATTAAAATAGCCAACGAACCCTCAAGCAGTATCCGAGTACTCTCCGGGGTTCCTCAAGCCACTATCCTAAGCCCGCAACTTTTCAACTTCTATATTCACGACATCCTGTTGACCCGTGCGCCTAGACAGCTTGAAATCTTACTTCGAGAGCGCTTCTCTACGCAGATGACATTTAATTGTTTGCAAGTTTCGCTCGACCAAAGAAAGCCTTATCCATAATAAAGGAAAACATAGGCACCTTAAAAAAAATATCTAAATAATTGGGTCTTAAGTATAAACGCAAGGGGAATACCCGTCGGCAGGAATACTCTTGGAGGCTAGCATTCTTTAGGGAGTGCCGCCCCCATGGACCCAAGGATATGCAGATCACCTTGAGGTTCCTCCTGGGATGACAGGTAACCACCCTGACAATCTTGACTACGCTTTGGGCAACGAACTGGAATTGATGCTTTGGGCTGGCGGATATGATGGTTTGGACCTAGTTGCTTTCCACGGTAGCGCCAAGGTAAGACTCATATGTGAACGGCTCCAATTCAATTATCATACCGTCTCCGTCCCGGTAAAACCTTGGTAGTTAGTAGTTAGGATCAGTTGAGACGGACTCCCAATTAGCGCTGGTCTGGCTCTTATCACTTGTCCCCAACTTCGTAGCGTTACAGCTCCTCTCGGGCCTTTGCTTTCTGCAAATATCTCAGTCCGTTGACCGCGTCCTCCAATTTCGAAATCTGAGCAGCGATGAACTGTCTTTGTCGACCGGGTCAGAGCAGCGTTTCCTCGCCTCATTCTTTTTGTCTAACGTATTCTGGCACTCATCATCGAGCCAATCATTTCTTTTGCGTTGGGCGTGATGTCCGATCGTCTGTTCTGCTATGGTCTTAGTAATCGCTTTCACTTCCAGCCATAGCTCGTTGCTTATTTTCAGCGATATATCTGATAGAATGTAAGCTAGCTGGTTCTCGAGGGTCTCCACGAAATTTTTTGCTACAGACGCCGTTTGCAGCCTGTCGATGTCGAATTTTTCTAGAGGGCTGGTCTTCACTGAATACGCGTTTGATATACGACGTCGATAGGTTAATTTGATCAAATAATGATCTGAGTTACAATTGGCTCCTCGGTATATACAGACGTCAAGTATGCTCGAGTCCCAACATTTTTGGATCAGAACATGGTTGATCTGGCTTTGTGTGTTGCCATCCGGTGATACCCAGGTTATTTTATGTAAACGTTGATGTCGGAAGTAAGTCGAACGTATGACTAGATTTCTGATACATGCAAAGTCAATCAGGTGCTGGCCGTTGTGATTTGGTTCATCGTGGAGGCTATACTCTTCAGTCGTTCCCCGATGAGATAGCTCATTGCCAATCTTAGCGTTGAAATCATCCCTGATTATTTTTGTGTCGTTTGTAAGCAATGAGTTGAATAATCTTTCCAAATGATTGTAGAACGTTTCCTTAATTTTTTAGGCCTTTTCTTCGGACGGGGTGTGTACATTAATCAGCCAAATTTTGAAGAATTTCGCTTTTATACGGATCGAACACAACGATTGATTTTTCCTTAAAATCAATAACGTGCGATTTGAACTCCTTATTCACAATGAAGGTCAATGAAGGCTTCTCACTTTTGAATATTGTGTGCGATCTCATATCTTGAATATCACTTCCAGTTCACTTCATTTCCTGGATTGTCAGTATGTTTAATTTATATTGACTGGCCTGTTGTAAAAGGTCTTTAATAGTGCCAGGATAGTTCAATGATCTGATATTCCAGGATCCAATGCCATATCCTGTTTTCATTTGCGAGATCGTTGCCGTAGATCCAATCTACTCCGATGCCCTGTTGCAGATTTCGAAATAATTTAGGATTTTTCGGGAACGGGGAGTTAGCCCATCTCACCCAGCCTCCATTCTGGCGGCATGGTTATTACTTTCATTTCCGTTATCAGGTGCGGAAGACTCGCCTTGGCTCTCTTGCATCACTACAAAGGAGGTGGGTGTATGTAGGACCTAGTAGCAGAGCTGCAGGTGTATTCGCAGTTATTGGCATTTCTCGGCATTTAGTGACCCATCATTGGGGAGCCAGTAAATCCAATGTGCGATCTCGAGCCAAATTACTTTCATTTGCTCGTGCGGTTTAGGATGCGAAATCATGGAAGCTAGGGATGGGGGAAACACGGGGATCCTTCCTCCTTTCTCAACCAGGCTTGGAACCATCTACGTTGCAATTTTAACAAAAACCCCTAAAAACAGATCAATCAAATCCAAAAAAAAATAAGGAAGTAAAAATATTAACAATGCAACCAGAGGCAGCAGTCACGATGTTGACAGCACATCAGGAGCGGTACTAACGACGACAAAAATGACGATGAATATAATGTAAAGACGGACCAAAAACAGAGATTAGCGGACAACTTTGTCCAGGCTGAAATTATGCGAACGCCAGAACGTCCTAAAAAGGAAGAGCGAGAAACTCTGCAAGACGCGCCAGGTGTTCGAGCGGTGGAGGAAAATATAAAGAACATCGAGAATTCTATGGCTACTGCTTGGATCGCTAGCGAAGTGACCAACACAAGGGTCTTAAATCCTGAAATAATAACGGACTATTCTGAAGTCCACAAAGTGATCATGGCAGGAAAAGAAAGGAGTGACCAGACAAATAAAGCGTCGTTGTGTGATTTCACCGACACTATCTAAAATGTGGCTGAGGTACTGTACTCGGATGCCGATAACCTCTCCAAAGAAAGGTGGTCGCAAAGTACAACTGCCACCCAGCAACATGAAGAAGAAATGGCTAATCCGAAAAGTGGGAGATGTTTTAGAAAGAATAAAATCTCCATGCGAATCGCCAGAAATCAGCAAAGGAAAAAAGAATGGGCTCCTTGAACTAGAACTTCTAGACCACATAAGACATTACCGGAGGAGCTGGTTAAAGGCCCGAAGGGACCAGAAGATCCCAGCAGAGCAGAAGACCAGGAAGCGCTGTGGGCTAAGCCTAAAGGGCATGCGCAGATAGCTCCACCATCAAACCACCAATAAAAGAATAGCGTCTAGCTCAATCGAAGGAGATCGGGAAAAAAGGAATAAGGAAGCAGCACTTGATGGGCATAGAATATGAGATCAGGGGTTCCAGACAGTGCTAACAAAAGAAACGAAGAAAGCCGCAAAGAAACTCCTTCAAAAAGTGCCAGAAAATAAAGTTTACACGGACTCCCAACAAGAAAAAAGGCCTGATGCGAAAAAGGAGAGAAAAAAAACCCTGACGAAGACCCCGGCGGCAGGCATTGCCCGTAAAACTCCGAGATGGTCGATCCCGCGTAGAAGTGCTGGGAGATATCAGGGGACACAACACTTCCATTAAAGCAGTGAGACCAACGTGATCGGGACACAAACTGGTCGAATTTGGAGCACAGGCCGACAATAAAGAAGTATTCTGCGACGCAGTAAAGAAACTCTTCGGCAAAAGCGCAACTATAGCCTCGCTTGAGCTCATCGCAATGATCAAAATAAGATGCATTGACTGGGTCGCGGATCTGGCCGAGGTAGAAGAGGCCATCAAAAGGAGTTCCCTAGCGTAGGTAGGATCAAAGCGAGGTTGATATAAGAAACGGGCGCCAAAGTAAGAATAGGGTGGGTCGTCTTCAATGTTTCAAATGCCTTGGCTATGGTCACACTCACAAGTATGAAAAGGACCTATTAGGAGTTCCCTACGTTACAAATGCGGTGAAATGGGACATAAAAGAAAAGAGTATACAAAGGAGGCACACTATATTATTTGCAAGGACGCTGATGCAAGACCGGATCTTGGGTACGTCTTGGTCACAGGGGAATTTCGGGTTTTCCAAGAAGTCCTAGTCAAGGCAAAATCAGAGCTTCAATGACCCGCATCCTACAGCTAAACTTACACCCCAATTCAACCGCCCAAAATCTGCTTAAGTCATTTGCGAGGGATATGAAAGCCAACATTGTGCTGCTAAGTGAGCAATACCACGATAAAAGTTCTGCATCATGGTATCCTGATGATACTGGTACTGCCGTTATCTGGGTTTGGAACCGTAATTTCCAGGCGGAGAGCTATGGGTGGAGGGATGGTTCCGTATGGGTTTGGTGCTCAGGGACCACCTTGTTTAGTGTGCGAGCAATTTCATCTTTCCAAGCCAAGCTTAATACTTTGGAGCATGCTGTCTTGCACGCAGATGGCAACGTGCTCGTTGGGGGAGACTTAAACGCTAAAGCGATCGAATGGTGCATGCCTCAAACAGATCCATGGGAATTCTAGAAATGGTAGCCAGGACGGCGCTCGTCGTACTAAACACCGGAAATGTACTGACTTTCTACCGCATTGATTGCAAAGGAGCCATACCGGACGTGACATTCGCTTCGAAGTCCTTAGTACGGAGGATGCACAATTGGAGAGTATTAGAGGACTATTCAGCCAGTGACCGTTAATGCATTCTGCTTGAGATCAGTGATGTTGTCTCCCGTTGTCCATGTGCTCGAACCTCTATACTTGGGTGGAACATCGGAAGAATAGATGTCGGGAGGTTCGTCGAGGTTCTCAGCTGCAAGGTGATTTGCAGGGGACAGAAGTGCTGCCGGCTCAAGATGTGGTGAACTCAACTATGAGCAGCATGCAACACTTCTATGCCCCGTCAAAACCCCTGACACAGCAAGCCCCCAGTGTATTGGTGGTTGGCTGAAATCGATGAAAAGCGAAGGGAGTGTCACAAGCTTTCGCGTGTGGCTCAACGAAGTATGCAACCTGGTAGCAGCATATAAGTTGGCCAGGAAATGCATTTGCGAATTGATTAACAACAGCAATGCTCGCTGCTGGCAAGATCTAGTGGAAAATATGAACAAGGATCCGTGGGGCCTTTGC
Source organism: Odontomyia ornata (assembly GCA_963969285.1). Lineage (NCBI taxonomy): Eukaryota > Metazoa > Arthropoda > Insecta > Diptera > Stratiomyidae > Odontomyia > Odontomyia ornata. The sequence continues at coordinate 373,297,004 of OZ017738.1, read as the reverse complement.
TAAAAGCTAGTTATGGGGAAACTTGGTGCCCTACGGACGCCTTGCATACATGAAGCGGAAAAGATGGACGATTTGGTGTGGGCACACTTCCCCGCCCAACCCGTCCGCATTGACACTGTCTACGAAGAAACAGCAATCGAGTGTCCACTCTTCACACAGCTAAAACTGAGAGAGACAGTCATTTACTGAAAGCGAGGAAGGCTCCAGGCCCAGATGGTGCTCCAGCTGAGGTGATGCAACTTGTCTATCACCATAGTCCTGACTTGCTGCTCAGTACATTCAATACTTGCCTACGGGATGGGGTTATCCCGGTACCTTCCATCGTATCGGAAGGTTCGTGCTGATCAGCAAGGGAAACGGAAATCCCGGATCACCGTCTGCATACCGCCCGCTAGACACCACTGGGAAACTGCTCGAGAAACTCATCAAGGGAAGACTCACTGACGCAATTCGTGCTGATCGAGACCTATCTCCTCAGCAGTGCAGCTTTAGATCAGGGCGTTCCACCATTGATGCGATTGCAGAGGGGACGAGCGTAGTCCAAAAGGCAGAGACATATAGCCATACCAAGTCCTGTTGGTGACACTCGGCGTTAGGAACGCCTTTAACTCCACTAGGTGGGTAGATGCTCTGGATATGCTGATGTGGCTTCTGATGGACTAGCTGAGAGACCGAAGCCTGCTTTGTGGCACGACACAAGGCCAATAACGGGTGGAAGTTATAGCGTGTGTTGCCCAGGGATCTATCCTTGGTCCAGACCTGTAGAACGTCTTACGACGGGCTACTTAGATGGAAATGCCAGATGAGTCACGCTTGATCGGCTATGTGGATGATGTTGTGGCTCCAGTCACTGGATGCACCGTTGAACAAGCGCTACTTAGGCTAGGTATGCTAATGCGCCGAGTGAGAGACTGGATATTTACTCGTGGTTTCAGTCTAGCACTGGAGAAAGCCGAAGTGGTCATCTTGACAAAAAAGAGAATTCCTGGAGTAAGGACGATCAGTATTGGAGACATACAAATCGAATCGAAGCCAGCGTTGATGTACCTGGGGCTACTGATCAACTCAAAGATGAGTTTCTCTAAGCAAATCAGGGACACGGCTGAGAAGGCTGCTTCGGGAGTATCGGCTCTGAGTTGACTTATGGCCAACATAGGGGGATCCAACCCATCAAGAAGACGCCTCGTGATGAGCCCGGTAGGGTCAGTACTAATGTACGAAGCAGAATTAGGTAGCGATGCTCTCAGTAAGGTACAGAGAAGAGAAGCACTGAGGTTGCATCTTCATATCTGACAGTCTCTGACTCGATGGTGATAGTTATTGAAGAGGCAATACCTGCTGCCCTGTTTGCTAGAGAACACCACGCTATTTACTTGCGTCGAAGCAAAGACGCGAGGGAAACGATTACCCGCGAGAGAGAAACAGCACTCATTCAACGATTGGCAGCAATCTTGGATGAATTGGATGGAGGGATGATGGACTGCACGTCTCATTCCGGATCTGAGATTGTGGCTACATCGAAAGCATGGTGAGACTGACTTCTTTCTGACCCAGCTTTTGAGTGGGCTCTACAGGGAGGCGAGAGAGTTCACCCCGGATAGTATAGCCGCGGCGATGAAAGGGACTCACAGCAGCGGAGACGTTGGGGCTAGGGACCGCTTGTCTAGAAATTCCTCTTTCCATCTCCCCTCCCACTAGAGAAGGGATCCCCAACCTTGAAGACGCCTCACGGCGTAACAAAACTGGCTCGAAGTCATATACCAAACGGTTCCAGGGTGGGTACTCGGTCACTTGCGAGTATGGGAGTAAGGAGTATGGGAGTCCCAAATTCAGTGCATAAATGGCATTTACCACCCAACCACAAAAAAAAATATATAGTTGCTTGTGAAATAGTTTCTCAATGGTTTCCAATGTCAGCTCTTCTAACTTCAACAAATAGAGATTTATTTCGTCATTAGTTAAATTTCTAATTTAAAACACCCCCCCCCCCCCCCCTCTCCGTTTTTTTTAATTCAACCGACGATTTTCATTTGGGACTAAAATGAAGAAGACATCCACATTACGATTGCGTTATGGTCGCTATGATAAGGAAGCACCTGCAGTTTCCGTTGAGAACTATCAAAGCTGAATTCAAGTCTTACGTCAGTAATGTATAGGTCCAAATCTGAATTTGTGGTGAGGTATGTTGGAAATTCCGACCCATATAGATTGCACCGGTATTCAATTTGGTTCTCTGTTATCACCGATTTCAGGAATACACCTCTTGAATTACCGGCAAGAATATAATAGTTATACAGCCTGTTCAGTTAGAGTATTTCAAACAGGGAATCAAGCTCCTTGAGAGCGGTTCGACCAGTTGAATAGACAAAGATAATAAAGATTTTATCCCCATCTGGCAGTGAAATCTTGATAACGGACACTTTAAGAAAATCAATGTTTTTGAATTCGACTTTTTCAATATTTTGGGAATAATAAGAGAAATTACATAGCATATATAAAGAGTTTCCTTCAGTGACAACATATAATAATTTTTGTATGCAAAGGGCAAAATGTAAAAAGTTGACTAAATTAAAACATCGCGTTTGTTTAGATAAGATAAAATCTAGTATTAAGATAAATCCTAAGAAGTTTTGGAACTCTATAGATATAAAAAATGCTAAAAATAGAAATATACCTGATTCAGTTTTTTATAATGTAATTACATCAAATAATGGAATAGAAACTGCTGATCTTTTTGCAACCCATTTTAAACAAAATTATACCTCAGTGTCTTTTGCCCGAAACGATAACCCTCAAACTTCAACTTATGATTTCTTCAACTGTATGCCCTTGCATACATTCCATATAAACGAAAATGAAATAAAAAAAGCAATAATAAATTTAAATGACAAGTTATCTATGGGACCAGATAAAGTATCTGTGTCATTTATTAAAACTTTTGCTGATTTGCTAGTAAAGCCCCTTCATATAATATATAGTAAATCTAATAATACTGGCATATTTCCTGAAATATGGAAAATGTCTTATATAACACCTGTGCCCAAAAAAGGTGATAAACAAAATGTTACAAATTATCGATCCATCGTGAAAACATCAATATTCGGTAAATTATTCGATTTTCTAGTCGAAAAGCACTTGTCAGACTTCCTTAGGAAAAATATAATTGGTGAGCAATTCGGCTTTATGCCAAAAAGATCAACCACTGTTAATTTAGCTTTATATACCCAATACATTAATAATAATTTTAGGCTTGGAAACCAAACAGACTCCATATATACAGATATGAGATCTGCATTTGACAAGGTCAATCATAATATACTATTAAAAAAATTAGAAAAAGTAGGTGTCACTAGCAATTCTTTAAAATGGATTGAGTCTTATCTCAAAAACAGAAAACTAATGGTCAAAATAAAAAATTATGAGAGCTCTGTTTTTGAAGTCTCATCAGGAGTTCCACAAGGATCTCACTGTGGGCCATTGTTATTTATTTTCATGATTAACGATCTTTTTCGAGTGGTAGAAAATTCTGAAGTTTTATTATTTGCTGATGGCTTCAAAATATTTAAAACAATCAAATCCTACGAAGACCATCTCCTATTGCAAAAAGATTTAAATAATGTACAAGAATGGGCATTAAGAAATGGTTTCGAATTTAACACTAATAAATGTGCTGTAATCTCCTTCCATAAAAACTCATTTATTATGTATAATTATAATTTGGATGGTCAACAGCTGATACGTGTCGATAACATTAGGGATCTTGGAATTTATTTTGATTAAGCTTCGAATCACATATTAACTATATTATAAATAAAGCGTTATACAAATTAGGGATGATAAGTCGTTTCTCAATGTAATTCAGAGATCCTTCAATTTTTCTATCTCTCTACAAATCATTAGTTAAACCGACTTTTACATATGCTTCTGAAATTTGGTCCCCAAAAACAGGAAAATTAAAATATGAAATAGAAAAAATTCAACATAAATTTTTACGGTCTTACTCTTTTCGAATTGGCTCACCATTACGTTACAATGATCATAATTATGACGAATTGCTTAAATCAACTGGCTTGCCAACCTTACAGAGTACCAGACTTTATCAGGATGTACTATTTTTATATAAAATTATTTCGCATCTCATCGATTGTTCTGAATTACTAAACTCGCTAAATTGGCACGTACCAGCTAGGATACTTCGCGCCACAAATATTACTTTTTCCAAACATATGTATTCTGCAGAGTATAAGCATAGAGATATCATGATAAGAGCTAGTAACTTTGTTAATGACAAGTTAGGTGACATAGACATTAATAATATTCAATTGCATGAATTTAAAAGGCTAATGTACCATAAGATTCTTTTCCCAACATGATTTATTATTATTCAATTCAAATATTTTTTGACATAATTCTTTATAAAACCTTTCGTATTATAATTTGGTGCTGTAATAAACTATTATGTATTGGGCTTTGCCCGTGAAATAAAATAAAATAAAATAAAAAAAAATAAAATAATAATGTCTTCTAACCAATATCCCGGTGTCACCTCCCCCCTAACCATTTACCCTATCGTTTCTTACAAATTCAAAATCTTTGAATGTCGTGAAGTACCAAGAATTGGGGAGGAGTTTCAGTGAGAAGCATGATGTCAGGCTTTTGCTTGACAATGAATTCAAGGAGATACTCACATCAATGTAGAGTAACAATGGAATTGACGTTGATTGAGATGAGACGAAGCCTATCCATAGGAATGTGACTGGATGACAAATTATTTTGAAGCATGTTGGCCTAAATGGTGAAATACGAAATTGATCTTTTGATCTTGCTTATTAATTCTTTCCAAAAGAGACTCAAGCTGTAGGTAAATTTTGAGAAGCAGCTCATTATTGCCACTTACATATTTATGTTATTTACATTGTTGTCTGCTGGCCCTCGAGTAGCAAGCGCAAATAATACCCCGCGTATGACGGAGCTGAATGATGTTACACTGCGGCGTACTTGTGTTTATTTCTAGGAGAATTTAACTTATGCATCTCGATATCGGATGCATCTTTGATATGTTATGATGCTGGCTGACCAAATACACCGCAGTTAATAGAGTACAATTTTTCTTTTGGTTTCATTTGAGCCAATTTCCACTCACCGGGGGCATGAACATCTTTACATTTTACGCACCGATAGTGCATGGCGCAATTGGCAGCAAAATAGCCAAATCTTTGGCACCTGTAACATTGATTGACCTCATTTTTTTGAGGATGCTCCCACCCCACTACTCTAAAGTTCAAGTACCTTACCGGTTGGAGAGCGCTTGGACTGCTTTTGTTTGAGATTTGTACCAAATAAAATGGTAACGCTTTGCCTTCAAAAGTTGATCTCCTTGCTGCAAAATTTTTTACACTAATGAATTTGATAACTAGTGCTGCTCCCTGTAACATTTCAAGGAGATCAACTATATTCTCTCCATAGTCCAAGCCCTTCAACAGGAAGGTTTGGTTTTTCTCCACTTTTGCGTTTATGTGGAGTGGGGAGCTTTTACACTATTTAAAGCATCTTTGGCTAGCTTGAAAATAGCTAGTGTTTTCGTTTTTATTGTAATTTTGTCCATAGTCTCCCTTTTTTTACTTCGGAATTATTTATCTTATGTTCGGCTACCAATAGGCGAACCATATCCCCTCCGCGCTGCTTAAAGACTTTAATCGGTGGAGCTTTTACAGTCTTCTTATTATTTTAAACAGAAGAACCAGCAGAGGCACCGGTTGGATTCTTCTCCTTATTTTGAGATTCGAATATCCAATTAAATTATAATTAGAATCGCAATTAATATTCCCTATATTTTCATGAGAATCCATTTCGTTATCCATCGCAGTTAGCATAGTAATTTGCGCTTTCGTTTTCTCCTCCTGCACTTAGTATGATATTGGTATGCTCAATTGCTGTCTTCCTTGCATGTTCTTGTGTTAGTTTCCTTCCTTGTTGAGCCTTTTGCGTGGCTACTTTATTTTCGCTTGTCTTATGTTGTATAGCTTCCTGTTATTTGGTCGTCTTTTGTGGGTTGATCGTTTTTATTTTATTAACAATTGATAATTTTCGAATCATTTGCTCCAACGATTGTATTCGGAGTATTGTTTCTTCGTTTACTCTCATAAATTTTAAATTAAATTTAAATTTGAAAATAGTGTAATACGCTTTCCACGTTCAACATGTTCTTGTTCAATCTTCCTCTTCATTATTTTTTTGTTGATTGATATATCTGGTACCGCGTCCCCAAGTGGTGGCAAGCCGTCGGGCTCCATGTCCCCGATGAAAAAAGTTTTCTGCTTTTTCGAACGTCTTGAAACTTATCCATAAGTAAAATTTAACTATTCGATAAACTGTTTGAATGATTCAGCGATGTAATCAGTTTTCCTATTTAAAAAATTAATTTCTAGCTGGCGTTTTTAAAAAATTATACTATTTTTTTTAAATTAATGGCAGGAGCTTTTAAAACACGTCTTTACGCAACGAATGCTAGACGTAAAATCATGATTAATGCATATACATACCATACATATACCTGTATGCATGTTGAAATAATTTAGTTTGTGGTGTTTCATATGTCTATCCACTACCATATGTATAATTGTTCCAAAGTGTATGTCGTAACAATACCGACAAAGTTTGTTATTTAATAATATATTAAGTTGCGATTTTTCATCGAATTCAAATAAATCATCCCGCAAATTAAGAGGTGATACACGTTTTCATTCACAGTATGGACTTTTACAGAATTTTTGTCGAATTTCATAGGATGCCCTTTTTATATATTAACAGGGAGATTATTCATTGCAATTTACTGATCACAACTACATTTTTAATATTTACACCAGCAACTCTGAAACTGACAACCTTGATCGTCAGCCAGAATTACTGATCTAAGAATTTTTTTTGGTTTTGAGTGGATCTGCGTTATTCACAGGGAAAGGATTAGCAGCTTTCTATCTCAAAACTATAATTTCTTATGATTGGAACTGAGTCTATCTATTATTCAATGAGTAATTTTAATGCCATTCGATCGGTCTAGGTATAAGAAATTGTGTTTGTTCTACGTGTTTAAGCGAAAAGTCCTTAATTTTCGTGAATTTTTCCCATACAATGTGATGGCTGCAAAATTAGTTGTAGTTTCTGAAATTACCATTGCGCGAAGGAGCACCGGCGATTTGATATTTTTGATTTATTTAACTGAGAGAAAATCAAAGATCATTTTTTGGTAGTATACTCGTATGTGGCCTCTTGGGAGCGCGCGCTCATAACTCTAAAACTTACCATTTCCATAACGCGTCTTATGTTATAGAGGCCATCAATTTTATTCCCATCATAATAATCTAACACTTCTTGAAAAGCCACTGCTTGATCTACGTCTACTGAACCTATGTTATACATTGAGCCCAGTAGGAGCATATTATCCAATAGTGCTTTCTCACTTGATGCATTGTTCATTTTATTATTTCTGAAATACATTATTTATTAATGAAATAATATATCTTTCATAAAAGCTTACATTTCAAGGGCATATTTCCGAACAGCCTTTCGACTTATTTTGTTGACGCTGCAAATACCTATTGCTGGAAATGGAATGTTCCAAATTGGATATTCTTGACTTTCTAAAGTAGTGATCGTTGGATTGGAAGTGAAGGTTGACCAGGCATATAAAATGACGTAAATAGAAAATACAAAATTTGCTGCCAATATCAGGAACCAGAAGAATCTTGAAGTTCAGGTCAAGCAATTGATTGGAGATTGAAACATACGCCTTGAAATTACCGAATTACCGCTTACCGTTGGACTATTTCATTCCGTAACGTCACTAGAAACTTAAATCCACTTAACGAGGTACTTTCAAGGTATTGTGAAAGAGTAAGAATTAAAATTTTAGTGAAATTTTTTTTCAACATGTTCGCCAGACAGTTATAAATCAATTGAACAAAACAGGTCATCAGTTCCAATGTTAGCGCTCCATCACATGATTGTATTCTGATAAATTGAGTTGGAAGGTGGTTATTATCGATAAAATCTGCCTGCAATACAAGGAGCAACATTCATAATGACAGGATGTTCGCATAATTATTCTTATTTTGGTTTCAGATAGAGAAAATCAATATGATGTTTAGTCTTGCTTTATGGTTTAATCTTGAATGGCGCGGAAATTATATATATAAGTAAAATAAGAGTTTGTTCTTAGTCTTTGCAATAGAGTGTCGTTATACTCGATTGCCTTGATAAAGCTGTTGCTATTAAGGAAAAAAATTAAATAGCTAAATTTTTACTTTTTGTATTGCTTTCTGTACCAATAAATTTTATATTTTCTACTGTATTCTACTGATGAATGGTACATCTTTCAAGACATGCGAAACTTTACTTTATACAAGGCTTTATATAGATTACAGCATTTAAATTTTTCATCCCTACATCTTGGATAACGACAAACAACTAATGTAAAAGGCACAAATTAGATCACCATCTGATTTTCTTTCAGGAACCTAGCAAAATATATGCTTATGGTAGAAAAAAAACAAAAAGCGTTATTGTTCTAAGCATATGTATTAAATTTTTAACACATTATATTGATATTCAATAAGTCTTAAAAAACTATCATTTATGGTAAATAAAGTAAGAAAAAAACAATAACGTTAGTTAATTATTAATCGTTTAAGCTTAATGTAATGTTCCGAAAATGAAGAAAAATTAATTCGTAAATGGCTGCAGCGATCTCATGCTGTCTCAATGAGCCAAGGGTGGATGCCCACCCGGAAATGACTTGGTCTAGGCGTACGTGCATACGCTGGCAGGCTAGCGCTTGCAGTGTTCACGGCGTGGGTTCTTTCCCCTAGCACCAAGTCCCACTACAAAGCATTTTGCATACACGAACTTTGGAATCTTAAATACTTATACAAAAAAGCTCAAGGCAAGTTCGTACTTTACTCATTCCCTAGCACATAATCAAAGGTGCGGCTTCGTGCTTAACAATAGGTAGGGCATCTTGATGCGATTAGCGCCCCCATCGCACGTTGTACGGCGTACAAAAATATTATCAAAGATCATTGAAAATAAAATTAGGTCATACACTAGCTGTATTATTGGGAGTATGAGAGCCGGTAGATCGACGATAGACTAATTTTTTACAGTCAAGTAGGTATTTGAGACCGAGAAGTTGGAGGCACTATTTGCAGGAAGCAAAGACCCGGGAGGGGCTGTAGTGCTAAGAAGAAGAAGAAGAAAAAGGTATTTGAGCAATGCTGGGAGTTCAACATAGACGTATGTAGTGGAAATGGGTAGATAAAATGTTCGTGAAGGACTGCAGCGTAATCTGCTGCCTCGATGAGAGAGGATGGTGGTGTTCGCCGAGATCTGTCTGAGGACGCGTGAATGCGCTGGGAAGCTAGCAATGCCGTGTCGTGGGGCGGGTTCTTTTCCCCAGTACAAAGACCCGCTACAAAAAAAATTTCGCATTCACGAATTAGCAAATACAAATACGTATCGACCGGAGTCAAGGCCGAGGTAGCCTACTAAGGATTGTAATTGCTAGAGCAAAGAGCAAATGGGGTCTGGCAAAAACAGACGGGACTTGGGAGTATTTCGTCTTCACTGACGATACTTATGGCCTCCAAATAAGAGTTGGGACTCCAACTGGAAGCGGTGCCCCCTTGCACCCCTCCATCCCGATCAAGATTCAGCGTAGACATGGCCAAATGTTTTCCATTTGAATGAAAAACTCATGCAAACTTAGTTCGCATGAACTTGTATTTATTTTCGTTTAATATGGCCCGAACAAAATCGGAACCGACCTCTCATCGGTTCTAGACGTGAAGTCTGAGTCGTGCCAACGAATGGTACCAACCGGTCAACCAGTCCGTGCATCCGTAATCCATTTCGCGGCGGCTGCTTGTTGGCCAGCTAGTTCGAAGAGGATTTCGGTCACAGGTCTTTCAAATGGATTACGCTCAATTACTTTGGTTCAGCCACCATCAAGCCCCCGTTTCAACCGCGCCGAAAATTCAAACATACGGAAAAGAAACCTACTTTACTTTATTCTGGATTCCGTCTTTTCATCCAGCCAACAACAAAAAAACTAGATTTAATTTCGCGTTCCCGAATTTCACCGACGCGCTACCGAAAAATATACTTCGTTGAATTAAATCCGAAAAACCCTACTCTAATAAAAATGCAAAGCAAACGATGGTACCGCGTACCGCACGCGACATGAAACCGGCCATCCGCGGATTCCTAGAACCCTACCCTTTCAACGGCATTGTAATGATTTTCTTATCTGAATTCATACGAACGAAGTCGGAACCGACCTCTCATCGGTTCTAGACGTGAAGTCTGAGTCGTGCCAACGAATGATACCAATCAGTCAGCCAGCTCGTGCACCCGTAATCCATTTCGCGGTGGCTGCTTGTCGGCCAGCTAGATCGGAGAAGACTTCGGTCGCAGGTCTTAAAATTACGCTCAATTACGTATTTCAGCCATCATGAAGTGCCCGTTGCAAACGCGTCGAAAACACAGACATACGGAAAAGAAACCTACTTTACTTTATTCCGTATTCATTCATCCTTACAGTCAAGTACAAACATCTAATTTCTATTTCGCGTTCCCGAATTTACCGACACGGTACCGAAAAATACACTACGTTAACTCAATCCCAAAGAACTCTACTCTAAGAAAAAGCCAAGACAAACTAAGGTACCGCGTACCGCACGCGACGCGAAACCGGCCATCCGCGGATTTTTTAAAACCCTACCCCTTTCACGGCATACCTTCCATGCACTCCCACTGCCTCTGAAAAAGAAGGGCCGCTAGAAAGGAAAGTCGTGTTGTCTGATTAGCAATTCATGTTGTTATATATTTCTTTTTTTCTGTTTAGCAATTCATTGTATTATTCATTAATGATTTCATATTACTATCATTCTAGTGGAATTAACAGTATGATTTAATCTGTTGCCATGCATTAAAAACTGCCTTACTTCTTGACATATATGGATATAAAATTAAGTTTCGACTTTAATGTTGAAAACGAAAATAATAACCGAAGAAATCATGCACTTGGAAAAATTGTAAGATAAGATAAAAAATTCGAAATTCAGAATCTATTGTAAATGGTGCTGTTATAGCTGATCTGGTTGGGATGTGATTAAATTTACGTTTAAGATAAAATAAATGAAGTCTTCTTTTAAAGAAAAAGTCATATGAATATCGGAGCTTACAATTGTTTTATAAATAATACTCCTTTATCGATTTATTAGAAAAGGCTTAACTTAAGCTACAAGTGTATAATTTTTAGTAAATTTCTACCAATATCGATCGATATACCAAAAGCAGTATAAGAAAATCCAATAGCCGTAAACTATTTCCTTAAAATATTTCGTTAATTTTAATATTTTTGACAACAATAAAATAATATCATTACAAAGATTACTTCGAACAAAAATATATGTGAATAATTAAAAAGAGATTTAAATAGCGATAGATATATCTATCTTGAAAGAATTTCACTTTTCTCTATACAAATACTCTTGTCACAATAGTAAAATACACGTTTCTCCTTTTTCTTTGCAATCGAAATATTTTTCTAGCATTTTATTATGATACCTAGCACTGAACCAGCCGTATTTAGCATTAAGAATAAATTTTTTTTTTGGGACTCTCACGCACGCATAAGGCAAATTAATATCGTTTTCCAGCATGATATAAAATCTAAATTTTTTTAGTAAGTTAGTTCTTCATCAGAATAAAATGAGGAATCTTTTGGGGTTATGAATGTGCATGAATATTCGTTTTAGTTTTTATACCTATTTCACCCCATGTATGTTTTGAAAACTGCATTGAATAAATGCTTTGAAACTGGCGCAAACGTCTTTAAAAATCAATATTTACAACTTTGACCAATAAGTAGTAGTACGTTTGCCTACTCAAAATCGCGTTAAAATCAGTTTTTACTATTCCGCGTGATATTTTAATGCTTTTTGTATAGAATTTAAAAGAGATTTAACGAATATTTGTTTTATAATGCACCATACCGTGTAAAAGAAGAGGTTTTCTCTGTCTCAATTTCACAGTATATATGCTAAAATTTTAACTTATCGTCTTAATTTCAACAAAATTTTAACGTAATTTTTGTACATGCTCATTTACGTTGACAGTATATTTTCCTTGAATTAAACATTGTATACTCAAGTTTGGACCACTCTTTTGAAATAGAGGGGGTAAAGTTGTATATGTTGGTGTTGCTATTAATGTCGACAGCTGCGGCGATTTTGAGAACAAAGAATGCGATTGACTAAGCGACAAACTATTCAATGATGAAACTGGTTGTGGGGAGGCTGTAAAAACTCCTTCGTCACGATGTTGCCAGCATTATTTACAGCACCCTGCCGCAATTGTTGTTGCTGCCCGTTTGAGATGGGTGTAGAATTAGGCCCTGTGACTATTTTATAAAATCCAGTTACCAAAGGGTGAGGAAGACCATCTACGCGACTGTTGATGTTTTGTCGATTATCCACATTTAATTTTTCAATTTGTTTTCGAAGTTGGCAAAAAAAATGTAGGGAGACAGAGTATGATTTGGGTAATTTCTATCGGGTGGCTCCAGTTTTTGGACATTACACTAATGTAATCTAAACTTTTATTGAATAGTCCACATCATAATGGATGGTTCATAATTACCCGGAACCCAGATACAATCAGACATCTGCTAGCAACTTATATCTCAAATGCATTAAAACTCGTATTTGTTTAAATACCTTCCAATAATGGCCAATTCCGCAACCCGCGCACCATTACCGCTCCCGCGGCAGATTTTCGCAGCGTATCGCGGCTGAACAGCATCTACAAAATCGCCGCCAGAAAATACAAAATAGCTCGTTCCGTTCTTCTCGATTCTCATAAACTGATATGACGGCACGAGCTCAACGCAAACGTTCTTCTCTTCTTCGCTTCGCTTCAATCAAGCTACAAAGCTGTATAAAATAAATTCACGTTCTTGTTTCTGCCGAAATAAAAGTTGTTGTTAAATAAAATCCTGAGTTTTGTTACCTCGACGCAGGAACTTGAGCCAAGAGTCCTTATCAGGACTACTTGGCAGCGCCAGACATTTCCAAAGAGTAGGGTCCTTATCAGGACCGAACGCTCAGACATTCCAAAGAGTAAAGTCCTTGTCAGGACTGAACGTGCAGAGTGAAGGCCCACTTACGAGGAGTCCTCATCAGGGCCGCACGAGAGGGCCGACACCAAAGATATATCTATCGCTATTTAAATCTCTTTTTGATTATTCACATATATTTTTGTTTGAAGTAAGCTTTATAATGATATCATTTTATTGTTGTCAAAAATATTAAAATTTTTTATTTTTTTAAGGAAATAGTTTACGGCTGTTTGATTTTTCTTATACTGTTTTTTGGTACATCGATCGATATTGGTAGAAATTTACTAAAAATTATACACTTGTAGCTTAAGTTAAGCCTTTTCTAATGAATCGATAAAGGAGTATTATTTATAAAACAATTGTAAGCTCCGATATTCATATGAATTTTTCTTTAAAAGAAGACTTCATTTATTTTATCTTAAACGTAAATTTAATCACATCCCAACCAGATCAGCTATAACAGCACCATTTACAATAGATTCTGAATTTCGAATTTTTTATCTTATCTTACAATTTTTCCAAGTGCATGATTTCTTCGGTTATTATTTTCGTTTTCAACATTAAAGTCGAAACTTAATTTTATATCCATATATGTCAAGAAGTAAGGCAGTTTTTAATGCATGGCAACAGATTAAATCATACTGTTAAATCCACTAGAATGATAGTAATATGAAATCATTAATGAATAATACAATGAATTGCTAAACAGAAAAAAAGAAATATATAACAACATGAATTGCTAATCAGACAACACGACTTTCCTTTCTAGTGGCCCTTCTTTTTCAGAGGCAGTGGGAGTGCATGGTAAGTATGCCGTGAAAGGGGTAGGGTTTTAAAAAATCCGCGGATGGCCGGTTTCGCGTCGCGTGCGGTACGCGGTACCTTAGTTTGTCTTGCCTTTTTCTTAGAGTAGAGTTCTTCGGGATTGAGTTAACGTAGTGTATTTTTCGGTACTGCGTCGGTAAATTCGGGAACGCGAAATAGAAATTAGATGATTGTACTTGACTGTAAGGATGAATGAATACGGAATAAAGTAAAGTAGGTTTCTTTTCCGTATGTCTGTGTTTTCGACGCGTTTGCAACGGGCGCTTCATGATGGCTGAAATAGGTAATTAAGCGTAACTTTAAGACCTGTGACCGAAGTATAGCTGGCCGACAAGCAGCCACCGCGAAATGGATTACGGGTGCACGAGCTGGCTGACTGATTGGTACCATTCGTTGGCACGACTCAAACTTCACGTCTAGAACCGATGAGAGGTCGGTTCCGACTTCGTTCGTACGAATTCAGATAAGAAAAGCATTACAGCATACTTACCGTTCGCTATCCTCCTGCTGAAAGAGAAGGGCAGGCTGGAAAGGAAAGTCATGTTATACTTTAGCAATCCATGTTATTTTTAAATTTTCTTCAAGTTAAATTGTTCAGGAACTTTTACACAAAGGAATTGTTTAAGGCATATGTGTGTGGTTTGTTTGTGCAAGCTATTGTTACATATGAGCAATTGACTTATCAACTAATTCGACAATATCAATTTGCTTTTCAATAATTTTAAGTAAAATTATTTGAATTCTTTCCTTATTGTATCGAATATACTAGAGTATAATTATATTATCAATTATCTACGAGATGAAATTCATTTCATGTCTAACATTTCATTACGATACAACCAGAAAATATATAATTACTTCCTTCCTCTCTTTCATATATTATTAATTTGACAACATTTTGAAAAGGCCATATTGCGCTTAAACTACTCGTATTTACTCTATTTAATCATCTTTTTTATGTTATCTTAAAAAGTTAAATACATTTAGCAAAAAGGGTATAGTAAAGGCTAGCGTGGTAAATGGAATGAATTAATTGGTTGAAATTTTTATTGATCCCAATAATATTGTATTAGTTTATGGATACTGAACGTTATAAATGCTCAATGGCCCTTTTACATTGATCTTTCCACTTATGAATATTGCCACGTAATTCCGAATACTCTTATAGAACATATTTATCTACGAATTCAGCAAGAAGCTAGAAAATGCTTTATGAATAAATAGAATTCATAAAAATAAAAGTATAGTTTTTCTTGGCTAAGATTATACTTTAAGAAGAATTATTTTTAATTTTGCCAATTTTTTTTTAAAGATCTTCCACCAGTAATTGGAATGTTTCTGATTGTTTTTGGTTTTTTTTTGTTTAACCTTGCAAGTTGGTTGTTGGCTGCTTTGTTTTTTTTTGATTTGTTGATTTTTTTTTTTTGTAGAAATATAAGTAATTCGTTACCTGAAATTACATGTGCCGTGTGTTACCAAAGTTAATACCACTTTCTACTGAGCTGGAACTATTTGGTTCTTGCAGATTATTGAAATCAGGGCTGGCATAGTAATCGCTTGTAATTTTACAATGACGTTAAGAGAACTTTGACAAATGGAACCATTACGGGCTTTGTTGCACATAGACCCAACAGCCACTATCAGATCTAATTACTCATCTTAGTATTTCGCCAATTCCACAACCCGCACACTATTGCCGATACGGACAGGTTTCTGGACAATATAATTGGAAAACACGGGTTGACAGAGACCGCGAAGATGATTGCAATTAATTTCGAAATGGAGCTGCTGCACCATGCACCATAGATTGTTTATTTCGGATCTTATGGCCTATCACTGAATATCACAACCACTGCAACACACTGGGACAACACACAGAGCTTTGTTATTACGCCGAACGGTGAAGGCGATTGTCTTGCTACTTCGTAGCCGAACGCAAAATCATTATCGCCGAGAAACTACTCATTTGGTTTTGTTCACATCAATCGTACTCCGTTCGTAGCCGAAGCCATTCGAAATTGACTTAAAAACAGCCAAGCTGTTGAGCCAAATCGCACTACAAACGATGCAAGGTGATCGCAATTACAACGCATTCGATATTTGGTTTTTGCGCCGTCTACTGTTGCTTGCCTGACTTATTTCTACTCCTATTGTGGGAGGGCAGTTTGCCATGACTGACATTTGAATAATAAAAGTATAATACATACATTTCTTAATGGACCATATTTACTGAATGCATTTTCAATTTCATATTTCGACGCAGATGAACCCAAATTTCCAACGTAGATTTCAATTGAAGATCCCATTCACGATAGCGAGACAGTTTTAAGTTATCTATTTCCTATAAAATTAATTATAAATTAACACTCCCAATCACTGTTTGTACACTTTAACCTCGGGCATATCAACCTGGAAATTACAGCGTGCACGTACTCTTCAAAAATTTTCTATGAAATATCGCCCACTAACTTCCCCATATAGCTGAGTCAGATTCCCACTTTGCCATTCCCCGACAAAACTGCAGTGGGATGGGAAGCCGTCAAAACTGACGTGAGATAGGAAGCCATATCGTAGTAAATTTGCGAAGTTATTAGTCGCCAGTGGCATATGGCCGATTCATTACAAACTTTTCCCTCAAATGGAAAACATCAACGTGGCAAATTTATGTTATAGTCTTATGTAATGGAATCACATAATACTATACCATAAATGAGCACGTGAGCGGAAGGCCACTCTACCCTGCAAGAGCACCTGAACCGTCTTAAAAAGGGGAACTCACTTGATGGCTAGCTCATTACAGTCTGGGGTCCAGCCAACGTGGTGGGTCCCATACCCGGTCAGGTTTACAACATCAAATGGAAAGACCGAGTTTTAAATTTTAATAGTGCATTTTTTTTATTTCTACTTCTTACGCTAATTTATTTCTTTCGTTTATAGACCAAACAAGCTATTGTATTTCAAATAAAAATATTTATGTACTTTCAAATCATTGCAAAGTAAACTATTAATTACTAAAGTTTCCGAAATTATATCAGAAATTTATTATCAATCGTCATACTGTCTTAGGTACGTCCAAAAAACATTTTAATTTATCAAAGAAAAATTCAACTATTATCAAAGAAATCAAACTATTTGTACGAATAATATCAAATAACGCAACGAATTGTAAATGATGTTGTCAAGGTAAAAAAATTGAAATTATGGGATCAGTTCCTGTTCAAGGTAATACAATTAAAGTTGACATAGCCAATAATATGAATACAACAACACTCAATCATTTACAAAGGCAAGTGTTACATACACAATATTCATTGTTCGAGTACCCATTAGATAAATTAATTTTTAATACCAATATGAAACAATATATATAAATAAATATAAATACGTATAAATATAAAAAACAAACGGGTACTGACCCATCCTCCTCAACGAGTGCTCGCAAATGGGGGTGGGTACGGCCTGTAAATTTTCTGAGTCAGCGTTATAATTTTTCTTAACATCATTATTCGTTACACTAGATTCGTACTTTAGTTCATTAATTTTACTTTCTATAACTTTGTTGTTATTAGTTTCATTCGCGAAATTATTACTCAGCACTTTAGTTGTAGTGGATGATGACGATAGGGATTCATTTGTCGATTAACTTGTTCCGGTTCAATTCGAATTCTAAGGACATCTAAACATTGGGTGAAAATGATGTTTAACGGATGGTGCTTATCCCCCCCAACGATTGAGTTACAATTTCAACTCTCTATAGTCCCCTATTTCCTTCACACTCTCAAGTGGCGAAATGTTAGTTCTTGAATACGCGCCAAATGTTTACGGATTTTTGTAGCGATTTCAAAAAATTTATTTTTTCATCTGGAAGCTCTGAGTAAACACCATGACTCCTGTTAAACCATTCCTGCTTCTTCTTTGCTTTTTCCTTTAACTATTTGAGTCTTTGATCCCTTAAAGTTTGAATATTGTCGATGTTTAAATGTCCAATTTTTCAATCTCTTCATCCAATTGTTTTTCCACACGCGAAGCAACTGTCATTAAATTTTCTTGAAACATCTGTGCTCTGTTTTATGAATAAAATCACACCTGGTCATCGGAACGCGTTGTATTGTTTCGAAGCGACAGTCAGACAATAGTTTATTATTGTTTTACAATTTCAAGTGCAGCACAAAATGGAAAAGTCTGTTAAAGGGACAGTGATAAATAGAAATTAGAGGACATGCGATGGGACTTATTCTGTTTGATTTGAAAAATGTTGAGCCTGTTGAGATTCAATTAGAACATTCCGTTGCTGTGACGACACATGAATTTACACGCACTGAAATTTCCCATCTGCCGGGCCAAATCGAATTTTACGTTTTGTAGTCAGTTTCATGAGCGACGTGAATTCACCGACACTTGGGCGGTTCAAATTTCTTTTGTATATGTCGCTGTTACCCGCCACGAAACGCGCTTTTATTGATTAGTTTTTTGTTTAGCACGGAGCTGAGCAAATTTATGGTCTATTTGCCTTCGTTTTTGCCGACTTGCTTGTCACTGTCATTGTGTCCACCGTTGACGACGCCACGCACCGCCCTTTCAATTAATTGTTTGGTTGTCTGTGACGATAATCATTTGCTGAATTCGACGTAGCAATGAAGCCCGAGTCACTCGACAAATTCCGCAAAAAAATTCACTTATCGCGTGACTGGCAGAAATCCACCGACAACCAAATGCTCGTCCAATGTCCACTCGATGCCGGTGCGGTTCTCCCGGCGTGCGCTCTTTGTGCCGATCCGTAATCGACTGCCAGCTCCGCCCATCTTCATCTTACCAAACGGATCTGCTCACTTGTTGCAAACAGCCATCGTACGGTACACGCCGCAACGGCGGTACGTGACGAGCCCACTCATCCATCCAATGGAGATTGCATTACGGTGATGCAATTCGTGGATAAGCTACGTTATAAAGGGGTCGCCGCGTCCAAATTTTAATTGTAAATTTAAATAAGATTTTTTTAAATTTACAATTAAAATTGGATCAGCATTATGATGGTTTTCGAGCAGTTTACTTGCGAATTTTTGTTGACTTTAAAAAAGCATACGACAGTATTGATCACAACATACTGCACCAAATAATGTGTTGCTTTGGTATCCCAGCCAAATTAGTTCATCTTACCAAAATAACAATGACGTCGTCAACCTCCCAAGTCGATATCAATAACCAACTCACCGATGCTTTTGATACAAATATCGGACTGAAGCAGGGAGACGGGCTGGCCCAGTTGCTATTCAATTTGACTCTGGAATATGTCATAAGGGAGCTACTTAGCGATACAATAGATATGTTACTATACAAGTCAAGTCAAGTCAAGTGATACCCTATGCAGATGACAATAACATCTTGTTACCAAAATAACAATGACGTCGTCAACCTCCCAAGTCCACATGAATAACTAACTCACCGATGCTTTTGATACAAATATCGGACTAAAGCAGGGAGATGGGCTGGCCCAGTTGCTATTCAATTTGATTCTGGAATATGTCATAAGAAAGCTTCTTAGCAATACAATAGATATGTTAATATAAAAGTCAACTCAAGTGATAGCCTATGCAGATGACATTCATATATTGTCACCATCGATAACAATTGCCAAAAACTTTTCCTGAAACTCGAAAGCGAAGCAAAACTAATAGCACTACAAATCAATGAAAATAAAACAAAGCTCGTGACGCAGGATTTCGACTACCTAAAACATCACACTTAGTGAGTACACAATGTACGCCGTAGAATTTTGCTGCATACCTACATAGAAAAATAAGCCCAAAGTATACTCGTATAAATTTGTGATAAGACCTGTGCTATGATATTGGTATGAAACATGGACGCTAACTCAAGTAAATGGAAACATATTGAACAACTTTGAGAGATGAGTCCAGAGGCGAATAATCCGGGCGGACGTACAAGGGGACCAGTAGTGAATTCGATACAACTATGAGCTGTATGAAATCTTTTGGAGAGCCAGAGGTCTCAAGATTGTAAGACTGTGGAAGCTGCAATGAGCTGACAACGTATTGATAGACAATGGATACCCAAAAAGGTATTCGTCGGGAGTAGATTCTGTGCCGACGCAGTGCAAAGTTGCACCGCGCTTAGCATCAATTGCTATGCTGACCACCACGCAGCAGCGTAGCAGTTAATTAAGCAATGACTTCGTTTTCTCTCTCTTGTCTTCTGGACTTCGATAGACGCAGACGCATATCGCCATCGCTCATGTAGATAAGTGAAATAAAGAGATTGATTTAAACATTTATAATCGAGCGTTCATTATTAGCACCTCGCATACACAATATTGGTGACTCCGTAGTGATTTTCTTTATAATGCCAAACGAATTCTTCGTGCCGATGAAGGCAATATCGACCGAGCCTCCGCTGGCATCAACGCCGCCATCATGGTGAAATTGCCACCGTTCTGGCACCCCAAACCAGCACTTTGGTTCACGCGCGTTGAAGGGCAGTTCCCTAGCGGAAAAATTAGCTCGGACGCGGCACGTTTCGACAAAGTCGTGGCAGAGTTGGACATGCCAATTCTATCGCAGGTGGCAGACATCGTGGAGGATCCACCCGAGGCAGGCAAGTACGAAGCCCTGAAACGAAGGCTATTAGCTGTTTTTGGCGTCACAGACGAAGAAAGGACGCGCCAGGTGCTGTTTGAGCTTGAAATGGAGGATATGCGGCCGTCCCAGTTTTTGCGTCGCCTGCAGTGCTCCGCTGGGAAATCCATTCCGGACAACCTGATCAAATCGTTATGGTTGCAACGCCTTCCCCCCAGCACTCGGGCAATCCTCGCCGTAAACGAGTGTGGTAGCCTAGACGAATTGGCGACGATTGCAGACCGTATAGCCAGCATCGGCACATCAGACACAGTGGAGTGCGTGCAGAACGACTCAGCATTGCGCCCGGCGAATGGCAGCGAGTCCATCCTTAAAAGCATCGACGAGCTGAGAACGGAAGTGAACCGCATACAGGCGTCATCACAACAAGATAGCTCTTCCGGTTGCAGCTCCTGTTGTTCCTCGTTTCAGCAGCCAAACCCACGTAAAAACTATAAGCAAATGTGTTATTTCCATTGCCGTTTTGGCGCCGCTGCGAGACAGTGTCGCCCGCCATGCTCTTTCACTGACAAGCGTCCGGGAAACGCATTGAATCATTAGCTCAGGAGACGACAGCTGGTGGTTTTGCGGGAAGTCGTCTCGAAGTTTTTGACCCAATGTCGAAAGTAAACTTTCTCATCGATACAGGAGTGGATGTCTCCATAATCCCAGTTGCTCACCTACATGCTGCCCCAGAAGTGTCCCCGTACAGATTGTTTGCGGCAAACGGAACTGCAATTCGTACCTTCGGGAACAGGGTTCTCGCGGTTACACTCGGCCTGCCGCGCGTGTTCCGCTGGCGTTTTTGCATCGCTAAGGTGTCACGCCCCATTCTAGGCGCCGATTTTCTAAAGTGTTTCGGTCTACTTGTGGATGTTAAGAATTGTAAGCTTGTGGACCCTACAAGTCAGGCGGTTATATCAGGAAGGATTAGCCGGCATCAACAGATGTCCGTGTCAACTGTTGTGGGAAGTTCGCCGTACGTGTCGCTGCTCAAGGAATTTCCGGGCGTAACCAATCCAGCAGTCTCCACGTGCTCTCCGACACATCAGACAAAACATTACATAACGACTACGGGCCCCCCGGTAGCAGACCGCCCCCGTCGACTAACCCCGGACAAGCTGAGCGTAGCCTGAGAGGGATTCCAATTCCTGCTGAATAAAGGTTTCTGTCGACCATCCAAGAGCCCCTGGGCAAGCCCCTTACACCTCGTTCCAAAGAAAGGCGGTACATGGCGTCCATGCGGGGACTATCGTCGCCTTAACGCCGTTACGATTCCGGATAAATACCCGATGCGACACATTGAAGATATTTCCGTGAGCTTGAGTGGAATGCGTATATTCTCAAAGATAAACTTACTGCGAGCGTTCCACCAGATCCCAATAGCGGAGGAGGACATCCCGAAAACGGCAGTCGCGACGCCGTTTGGATTGTTTGAGTATACGGTGATGACGTACGGTCTTCGGAACGCGGCACAGACGTTTCAGCGATTTATGGACATGGTGCTCCGAGGGCTCGATTACTGCTTTTGCTACCTCGACGACGTGCTAATCGCTTCAAAATCGGAATCAGAGCATTTACTGTATACAACTCAACAAGTTATGTTCTGGCAACAGGAAAGGAGACAGGACGGAAATCGAGTGGAACCCGGAAACGGCTTGGCAGATGCCACATTGCTCGTACATTTTCAGACCGGTAAACCTCTCAGGCTGACTACTGATGCATCCGACGTAGCCGTAGGTGCCGTGTTAGAACAAGAGCAAAATGGTCGATGGCTCCCCTTAGCGTTTTTTCAAAGGAAGCTCTCTTCGCCTGAATCTATAGCGTTTACGACCGCGAATTGCTCGCTATTTATACTAGCGTTCATCATTTCCGACACTTCCTGGAAGGCTCTTTGTTTTTTGTGCTAACGGACCATGAACCGCTGACGTATGCGTTCGCCCAATCCGCTAGGCAAGCCTCGCCACGCCAACTCAGACATCTAAACTACGTTTCGCAGTTCACGACGGATTTCCGCTTCATTTCCGGGGCCAGCAACGAAGTCGCGGATGCGCTTTCCCGTGTGAGCACTATAGTGATGCCGACGATGGTCAGCGAGGACGAGCTCGCTCAAGAGCAAAGCCGCGACAGTGAGCTTCAACAGCTGCTCCGAAGCAACAGCACATCGTTGAAACTTATCCAGCGTTCATGCGGTTTGCAGCAGGTGTTGATTTGTAATGAGTCCTTGGGCCGGCCTAGATCCTTCGTCCCGGTTTCGTTGCGTAAGAAAGTCTTCGAAATTTTTCACTGACTGGTGTTACAAACCAGTATACCCTATGTATACTGGTAAGAACTAGGAGCTCAACTTGATGCGTATCCTATATACAACATCAAGGCTCCCGGGGAAAAAACTCACTGTAACACCACTTACCTGCTACTCTGTCCATTTTCACTAAATCAACCAAGGCAAAAAGTTTATTTTATTAATTTTTATTTTCTCTGTTCATATTTTTTTTTTTTTAACATTACATTTTACATATTACATTATTGGAGACATATCAATATTGAGCCTGTAGAGAATCAAATGGACGTGTTAATGGTTCGGGGTGGCCATACGGCGTGGAACGCCAAAAGGCCGATTGAGGATCGCGGTGCAAGCCAACACCTCACCCCTCACCACTTCGTTGAACACTGGACGATATCTTCGGCTGAACTTTAAATCGCGAATACTTTAACCGTCTAAATGATAACTGGGTAGCAGCACGCTCTCTTTTGGATTTGAAAAACCGACTCACTTGTATAAAACTGCCCAAGAACATTAAATACCATTCTTTCGTGAGCTTTCAACCTAAATTCTTTTTAAAGGTGCTGAGTAGCCGAACACGTGCGCTCTCGTTCCACGAAAGTTTTTCCTCCCCGCTTCGTCTCGCTTGCTCGGCTGGTGAATATGCGAAACTGGGGAAATTGAGCGAAAGAGTGTTTTTCGCTTAAGCTTTCAACTTCGAAAGAGTGCTTTCAGTTTAAGCTTTCGGTTTTCCCAAGATCTCTTGAGGTAAAATAGCGAAACTGGGGACATTGAGCGAAAGAGTGTTTATGCCGGAACTTTCGGTTTTCCTTTCCGCTTACCTCTCTTCGAAGCACCCCGTTCGTTCACGATGTGAATATCGTTGCGGGTTGAACTTTCTCGTTCACTTAACTGCTCGCTTATTTACTTGCGCATGTGTTTCCATGGCTAATTTTTATTGGCGAAGTGCGAGTACATAGGTGTTGTTTGCTCGCTACTGTTGCAGCTATGAAGCGGGAATATATCCGAGTATGTATATGTGTTCACTCGCAACACTGGCGCATCTCAGTGCTCGCTCTACCTGTAAGGCCATCGCTAGAAGATTTGTGTGGACGAACATGAAGAGAGACATCCGTATTTGGGCTCGTTCGTGCGTGCCGTGCCAACACTCGAAGGTTACTCGTCATCAGAGGAACCCAGTGCAGCCATTTCCGATGCCCGACGGCCGTTTCCAGCACATCCATTTGGACATCATTGGGCCGCTCACCCCATCACAAGGCTATAAATATTGCCTAACGATGATCGCCTCATCATGACAGATCAGGGTACTCAGTTCGAGTCAGCACTGTTCAAATCCCTCGCGGTTTTCTCCGGAAGTACCAGAATTATAACTTCACCGTATCACCCTTCATCAAACGGAATTATCGAGCGCTGGCATCGTACGTTAAAAGCCGCAATCATGTGTCACGGCGGTGGCGTTTCCTGGCCGGATATTCTCCCGACTGTATTATTGGGGCTACGCACCAGTTACAAAGAAGACATCGATGCATCGTGTGCAGAGCTGCTGTATGGAACTACATTGTCGATTCCAGGTGATTTCATCAGTCCTGACAGCCCTTCGGCTAGCCTGCATAGTTTTCTCCTCAAACTGCAAGAGCATGTATCGCAAATCCGACCAGTGCTGACGGCCCACCGACACGAGCGAACAATCTAGCTGCACACATGTTTTCCTACGCGTGGATGCAGTCCGTAAACCCCTGTCACCGCCTTACACAGGACCACATCGTGTGCTTCAGAGACTGTCGGAGTTGCTGTACAAGATCGATGTGAATGGCGCCATGTCAACGTATCGACGGAGCGCCTGAAGCATTGAAGAAGTACTACAGGAACAGCGATATGGCACACGTACAGTGTACATGAGTGAAGTGAAATCCCCCGGAGGAGAAATGGTTGAAAAGAGATACCCTCTATGAGGAAGAAAGAGATGAAAGGGATTTAATTGTCATTCACTGACGGTTCCACTGAGAACTGTCATAACAAATTTACAAACCGATACGAAGCAATAAAATCAGCGAAGTTCTTTTGATAGTTTTTCGTTGATCTCTTTCATCCCGGTTTCGGCAAGCATTCGAAAGTGATATCGCGTGTGATACGGATGTACTTTTAATTTATCGTGTGCGGTTTTCAATCGAATTAAAAGTGAAAAGTGAAAAATGAAGTGCTTTGTGAAAAACTGTAAAAACAATTCATCCCATATTAAAGGGAAATCATTTTTCAGGTGTTTATTTTAGTTTTATAATTAAATTAACATATATTAATTGGT
The DNA here is from genome assembly GCA_963969285.1 of Odontomyia ornata. Taxonomy (NCBI): domain Eukaryota; kingdom Metazoa; phylum Arthropoda; class Insecta; order Diptera; family Stratiomyidae; genus Odontomyia; species Odontomyia ornata. The sequence continues at coordinate 373,271,784 of OZ017738.1, read as the reverse complement.
TTGCTATGAAATTTGTGCAATGGTAAACCTGGCGGGATTAATGGTTTTAAGTTGAAATAAAGTTAGGTAATTTTTGTTTATGTTTCATAGCAAATGCCATGGGAATTGTCAAGTGTGATAAGCCCAGAGGATTTAGTTCAGTGGTGTCACTATAAAGCATTTATAATGACGGGGGCTGGGAAAGTTTTTGGAATATTTTCACAATAAGATTTATTGTTTGTGCGATACTAATTAAAATATATTTTTAAGGATCCCCAATGACGTGGAAATGCGTAGGCAGTGGCTGTTGGCTATAGAACGTCCTGAAGCTGACATACACAAGCAATCGGTTGTGTGATCCGACCACTTTGTGCCAAAAGATGTCCTTGATATTGGAGTAAGGAGAAGCTTGGCCAAGAATGCAATTCCGAAAATAAATGTTGTAAGTCGTACGAAAATACTAATACTGTTTTTTAAAGTTTTTCTTTTTATTTCAGCCAAACCTAATATTTGATAAAAATGAAGCCAGCATGAGTAGCCACTTATTTGGTGAAGTTTTGGTGAGTACGAACAGTTAATGATTTCTTTTGCTGCTTTTTTATATGGACAAATAAATGCATAATATTTTGCAATATTATTATTCAAACGATGAATAGAGAGAATTTGATAAATAAATTACATTTCCACAAGATTGTAGGAATGTTATTTACGTTATAATGTAGTCAATTATTTTGTTTATTTTATTTATATACGCTATAATTTTAAAATATATATTATCAAATAGTAAGTGGTACATTCGAAAAAAACTTGGCAATGTAATTAGTTTTTGGAAAAATAACTCTTTATATAATTATACTCATTAGATTGATGATTAATACGTATATCTACTATATATATTTAATTTAAATATAATATATAAATATATAAATTGTTTTAGGTAATAGATACGAGTAATACTTGTGAAGTAGCTTCCACCTCAGAGCCTGATAAAATAATGCATCATATGGAAAACATGAATGAGGTAAAGGTGTTTATAGTTTAATAATTCATAAATTTAAATATAGTATGTTATTTCAGAGTACAATGGAATCATGCTGTGAACCAAACAGTGTCCAATGAAATATTGATCAGCAAAGTTGGCCTCATGTAAGTCATAAACATTTTTAAATAAGTTATTATGTTAAGGTAAGGAAAATAATTTTTTCCCCTTTTAACCTTGGATAAATATTTATTTAGAATAGAACGCGTTTTCGACTATTACACAATGTTCATATTATGCCTTTGATTGTTGGCGGCGGGAATGTTTGCTTGGATAAGATAACGTATGCACTGTGCGTTGCTTGGCGATGGGAATTGTAACAAGTGCTAAAGTTTCTGTAGTGCCCATCGGGTGCGGATAACGTTATGCGTGGGATTGAGACGTGTTTTTACCAATGTGCATTCACAGATAGCCCAGTCATATTAGGGCTTTCACCTCGGAATGAAAGATAATAAGCTGCAAATTGGTATGAACCTTTGTTTTGTCATTCTAAATGTTGTCTCAAAAGTCACAATCGTTATCGTGTCCGCGTCTCAAGATATTCAAGGTCAAAGGTCACAAAAATCGGTTTTTCGCGAATATCTGGCTTCCTATCGGTTAAATGAGATTTGCATTTATTATAAAAGTTGTAGGCTATAAAATTCCCTACAACTTTTGTTTAAACTTTTTTTTCATACGACCAACCGTTTTGAAGGTAGAGCGCGAAGAGTGCACATCGTACAGTCATATACGGCCTAATGCAAGGTCAAGCGTGAGTTATGGTTATCAGTACGTTATAAAGTCAATTATTTACTTGGAAATTATAATTATTAAACAATGCCTATTATTTATGTACTAACTATTAATTATTTATATTTAATTAAAGTAAGTAACTTGATTATTTATATATAATTATTCATATTTAACTATTTAAGTATAAAATATTATTAATTCTGGATTATATATTTTAGTTTTATTTTAAGTTAAAATGATAGTAAGAGTATATATTTTACACATATTTTTATTTATTATTAAATACGGCATAATATACATTTATCAAAATGTGAGTTCAAATATCAAAAGTATCTTTGTTGATTTTAATTGTAATGAAATTGGAAATGGAAGCTAATTATCTTCTTCTTGTTCGTCGTCTTCTTCTTCTTGTCGCTCAAAAATGTTCGATTCATTGTCATCATCCTCATTATCTGTCATGTTCATCTCCAAACCTTCCAGAATATCGGGATCATATGTATTTTCTTCATCGGGATTACTTGGATACAGTGAAGCGTTGAGGCAAGCTTGTCCGTTGCACTGGCCGCAAGCTAAAGAACATTGTATCCCTGATTTTCTGCATCCACAGCGGGAACCACAACCATTTTTGCAATTGCAAAATATTACGTTTAGTAGTTCGGCTGGTGCTGGAGGTAATAACGTTCGTATGGGCTCCAGGATTTCATTTTCAAGCATCCAGCCCCATTCTTTAGGTTCTAAGTCCTTCCCTAACCACGTTTGAATCTGGTAGTAGACACGTTTTATGTGTTGATGAGCTGCTACACTTGTTGGTGGAAGTGTTGACAGTTGTACAGGTTTATTTAGTTTTGTAAATTTGATGAATTGCGTGTAGCGGAAATGATCAATGTTGTCCTCAGATTTTGGAGCATTATATAATGCCAACAAGATGCGCACTCCATTTTCTAATAATGTTTGTTTTGGGCAGTTTTCTTGTTGAAATACTTCCACCAGTTTATCTAAATCAGGAATTTTTTCCAATGCTCTAGTAACAGTTTTTTTTCCTTTTTTAAATAGCGCAGAAGTCGTGTCACAGCCACTGAATGCGTGTAAAAATAAAATGTGCTTTTAAGTACGAGGATATTGGTCAAAACTTTTAGTAGAATATATTTGTGTTTTGACATTGCCTTTGCCAACTTTTTTCAAAAAAATTTCCTGATGATGTGACTGAGTACGTCCAATTAAAATAACGAGCAAATCGATATCTTCTCCTATGAAGACAGCAGTCTTTTGATGTTCTGATAAGGCAATAGCTGTGTCAATGATGAGTTAAATATGAATAATTATATATAAATAATCAAGTTACTTACTTTAATTAAATATAAATAATTAATAGTTAGTACATAAATAATAGGCATTGTTTAATAATTATAATTTCCAAGTAAATAATTGACTTTATAACGTACTGATAACCATAACTCACGCTTGACTTTGCATTAGGCCGTATATGACTGTACGATGTGCACTCTTCGCGCTCTACCTTCAAAACGGTTGGTCGTATGAAAAAAAAGTTTAAACAAAAGTTGTAGGGAATTTTATAGCCTACAACTTTTATAATAAATGCAAATCTCATTTAACCGATAGGAAGCCAGATATTCGCGAAAAACCGATTTTTGTGACCTTTGACCTTGAATATCTTGAGACGCGGACACGATAACGATTGTGACTTTTGAGACAACATTTAGAATGACAAAACAAAGGTTCATACCAATTTGCAGCTTATTATCTTTCATTCCGAGGTTGACCCCTTTTTTTACCTAATATGACTGGGCTAAGATACGCCTGCTCTAATTTGCCAAATATTGTTTACATTGTTGTTTTTTTTCCGGTTTCTTTTGCTCAAGAAGTTGTTTCTTTATTCTCAGACTCATTGCTATCAGATTTTATTGCTTTTTTGGTTTCGTGTCAATAGTACTTTAAGAATCGTCTACAATGTATTTTGTTCGGTTAGACTACTTTACTGATTGCTCAAATCTATGGATGCAGTGAAAGAGATCTTAATGTTTGTTGTAATGCGTTCTTGATATTTAGTCTAGTATTAAATTTAAGCTTGCTTGTAGCAGCATTTTGTATGTCTTCATCATCATCACTTATTTCTTAAAGCAGTTTTTATACTTCATTCTCTGATTTTAATATCATGTAGAACTATGACATTATATTCATTCATTTTTTCTTTACTGTAGGAGGCTCATTAGTTTTGTTCAAAAATTCTAATAATTGCTTCCAAGACGAGTTATTTTCTCAAATTAATGATATTGTAGTGCTGTGATAATTTAGTTCGTAGATCGTATCATTTGTATATGATTTTTGTCTTTTGATAAGTGCATGGTAAAGATGCTTTATTTTTTTCAGATCACTGTGTTGACATGTATGTTTTAGGTATCTATTTTAAATTTGAGATTATTTATGGATGTTGTCCAAGAAAGATATTACGATTTATAGCTTCTGAAATACTACTTTTTTAGGAGTTTATGTATGATGGATGTAGGAATCGTCGGAGTGATTCTAATAAGTAGGAATATTTACGCATTTTCATTTATAAGTTTTTGGTACGTACTGAAAGGATGAATAATATGGAAAAAGTGGTAGTGGTGACATTAGAGGTTTGTTGGTATTATGTTATTATTTTTTTTTTTGCCCAGAATGCATGAAACAATATTTTTTAAGTCCTATATGATAACATTATATGCATGCACCAGACTGAATGAATTTTTAAAATTTACTTTAAATTAGGTATTGTTATTGTGGGTCTGTATTATTTACTTTAGATAGTTTCAAGAGTTTCAGTGTAATATCGAGTAAAAGTATTATTTTATGCTTGTCTCATATTCTTCACATCATGGTTTCTAGTATTGAAAAATTATTCATGTATGGATTGCTCTAGTATGATTTTTGTCATTTCTGAATTTCTTTAGCCATATCTTCAATAGGAACTTGTTGATGTTTTGAGTATGAGAATCTCTAATTTATCATCTCCTTCAGAAAATGATGCATGCTTAGATGATGTCACTATTTAATACTTTTCAGATGCATGTTATCGCTTTTAGTGCCTACGTGATTGCATAAGAATTTACAAACTTCATGCTTTGTATGCTTGTATTAAGCGTAAAATCATTGCTGCTATATTCGCATACATTTTCAATACTTGAGAATTAAGTAAAATGTGTATTTACTACATTTTAAATATGCTATGTAGAGATGTTCGGGTAGTTTCATTGATATATTCAAGTATTATTTTCACTTAAACAAAGTATCTTCTTGCTGAGTTGTTTCTTATCAGAATTTTTTTCACTGGATGCTTGTTTGATGTTTTATAGGTTTCAAGAAAATCGAATTAGTTTTCAACATATGGGGTATTAGCTAAACTTTAAATGGACCATTTCACCCTTTTCACATCAATTTAATGTAAATCTAAACGATAATTTTTACTCTACAGTGAAGCTTTCATTGCGTCCTGCGGATATCGATCTCGTTTTTCAGATGCCTCCGATAGCTTTTTAAATTAGTTATGGAACTCTTTGTAGCAACATGAATGAGTTGCATATGGGATATGTTTTGGGTTAGCACACTGCTACTATAGATCACTTAAGGTAATAACTATGTAAGATATTTTGGTATTGATAACGATGTGCGGTAGCGTATGGGTTTATGGTAGACTATTTTTAGATCGATCTCATCGTACCATGTATGTATAGACAAGTAGCATATGTTATACGCTGTTCTTGATAAGGATGGTCACGACTCATTGTAGGATGTTAAGAGATGATTACTACTTTCAGGAAGTGTTTGTGTGCTGGTAAGTTAATGTACAGATGTACACTTGAGTTGAATAAGCTTACACGGGTTTTTTTATCCATCATTAGATATTTATGAATGGTAGCGTGGTAGCGAATGGTGTATTTGGGAGTTTCGGATATGCTAGAAATGTTTAAGTCATTTTGTTTGGTTGTTTGAGGTACTTGTTTACTTGAGCAGTAGTAGAATGGTTATTAAAATAAAAAGACTGTATTTCTTTCTGATAAAAATAATTTATTGAGTAATACTATTTTTTGACATATATAAATAAATGTTGATAAAATCTTTAACAGCACATTTGATAAATAGCTATTTTTATGAATTGTACAGCATATTGAATAATTTTCAAGTTAACTTAACTTAGGTTTATTCAGCTGCACTATTTCTGCCGTAGGCCTGTACTGATGTATAATCTGTCTTCTCACGTCTTCATTAATGTATGCTGTACAATTTGTACTCAATTTCTTCAGCATATCCTTGTAGGTTATATCCCCTTCACTCTAGTGCAAACAGTTGATTTTTCAATTCCAATATCGTTTTGGTTGTATGCTTTTGAAGAGGGGCTTGGTATAATAAAGCATCCAGAATGGAGGAATAATATGTTCGTTGCAATTCTCAGTGCTCCTCTTCTCTGTACCTGTGCCAATCGTTTTCGGTATACTTCCTTGCTGAGAGCGTCACCCCATACCTCTGCTCCGTACATTAGCACTGACCCTACAGCACTCATCAAGAGGCGTCTTCTTGATGGGCTGGGTCCCCCTACGTTGGCCATAAGTCGACTCAGGGCCGATATTCCCGAAGCAGCCTTCTCAGCCGTTGCCCTGATTTGCTCAGAGAAACTCATCTTCGAGTCGATCAGTAGCCCCAGGTACTTCACCGCTGGCTTCGATTCGATCTGTATATCTCCAATACTGATCATCCTTACTCTAGGGATTCTCTTTTTTGTCAAGATGACCACTTCGGTTTTCTCCAGTGCTAAACTGAGCCCGCGAGCAGTCATCCAGTCCCTCACTCGGCGCATTAGCATACCTAGCCTAAGTTGCGCTTGTTCAACGGTGCGTCCGGCGACCAGAGCCGCAACATCATCCGCATAGCCGACCAAGCGCGACTCATCTGGCATCTCAAGTCTAGTAGCCCGTCGTAAGACACGTTCCACAGGTCCGGACCAAGGATAGATCCCTGGGCAACACCCGATGTAATTTCCATCCTTCGTTGGCCCTGTGTCGTGTCGTAGAGTAGGCTTCGGTCCTTTAGGTAGTCTCCGACTCGGCGGTGAGAGTGATTGCAGGCGTGATACCTGTCACCCTCCTTGCTAGAGAGCGCCGTGCTATTCACCTGCGCCGAAACGAGGATGCGAGGGAGATGGTTGTCCGTGAGGAGAGACAACGCTCGCTCAACGATTGGCAGCAGTCTTGGAGGAATTGCACGAAGGGAAGGTGGACTGCGCGCCTCATCCCGGATGTGAGACCGTGGCTAAATCGAAGGCATGGTGAGACTGACTTCTATCTGACCCAGCTTTTGAGCGGGCATGGGTGTTTTCAGTCTTACCTGCACAAGATCGGCAAGTCACGGTCTCCCGATTGTCGGTTTTACCCAGGAGAGGAGGACAATGCCTGTCACACATTTTTTGCGTGTACAAATGGGCCAGGCTGCAAAGGGAACTCTACAGGGAGACGGGAGAGCTCACCCCGGATAATATAGTTGCGGTGATGCTCGAATCGGTTGACAAATGGAACCAGGTGGCACATTATGCTCGGGCAGTCCTAAAATATAAAAGGGACTCACAGCAGCCGGAGGCACTGGGGCTGGGGGATCGCTCTTCTGGCAATTCCTCTTCCCTTCTCCCCTCCCGCTAGGAAAGGGACTCCCCAGCTTGAAGGCGCCCCACGGCGTAACAAAACGAGACCTGGCCCGAAGTAATGTGTCAAACGGTTCCAGGCTAGGTTCTCAGATTGACAGGGGAGGTGTTTAGTGGGTAGTCCAAAGCTATCCTCCATGGGAGTCCCACACTGCCAGACTCGGCGGGCATAAATGCCTTCACCTCCCTACCACAAAAAAAAATATATATATATGTTCGTTGACGAATTACTGATGATCATTTCAAATTTGAATATCGATGATAAACTTTTTTATTTTGAGTTTTGTTTGGACTACCTGGTGTTATGAATTCTTACTTTGTCATATGTATTCGAGACTGCAAGAGTATGTACTGTTTTATTCGTGTGAAAATATGTATTTCTTGTTTCTCTATTATATGAATGACAAATGCATGTATCAGTGCCTGATGTCGTATTAGAGTTGATAGTGTATTTCATGTTTTTAAGATACTTTCTCACCCATATTACCATATTTAAGCATATAATTCTTGATACGTATTCGATGTCCAGGAAAAATATCAGGGTACTCTTCCATGAAGTATAGGAAGCTAAAGAAGCTAAAGGATTTTTTGCAATCTCGCTTCAGAGCTCTAGAAGCTGCTGGAGTGGAAAAGCAAAGGGCCAGCAGAGCTTCACATAGTGTGTTGATGACGAAGGGAGAAAAAGGAACTACGTGCGTCCATATTTTATAAACTAAAGAGATTATACTAGGTTACCAAGCCTTTCACAACAGAACGTAGTTTACCAAGTCTCAATGTACACTTTCCTAATGAATGATTCCTTTCAGTGAAGTAAAACATTGTTTATAGCATTTGTATGTATTTTATTTCATCACAAAGAAAATTAGATCATTACAATATACTGGTATTTCATAAAAAAGTCTAGAGTAGTTTATGTTTACAATTGAGTTGGAGTGAAGAAGTCATTGATATCTAGTTTAAGTACGCTCTTTTTTCTGCATGTCGCACAATATTGGTCATAGTATTCCTTCCTGAAAAAATCCATCAAGATCAAGCTTGGGATATTTAAGTATTAGTCTTTCACCTCCAATAGGTATGTAGAAGAGTTCAAGAAGTCCAAGCTGATTTGCAGAGAATTCATCTACTCTATCCTTGGTTTTGTAAACTGCATCGGAAGATTAGTTTAGTCAGCGGGTCAAATCCAAGTATAACTTTGCTTTTGTGGAAATCTTCATCAAGATAGTATGTATAGTTTGGCAACAAGTGTTTCTCATAGATTCGTTGTTTCTTATCAGAATCTTTTAGTTTCTTCTCTTTTTTGATCACTTTTCTGGCTGAAGTAGCCTTATCAATCCTGCTTGCTTTTTTCTGCTTGTGACTAGAAAATGAATTAACTGGATCGGCTCCGATCATTTTAATTTACTGCTTCTAGTTGTAAAACTGAAGATGTATGTTTATTACACCAGCATATATATTCACTTCTCTGAATTTATGGATTCAGGTGGGGTGAAGTTCAATAAGTGTTAATAGTTCTATAAGTAAACATGTTTAACCCTTTGATGCTGTAATGTTGCTTACTCTCATGATTTAATTTGAAAGATAAGAAAGTGCTATGGGGTTAAGACTTGAACCACCAAGCTAACATGAGTAGGAGCTAGTAACAGGAAATGACACTTTGCTCTTTATTTTCTTTAGAGTTTTTCGGAGTACGCTGGGCTAGAATAGATTACCTATAGGCTAACTAGCTGTCTGTTTATCTGTAAAACTGTCTGTTTGGCTGCCGCTTTTGCTGATGGGCTGTCTTTCTTATGTGTAATGATTTCTGTTGAGCTGTCTTTTTTAACTGATACCGTGTCTGTTTAGTTGATATGCTGTCTATTGAGTTATACGTTTAGCTGATAAAGCCTTCTGTTTAGGTGGTAAGCTGTCTATGTAGCTATCTGTTAAGCTGATGTCCTGTCCGTTTAGTTGCTTTGCTATCTCGTGAGCTGCTTGTGTAGCTGTCTTTAGTTAAAAAGTTGAACATTTGACCTAACATGCTTTCTTTCATTCGGTAAATTTATTTGAAGGTTGGTAAGTATTTATTTATAAGAAAATTCTAATTACTTCCCATACAGTTACAGTCAGCATTTTATACACCTTACTTTAAATGTTATTTGCTCGTTACGATTTAGTTTAAGCCTACTGATTACCAAGACTGCATCGTCTTTATCTTCCAAGTTATTTGTAGGCATACATGGGTAAGATAAGAATATTCACGTCTAGGTTGCTATTTTGGTAAACAAATCTTGATTAGGAGGAAGCCATTGCTAGTTGCTCGAGAATTATTTGATCGTATTTCATGCTGATATATTCTTCATAAGATTGAGTCAGTACGCCCTTCTTTTTTCATGTACATTAGTTTTTCTTTTGACCCCTGTCTATCTAATCTATAAGAGCCCCTTCCTACAGCCATTCGAGTTCATTTTTCCAGTCTTTTCATGTCTTCATAGGACTTGTGGTCCGTCATTATTTTTTAAGTTAATAATACTTGAGACTCTCACCGCCCATTCTGATGTTCCGTTGCATTAAAATCATGATGCTACACTTATGCACTCATCCATAATGCTCGAAAATCGTATGATCCCTTAGATCAGCCATAGAAAGGACTCTCTTCTAGGATGATTCTAGGCCACTCTTTTTGAATATTCGTATTGTACTTTCCAAAGGGAAAGTCTTCCGTATTGGAAGCTCCTTTGCCGTTTGAAATTTCTGTGTTCAATAATTGTTGAAAAATTGGAACAAAAACCAAGCAATAATTAAACAAAAATGTTGAATTATTAAAATTCGAAATTTGAAAAAATTTAACTTTAAAACAACCCACGTTTATTCGCTACGATAGTCGTTTTCTCCATTAAAAAGCCTTCTTATCACACGTGTCAACAATATACATCGGCGATGATTGTACTACAACCATCCCCCGTTGGTTTTGTTGAAATTACACCTGAAGAATGTCCGGGACTTAATCCACTCATACTTCAGGAGTGAGGTAAGCAATCAATGGGCGGAAAAACTGAGCTTATTCCATAAGAAGTCTCGAGTGAAGTTATCGAATCTTGAAGTTACTAGTGATCAGATAAATCTTCTCGAAAGGGCTGGTATCAAAATTGATAGTAAGACTCTAGATAGAAATGGAAACAGATTTATATGTGATTGATTGCAGAAGTTTGTCCTGATTGGAACATATTTTGAATCTGTTCATCTACCAAACCCTAAGAGAGGGAATGAAATATTTTCAGAGGTCGCTAAAACAAATGTTTTCGAATTCAAATTAAGCCTAAACGGTGAATCAATTCTTCATTTCAATGAAACATTATCATCTGACCTCATACCGAGCTTGAATCTTATTTCTATGAAGACTTGCATTTCATATTTGGCAGAGTGTACACCAAGAATTCATTTGGTACTGACGGTATTCCAAATATAGTTCTCCAACATTTGCCATAACATAATATCGCCCGATTTTATGTCGTTTTTGAAATGAGTCTACGTTTATCGTAGACTCATTTAATTTCAATTTATCCAAATAATAATTAACTATAAGAGATGCATCAAACTACGACTATATATTCGCACTTCTGTCGCAAGTTACACATGGTTAAATGGAAGCCTGCACACTGCGATTTTCGACAATTTTGTCCAGGTCGGCAGTCGCAGGAATTTGCGATTTTTCCTAAAACCAGTTTAGTAGGTAGTTTTTGTGATACTCGCGCAGGCGCACATCAACTGGACATTTGACGCTGACGTGCACGGAGGTTTCTTGCATAGCGCACAAATGAGCTAGTGCATGTGTTCCTATCAAAGACATATCTTCAAATGAGCATATTAGTTCTGCGCATGCTTGAAGTTCCTTTGCAAATCTTGTCGCAGTGTGTTCGTATTTGCGTCTAAAAATCGCTGGTTACGACAGGAAAATCGCAATGTGGCCGAACCCTTAAGTATATTGACACCCTGATGGGGGAGATCTCACAAATACAAACAAATATGAATACATTCAAATGAGTGCAAGTGTACTGAGATTGAAAATTCTACTACACGAGTATTAATTAGTTCAATTCGTGTTTTGTATCGGCGATAATCGTATGAAAATGACATAGACTCGAGTGATATTATGTCGCGTCAAAAACGACATAACATCGCGCGGAACTATGTCATTTTCTCTGCGCGATATTATGTCGTTTTTTGAAGCAAAATAATATCGCGTGAATTTACGTCATGTTGAAACGACATAATATCAACTAAATATAAACGGCATAATTTCGCTGAGCATTTATACTGAGCGATATTATGACGGTGGAACTATATCGTTACCTTGGTGCAGTTTACTGGCAAGACAAATTTATTAGTCATAGTATATGCTTTGTGATTCATACACCAATTCTTCATCATGTAAAAAATGTGATTCGCTATAGTACCATAGCATTGGTTCTTATACTGTATCTGTGCGTGCTTTGATTTCATTGATGCTGCTTTTTCAATTTTTTTCTATAGTTAGTTATAGTATTGATTTTGAATTTCGATATGATTTGCATGCAAATTACAAAACTAACTCAAAAATACAAAATATGCTCTGGCATGAACATAGTATAATAATAAAAATGAAATTTTTGAATATTTTCCTTATTGATATGAATTTTCAAAGAATAATTTCTTCAGATATTTAAATCGATTAGCATGTTTCGTTAAACTTTTTTCTGAAATTAATTTTTTCAAATACTAAATAACTGTTATACCGGTCTCGTTACTTTTCCGCTATTATATTTGCCTAGCGCATGTAAAGCTATATATCTATTTGACTAGTTTATAATATAACAAGAAGTAATGTAGGGGAAATGAAGTTTGTTTGGCATATTTTGCAACTTGCGGTCGGAGGTTGATGTCGGATGATCCGTAAATAAGTTTTTATTATTTCATCCGTTCATATCCAGTTCCATTCAAAATGGGCATCCCGAAATTCTTCCGTTACATGAGCGAGCGTTATCCTTGCCTTAGTGAGCTGGTTCGTGAGGATCAGGTATATATTTGCATCGAAAATTTTCCTTGACGTCTCCGAATATTCAAAGTGACTCTCATAGATCCCCGAATTTGACAACCTTTACCTGGACATGAATGGAATTATACATCCTTGTTCACATCCCGACGATGGAAATGTTCATTTTCGAATTAGTGAAGATGCAATATTTCGGGCAATTTTTAATTATGTTGACAAATTGTTTTTCCTGATAAAGCCGCGAAAGTTGTTTTTCATGGCAGTTGACGGTGTTGCACCTAGGGCCAAAATGAACCAACAAAGAAGCCGACGGTGAGACAAATCAGTATACAGGTGACTTCTTATGCTAATTATTGCAAGTAGGTTTCGATCAGCTAAAGATGCCGAGACTCTGGAAAAGAACGCAATCAATAGGGGAGAAAAGTTGCCGGATACAGCTCGGTTCGATAGTAACTGCATCACTCCCGGCACAGAATTCATGGTACGCTTGCAGGAGGCCCTGAAATATTTTGTAAAAATGAAGATGAGTTCAAATCCTCTATGGCAGAGGTGTCGGATAATTTTAAGTGGCCACGAGGTTTGATGGTATATTTTTTGACAGTTGTGCATACCAACCAACTTTCATTGTAGACACCAGGTGAAGGGGAGCACAAAATTATGGAGTATATAAGATATTTAAAATCCCAGCCTGGATATGATCCAAATACAAGACATTGCTTGTATGGCCTGGATGCCGATTTAATTGTGCTGGGCTTATGTACGCACGAAATGCACTTCTCTTTGCTTAGAGAAGAGGTAAGTGATAGAAATCCCAATACATATACTAACATTAGAATAAATCGTGATAAGTCAAGTGTTGTGTACACTTTTGATGACAAGAAATTGTGAATAAGGTATTAATGTTCAACTGTTATGCTTGGTTGTGAAATGAATAATCTGATGATAAATATCTAAAATTAGATAAAAATCCCTAATCATAATATTTATTGAATATCACCAAAATATCATCACTTGTTGGGAATTCTGGTGTAATAACAAACAATAAACTTTACCTAAGCTAGGATATAATTTATTTGAATATTTTAGTTAAAAGTTAATAAAACGTAATAGCAGTGCTGAAATAAGCTTCCCAACTTCTCAAAAATTTTAATTCGTAGTTTATCCAATGAGTACCATTTTAAGGTATAGCTTATTAATAATTTTAGATTCTTTGTATATCTGGTTTATCTCGTACTTCTTTCACCATTCGAAATTGCTTCAAAAATCCGTCTAGTGACGCGTATTTCGAAATTATTCAATACGTTGTGATTAGTAGAGTGAGAGTCTCGTATTAGTCTCTGTTTGAACTCGTTTTTTCGGCAAAATATCGCACATATTTTCTTAATTTTGTTTTTTAAATACTACATTTCTCTCTTTTAGGGTCATGATTTTCTGTTTAGATTTTAGCACAATTCTTCTCACGTTTGTAAACGATCATGTGAAGATATTTATCTTTTCCGCCTTGGCTACAATTTCACATAACAGCAACATGCCTTCCTTATTATAGAAGGTTATTCAATAAGTTAAGAAACAAATTTATATAGAAAAAGAACTGTATAATTTAACAAAATACCACCAAGCATAATCCCCACCAATATTAATATATTTGCCCCAACAGAATACTCCTTTTCACACCAGATGCAGAGAAGTCTTTGTCTTCTTGTCCTCGTTGATTAGACTAGTGAAATGAAAATACTAGGGAGAAGGTCTTGTGTCAAGAGAGGGTGAAGCATTTTAAATTAGTACACATTTTCGCGTTTTCCTTATGACTCTATTACTGATAACATTATGATTTGTCCTAGCAATATTGGAACTGATTATTACGTTATCAACATGGGTTTCAAGGTAAGGAGTCGACACTTCCATTGGTCCGCCGAAATGTTGATCGTCAGCCAATGAGGGGCAGTTTTTTAGGTGTTCTACTCTCTTATACAAATTGCCGCGGTTCAAGAAGCTTGCACTATGCTTTCAAATCATCCAAGAAATTATTTTTGCCAATTAATTAACCTTCAGTGAATAGAAAATAAGGCAGACTGATCGTACCTCAACTAACGTGAACACTAAAAACGTACACACCTTCGTTAAACTTAATATTTAGGCTTGAATCAAAATAATTTGCATCAATTATTTTGTTTATTTGATGTCCGCAGGCCAATTCTCTTTTTTCTTGTAAACCCGTCGAGCATTGCTTATTTAAGCAAACTCACCACACAAACAGAACAAAACTTCTATAAACTGTTTTATTTCTATATCAATTTCTCTCTAATTATAGAATTTCCATCCTATATTCAACAGTTATGTTAAATGACAGAACAAGCAGAGTATCTACTCTGGTCCGAAATTTATTTCAAAGTTTTTTATTAGGCAACTACTTACACAAGATTTCTGCTCGAAAAATATTCAATTAGTGTTCATATCTGCGTTGGTGTTAGTTTTCGCCATCTGGCTCGTGCCATCTTTCAAAATGGTCCGCATTTGATTGAACAACACGTTCCTATCGACGTTTCCACATCATGAAGCAAATCTGTAACTCAGATTTCGGCTTGGCCCTCAGGGCACTCATACTCATTAGAAACGTCTCGATGTCGCCCAACAAGTGTCGTTTGAGCGGCATTATCAATGTCATAAGAACCATAAGAAACCATTTCTATGTTATCCTAAGCGATTTTGTATGCAAAGTTTGTTCTTCTTTGATGTGAGCAAATGCGACGAACGCGAATAGTAATCTGTGAATAAATACATGCCGTTCTGTCGGCATCAGTCAGTTCATGTGGGATTACTAGTCAGACTGATGCCCCAGAGAGGTTGCTCGAACGTTCTGGCGCGAAGATATGAACGCATGTCTGATGCTTTACAAGCAATCTTCATATATTTTATATTAATTACAGGCGTTGTATAGACAAAGTCTGTCATTTAAGTGAAATTATAAGAATTACACAAATGTATCTTCTGCTGGAAGGTTGATGAAAACACAGATTTCCGACCAATTGATTCGAATTTCAACTCCGCTGTAGACGACCCTAAGCCTATTTAAGAAAGGAGAAGGGAGTCCCATGTTTCCACAATTCACAGCTTCCATGATTCCTCATCCTAAACCCCACGGTTAACTGGTAGTAAATGTTCTCGGGGTCGCCCATTGAGTTAACTGGTTCCCCAATAATGGGACATTAAATGCTCTGCTACTAGATCCAGCTTACACGTCCTTTGTGCCGACGTAAGAGGGTGAAGGCGAGTCTGCCGCGCCTATAACGGAATCGAAGTAATAACTATGCCGCAGGAATGGAGGCTGGGCGACGGGCTAACTCCACTTCCCTGGAAACCCTACACTGTTTCAAAGCCTGCAGAAGATCCTTGAAATGGATTGGACCCACGGCAACGATCTCGCAAACGAAAAAAGAACCATGGCATTGGTTCCTGGAATGTTAAATCACTCAACGACCCTATCGCTGTTAAGGAGCTTTTACAACAGACCAGTCAATATAAATTAAAATTACTGGCAATCCAGGAAACGAACTGGACAGGAAATGATATTCAAGACATGAGATCGCACACAATATTCAAAAGTGGGAAGCCTACTGGAAAACGAGCATTCGGAGTGGCCTTCATTGTGGATATGGAGTTCAAATTGCATAATATTGGTTTTAAGGCATTTAATGAACGTATGATAGCAAAGTTCTTCAACATTTAGCTGAGAAATGTATACGCCCCGACCGAAGAAAAGGATGAAGAAACGAAGGAAACGTTCTACAATAACCTGGAATGACTAGTCGACTCATTGCCTGCAAACGAGACAAAAATTATTCTGGGTGGTTTCAACGCTAAGGTTGGCAATGACCTATCACATCGGGGAACGACTGGAGGATATAGCCTCTATGATTAAACAAATGACAACGGCCAGCGCCTGATTGACTTTGCATGTAGCAGAAATCTAGTCAAATGTTCGACTTGCTTCCCTCATCAACGCATACATAATATGACCTGGGTACCATCGGATGGCAACACACAAAACCAAATCGTCCATGTTCTGATCCAACACCGTTAGGCCTCGAGCATACTTGACATCGTCCATACCGAGGAGCCAATTATAGAGGCATATCACTACTCTGCACGGCGTACAAAATATTTCCAAAGATCTTAGAAAATAAAATCGGATCATACACCAACAGTATTATTGGGGAGTATCAAGGTGGTTTTAGGGCAGGTAGATCAACAACAGACCAATTGTTCACAGTCAAGCAGGTACTTGAAAAATGCTGGGAGTTCAACATAGACGTACACCAAATTTTCGTTGACTTCAAGCAAGCATTCGACAGTATTGATCGTAACGTACTGTACCAGATAATGCTTGGTTTTGGCATCCCAGCCAAATTAGTCCGTCTTACCAAAATGACAATGACGTCGACAACCTCCCAAGTCCGCAGCAATAACCAACTCATATCGGACTAAAGCAGGGAGATGGGCTGGCCCCATTGCTATTCAATTTGGCTCTGGAGTACGTCATACGGAAGCGCGAGGTACATTACTATACAAGTCGAGCCAAGTAGTGGCCTATGCGGACGACATCAAAATTCTGTCACGGTCATTAATAACAGCCAAAGAACTCTTCCTGAAACTTGACAGCGAAGCAAAACTAGTAGGGCTACAAATCAACGAAAATAAAACAAAGCTCATGACGCAGTCCAGGAAAAATACCTAAAATACACAAAATATCACACTTGGCGAATACAGTATCGAGAATGTTAGCTAATTTGTGTATTTAGGCGCCAAAATAACGAAAACGGGCAATGAAAGAGACGAAATAAGCCGAAGAATACAACTCGCAAATAAAATATTTTATTCAGTATTGACGATCTTGAAGACCAGCTGCATACACAGGAGAACAAAGCTCCAAGTATACAAATCTGTGATAAGACCTTTGTTATGCTATGGGTGTGAAACATGGACCCTAACCCAAGCATCCGCAAATATATTGAACGCCTTTGAGCGACGGCTCCTGAGGCGCATAATCGGAGCAAAGCTTGACGGGGACCAATGGCGAATTCGATACAACCATGAGCCGTATGAAATTGTTTACGAACCGGAGGTCTCAACGATTATAAGACTGCGGAAGCTGCAATGGGCTGGCCACGTGAATCGTATGGACGAACAACGGATACCCAAAAAAGTATTCGTTGGGAGAACTGAAGGCCGGAGACCAGTGGGGAAACCAAGTAAACGCTGGTCTGACTCGGTCGATGAAGACAGTTCATCGCTGCTCGGATTTCGGAATTGGAAGTTGTGGTCAATGAACCGAGACACTTGGAGGCGCTGTTTGCAGGAAGCGAAGGCCCGAAAGAGGCTGTAGAGCTAAGAAGAAGAAGATAGAAACGTTTTACCAGAGTAGAAACTTTGTCAAAAAAAGTGGCTTTAAAGTCATCTTTGGAAGCAATATATTTTATCCTAGTTCGACCGCTCGCAGTGCCAAGCCAACGAAGCTGAACACTACAGATAGCAGAAATGTGATTCACGATAAACGACAGATCATTTTAACACAGGCACCCACACTAGTACCTCAGATGATATTTAAACTTCAGGTACCTAATCCTTTAATGTGAATTCTATGCTGCCTTATAGAAGGCTTGAGAGTGCCTCCCCCACAAAATGCCCTTAAAGACAGAATAAAACACAGGAACCCGTCTCGCAATTCGGACTCCAACCACATCGGGAGCTCAGAAATGGCAAAAGTCGGCTGAGCATCGAAGTCAACGTTGCAAGCAAGAGTCGAACAAACAAATTCATTCTGGCTGGCTGATAGCTTATCAAGATCAACGCTCTCCAAATCCACACAAGTTAGCAGTAGAGCTGACAACTGAAGTATGAGCAGGCGTTAAATTGGAAATAATTTGATAGCACGAAATCATAAGTTAGCCCAGATCCAGAATGCGAATCCTCGCCAAGCTCTTATCACCTGATAAAATTTTGGAGCTCATTGGTATTAGAAACTATGATCTTCCAGTCAGCGAATGGTACTTCAGCGAGACATCTATTGACCAACACCAAGCCCTCAATATAATTAACGAGAAATGCCTCTGGGTGGGATTGTATGCGGCTAAACGTTTATCGATCTCGTAGATCTTGTAGTAGGTGAAGAGGAAGAAGTGGACATATCTGACAAGGAGGATCTCGAAAGCACTATCGCCGTAGATAAGGTTGAAGTCACTCTTAATTAACCTTCACTCTAAAGTAGCGTCTGCTGTCCTCCTACATTTGTCTAGGAACGGAGAGGAGGTCGTTTTAAACAAAGAGCCTTGGACCGTCAAAGTGCGAGTCTGCGTACATTGATGTATAACTACTCGTAAGACCTAAATCCTCAAACAATCCAAGAACCTAAAACTTACTCGAAAGATCATAGACGCCTTGCCATCACAAACTTTAGTGACAAGGGCAATATTGTTAGTGTAGGCTGAGGTGAAGCCCAAACCAGTATAAATCACTCCTTGTTGCCTGGCGTACTTGTCAATTCCCTTCATTATTGGTAACGACTCGAACGCCCATCATCAGATTTAGGTCAGTTCAGATATCAACGAAAAAAGATGAATCCTTATACGAATCCGTCCTGTCAAATAATCTTGCCATTTAAGAGAATGCAACAAAAAAAAAATGTCTTAGCTGCACACCAAACAGATTGCGGCATTTGTCAATCCTTTATACCTAGATATGGCAGTGAACTCTCCCACTGTAACGTTAAACTATTTCAATAAGGGACACCAAAGCCCCAATAGTGGAACAGTATCATGCCAAAAGCATCAACGGTCAAATTACAAAACCTTAATTAAGTTTATTCAAAAATGCCGATCGTATGGCAAAAAGAACTTTCTGGAAATCTTTATGTGCAAACATTGAACGTAACAATGAGGTCAATTGCTTCCTAAAAATCCTCGGTGTAAGACTACTGTGGCAAGCTGCATACAAAAGATCGATGGAAGTTGAGCTCAGAACGGCACAGATATACTTGAACTCTTAATATTAAGTTTCTTTGCAGTTAGGAAACAATTTTAGCCTTACCGATAGATCCGCTTAAAAATTCAAGGCCAGCGTTCGTCATTTCGCACTTGCGAATAAGATAAGCCGTATATTTTTTTATCCATTCATACCTTCAGATATGCATGCAAATATCTCAGCTGACATTCAGCGCGTGTTATAAGGCATAATACCCTAGCTTAATTAACAATTAACACACATACAAAGCGCGGAAAGCATCCCATTCTAAATTTAAGGCTTTCAAACTAACATGTCTAAGCTTTCTTTTAAGACTTTGGAGAGAGTTGTATACTATTGAATAACCAGCTTCAACGGCTGTTCCGTGCTGAGTGACCTTCTGTCCAGAATTTAAAGTGAAACTTTGAATAGTAATTGGACTGAGAAACTCTTGCGCATTCATTCCTTTGATTTATGTAGGTGGTCATATTAATTCGAATATTGATGTGCA
This sequence comes from Odontomyia ornata, assembly GCA_963969285.1. Taxonomy (NCBI): domain Eukaryota; kingdom Metazoa; phylum Arthropoda; class Insecta; order Diptera; family Stratiomyidae; genus Odontomyia; species Odontomyia ornata. The sequence continues at coordinate 373,251,830 of OZ017738.1, read as the reverse complement.
ATATTTATTTTCTTCTTTTGCAGAACGACAACAAATTATTTATGAATTCTTTGTGATCAAAAATGCAATGGTAGGAAGAGTTTAGATAGAGGCTCAAGGTTTAATTCTAGTTATTACACTAAATGAATTCTAATTCGGTCTGCATGTAAAGTCCCTTCTATACTTGACACAGACTAATTCCCAGCTTTGCGATTTTAAGTTATTAATTTAGACTTGACAGGTTCTTATTTCATATTTTCTTCTCAAAAATATCTGCATGTATTCTTTAACTCATCTACACTCATTAAAAAAGATGACGTTACTCTTATAAAAGCTTGGGTGTATAATTTCTACTTTTGCAGTTAGTTCGGTTCATTTGCAGGCCGCTACCAGCGGTGGGGGTTTTCAGTCAGTATTCAGTCAAATAGTTTCAGTATGCATATAAAAAATACTCTAAAAGTGTCACTTACAAGTATATGCTGATTCTTCATGTGGTTTTCTTTGCTGATGAACGTTTCGACTGCGTTGCGGTCTGTACGCTTTCCAATAGTATCTTTCGCCTGGAAGTAGACTTCTGCCCAGTTTTAGAAGATCTTTGTTACACAACCTCCTATGCAGATATTATAGTGATAGAGAACAGCTAAGCTTAACAAAAAAAATTTATTTCCTAAAAAACAGTGACTAAAGGATCATCTTAATGGATATGTCAATTTAATTGAATTATCGGCCTTTGTAAGAATTGAAGTACCCTTTCGGCAAAGTCAAGAAATGTATCAAATGTATCGTTGTATTTACGTATATAAAATAATATAATTCATATGTAATTCAAGCATAACACATATTTCAATTTTTTACAGGTAAACTTTGGGAAAAAAGCAAAAAAGGTTTCTATTGAAGAAATACGATTTTACCTATTGCATCTTAACTTGCTTCGCGAGTATCTAGAGCTTGAATTTGGTTCTTTACAAAGGGTAGAGGGCAAAGAATTTAATATACATAAAATTATTGACGATTGGATACTAATGGGCTTTCTTGTTGGAAACGATTTCATTCCACATTTACCTAATTTCCATATAAATTCCAATGCCCTTCCGTTACTTTACAGGGTTTATAAGACAGTTTGGCCGGATATGGACGGTTAGTTTATTATCCTTGTAATTTCTTTATAAGAATTCTTAAGTTTTTGTCTTTTTAGGATACTTGAATGACAATGGTGTTTTAAATCTAAGTAATTTAGAAATATTTATGGAAAGGTTGGCTGAAGAAGATATTAAAATGTTTAATGATGTAGCAGCCGATTTGAAGTATCTAGAAGGCAAAAGAGGTAACAATGCGGAAACGGTAAGTATTATAACTTAACTCGTCAATCGAAATACCTTTGAAATTTCCATATAGTTTGATGTCCCTGCAGCGTTTGATTTTGATGTGAATGATATGAACGAAGAAATGAGCTTAGATCTAGCTGAAATGGAAGATGAAAAGAATCACGTAAGTTTAAAATGACCTTAAATTGAGAAGAGAGTTAAATGTTAGGAATTATTGAAGTTATGAACAATTTAATTTAAATTTACTTCCATTGTTATTTATATTTAAAATCTCATTTATCTTTGTAGTTATTTGATAGTAATGAGGATTTGTCTGAAGATGCATTACTTGAAAAGGAGTTCACACAGTATAAACGAAATTACTATATTAATAAATTAGGTTATTTAGAAATGACACCGTAAGTGCTCCAACCTTTCATTCAGATTCAGCTAATTGTATAAATAATAAACTCTTTCTAGGGAAGTACTCGCTGAACAAACTGAATGTTATGTTAAAGCCTTGCAATGGATCTTATACTACTATTATCGCGGTGTTTCTTCGTGGGGATGGTATTATCCACATCATTATGCACCGTTCGCCAGTGATGTTAAGAATTTTAAGAATTTGAAGTTGGAGTATAATATGGGAAAACCTTTTCTTCCATTCGAACAGGTAATGTCTGCGATTATATGTATTATCTTTTCTATGCATTTTACATTATTAATACTTTTCAGCTTCTAGCTGTATTGCCGGCGGCCAGCAAAGAATTGCTTCCAGAAGCATTCAGAGATTTGATGACGAGTCCAGAAAGTGAAATCATAGAGTATTATCCAACGGATTTTAAAACAGACTTGAATGGAAAGAGACAGGACTGGGAAGCGGTGGTGCTTATTCCATTTATTGATGAAGTAAGTTGAAAAATGTCTATGCAATTTCCTCAAATATACATATTAAAAGTTTTACTTCACACATTTCATGATAAATATTTACGAAAAAAGACAAAAAATTATGTTTTGTTTTATTATCTTTTTTCCATAAATATCTACATTAAACGTTTTGTGATAGGGATTGATTATCATAACATGTGGAAAGAATATCAGACAAACCATATTAAAAGTGGTTAGCGCCTAGTTGCGAAAATAAAAATTTATTTTGAATTCTTGACAATAGTGAAGGAAAAAGAATAATTGAACGAAAACTTCTCGTAGATGAATTCCTTAAAATATCTTTTGAAAGTATTACATCTATTGATTTGTCAAAAAAAAAATAATTGCATGTCACACGAATAAAATATGATCTAAATAAAATATATTAAATAGAATATATATTATAGTATAGGGAGTCAAAAAAGTGCAGCTACATTTAATACTCGAATGATATTTGATCTCCCAATAAAAAATTGACTATTTCAGAATAAATTACTCAAGGCCATGTCGAAACGTTTTACCAATTTACTTACTGATGAAGTTAATCGAAATATTCATGGACCTATGCTTCAATATGATTACACTGAAAAGTCTCAAGGCGCGCTTCACAGTATATTTTCATTTAAAGATATTAACGATGTCTATTGTACCGAAACACAAGTTTGGCGAGATCAAGTAAAAGTTGCTGATAACTATTTGCAAAGCGATGCCTCGAAATGGCCGCAAAAGAGGAAATACTTACCGGGTTTTCCCACATTAAAGTATCTGAACTATACTGTAAGTTAAACTGCTATAAAGTGAATCAGATAGAGTTCTTAAAAAATATGTTCTTGTTCAGGGTGAATTGCAAAGAGCAAGAGTTAAGGTATTTGAACAACCGAGCCGAAATGATACAATGATTTTACTTCCCGAAATAAAGAAATTTGGAGAATTGAAACAAGTAGCTTCAGAATATTTAAATAAAGTGGTTTTCGTGGGATGGCCGCATTTAGTAAAGTCAAAAGTTTGTGGAATTTTATCGGAACAATATAAAGCGACTGCAGAAGGAATCGTCGAAGTTCACCCCAAGTTGTTTGAAACTCATGTAAAAAATCTTGAAGAACAGTAAGTTGTATCACTATTAAACAATACAAATTTAAAACTTAATATATTTTCAAGTACAATCAATCGAATGGGTATTAAATTTCGTAATACAAAAGAACTTGTTTTTGTCAATACTTTGACTAGTATAGAATATGTTGTTGGAACCAAGGGCAAAATGATAGCGACGTGTATTTGGAGCAACACAGAAATAGCTTACCCTTTACAAGTAAGCAATATTACGTCATTGTTTGGTTGCAAGATGTAGGATAATTACTAACTCTCAATGAATCGTTCAAATTTAATTTGAGATCAGGTTGTAGATAATAACTCTACTCTATATAGGGCGTCGTCACCGATATTGATATCAATGAAGAATTGCCCCAGAATAAAATAGAAGACTTTTACCCAGTTGGAATGTCGGTATTCATGTTAAGTAGTCCATATTTTGGCTGTGAGGGTAAAATACTTGACCCGAAATTAGTTTATACTTGTGGCCGTATACAAGGTTAATATAGTTTACAATAGTATAAAAATGTATTTTTTGAAAATTTGTTGTTTCTTCTAGTCAATATAACTGTGATACCCGAGCCGCAACTGTTAGAAGCTAAACAAATTCATGCAGATGCTGAGCAACGCTATTATAATTCTTATGAGTTTTCAGCTAGATCTGGATTTTCAGCAAATGTTATTGCTCGAATTACAGGAACAGTGTTTGTTATTCATGGCGATTTTCGCACAGATTTACCTGAAAATGCAGCGAAATCAAATATAGGATTGAATCTTAAGTCTAAGAAATCGGTAAGTGTTAACTTTTGTATATCTTTAAAATGAAAATATTTATATGTAGAATCAATATTACGAGTACATCACGATTTGGAAGCGGGTTTTTAATTTCCAAATGTTAATATAATATCAAACGAGACATATTTCTTTCTTAACACGGCCTTCATTTTTAGGGTTTTGTAAAAAAAATTGTACAATACCCTATTAAAATCGGTACCTGTTCGTCCGTCCTTCAGTGGGTCACATCAAGTTTTCTAAGTAACTGTAGAAGCTACAGTCATCAAATTTTGTGAAAAGCTCAGAAGTTTTCCGTAGTCGAAAAAGAATTGCAAAGGCTTTTAAGGGGGGTGTTGCCATATAAGGATGTGAACCCTTAAACAATTTTTTTCACAAAAGGTTTTCATCCAATCCGATATGAGGCTGTTCTCCTGGTTCCAACTAGGTGGAGCGTTGTCAGCGCTTCGACTAAGTCGGTTTTGGTCCACGACTGCATTTTTATTTCCAACATGCCCGCCGGCTAGCGCACCCTCTATCTGCTACCTGAGGACGCGTCCGATGGGGGACCGAAAGTCCTCACGGAATTTTAATAGCGGATATTAAAAGATATCATCAAGACCAAGATCAGATTGGATGAGTGGCAACGACTTGCGCAACGTATAAAGGCCTATCCTTTTGGAACTTGGAATGTTAGATCATTGAACAGACCAAGTGCACTGCGACAACTTCTGGATGAAATAAAGAATTGTAAAATTAAAATCCTCGCAGTGTAAGAAGCCAGATGGCACGGTGAAGACATATTTGACATGCGAACGCACACCGTGTCTAAAAGCGGAAAATCGCAAGGAAGCCATGAGTTGGAAGGTTTTCATTGTTGACAGCACATTTAAACAAATTATACCCGACTTCAAGCTCGTTAACGAAAGGCTCTGTGTGATTCCACAGAAGACAAGGAAGAGGCAATCAAGAACGAATTTTACAGCACCCTGGAACGCACTGTCAGTGCATTGCCGTTAAACGATATTAAAATTATTCTGGATGACTTCAATGCAAAAATCGGCCGAGAAACGGCACAAAGAGGAGTAACCGGAGGATACAGCCTCCATTCAGAGACCAGCAGCAACGGACAACGGCTGATAGACTTCGTAGAGGCTTCACAGTAAGCTCCACACGCTTTCCACATTCAGACATCCATAAGAGAATGTGGGCATCCCCAGCCGATCGCACATTCAACCAGATCGATCATGTTCTCATAGTAAAACGAGCCGCCATCAGCATTCTCGACACCCGCTCGTTCCGCGGCGCTGTCTGTACTTCGGACCACCACTTTATAAGGGTCGGGATCCGATGCTGCATCTCAAAGAGCTGTAAACAAGGTACCAGATACACAAGCTAAATGATAGCTCAATAACGTCCACATACATGTCAGCGCTGGAAAATCGCATCAACATATCCCCGCAGGCGGGAGAAAGCAATGATGACATCAAAACCATATTGGAGACAGTAAGAGATGCGGTGACAGAAGCAACCGAAGAGGTCTTGGGGCACAAGCCAAAGAAAATTAGGAACGACTGGTACGACGCAGAATGCAAGGAAGCGATTCAAAAAAGTAACCGGGCGCACAAAGAATACATCCAGCGACCAACTCTTGCCAAAGAAGAGCAATATAACAGCCTTCGAAAAAAGAAACGACTGACAATCAACACCACGATCCAACAGATAAATGAAAACAAGACCCTACATGAAATCAGATCGGCGTATGCCTCTATCAAACAACTAAGAGACGGCATCAATCCACAAACAAGTGTTTGCAAAAGTGTACAAGGAGCAATCATAGGTGACCCAGTCGATATTAAAAACAGATGGCTGCAATATTCCAGAAGCTATTCACATCATCCCCAACAACGACTAAAGCTGTGAACATTGCAGAAGCAGGGCAAGAGGTCCCAGTCTCACCACCCACCAGAGACAAAGTACAGACAGCAGTTGTAGTGCTTTTAGGAATGTTAATTGTCCGTTAAGGACTACAGCGGTGTTCTGCTGCCTCAGCGAGCGGAATCAGTGCTCAACTAAATTGGCCTCAAGATACTAAATTTTAACATAAATCACGCACGATAGGGATCATTTTAAACACTTGGCCGCGGATGTTTGACAGGTCAAATTCGACGACGAATTCACAACAACTACGTTTTAAACGTAATAGGGTAAGAGGAGTTGAATGCAATCCTCAAACTTTGCATAAGATTAGCGACACTATCGCGCCATAGTCCACTTAACCGCAAATACCGTTAGGGTCAACCGGTTAATTTTCAACCCTTCCGCTATGAGCACATAAATAACCAGAAAGATTATTTCCACAATTCACTTGTCTAAAGTATGCTGAACGCAGAAAATTAACTTTCTTTATTTTCACTTCAAAGTTATATCGTGGGTGTTCACAATGGACACAAGATCTCCACCATCTCGACACAATTTCGCCTTCTCCGAGTTATTTTCCGTTCAGACATTTCGGATTTTTCTCTCGAAAGTAACAGCCCGGCGCACAAATTCCGCCGCCTTTTCTTTTCTTTACACACTCGCCGTTCGCGAAAACTTCCAATCACCCACTTGAATCTATAAATCACCAATCGCATGGCTGCGATACGAACTGGATACCCCTTCCCGGTAATGTGAAATTGCAAAAACTTTCAAAATGGAAAATTTGGTCGCGTCAACCCGACCGCGCCCGCGTTTTCAAAGGAACTCCCCCCGTCGCCAGCTAACCGTCGACGACGAGATCTCCCAATTTCTCTCGCGTCGCACTGGGACTTTGCCAATTCGTTTGGCTTTGATGCAATTCGAGATGTTCAAGAATTGCAATATGCGAACTTGGTCGTTGCATGAGAATCTTATGATGGGAATTATGCCCATATTAGCATTCGGGGAAAATTCAATATTATTTTGCATATCCCCCGTTTCTATGATGTTGGAGAAATTAATTTAGGTGACCGAGATTTAGCATTATTGCCGCGAATAGTTAACGAAGGTGCGAGTACAGGGCTATGAAATCTTGCATGCAATATCATTAAGGTGTGTGAATAATATCATACATAAATGAAAATACAGATGATTTGATTTAATTTGCAGAGAATTCGTTGAAGTTTTAATGATTGTGTAACATTTCGACGTCCTATCATATTCACGCGCTTCATTTTTTGTGGAGTGTTGCGCAGAGCTTGTGGTTTGTCTGATAAAATTAACGATTGTTCAACGAATGCTTCACTTGGGATTCGTTATCAATTTCTTGTAAGAGGTTTTTGTTGTTGCAAGCGCATTTTCAATCGATGAAGAGTCTCACATATACGAAACCATCATGCATTTGTGACCAATCCCTTTTTGATGCATATTCGAGACGGCCTGTCTCGCAAGATGAGCGTTCGGAAAATATACTTTTGCATGAGAATTTCCCTCAACAGCCAACGCCGCAATAGGCGTAATGGATTTTAGTTAGCTCAAAAGGAAATGTCTCAAACTGGTCTCATCCAAAGAACAGCGAAATTATTAATCTGAAATGCAATAGGCTGATTGATCTGTCCGCCGCCGCCACTACTCAATGATCTTGCGTTGCTTTCACTGCTTGACCTACTGTTGATCGTCATCGATGAATCCGATTGTTCAGATGGAGCATAATACGCAAATGCTGGACCACATCTAGATGATGCTGAGCATGGTGCTCTGTAGAATGGCACATGCAATTGATGCGAATACGCGAACTGCTGACTGCCCTTGCGTAAGAAGCACGGCTCGGGTAATAAGGTGCGTATTGATAGTGTTAACCGTGATCGTCGTAGTTTTGCAGTTTTTGCCAAACCTTTACGTTCATATTGTAGCTTGGATTACTGAAATATCGAACAGGTAAACGAATCTCTTCTAGCTGACGCGGCCAGCAGATCAGGAAGTGGTTCTTCAGGGTAGAATGAGTATTTATCATTGCGAAGTAATTTAAACGGATAGTTTAATTCTCATGCAAACAAACGTCGCTGAATTAAGACTATTTAACAATAGCCTGGTGTTGCCTTCCATGATGATTTGCGAGTAATATCTCCCACTTTTCCCGAGGATTGTTTAGGTTGATTTGATTGATTTTGTCCTTTGTTCTCATCTTTCCCCACTCGAGCAGTTTGCCTAGGCGGACTGCTCGATTACTACACAGTACGGGACCAAAAAAAGGTTCCTGGAATAGATGGAATACCAGCAGAATTGCTCCAGAGCGGGGTCCCCATCTAAATAACATTCTGCATCGGCTAATATGCGAAATATGGTCAGAGGGGCAGTTACTAGAGGACTGACGAAAAAGTATAATATGTCCTGTACACAAAAAGGGAGACAAATTCAGATGTGAAAATTATAGAGGCATTACTCTACTGTGCACGTCTTATAAAGTGTTCTCCAAAATCATCGTTCCCTATTGTTTCTTTGCTTATGCGGTCCGTACAGCTCCACTTCTCCCTTCTGGCCACCACGCGTCCAGGTCCTTACCGTAAATTACACAGGTGACATCCTAACGGGAATACGCCAAAACAAAGTTTCTACTACAAACAGGGTGCTCGCCCAAGCTCGAGACCCACAGTTGCAGTGTTTTTATAGACACAAAATCGTAAAAAAACTGAAATATTAAGATTTAAATCTATAAAAGTGTACAAGATTTGAATTGAGACTTTAACCGACAATATACTGTCCACTGTTCTCTTTTAACCGAACTGTGAAAGCAATAACCCAAAACTGTTTCCAAATTTTGCTTTATCTTCTAAGAGTGGACAATCAGCCTTTTCTAGAAAAATTGTTGTTGTCATTGCCGTTATTCCATGAAACGTAAAGCGCTTTGAACCATTTATAACACCGGTAGAGTTGGAACCGAAACTTCTCTTTATTCAAACCTCGAGAAATTTACCTGAAAAGTAAACTACAAAAGGGGATTCCTCGTGGAAAAGAAAAACAATGAACTCAAGGCAACTTTGAAACCTTGTTCAGTGATAATATTTAGCCATTTCTTAACTTTCATACGTACGATAGTAATTATTGGAATGTTCGATAATTAATGTCGTTTTTGTTTCATGTTTTTCAAAGTGAATTTATTTATATTAACAACAAACATTAATACATGATATATTGTACATTAAAATTTCAAGAACGAAAGCGAACAAACCAACGCTGCAACGGCAGTCCTCACCATAAACTTCACACAATTTATTTCGTGTTTGCACCGCATTTTTGCCCTTTCGGAAGTAAAATAATAAAATATGCCGATAATGCTCTCTTTGATTGTCCATTTTCAAGTTTATTTTTAACCAACTTTACTGAAGATAGTCTAAAGTTTAATCATTTAAATAGTATACAGGTATAATAATATAAGCCACGCAATTGCTACTACATGAAATACGCAGTTCACGTCAACTATGATAAAAAAACGACATGCATTATTGAACAACCCAATAGACCGAATATGGTTATTTACTATGGAAAACCGGTCAAAATAAAACCTTATCCCTCAACTGTCCACTTTCATTAATTGAAATTCTTCACACTATAGGACCAGCAAGTTGCAGGATATGTTCGGAAACAAGGTAATACATGGCAATACTCACAAAAATCATACGATCTGGTTATGTCATATTATCAAATGTTTCCCGAAGTGTTCAATTTGCTTGCATACAATTCAGGTGGAAACGACGAATTTTTCGAAACAGTTCTCTACCCGCCTCCGGTAAAATAAGTTGTATCAAATGAAAATCGTGTTTAATTCATTTATTTGTAGACCGACAAAAAATTATCTAATATAACGGCTTGGTTAAAGCAGCAAGGTCACAATAATGCAGATCGTGTTCCATGTGGGACAAAATGGGTAGAACTTGAGGCAGTTGAAGCTATAAAGAAAGCAGTAGAGGATTTGAAAGTATAACGAATGGATGCGGAATTAAATAAATTGCTAACTAATTTCTCACATAGGTTCAACCGGTAAAATGTATCAAGTTGCAGGTGAAGCCTCATCTCCTTTTGAAGCACGGACTTGAGGTTCCTCAAGCATTCAAATCAAAGTCCAAAATTCGGTTATTTGATCGGATTGTAGTAGTGAAAAAAACATATCAAGTGAGTATTTTGAATTTTCAGAATCAACTCTCGTTGCGGGTTTGAACTGTTTAAATTATAAAACGTTAAGAAAAACAAGGAATATTAACCTTATATCATTCAGTCAACATTGAGTACAATGAACAAATTAAGAAAATGTAAAAATCTTTAGGTTCCTGTGGGCTATAAGGGTACAATCATAGCTATTCATCCTACAGTTGATTCCAATCCAGTTCGTATCGAATGTGTTAAACAAGTTGAAACATTTATTGAAGTTCTATTTGACAAAGAACTGCCAGAAATAGGTGAAGACAACGATGGGGAATTAAAGCGTATAGCCCGTGTAGCGCAATCGTCTGTGCTGGTTGTTTATCAGCCATTAGGTAAATGAATTCGAGAAAGTAAAAATATTCTGTTAATAATCCAATTAAATGTAGATGAACCAGTTATCGTACCCGTTGAAAATGCTTCAGATCAGTGGCAAAGCGCGAAACCAAGACTGAATGTAGCTAATCAGAATAACTCCAATCACAAGAATAATTTCAGAAACTCAAATTCTTCATCGAATAAGGTTACACCAGATGATTTTGCATTCTTTGTAGAACCTCCTAAAGGAAACAGAAATATTAATCCAACATCAAATTATCGAGAACCAAACAAAGCACCTGAAAATCGAAATTATTTTGATAGTATAAATAAATTTGTGCCGCCTCCGCAGCCACCGGCTCAATTCATGGCGAAACCACGTGTACTCCCGGATCAATTCAAACAATTCAACAGAGAAGTGAATGCCGAACAATCAAATACTAGTTCACTATGGAAACAAAAAGAAAATTCTTCTAATTACTTGGGAAGATCGTGGAGCCCTGTAAATGAAAACATCACTAAAGCCAATGGAACGCAAAAGAACTCATTTAAGTCCATGCCCTCGCAGGTAATAGAAAAGAGTGTTCCTAAACCGTCAACGAGAGGAAGCAATGATAGCGCTCAAAGCAAGCAAGGAACAATGGATGGAATTGGGAGAAGCATGGCTGATCTTAGCTTGGGACCAGTATGTTTAAGCTTTAAATTTAAACTGAAGAGGGAATAATCACATTATTAATTATTTTTGCTTAAGCAGGTTAACCAGGTGGAAAAAAGTACGGAGATTTTACGTAGGCTTTTAGGTGTAAATTCTGCAAACATAGATTCGAACAAGTCATCTGAAAACCCAAGTTATTTTGGAACTAGTGAAAATGGAAGGAAAAATCCACAACAACCAAATAACCATATCAATTTCCCAAAGCCACCTTCCAATTGGACAACTGAAGCATTTCAACAAACTAATAGGAGACGTGACTTTCCAATTCCCAAACAGTCTCCAAATCAGGTGCCACCAGGCATATCATTGGACGGTCTGTTTGGTCCGCGGTTCTCTCAGCCGAATTTTGTTCAACCAATTCATTCGTATAATAGTCAGTATTATACTAACATGCCAGTGCATGTAGATAAGAAATACGCTCCAAATTTGGCTAGTAACATCCAGAATCCAAGCAGAAGTGACAGTAGTCAGGTATGTCAAGAAACTGTATGCAGATACTAGCATAATATTTTTATTTATATCACCTAGAGTTGTCCATCACGCGAGACAAGAGTAAATAACATTTCAACAGGACCTAGTGCGTTCATACCCTTGCAGGCGCTTCGGTCATTAATAAAAACGGATGTAAGTATTTGTGTTTCATTTTATATAAAATGAGATTTATTTTAAGTCAAAGAATTTCTATCCCGTTAAAACTATTAATTATTTGGATTTGAGATTGAAAAATAACAGTGTAGCTATGATTGATGCAAAAGAATCTAATGATTATTTAACCTTAAGTGCATCACGTATAAAGATCGATTTTAAGTGTTAAAATAATGGCCACTGATATGTACGTATGTATAATTACTACGTGTTTGGATTTATAGACGTAACTATGTATGTAATAAAGGTGGCGCAAAATTAATCATTCAATTTTGTTTTTGAATAACTATTTTATTAAATAAGAAACAATAATTTTAAGTGATAGAAATCTTTATTTGCACCTTTACAATTTTTTCTGCCAGGCGGAAAAGATTATATCCATCAAATAGTTGCCACCAGTGTTGATACACATTTGTGCCTGTTATATCGCATTTTCCATGACTACACAAGATTTCTGGTGATAACTGTTCGCATTCATGTCAAATATTCTCCTTAAGGTCTGCGATTGTCTGAGGCTTGTTAGCATAAACCCACAACTTCAAGTAGCCCCAAAGAAAGAAGTCTGGGATGGTTAAATCGGGCGATCTAGCTGGCCATGTCAAATCGCCAAAAAGAAGATCACGCGACCAGGAAACGATTCCTTCACAATATCCATTGTGGCTAGTGCTGGGTGTGCGGTTGCACGGTCTTTTTTAAACCACATTTTCACCAAGCCTGCAGTAAGAAGTCGTTCATCGTGGTCCTGTAGCGTTCGCCAGTAACAGTGACCGTATTCCAGAAGGCATCTTCAAAAAAATACGGCCCGATCGCTCCTCCCTCGTGAACACCGCACCACAGTGGCTTTGAGTGTATATAATGGCTGTTCGTGCATCACTCGCGGATTTTCAGTGCCCCAGAAACGAAGATTTTGCTTATTGACGTAACCGCTTAAGTGGAAATGCCCCTCGTTGCTTATGATGATTGTCAATACAAAGCCATCACAATTAAATCGACATAATTATTCCACGCTCTTGGGGAGTACAGCGCTCCATTGCTTGTCTGTATTCTGCAGCTGTCTAGTTCACAAATATCAAAATTGATTTACGTACGACGCCATTTGCAAAAGTTATAGCATCTTCCGATAAGATGATTAATTTTGCGCCATCATATATATATATTTATATGTTAATAACATGTATAGTAACATGCTCTTCTAATTAAAAACTTCGTGATTCTAGTAAAGATGTTGCTCTTAAACTACGTATGAATAGAAATTTTCACTTTTAATCACTATATTTCATTTTTATATCTAAATCAGATATTTCTTTTATGCACGATAAAATCTTCAATTCATTTATTTGCAGCCCCAAAAGCCAAGCACGTCAAGGCCAACTGAAACGCCCACAGAAGTTGCGCTGGCGAAGAAAGAAACAACAGAAACTGCCGCCAAGAATGAAGAAACAAAAATTGATTTGCCAGACAAGCCAATTGAAGAAACTAAAGTATATAAAAAGCGTCTATTGCTTTTTGTAATTTTTTCAATACGTTTTGTTAATCTACAGGTGCAGACGGCTCCCCCCAAAATAAGGAAACCGAAAATCGCTGCTAATTTTAATTTCAAAGGATAGTGATTGTAATATTTAAAGTCATTATGAATTATATGAAATTGAAGATTCTTTCAAAAATCAGACGAAACTAACTTGAAAGAGTAATGATCGGCTAAATTTTTCTATATGATGTATATTTACAAACGTAATATTTAGAATTCCGTTTTGGTTGGTTATTCAAAGAACAAAAGTTTTAAATACCTACTTAGAAATAAAAGTTGAGTTAAAGAAAAATATATTTTAACGAATCGAGACGATTAAATATAGGTGTTTTAAATGAAATTTGGTATTTTTCGTAAACAATTTATTTGCTCAAATTTCCCATATAAAGTGTGCGTTGAAATACTGTTTTTATCTTAAAAATGGAAATTCGCTTCGAAAATCATCAATAGCAGGAATCCTTAACAAGTGACACTACGTAGAAACGGATAGTATTACTGTGAGAGTCACCATTCTACCAGAAAGGAACCTAGGTGGGTTAATTCCTATGCAAATAGAAAATGAAAGGCTTAAGCACGTGCTTTCACACCGACACGAGCCGTACTGCCACCTACGCCGATAAGTATTCTATTTCTGAGTGAATGGAAGAGCGGAAGATTCCCGCGATCCCATGCAAAGCATCTGTAGATTTGCTAAACAAAGTCAAACTTCAAAGCGCAGAATTACCACCTCTAAAGTAATCAGGGAGCTGAACACTGGGGAAAGGATTCAGAGGGACTGAAATCAAATAGTACCCAAGATTCTCACCTAACGAAGCTAAAAAGGGCCAGTTGACGAGGACAAAGAAGAGAACTAAATCTTCCTGTATCAAAGCGGCAAAAAGAGAAAATAGAACCAAACCTTGCTGCAAACATCGACGGTCTGGGACGAACTACAACTACTTGATTGACCAGATCAGGATACAAGATGAAAATTCGACGTTTAAGATTCGTTGCGAACCGTTGCGAACCTGTCGTTTTCAAAAAATTAAATTAATTTTTTAAAACGTCAGTCCAAAGTTAATTTTGATTTTTATTGGAAAAAGCTTGTATCGTGGAAGCAATCGACCCAAGGAATTATATCGAATATTATTTTACTTAGATAGATCCAGAAAAGTAAATAATCCAAAGGCGAATTCAGGACTGCTGATATGGAGGAGCCCGACGGCCTCCCGCCGTTGGGGAACCTGGGGAGACATGCAATATGAAATTGGTGGCCAACGTCAACAAGGAGACATAACCAAGAAAACTCTGCAGATGGCGATGTAAAACCCAAATAGTTGAAAACGAAAAAGAAGTGATCCGACATCGACAAACAAATCAAGAACTAAGGCTACGACTACAATCCCCGGAAGATCTATTCAAGAGAGGGATGAAGACTCAAGATGCACAATCGCAAATCAATAAGGAAACCTGTAAAACAAGCTGTCCCAGAAGAAATCCTAAGTGCTTTAAAACCTTGGCGACAAGAAGATCGACGGTAGAAAATAAGAATTTACCTGGTACAAATTTAGAATTTCAGAGTGGTGAGGTCGGAACGCCTCCAGAAAAGAGAAGTCATCCAGTATTACAGGCTGCCAACTGTGCCAGGCACTATTGGTGCGTAAAATTCAAAGACGTTCATGCTGCCGGTGAGTGCAAATTGGCTCAGACGGAGCCTAAAGAAAAATTATACTGCGTTAACTGCGGTATTTTTGGTCATCCAGCATCGTATCGAGGATGCTCCCGATATCAAGATGCAAAAGTTTGTTTCAAAGCAAACACAAGTACGCCGCAGTGTCCCACCTTGCAACTTCGTAAAGCCCGGAGTATCATTTGCACTCCCCGCTAGAAGACCAGCGGATAATGCTGCAAATAATGTAAGTGGCGATAATGAACTGCTTCTTAAAATGTAACCAGCAACTTGATTCTTTATCGGAGACAATCGATAAACAAGATCCGAAAATTAACTTTGTTTTCCAGCCTTTAGGTCTTTCAAACGCCTCAAAATAACGTCATCCAGTCACATTCCCATGGATAAGCTTCGTCTCATCTCGATCAATGTCTACTCCATTGTTACTCTACATCGGCGTGACAATCTCCTTGAATTCATTGTTAAGCAAAAGCCTGACATCATGCTTCTCACTGAAACCCACCTCAATTCATGGCACTCCATGACATTCAAGGATTTTGAATTCGTAAGAAACGATAGGGTAAATGGTGATGGGGGTTTACGGCAGACCTCAAACTCAAGATTGATAACAAGCAGGTCGAGAAACGGTATTGTTCCATTATTTTCCTGTTCCATGGTGAATTCTATAGTAGGATGTATCTTGTTAATTGCGTTAAGAATATCGTGTATTTGGTCTTTCTGCACTATGGCGAAAATATCATCAACATATTAACCAGACTTTCGGCATTATTTCTCTTTCCTCGATCACTGATTCGATATATTCCGTAAACATTCCCACTATTAATGATTATAGAAGATTACCCATCGCAACTCCTGCTGTCGTTTTATAAAACTTTTCGTGAAAAGTAAAGTAGTTTTCGCTCATACAGAGAAGAGCTAGGTTTTTTTAGACTTACTTACCTACAGAAACCTAGCTCTTCTCTGTAATGAACGAGATACGATACTGAATCGTCAGTTAGACTTTCCGGCATTGCAAAGTAGTTGTTACTCTTGATTTCGCCACCAGTACTTACAAAATCTTCTAGGTTAGTATGCTACTCATTTTTTTTGGTTCTTCAATTTTTCGCACCTTCATTTCATGTTTGTCTTGCTTCAGATGATTTGTCATCCCTTTCTTTATTCGTTCTTCAAGGAGCAACACTTACAACTAGAGTTCCTCCTTTTCTTTCTAACTCCTCAGTATTTGCTATAATTTGAAGTATTATTTGTTTCCTCAGATTACTCCAACGTTGGAAAGCCGTCAGGCTCTTCCATGCCACCGGTCCTAAAGTTCTCTTGAGATACTTGCTTTTTTTTATATACGAGTATCGAAGTAAAATTGTAATATTCGATATATAAATTGTTTGAATAAATTATTTCGACGATGTGACAAAGGCTTTTTCCAATAAAAAATTTAAAATTTATTTCATTCTTAAAAATTAATTACTGGAGCTATTAATAACACGTCTGAACATCTGTGTATCAGTCTCATTCTTTGGATTTACGTCATCTTGGGTAATTGGGTAATTTCTACAGATAAACGCTTTTAAAATCTGCGATCCATCAGCTCATTTAACTTCCTTGAGCCTTGAAGTACTCTGAGGCAAACACCTCCCTTCGAGCACAGCTACAAGTATAACAATATTTGCGCTATCCCTTTATATATTTTGCCATTGATTGTATTTCCTGCTGTGGCTTTGATTTTCGAAATGATCTGCGAACACGTAATACATTGATTTTGTTTAAGGAGTGTTGGTGCCCTAAAGCAAAAGCTGCGGCAGCTCCTAAGGAGGTGTCGACCACCTCGCCGAAATTGCGTATACACTACATGCCCTTGTTTAGCAAATAAGCACTTATTCTCAAAGAAAAAAGTTGAGTTTATAAATAACAACATAGCTTGATAATGTATGCAAAGGAATGTAATTGGTCCGAAGTTAAGCGGTTTTAAATAAAAGTATAATTTTTTTTCTGGTAAATGAATTTATGCCGCTTGAACTCTGCATTGTAAAATTTTCTCATCACCCAAAGGAATGCCAATACCATCATTTAATTGTTATTTAGTGGTTCACAATCTCCATGCAAATGAAAATGCCATTCTATCCGCTATGACAAATTTATTTCCTATTTTTGCTTTTAATTACGAGTAAATGGCCACTATCAAATGGTAAACTATTATTTAAACATTTTCTGTTCAATACTTAAAAATATGAATACTAGTCCAGTTAACTTAGTTCAGTTAAATATTACAATGAAATCTACTTAACCAAAAACATTTAACACTTTTGAGGTGACGCACTGTCTTTCTTCTTCTTCGGACGTTTATCACTAAATCTTTCCAAATCTGCACAAAAGATTACCTGCAATAATTTCCAGAATGTATGTTCTACATGAAATATTTCAAAATAATATTTACAGTCTGAGCCCATCCTGCTAATGGGCCATAAGTTTTTCGAAAAACATCACCGACCTCTTCGTAAGCCCTACTTGTCACTGTTTTAGTTTTCCTTAAATGTGGCAGATAATGTAGACCGGCGACTTTATATATATGGGTATCAACTGGTATTGCATCCAAATGACCCAATGACATCAAGCATATGCAATCGGCAACCTGGGCCATATGAACTTACGAAGTTAATCAATATTGATTTGGATAACTCTTACCTTAGGACCTATACCTGGAACAGAGACCAGCTCCTCTTTCGCTTCCTTGTATGGCAACCCTTTCAGATTTTCGAACCATGTCATTCCACCTTTATCAATTATTGTTTTCACAGCTTTTGATATGTATGCTGCCCGATACCCAAACTTTACACAACGTAAATTTTCTTCAAGCTATGTAAAACAATGAAATTATTACTTAATTAGAAGGAACCTAAACTACCTTGGGCACATTCAGCTCGTCCAAAGTAGGAAAAGCATAGTAGTCGATTTCATTGTATGTGCATATTTTCTTGCCATAATCTGAGCACAATTTTTCAACCATTGAAGATATCCTTGAAGGACAAATAAGTTCATGTTGATCTATGGATTGTCTGCACGTACCTGTTGATATGATTATTTTGGCTACAAATGAACGATATCAAATTTTCTAAAGGGTCTTGATTTAAAACGCGAACAGCAAGAAAATTTGATGAACTCTCCTTGAAATGATCATGAGCCTTTGTCCACATTTTGTAACATTCTTCTAATTTAACGTCCAATCTGAAATATTGCTTTAAAATTTCTTGGCAGCAAGTTTCGTCATCTGCGGCGTCTTCTTGGTTAAAAGACAAGTCTCCAAGTGTTGTGTAATGCAAATGAAATTCACTTTGTGATAAAATCCAGACTCTTCCATGCATAACACCTATCCATTTTTCGTCTTTCTCGTCAGGGGTTAACTGTTTCCATCTATAAAAGTAAGAATGAAAGTGAGCAAAAATATTCATTTTGGCATATGTAAAAAGTAATACCGAAAGCTTTGTCCTCCCAGGAGTGTTATTCTAAGGTTCAAATCTGTCTTGTTACACTTTAACTGTCCGCTAATTTCTTTCGGTTTCATTATTGAAGAAGCTGTATTGATATACGTTAAATTATAAACTCTTTTTTCTATGAAATGCGTATAGTTGGGTAAAAAATATTATTTCGAGAATGCATGAATTATTTATTAATATGGTGCAATCGTTCGATCGCTCGCCGCTTAAGCCGAGGATCAGTGGTTCAAATTACATTTGCTGCAACAGGATATGCTTCGAGAGTAGTTGGGCTTCTTTCATTATGCATTCAAATCTCTGTACCAACTATTTTGAGTTTTACTTCATGTAGAGAATGAAACTTAAGGTCAAGGTATTGTAGATGAAGGTAAGGTTGTTTCATTCTGTAAGTTTCACCAAAATCCGACGACCTTCTCCGCAGATATCGGCATTCGAATTTTCATTTCTTTCAACAACAACAACGCACGGTTTTCCTACCATATTGGCTTTCCCTCATACCAGACGCTACATTTTTGATATTTTCTTGAAATTTTCAGGAAAGATGAATAACTTAAATAGCTTTGAGATTTTGTTCACTGAATAGTATAAGAAATACTGTAAAATAATAGCGGCCCCTTAAATTGAAGTAAAGGAGGTTTTTCTTTAAACATATTATTTAAATGCATACCTTGGAAGTAGTTTTTAAATTTTTTCATTAGATGCCTAGCAAAAGTTTTTGGATATAAGGGACTTTATACGAAACCCTTCTGATAGGAGCGTACTTCTATCTACTTTTTCATATTAGATCATGTTTCAGATAACTCTGATCAATCCTCACTTAAAAAAGTTTCGCACATTTCAATAATTTACAGGCAATTTACGAGTACCACTTTTTCGCTGGTCGGCATCTAGAGCATGATGCTCTGACGAGAATCTTAGCACGAGTCCGAAACTACTATCTCTCATTTTTCCTATAATTTTCCAAATCAACTTAATTGAGTTCAAATTAGCAAAGGAAGGGTACATGCCCAAATGGTGTTCCAGCTGAGGAATTGCAACTTGTCTATCAGCATTGTCCTAACTTGCTGCTAAGCACATTCAATGCTTGCTTACGGGACGGGGTTTTCACAGTACGAGGGAAGGTAGCAAGGCTCGCGCTGATCAACAAGGGGAAGAGAAATTTCGGATGCCCGTCTGCATACCGCCCGTTATGCATGCTAGACACTGCTGCGAAGGTGCTAGAATAACTCATCAAAGGAAGACTCACTGACGCAATTTGTGCTGCTGGGGACCTATCTCCTCGAAAGTATGGTTTTAGAGCAGGACGCTCCACCATTGATGCGATTGCAGACGTGCTGAGCGCGGTCCAAAAGGAAGAAGCATATAGACGCACCAAGCGACGGATCGTTCAGTTGGTGACACTCGACGTTAGGAACGCCCTCAACTCCGCTAGATGGGTAGATGTTTTTAAGTTCCAGGATATCTGGCTTCTGATGGACTACCTGAAGGATCGAAGCCTGGTTTATAACACGACACAGGGCCAACGAAGGATGGAAATTACATCAGATGTTGCCCAGGGATCTATCCTTGGTCCACACCTGTGGAACGTGCCTTACGACGGGCTACTGAGACTGGAGATGCCAGATGCGCGCTTGATCGGCTATGCGGATGATTTTGCGGCTGTAGTCGCTGGACACAACGTTAAACAAGCGCAACTTCGGCTAGGTATGCTAATGCGCCGAAAGAGAGACTGTATGACTGCTCGTAGGTTCAGTCTAGCACTGGACCAAAGCGAAGTGGTCATCTTGACAAAAAAGAGAGTCCCTAGAGTAAGGATGATAAGAATTGGAGACATACTAATCGAATCAAAGCCAGCGGTAAAGTATCTAGGGCTACTGATCAACTCGAAGATGAGTTTCTCTAAGCAAATCGGGGCAACGGCTGAGAAGGCTGCTTCGGGCGCATTGGCTCTGAGTCTCCTTATGGCCAACGTAGGGGGACCCAACCCATCATGAGTGCCGTAGGGTCAGTGCTACTGTACGGAGCAGAAATATGGGGCGATGCTCTCAGGAAAGAGCTGTATCGAAAACATTTGGAGGACTGAGTATTGCATCTGCATATCCGACAATAACTGATTTGGCCGTGAGAGTTATTGCAGGCGTTATACCTGTTGGTCTCCTTGCTAGAGAGCGCCGCGCCATTTACCTGCGTCGAAGCGAGGACGCAAGGGATACGGTTGCCCGCGAGGAGAAAGCGCTCACTCAACGAGTGGCAGCAGTCTTGGGTGAATTGCACGAAGGGAAGGTGGACTGCGCGGCTTATCGCATATCTGAGACCGTGGCTAAATCAAGACACGGTGAGACTGACTTCTATCTGACCAAGTTTTTGAGCGGGCATGAGTGTTTTTCAGTCTTACCTGCACTTGATTGGTAAGTCACAGTCTCCTGACTGTTGTTTTTGCCCAGGAGAGGAAGCCGATGCTTACCACACATTTCGTGAAAAAATGGAACAGGCTGTGACGGGAAATCTACAGGGAGATGGAAGAGTCTACTCCGGATAGTGTAGTTGTTGTGATACCTGGATCGGTGGACAAATGGAGCCATGTGGCACATTAGATTTTGGCAGTCCGAAAAGATAAAAAGGACCCACAGCAGCCGGAGACGTCAGGGCTAGGGGATCGCTTGTCTGGCAATTCCTCTCCCTTCCATCCTGCTGGAGGACGGATTCCCCAGATTAAAGGCGCCTCACGGCGTAGCAAAACGAGTAATCTGTCAAACGGTTCCAGGCTGGGTTTTCAGGTTGACAGGGGATGGCGAACATTTCTACTTTCCAAATAATATAATATGGAACCCAAAAAGATTTTATCGGAAAGGAGCTAAGTTTATCTAGAGCAATTCGATGCTTATGGGTACTACTTTATAGGACTTTGAACTTCTTCGGAACGATTTTAGTAAACGATTGTTAGCACAGCTTACCATAGCGATATACTGTGATAGTTGCACAACAAAGACATATAAACAAATGGACGAGCAACGAGAATCTGTGTACTCGTCCATGTGAGAAGCAAATTTGCCACATAAATAAGTTATAAATAACTTACGCTCTCGAAACTATGTGATTCCCTCTGCTTCTCCTTCCCCTTTGTTACCACACAGGTTTTTCTTTTCTCTCTTCAGAAGAATCGCTTCCCCCACTGACACCCGCGCACACCAACGAAATTTCATTTCAGTTTGAGTATAAACAACAAACAACTCTCACGGAAAACTCGAACGTCAAAGCAAAAGAAAATCGAAAAGAGCGCGAACCACGCGGGAAAACTCATGTGTCAAAGCGGATGGAAATTTCATAAATTTTTAATTAAAACAGTGAATTAAAGTTCCGATTACGTACGCGCGATCTTTAAAATTAAAAACTTTTTAAATGTGAACGTGTTTCGCCGTGAATAGAGTGCTAAATTAAAAGCATATCGCCTCAAACCTCAACTTCACACAACTTTAGCGCAGGTTGCCAATTGCTTCGGCTCTCACGACCGGTTGCGGATCCAGTACTCTCTATATCTATGTTGCACAAGAAAATCGTTTAGAAAAGACTAGGAAAACGAAATTAAATTGTATGATTGCAAATTGTAAGAATTAGCTACCCTGAACTTCTAAACCTGAAAGATTTGTAGTCAATTATTTTGTTTGTTTCATGTCCGCACTCCAATTCTCTTTTACCTCGAAAAGCCGTCGAGCCTGGCTCATTTTGGTAAGCAGGTTTATTTCGAATCGCTTGAGTTATCTCTACTGAACATGATAAAAATGAGCAAGGCCCGACGGTTGAAAAATGTCTGTGCCTCCTTACGAGCATAGTGCCTAACTTCTTGTAGAACTCGAATGATCTTAGCAGGTTTCAGGCTTTCAAGTTGTTTCTCAGGTAGGCAGTAAGTTCCTAGAATTTTACCAGGATCCTGCACAAGGGAAAGTTACGAAAACGTCAATGATATGGGATTGAAAGAGTGATCGATTCAATATTTTTCCAGATTGGGAACGACTTTAATACTATGTTTTTTCAGCTATTAGCCATATGTGGAATAAGATCAAGTGCATTTTGGAGTCCTATCCGCCTAGCCCAGCGGCGGGGGATCTTCTTATCATTAGAGGTCACATTTGAACTGGGCAACAACATAAAAGGCTGAATAAGTTAAGAAAAAGAAAGTTTTTAAAATTTTTCTAGTTTTTCTCGTTTTATTAATTTTGTACAATATAAAGTTAAAACACAAAAAATATTGTCAAATATCAGTTCAAATAAAAGTAAAAATGACCAATTGAACAATAATAATATTAGAAATGGATTTGCTGCCATCTATGTTGGCTGCCATTTATAAAAAATGCTCAGTTTTGTCCAGCTCTCATCAGATGCTGTTTCAGTGACAGCTAACACAGATTGCAGCCATTCCTGTTTTAATGTAGTAACGTTCATGGTGTAATAAACATAAGCAGTTGAGCAGCCCCGTAGTGATCAGGAGAGGCTGCTCCTGAAGAGGTAAGGTGGTCACCCCGTTGAAACTGCTTAGTTTGTTGTTTTACAAGACTAAAATTAACTAAATCCGTCAAGTTTCCATCCTTTAGGCAGAGATGAGTGGATCACTTCAGCCACATTAACATCTTTAGGTTTGACATTCCCCTTGTAATGCAACGACCTTCTTCGGAGAAAGTAACGGTTGCTTTTTGTAGAATGTTTGCGTTTGTCTCAAGCCTCTGTGTCCGATAACTTTAAGGAGACAAAAAAAAATTTTGAATTACTGTAGAGTAGCTTAATTGACACATAATAGAACATTTCTAAAGACGAAATAAAAATTGATCGGTATGCCTCGTAGAGTACGCGTGATAAATATTTTGCAGTGTAGCTTCGTGGCTCGACAAGAACCCGCCTCATATGATCCCGCAAACAGCTAGTCGACAAGCACGCGTACGCTGTCTTTAACCGAAGCTAGTCAGCTGAGCTTGGTCTTGTTTATAGCTCGCTGACACTTGTGCCATACAATCGGCAACCGTGTCCTACACGGATTTTAAGAAGAAAAAAAAATCATTACAATGGGGCTCTCTCTTTGTGTTCAACTTAATCGAGCTGATGAGTTATCGAACAATGGGCGTAGGCCTAAGCAATTTGCTTAACAATATGTAGTAGAAATATTAATACTAAAATGTGTATTTTGATATGAATACATTACATAATAATAGAATAAATTATATAAATTTGAATTTTAAATTAAAAACGTAACATACAACAATAGGTAAAAGTATGTTAAATCAACAGAGAACCAATCTATGGGTCAGAGTTTCCAACATGCCCTAGAAAAAATTCATATTTGGACCTCTGCATTGCTGACGCAATATTTGAATTCAGCTTTAGTATTCGCCAACGGAAACTGCAGATACTTCTTTACGATAGCGATCATTACACCATTGTAATGGAAATAAATCGTAAAAGGGATGATTTCTTTCTCATTACAATTTTCAAATGATGTTTACTCTAGATTACCAGAAGCAATGTCTTCCTTCTGATGTTGGCAACGCTTGCTCAATGGTTACTAATGACAGGAATCCAACTAACGATGAAATAGATCTTTATTTATCGAAGTTAAAGAAGCTGACGTTGGAAACAATATGGAAGGACACCAACCATCGCAAAGTTAAAAAAATCGAAAAGCCTTCTTCTCACACGCGTCAACAATATTTAGGAATATTGTGATAGTATTGTATTAGTATAAGATAATGTTTTTGGTTGATTTTTATTAGAATTAGGTTATAACATATTAGGTGTAGGATAAAAGTTCACTGTTGTGTTAATATTATAATTAATTTTTGAATAGCGTTGCTTGGGTTTTTCTCCTTTTTCCAATTGAATCATAAAATATGTAATAATTTTAATTAAATTGAATTTGATCTTGTTAGGGTTTTGTAAAATAATTTTACAAAACCCTACTAGTTTCGCGACCAGTCTGTCCGTCCGTCCGTCCGTCCGTCCGTGTGTCACAGCAGTTTTTCTCGGAAACTACAATACTTAAGCTAGAAACATCAAATTTTGTGTGTAGGTGTAAAGTGGTGATCTCTTCAAAGTTCAACTACAAAAAAATTTTATAAGGTATTTAAGGGGGGTCTCCCCATATAGGAGAGTGACCCCCCGAAAAAAAATTTCATTGAAGGTAGCCGATATGGGTATCAAATGAAAGGTCTTGATGAGAACTTTTCAAAACAGGTCTTAGTTTGGCGAAATTTGCTTCGAGGGGCGCACAGGGAGGGGAAATACACGAAAAATTTGTGTCCCCCCCTCTCGCGATTGGACACCTGTGATCCGAAAAATCTGAAAAAAATCAGGAATGTAGGCCTTGGTGAGTACAACAACAACAAATACGTGAGAAGATGCAATTCACTCAACTTTGTTAGTAATAGTATGATTTATCGATTTAATGTTTTCTTGAATAAAATCTTAACGGTACCCTTAAATTCAATGAAATTCAGTGCGTAGATGTCTATTTATAAGATTGATCCATCCTGAAAATTTCATAAAGATTAAATCATATTTAGCGAAGTTATAGCGGTTTGAATTTTCCTGTATTACTATGGAACAATATGCGCTGCATTTATTACTATGGCAACATATGGCTATGGAACAACATGCGCTTTTTACCGACTCAGACACTACAGTTTTGCTAGGATTTGCATGAAAATTTCAGGAATGATAGGTGTCATGTATATCTTTGAGAATCGGTTCAGCTAGTGGTATCAGTAATCGTAAAACAAAATTGTGGCTATTTTAAATGCGAAGATTGAATAATTTTGAGTTATTTTTTTCCCAACTCCAACGTTTAAGGTGCATGCTTTGAACACTTGATTCAATTTAATGAACGACTGAAGATGAATACCTACAATTAATGCTCATAAGTGAAACAAGTCAAGGAGGTGGGAGAGAGCTCCTAGCAAAAGGGATTCGAAAAAAATTGGCCATTAATCGATGATAACAGTACAGGAGAGTGGCCCCTGAAAAAAATTCATCAAACGTAGTCGGTATGAGTATGAAATGAAGGAGATGGATTGTAGTAGTCTTTGCGTATAGACGTCTTTTAAATCGCTCCTGTCAAAAGTTTTCAAAAATTAAAATTAATTTTTTAAAAACGTTAGTCCGAAGTTAATTTTTATCGGAAAAAATCTTATATTGTCGAAGTAATCGACTCAGCAAATTTGTATCGAATATTTTTACTTCGATTGGTAACGAAAAACAAATTACCAAAGAAAACTTCGCCGCTGGTATGGAGGAGCCCGACGGCTTCCCACCGTTGGGGCAACCTGGGGAAACGACGAATACGAAACTGGCGACAATCACCAAAAGAAAACATAACGAAGAAAACTCCGTAGATGGAGGGTGCATGCTGCAAATAATAGCGGACAATCAACAAATGGCCAAATTGCAGAAAGAAAATGATGAACTAAGGCAAGAGATACAGTCTCTCAAGGATCTTTTCAAGAAAGGGATGAAGCCTCAAAAGACGCAGCCACAAAATCAATGGCAACAGGTAACAAAGCCGAAGAAAAATACAAAGCAAGTAAATCCAGAGGAAGTTCTAAGTGCTGGTGGCACCAACGAGAGCCAAAATTATTTTGCAGCGCTGGAGGGATTAGCCGAAGATATGGAAATCGAAGAAAACATCGGAGGTAATTTGAATCAAGATAATGACGTTAATTTTATTCAATATTTAAAGAACAAAAATAAGGAGAAAAAACCAGCCCGCAGTTCTGCTGGTTCCTCTGAAAAAGCTTCCAACAAGACAGAAAAAGTTCCGCCAATCAACGTGTTCGGACAAACCGGGAAAGATATGGTTCGGCTATTGGCAGCCGAAAATAAACTGGCTAATTTCGAAATCAAAAGAGTTAATGCCGAAAAATTAACTATAAGGACGAAATCACTGGTTGATTTCAAGTCAGCCAAAGATGCGCTGATTTCTGGGGAGGTTCCACACTTCACCTATACCCCAAAAAGTGAAAAAAATCAGACCTTCTTGTTGAAGGGTTTGGACAGCGGAGAAGATACGGTCGATCTCTTCAGGTGCTCAAGGAAGCTGCACCAGATATTGATTTTTTTCAGTCAAAGCCTTTGCGACAAGAAGGTCGACCATAGAACGGAAGAATTTACCACTTTACCTGGTACAAATTGCAAATAAGAGCAGTCCAAGTGCCCTTCAACAAATAAGGTACTTGAATTTCAGAGTGGTGAGGTGGGAACGCCTCCAGAAAAGAGAAGTCAACCAGTGTTACCGGTGTCAAAGATTTGGACATTCGGCTGCCAATTGTGCCATGCACTATCGTTGCGTCAAATGCAAAGATGTTCATGCTCCCGGTGAGTGCAAATTGGCTCAGACGGAGCCAAAAGAAAAATTATACTGCGTTAACTGCGGTGTTTTTGGTCACCCAGCATCATATCGAGGATGCTCCCGATATCAAGATGCAAAAGTTAAATTTGCTCCAAAGCAAGCACAAGTACACCGTAATATCATACCTTCCAATTTCGTCAAGCCCGGAGTATCATTTGCACTCGCCGCTAGAGGACCAGCAGAAAATGCTGGAAATAATGTAAATAATGTAAGTGGCAATAATGAGCTGCTTCTCAAAATTTACCAGCAACTTAATTCTTTATCGGAGAGAATCGACAAACAAGATTCAAAAATTAACTTTGCTTTTCAGCGTTTAGGTCTTTCAAATGCCTAATAATAACTTGTCATCCAGTCATATTCCCATGGATAGGCTTCGCCTCATATCGATCAACGTCAACTCTATCGTTGCTATACATCGACGTGATTATCTCCTTGAATTTGCTGTTAAGCAAAAGCCTGACATCATACTTCTCACTGAAACCCACCTCAATTCATGGCATTCCATGGAATTCAAAGATTTTGCATTCGTAAGAAACGATAGGGTAATAGGTGATAGGGGAGGTGGCACTGGGATATTGGTTAGAAGACCCTATTGTTTCCAAAATATTGAAAAAGTCGAATTCAAAAACTTTGAATTTCATCATCAAAATTTCACTGCCAGGTGGGGATAACCTCTTCGTTATCTCTGCCTATGCAACTGGTCAAAATGTTCTCAAGTTCAAGGAGGAACTCAATTCCTTGTTTGAAATACTCGAATTGAACAGGCTGCATAATTATTATATTTTTGCCGGTGACCTGAATGCCAAGCATACATCATGGCTAAACGCCACCAATAATCCAAGAGGTGTATTCCTGAAATCATGGATAACAGAGAACCAAATTGAATACAGGTGCAACCTATATGGGTTGGAGTTCCCAACATACCCTAGGACAAATTCATATTTGGACCTCTGCATTGCTGACGCAAGACTTGAATTCAGCTTTAATAGTCCTCAACGGAAACTGCAGGTGCTTCCTTACGATAGCGATCATAACGCAATCGTAATGGAAATCAATCATCAAAGGGATGATTTCTTCCTCATTCCAGTTCAACATGAAAACCATCGGTTGAATTTCAAAAAAACAGACTGGGGAAAGTTTCAAAAGAAGTTTAATCGGGAGTACCAGAAGCAATGTCCCTCTTCTGATGATGGCAACGCTTGCTCAATGGTTCCTAATAACAGAAATCTAACTGACGATGAAATAGATCTCTATTTGTCGAAGTTAGAGAAGCTGACGTTGGAAACGATTGAGAAAGTTGTTCCCAAGATTAAACATCGAAACAATATGGAAGGATATGAAACACCAACCATCGCAAGGTTGAAAAGATTGAAAAGCCTTCTTCTCACCCGCGTCAACAATATTTATCGACGATTTTTGGACTACAACCATCCCTCGTTGGCTTTGTTGAAGTTACACCTGAAGAATGTCCGGAACTTAATCCATTCATACATCAGGAGTGAGGTCAGCAATCAATGGGCGGAAAAACTGAGGGGTATTAGCCCACAGGACCCAGATGGCGTTTTCGCGAAAGTGAATAGCTTATTTCGCAGGAAGCCTCGAGTGAAGGTATCGAATCTTGAAGTCGCTAGTGATGAGATAAATCTTCTCGATAGAGCTGGTATCGAAATTGATAGTACGACTCCGGATAGAAATGGAAACAGGATTATATGTGATGGATTGCAGAAACTTGCCCTGATTGGAACACATTTTGAATTGGTTCATCTGCCAAACCCAGAGAGAAGGAATGAAATATTTTCGGAGGTCGTTGAAGCAAAAGTTTCCGACTTCAAATCAAGCCTGAACGGCCAATCAATTCTTCATTTCGATGAAACATTAACATCTGACCTCATACCGAGCTTGAATCTTATTGATTATTTTGTCAGCTATGAAGACTTGTGTTTCATATTTCGCAGAATAAACAACAAAAAATCATGTGGTACTGACGGTATTCCAAATATAGTTCTCCGACATTTGCCTGAGGTTGCTATTAGGAATTATTGCATATTGTTCAACAACATGTTGAACAATTCATATTTCCCAAATGAGTGGAAAAAGGCTAAGGTATTTCCGATCTTGAAGAAAGGAAAAGAATCTTCATGCCCTAAAAGCTATCGCCCAATCAGCTCGCTGCCTAACATCAGCAAGGTGTTTGAAGTGATACTCAACAGAGCATTAAACGCCCACATTGAGAAATATGAGTTGATGCCGAATTGCCAATTTGGTTTTCGTGCCAGGCATTCGACCATACATGCAATAGCGAAAGTAACCTCAGACATCTGTTGGAAACTAAACAACAAAGAATGTGTTGGAGCATGTCTCATTGATATGGAGAAAGCCTTCGATACGGTGTGGTTAGATGGACTAGTTTTCAAACTTCTTAAGGACAGGTTCCCCAGACACCTTGTCGCCATGATGTGTAATATGTTATACGGAAAATCATTTATTGTAACTGATGGACATCTGACAACAATGCGCGAATTCAAGGTCTTGAATGGTCTACAGCAGGGAACAGTTACTGCGCCCTGCTTTTCTCAATATTCATTCGCAAGCTATTGAACAGCTTTGATTTTAATGTCTCGCCAACGCGATCATTGGTAGCGTTTGCTGATGATCTGATCATCTATACGGCAGACCGAAAAGCTACAATAGTTCAGAGCAATCTTCAAAAAATGTTTAATGATGTGCAGCTCTACACCGACAATTGGCGAATGAAAATCAATGCGCAGAAGTGCGAAACAATTTTGTTTCGGACAACGCTGCAAGGGGCCAGTCAATACCTGAAACGTAATTGGAAGGATTTCCACATTATGGCTGGTGAGGGTAGTTCAGAACGGGTTCCACATAAATCCTGTGTTCGATACCTCGGTGTTCATCTCGATCAGTATCTGTACTATACTGAACATGTCAAAATCATGCTCAGTAAAGCACTAAAAGTAGTCATGGCCCTTCGGCGACTCTTTCATTCCAGATACATTGATCAAAAAGTCAAAGTTATTTGTTACAAGACCCAGGTTAGACCAGTTTTGACATACGGACGCCAGATCTGGTACAACCAGAGTGCTAGTACAATGGAAAGATTAAGAGTTTTCGAAAGGAAATGTCTTCGTGCATGTACTGGTTTGTACAGAAAGCCTGAGACGGATTGGATGCACTATATATCGAATAGAAAAATTTATCAAACCGCTCAAGTGACAAGAATCGATATCTTCATATTGAAACTTCTTCGGAATCATATCGCAAGATCTGTAACTGTGAGTGAAAACCCTTGGATTTCACAGCCGTTCCACCCTACAGACGGGTATATTGTGACTTGCCTCACTACTGGCTTCGTTCCTCCAGAAGCATTCGTGTATTTGGACATGAATCGATATGTTTTTGATTCTGACGGCGTCCCAATCATATATCACATATATCGACGGGCCACCGATAAGAAGATAAAATATCCTCCGAATCTGAGTTCACGAGACCAACAATTCCAATGGAGATACTCATTTGCTAGATTCGTTGAGGCTGGTCGAGCTGAGATGGAACTATCTAGGTATTGGTGGCTGAATGACAATGTCTAAATTATTCGTGTTTATTTTCTGTTTTTGTGCTTTTTCTCGTTACTTAGTTTTTTTAGATTCATCTCATTATTGCTACATCTAGTATTGTTGTTTATTTGTATTATAAATTAGGTATAGGTATAGGTATATATCGACGGGCCACCGATAAGAAGATAAAATATCCTCCGAATCTGAGTTCACGAGACCAACAATTCCAATGGAGATACTCATTTGCTAGATTCGTTGAGGCTGGTCAAGCTGAAATGGAACTATCTAGGTATTGGTGGCTGAATGACAATGTCTAAATTATTCGTGTTTATTTTCTGTTTTTGTGCTTTTTCTCGTTACTTAGTTTTTTAGATTCATCTCATTATTGCTACATCTAGTATTGTTGTATATTTGTATTATAAATTAGGTATAGGTTTCAATATAAGGTAACGTTTTTTTTATTGAACTTATTTAGAATTAGGGTGTAACATATTAGGTTTAGGATATAAGTTCATTGTTGTGTTAGTAGTATAAGTAATTTTTGAATGATGCTGGTTGGTTTTTTCTCCTTTTTCCAATTGAATCAAAAAATATCTAATAATCTTAATTAATTTAAATTTGCAAGTGTATTTTTTTCAATTAATGTGTTTAACTGATAACGTATAAATTTAGAGAGCCATTCGGGCCATTAAGTTTTTTATAGTTTTATTGTTTGGAATTTGCTTTATGTTCTTTTACAAATTCATAACGATTGGTATTAAATAAAGCGCTTTTGACTTTGACTTGACTTTGAGTATGAAATGAAAGTTTTCATGGGAGCTTTTCAAAACAGTTGTTAAACTGTCAGTTTTTGCTTCAGTGGGGGCACAGGGGGGAAATACATGAAAAATGTGTTTCCTCCGTCGCGGACATCTGAAATAATTATCAAGGGAGATGTTGTAATGATTTTCTACCTTCAACTCGAACGCGGAACCGACCTCTCATCGGTTCTAGACGTTAAGTCTGAGTAGTGCCAACGGATGGTACCAACAGGTCAACCAATCCGTGCACCGTAATCCATTCACGCGGTGACTGCTTGTCGGCCAGCTAGTTCGGAGAGGATTTCGGTCGCGGGTCTCCGAATGGATTACGCTCAACTACAATATTTCAGTCACCTGAAATTGCCCGTTTTCTAAACGCGTCAACATTCACTCATCCAGAACGAGAAACCTACATTACGTTAGTTCTGGATGCGATCTATCCACAGATCTCAAATCAAAAAAAACGCTACAAAATCCCATAGGCGCGTTACCGATTCACCGACGCGGTACCGAAAAATATACTACTCGAACTTAAACCGAAGAAAACTACTCTAAGGAAATGGCGAAACAAGCAAAGGTACCGCGTACCGCGCGCGACGCGAAACCGACTTCAGCGGATTTGCAGAAACCCTACCCTCGCGACGGCATACTTACCCTACACTCCCTGTTCCCACTGAAAAAGAAGAGTCACTGAAAAGGAAAGTCGTGGTTAAATTAGCAATTCATTCTTAGTTTATTCAATTCTTACATATCATATATTCTTATATATCCTGGGCAATCTATGTTGAATAATGACAATGAGAGGGGACATAAGAGCTGAACAAAATCAAATTATGATATTTACCCTCATATCAAATATTATTTTTACTTAATTTAAAATATATTTATTATGTGTGTATAAGTGTATTTTGAAAAGAAAAACAAACAGAAAAATGAAAATATTGTATATATATGCGAAAAGCTAATATCAAAAGAACTGTCTTTTCTTTACTTATTTTATTGTACATGATATCCCAGTATATAATTCATTGATTTTTTTGTTCCATATTTTTTTTATTTTTCTCATTAAATAAACCTTAAAAATTCAATAAAAAAATAAGAAACATGGCAAACAATTTTCATTTAAAAGACGGCGATATTATGTAAATATAGTTCTTTTCTTTATGAGGAAGACAGCCGAATGCAAAAGAAGTGCGTTTTGATTAATGTCTGAACATGGAAACATTATACATAAGTCATTCGCGGTAATTAAAAAGATTTAAAAATATATCCTAATATTATCAGAAAAAAACACAAAGAACTTCCCCAAACATGTTGTGAATAAGGTTATACCGATACTATTTACAAAATAAGAAAAAAAACTATATGGATACGATTCCGGGATAAATAAGAGGTAAAATAGCTAAAGTAAATATAAGTGAATTAGAGATCGTGCAGTAAAGAAATGAAATCAGGGGCGGCAACTTGTGGAAATTAGTTTTCTGATTATCTTCATAACAGCTAACATCTAGCATCTAATATCATAGTTAGCACTTTTTATTCTCATTTCTTCGAAACTTTTTGCATATCATATCGTTTGTTTAGCGACTAAGTTCAACGAGATATTGCAATCAACTAATCAAATTAAGCTATGTACTAGCAACGTAAGTTAAAAAGTGGAAAATAATGCAGAAACATCAGCTTCCTAGTTTAAGCTATACACAGGGATTTATCTTCAAAGATGAACCCAAAAATCTAATAACTTAAGGAGAGAGTATCAGTTGCAGATTTGCGATTTGAATTTTGTTCTTTCTTTCGAGTAAGCTAACATGGGTTTATGTGTGTGTAAAACATATGATAAATTGTTTTGATTTAACAGATACGATATGGAAAACGAATGAACAAAGCAAAAATGGTTTTGAACTGTTGAATACTCCGTTGGGCTTGGAAAGTCATTTTATTAGCTGTTTTATCTCTATCGGCAATCAATTCATGAATATAAATCTCCCAACATTTGCGATTCGATATAAAATCTCTCGACCTTCACTAGACTAAAATGCGTTACTGAAGCTCAGTATTTAAAATATATTTTTTTCGAAGAAACCGTGAAAAGCTAGGACTCAAAATACGGACGAAACGAATGATTTAAATCAGTAACATGAAAATCACTCAAAGGAAACAGCGTTAAAGCAAATAATATTTTTGTAGTAGTGAGTTGAATACTATTTACGCCCTGAGCGTGAGACCTCCTGGAGCGCAGAACTTCTGGACTATCTAACAAACGCCTCTTCTATCGGACTAAGAACCAAGCTTGGAACCATTTGACACATTACGTTGGGCTAGGCCTCGTTGAACAAATAAATCAATGGCATTGTTTAATATTATCGTATTCTGTGTTCCTATCTTTCAGGGATACCTTGTTCCTGAATATAAGCTAAACTTTCTGAGACTGACACACCAATGTCTTGATTCGATTGAAAACAAAATAGGTTCGAATGTCCTACATATGACAATAAATACAAAGTTAATTTGAATCCGAAGTAAATTATACGAAAATAACGTTCAAAGTTGGGATACATTAAAGAAAATTATGGTGTCATATAAATATTGAAATTGCGAAAGAAAAGTATTGTATGGGTTGTTGAACACTATAAAGACTACTTTTGTGTCTATTACTTTTTCTCAGAAAACTTAAATTGTGCGGAAAACCGGGATTTATCAATAGTGAAATGTATCTGTCTATAATATGATTTTTGATATTTTACTTATTGTGAAAACTAGAAAAATTAGTGCTTACGTTGTGTATTTTAAATGGTATAATTTCCGATATCTCATTGAATATATTCAGTTATCATTTTTTTTAAGACATTCATTCATTTATTCTAACATTTAATTGTTTCATTTAAGTTTAGTATTTTTTTTCTGAATTTAGTACTCGATTCACTAATCATTGAGATTTTTAGTTTATTTAGTTTATGTTCAAGTTATGTTAGCTTGACGTTTTCTTCATATGAAGCTTGTTTACGTTTGAAGTGTTGATTTTTAATTTTACTTCTTATAATTATTCCAAGAAAGCTCATTCAATTATCGCATATCAGTTGTCATTTGAAATCATTGATTAAAGTTTTAAAAGATTTCATTGGATTTAAAGAATAGTGTTTAGTTGACATTCATGTTATACCATCTTTTGACATGCCCCCGATTTTCATCTAATAATACATGTTTAAAAATTATATCAAGAAAATCGAACAGTTTTAGTCCGGTTAATACATTTTTGTCTTTTATAATTTGTTAGTAATTTATTTTGGTTTTTTTTTTCATAAATTCCTAATCATTGTAAAATTCATGGAATCTGTGGCATGGTTGACGACAAAGGCACGCACCTGTCTCTAGGATCCAACCACGTTGTCTCCTTGTTATTGTGGTTAATGTAGTAGACTTTGCCGTCGTAATCGCGGGCAATATCCCAACCGGCTGGCAATGGAAAGTCACCAGTTTGATGATGTTGTCCTTTTTGGCATTTTTCTAGGCACTCGGTTCGTCGCCGTGTTTGCTTGCTTGCTTGTGTCCCTTGCACGATGTCAGCGATGGAAGTAATCCGAAAATAGTTTGATGGCAATGGCTGCTGGTGCTGGTGTTGCGTTGGGCTAACATAAAGTTACACAATCCACTCGAGATTTTCCCTGATTCGCTTCTCCTTGCGACTACAGGCACTGTTTTCCACGTTCCACCACGCTCACCCTTTTCTTTGGTCTTTCAAGTCTCTCCAGTCAAGTCCTCAATCGCGCGTTCCTACAATTATTTATGCATTTTCTACGCCGCGTTCCCAATTCTCTGTTTCATCAAATTTACTTTGAATTTTTATTTCTCAGATGGAATTTTTATTTTCAAATTTATTTAGCGCGCGGCAGCAACGAGGAGAGAGCGGCGGCCGTATTTCGAATTGGACGACGGCGGCGGCGGCTGTAGGGCACATGATTGTGAGTCAATTCTAACTTTCTTTTTAGTTATTAACTAAACTAACCTCTTTCCTAATGTTCTGCTCCGGTGAATGTCACTGCCTCACGAATAACGTTTTCCAAAAACTCTTTACGCACACCACGCGTTTCTTCATAGATTAAACCGGGAATACGTTTCACTCCACCACGTCGCGCCAAACGACGTATAGCTGGTTTTGTAATACCTTCGATATTCTCATGAAGAACTTTACGATGACGTTTCGCGCCTCCATGTGGCTGTCAAAATTTCCGGTTGTCACCTCGGACAAAACATATGTGCGTGGAATGGCACTTCATATGGCGGAAATGTGCTTCTTCAGATGTC
Source organism: Odontomyia ornata (assembly GCA_963969285.1). Lineage (NCBI taxonomy): Eukaryota > Metazoa > Arthropoda > Insecta > Diptera > Stratiomyidae > Odontomyia > Odontomyia ornata. The sequence goes on along the minus strand of OZ017738.1, from coordinate 373,216,175 downwards.
GCCAGTGGCATAGTTTTCTCGATGGCCACGGTGGAGGGGCATTTCCAGATGGCTATGTCTCGAAATGTGCCGGGGTTGGATTAATTCTATATTCCGAATATTTATATCCACGGATCTAAATATTTGGACAGAAAAAAAAAATATTTTCTGCACAACGATATCCGCACAACAGATGAAGTCCGCTGGCACTTCGAGGACATATCCATCTGGCAGGTTACAAGGGTTCGGGATCGGAATCACTTCGATTCCTGGGCGTAGTCGTCACATTACACATTCCCCCCCCCAAAATCGAAGTAATTACGATCCCGTCTCCTTTGTAAAAGGTCTTGGTTAGGGACGTGGCGGGTCGAAGATCCGTTTCGAAGGATAGGCTACAACCCTGTTCGTGAAGACTCGACAGTGACTATATAGTAGGAAGTCAGGTGTTATTCGGAGGCCTTCGTCTAGGCAGAGATTTGGGATAAGCCAAGGTTTCTCGTGGGAATTAGTTGCACTTCATCGTCTAAGGTCTTTTGCGTGGTAAATTCCCAGGGTCTTACCAGTCATGTCCGCGATGAGGTACCGGGTGGGGCTTATGACTTGCATGACTCGACACTTCACGAATTTCTTGTCTAGTTTGGCATTGTAATGGCGGGTGGCATCGCTCTGTCGGAAGTTTCGACGATATATTTCGTCGCCGGCCTTAAAGCCAGAAGGATGAGATCGCAAGTTGTACCGCTCCTCTCCCATCCGTCTACTTTCTTCAATCTTCTCCCGCAGTTGATCTCGCAGAAGTTGGAGCTTTTCGTGCGGTTCTAGAACCACGATTGGGTCCTCTAGCGATTTCAGCTGCCGCAATAGCCGGTAAGCGCTCCCATGACCGATCATGTACTGGCCGAACACTGCAAAATACGGCGAAATGCCGGTCGTGGCGTGGTACGACGAGCGCAGCGCACTAGTGATGGCGGACAATTTGCGATCCCAGTCCCTCTGATTCGGGTGGACATAGGCGCGAATGGCCGCTATGAGCGTACGATTCAGTCGTTCGGATGCGTTGGCTTGTGGTGAATAGACGGCAGTTCGTTGGTGGATGATGCCGTATTTGGACATTAGGTCTCGGAACTTGCTGGAGGTGAACTGGACCCCATTGTCGGAGACAAGTTTCTCCGGAACTCCAAACATGTGAAAGACTCGGTTCTCCAAAAAGCTGGTTATTGGTCCAGTGTGCATGTTACGTAGTGGCTCTATGATAGGGAATTTGGAGAGCTGGTCCAGGACCACGACAGCTCCCGTGTGACCAGAAGCAGATCGAGGGTAAGGACCGATAAGATCAATGTACAAGCGCTGGAACACGCGTTCGGGGACCTCAACCTTACCCATGGGTGGCCGAAGGATGGTGTTGGGCGCTTTAGTGCACTTGCATAGCTCACAAGAGGCTACGTACGCTTTTATCTGTTGGGCCATCTTAGGCCAAAAGAAACAGGTTTTCAACCGCCTAAGTGTACGACCGTATCCGCCGTGCGCACTTGATGGGTGGTCATGAGCCCGTCTGATAAGATCAGTGGTTAATTCTTCGGGCACCCACAACTTCCACTGTTCTTCTTCTTGTATGGGGTCTCCGGATGCGTGTCCCATCCGCTTATAAATAAATCCATCCGTCAACCGCAGTTCAGGAAGCTGGGACAGTTGATTCTGGATAGTGTGAATCAGTTGGGTGTAGCTGGCTGACTTGAAGGCAGGATGGTCCAAATCGATCAATTGGGGCTGTCGTCCTCTTGGACCAACTCGGCTCCTTCAGGGGCGAACATTCTGGATAGGGTGTCGGGGACTACATGCTGGCTTCCTTTTCGGTGGCGAATTGTGAAGTCAAATGCCTGTAGTTTCAGTGCCCACCTGGCCAATCTGCCGTTGAGATCAGTCTGGCTCATTAACCATTTCAGAGAAGCGTGATCCGTAACGATTTCAAAGGTGTGTCCCTCCACATAGGCTCGGAAGCGTTTCACTGCCAACACCGCGGCTAAACATTCTTGCTCGGAGACCGTGTAATTTCGCTGGGCTGGGTTCAGCTTGTGAGACATGAAGGCTATAGGTCTCTCCTCGCCGTCTTGTGCAACCTGGACTAAGACTGCTCCCACCCCATGTTGACTCGCGTCACAATGGATTGAGAACGGTTTGTCAAAGTCCGGGCTGTGCAGTACGGGGGCCGTAGTCAGACTCTTCTTTAGCTCTTCAAAGGCTCGCAAGCTGGGCTCTTCCCAGACGAATTTACGTCCCTTACGCAGCATGTCGGTCAAAGGAGTGGTAATGGTGGCATAGTCACGTACAAAACGCTGGTACCATCCGCATAACCCTAAGAATCGGCGTAACTGTTTGGTGGTCTTGGGTAGTGGAAAAACGTCAATCGCTTGAGTCTTTTCCGGATCGGTCTTGATATGCCCATGCCCAATGATGTGACCTAAATACTTCACCTCCGTCATCACGAACTGGCTCTTCCTTATGTTGATGGTTAATCTTGCCCTCCGGATGTGTAGAGCCACCTCCTGAAGCAGGTCGATGTGTTCGTCAAAGGTCTCGGTTATAAGCAACAGATCGTCCAAGTAAACGAAAACTTGGTGCCGCAAATGAGGTGGTATCACCTTGTCCATAAGGCGCGTCATTGTTTGGGGGGCATTACACAATCCGAATGGCATGGTCACGAATTGATATAAGGGCCGGCCTGGGACTGTGAAGGCTGTTTTCTCCTTTGAACCGGGGTCTAAAGGAATTTGCCAGAAGGCGTCCTTGAGGTCTAAGCTCGTGATGAAATGGGCTTTAGGCAATCGACTCAAAATGCCTTCGATCAACGGTAGAGGATATGCGTCCTTGACTGTGACGGCGTTCAAGCGTCTGGCATCTAAGCATAACCGGACCTTGTTCGGCTTGACCACTAAGGTGACTGGGGAAGCCCACGCGCTCTGTGATTCTTCGATTACGCCTAATGCTAGCATTCGATCCACTTCGGCATATAACGATTTTTCCTTCGCCGGAGATATGGCGAAATGTCTCTGTTTTATGGGTTTAGCATCCCCCACATCTATAGTGTGGAACACCAGGGCAGTCCGCCCGAGACCTTCCTTCTCGTGCGAGGGAAAAGCCGATATAGCCGAGTCGAGACGCAGTTGCTGAGTTACATCCAGTGTATGCCGTAATAAGTTAGTGGGTTGAGATTGGTCAGGAACGGTGGTGACGGACTCCAGGGTCGAACTGGAAAATAGTGCCGGGGCCAAGTTAAATTTTCGAACGAAATCCACTCCTAAATAAAGATTCTGGGTTAACTGAGGTATGATGAAAAATTCCATAGGTTTAGTTACCCCTTTAAAGGTGACATCCGTCATAATTTTTCCCACTACAGAGTGACGAGTTCCGTCCGCCGTGCTTAACCAGGAGGTGAAATGACGGATTTGGTCCGCGTGCTTTGCCAGTACCTCCCCTGCAAACTCGGCAGATATGCAATTCACACTGGCTCCCGTATCGACTAAGCCTGATACTCGTTTTTGCAGGAGGTGTACTGACGCATATGGCCGAACATCATCCCTCAATAATTCGTCTAAGTATATGTCCTTCAACCTTTGTCTCGACTGCCTGACTTTTCTCCAGAAGCTCCGCATCCGACGCGTGGCTCGCTTGCTTCGCGGTGGGACAGTTGTGGCCAATTCCTCATGGAAGATGCGCTGTCGAGTAGCCAAATACTTCCGCAACCTGACATGAAAAGGTTTTACATGCCAAGGAGCCTTCGTCTCGCTATCATTTCCCTGCGCATTGGCCTCGGCGAAGGACGGCGTCGGTTGTGGAACTTCGGGAGAACTGGGTTTAGCGGTGCGAGTCAGCAGAGTTGGAGTCATGTTGGGAGCTGGGTCATAGCTGGTGATGGGGTCTGGATTGGTTCGTCCGGGGTCTAGGAGTGCCGACGGGTGGTCGCGGCACTCGGTGGCAAGTTTTTTCGCCCTTTGCAATTTGCACAGTCAGGTGCGTATGTGTCGGCCTTCCCGCAGCGGTAGCAGAAAAGCGTCGGCTCCGCTGGACATGCATAGAACCGATGTCCCGGTTGTCGGCAGTTCCAACAGACCGTCGGGCTTGTAAGTGCTTCAAGGGAGGGTCGATCAATCAATGCGGGGTCCTCAAGCTCCGGTGGTGCTCCGCTCCTCGGTACTGGTACTGGATCAGCAAGCAGGTGGTCTGCTGCCATCAACTCCGCGGTGTGATGATTTCGGGGATTTGGTCCCGTTATGCGAGGTTGTGGGCGGAAGGTACCTCGTCGCTCATCCAAGTGTTCTTGTCTACGCGCATGGAGGCGCAATCCCTGTATGGTGTTGATGGGAAAATGTAGCAGGCTGTTCTGGAGATCCCAGCGCATGTTCTCTCTGATAATTTCTACTAATTCGTCCTCGGGCATGGTATTTCGCAGGCGAGTGCTCAATCTCACTATACTTGTGTAGTACTGGTCGAACGGTTCGTGAGCGCCTTGTTTCCGTTTCTTTATTTGCTCTCTTAGCTCTCTCTCAGTGAAGCCATCCTCAAATCGATTGCGGAAGGCTGCACTGAAAGAGTGCCAAGTGGGACGTGGCGTTGACTCTTTAAAGCTCCAGTACCAGTCGGCAGCGTCGCCGCTGAACAAAAGATGGGCATGCCGGAGGAAGGCCGAGGAATCACCTCCCAGGGTGCTGGACACCAACGCCTGAATCCGGAAAAGGAACCGGTCCGCCGATATCATATCGTTGAACCCTGTAAAGTTCAGGCGCCAACTCTCCATGATACAAGGCGTCGGGTCTCGAAAAGGTGCCAATGCGTTCCCGGGGGGAATCACATCCTCGATTGACCTGTTGTACTGAACTGCCTCGGGGGCTGGAGGTACCAACGGAGGTCCGGTACTGTGTCGCGGTCTGTATTCGGGAGCTCTGGGATCCATTCCCGAGTTCCTTGGGGGTGGGACCCATTGCTCGGATTGTCGGGAGGGGGGCATCGCCACACTGGGATTTGGCTCCCAGCCAAGCGGAGTTCTCACGCGGCTGGGTGGTTGGCTCAACGGGAGGTTCTGGATCTTTCCCTCCAGGTTGCCAATCCTCTCCGACATATCCCTCATCAACGCCACGAGGGTGTCAATGGAGTGGGCGGAAGGCATGGTTGTCACCTCGGACACGACACTTGCAGCCGGAACTTCACCGCCTACTGCTCCTTGCAGGTCTAAGAGTGGTTGTGACGATTCGGCTTCTGGAGCTCCTTTCGCCACTGCTCCACGCGTTGGTAGGGGCGTTCCGAGGGGGGCGTCTAGGGCAGACCGATCTATGGGTCGCCGGCATAAGGGACACAGCTCTGACGTGAGGAGGAGCTGTTGTACACAGGCACGATGGAATAAATGTCCACAATCCAATCGCACGCTGTGTACGCCCTCCACTACGTCTTCGAAGCAGATCCCGCAGTTAGCTGGTTGGACCGTTTTGGATCTGGTCCAACGCTTGTCTGGGGTCCGCTTCGTTGCCATCTTTGATTTTTGCTGGTTTTGGGTGGGTGCTATGTCTTAGTGACGAAAAAAAAGAAAAAATGTAATTATATAATATGACTAAAGGCTTAAAAATACTTTAGTGGCCGATAGTGGCGAGCTATTTACGTAAAAATGAAAAAAAAATTTAATTAGTATATACTTTCCTTTCCAGTGGTCGACTCCTTCAACGGGAAAAGAGAGTGCGTGGTAATCTGCCGAAGAAAGGGTGCTTTTGGTCGATTTACGAAATTTAACCCCATACCCTCATACATTACAAAAAAAACCGTCTCTAAACTACGTTAAAGTGACTCGACGAGACAAGTGGTAGAGCTACCGTAACGACTTTGTACGCGGTCAAAATTCCCGACGCGTGGAAGCATTCCGGGCTTCGCAACTCCAGCATACGCCATCGAACGTTGAACCGATACCACTCGTCTAACACGCATAAGAAATAGTTAGAATCCCTCCGCGACATAAAGGCAAGGTAGCCTTCTATTTTCTTGAGAGTCCATGCTGATAAGTAAACCCATCAGACTGGCAGTTCCATCAAGAAAATAGAAGGTCCTTACAGGGGTTAACCTGGGACAACACATCGGAAGGATTCTGTCGCGAAAGCAAAATCAAACAAAGGAGAGCGGAAGCTACAACTCACGTGAAGCGACTTCTAGTGTGTATCACACAATTCCACTGCTCCTGATAGTGGGACTCGAGTACCAAAGTACCTTACATCCTCCGTAAAGGACCAACTCGTCAGAAGACGCGAAGTTCTTTTCCCCTTAGGATGTTTTGGGCCCCACGTTGGGCGCCAATTTGTAATGATTTTCTACCTTCAACTCGAACGCGGAACCGACCTCTCATCGGTTCTAGACGTTAAGTCTGAGTAGTGCCAACGGATGGTACCAACAGGTCAACCAATCCGTGCACCGTAATCCATTCACGCGGTGACTGCTTGTCGGCCAGCTAGTTCGGAGAGGATTTCGGTCGCGGGTCTCCGAATGGATTACGCTCAACTACAATATTTCAGTCACCTGAAATTGCCCGTTTTCTAAACGCGTCAACATTCACTCATCCAGAACGAGAAACCTACATTACGTTAGTTCTGGATGCGATCTATCCACAGATCTCAAATCAAAAAAAACGCTACAAAATCCCATAGGCGCGTTACCGATTCACCGACGCGGTACCGAAAAATATACTACTCGAACTTAAACCGAAGAAAACTACTCTAAGGAAATGGCGAAACAAGCAAAGGTACCGCGTACCGCGCGCGACGCGAAACCGACTTCAGCGGATTTGCAGAAACCCTACCCTCGCGACGGCATACTTACCCTACACTCCCTGTTCCCACTGAAAAAGAAGAGTCACTGAAAAGGAAAGTCGTGGTTAAATTAGCAATTCATTCTTAGTTTATTCAATTCTTACATATCATATATTCTTATATATCCTGGGCAATCTATGTTGAATAATGACAATGAGAGGGGACATAAGAGCTGAACAAAATCAAATTATGATATTTACCCTCATATCAAATATTATTTTTACTTAATTTAAAATATATTTATTATGTGTGTATAAGTGTATTTTGAAAAGAAAAACAAACAGAAAAATGAAAATATTGTATATATATGCGAAAAGCTAATATCAAAAGAACTGTCTTTTCTTTACTTATTTTATTGTACATGATATCCCAGTATATAATTCATTGATTTTTTTGTTCCATATTTTTTTTATTTTTCTCATTAAATAAACCTTAAAAATTCAATAAAAAAATAAGAAACATGGCAAACAATTTTCATTTAAAAGACGGCGATATTATGTAAATATAGTTCTTTTCTTTATGAGGAAGACAGCCGAATGCAAAAGAAGTGCGTTTTGATTAATGTCTGAACATGGAAACATTATACATAAGTCATTCGCGGTAATTAAAAAGATTTAAAAATATATCCTAATATTATCAGAAAAAAACACAAAGAACTTCCCCAAACATGTTGTGAATAAGGTTATACCGATACTATTTACAAAATAAGAAAAAAAACTATATGGATACGATTCCGGGATAAATAAGAGGTAAAATAGCTAAAGTAAATATAAGTGAATTAGAGATCGTGCAGTAAAGAAATGAAATCAGGGGCGGCAACTTGTGGAAATTAGTTTTCTGATTATCTTCATAACAGCTAACATCTAGCATCTAATATCATAGTTAGCACTTTTTATTCTCATTTCTTCGAAACTTTTTGCATATCATATCGTTTGTTTAGCGACTAAGTTCAACGAGATATTGCAATCAACTAATCAAATTAAGCTATGTACTAGCAACGTAAGTTAAAAAGTGGAAAATAATGCAGAAACATCAGCTTCCTAGTTTAAGCTATACACAGGGATTTATCTTCAAAGATGAACCCAAAAATCTAATAACTTAAGGAGAGAGTATCAGTTGCAGATTTGCGATTTGAATTTTGTTCTTTCTTTCGAGTAAGCTAACATGGGTTTATGTGTGTGTAAAACATATGATAAATTGTTTTGATTTAACAGATACGATATGGAAAACGAATGAACAAAGCAAAAATGGTTTTGAACTGTTGAATACTCCGTTGGGCTTGGAAAGTCATTTTATTAGCTGTTTTATCTCTATCGGCAATCAATTCATGAATATAAATCTCCCAACATTTGCGATTCGATATAAAATCTCTCGACCTTCACTAGACTAAAATGCGTTACTGAAGCTCAGTATTTAAAATATATTTTTTTCGAAGAAACCGTGAAAAGCTAGGACTCAAAATACGGACGAAACGAATGATTTAAATCAGTAACATGAAAATCACTCAAAGGAAACAGCGTTAAAGCAAATAATATTTTTGTAGTAGTGAGTTGAATACTATTTACGCCCTGAGCGTGAGACCTCCTGGAGCGCAGAACTTCTGGACTATCTAACAAACGCCTCTTCTATCGGACTAAGAACCAAGCTTGGAACCATTTGACACATTACGTTGGGCTAGGCCTCGTTGAACAAATAAATCAATGGCATTGTTTAATATTATCGTATTCTGTGTTCCTATCTTTCAGGGATACCTTGTTCCTGAATATAAGCTAAACTTTCTGAGACTGACACACCAATGTCTTGATTCGATTGAAAACAAAATAGGTTCGAATGTCCTACATATGACAATAAATACAAAGTTAATTTGAATCCGAAGTAAATTATACGAAAATAACGTTCAAAGTTGGGATACATTAAAGAAAATTATGGTGTCATATAAATATTGAAATTGCGAAAGAAAAGTATTGTATGGGTTGTTGAACACTATAAAGACTACTTTTGTGTCTATTACTTTTTCTCAGAAAACTTAAATTGTGCGGAAAACCGGGATTTATCAATAGTGAAATGTATCTGTCTATAATATGATTTTTGATATTTTACTTATTGTGAAAACTAGAAAAATTAGTGCTTACGTTGTGTATTTTAAATGGTATAATTTCCGATATCTCATTGAATATATTCAGTTATCATTTTTTTTAAGACATTCATTCATTTATTCTAACATTTAATTGTTTCATTTAAGTTTAGTATTTTTTTTCTGAATTTAGTACTCGATTCACTAATCATTGAGATTTTTAGTTTATTTAGTTTATGTTCAAGTTATGTTAGCTTGACGTTTTCTTCATATGAAGCTTGTTTACGTTTGAAGTGTTGATTTTTAATTTTACTTCTTATAATTATTCCAAGAAAGCTCATTCAATTATCGCATATCAGTTGTCATTTGAAATCATTGATTAAAGTTTTAAAAGATTTCATTGGATTTAAAGAATAGTGTTTAGTTGACATTCATGTTATACCATCTTTTGACATGCCCCCGATTTTCATCTAATAATACATGTTTAAAAATTATATCAAGAAAATCGAACAGTTTTAGTCCGGTTAATACATTTTTGTCTTTTATAATTTGTTAGTAATTTATTTTGGTTTTTTTTTTCATAAATTCCTAATCATTGTAAAATTCATGGAATCTGTGGCATGGTTGACGACAAAGGCACGCACCTGTCTCTAGGATCCAACCACGTTGTCTCCTTGTTATTGTGGTTAATGTAGTAGACTTTGCCGTCGTAATCGCGGGCAATATCCCAACCGGCTGGCAATGGAAAGTCACCAGTTTGATGATGTTGTCCTTTTTGGCATTTTTCTAGGCACTCGGTTCGTCGCCGTGTTTGCTTGCTTGCTTGTGTCCCTTGCACGATGTCAGCGATGGAAGTAATCCGAAAATAGTTTGATGGCAATGGCTGCTGGTGCTGGTGTTGCGTTGGGCTAACATAAAGTTACACAATCCACTCGAGATTTTCCCTGATTCGCTTCTCCTTGCGACTACAGGCACTGTTTTCCACGTTCCACCACGCTCACCCTTTTCTTTGGTCTTTCAAGTCTCTCCAGTCAAGTCCTCAATCGCGCGTTCCTACAATTATTTATGCATTTTCTACGCCGCGTTCCCAATTCTCTGTTTCATCAAATTTACTTTGAATTTTTATTTCTCAGATGGAATTTTTATTTTCAAATTTATTTAGCGCGCGGCAGCAACGAGGAGAGAGCGGCGGCCGTATTTCGAATTGGACGACGGCGGCGGCGGCTGTAGGGCACATGATTGTGAGTCAATTCTAACTTTCTTTTTAGTTATTAACTAAACTAACCTCTTTCCTAATGTTCTGCTCCGGTGAATGTCACTGCCTCACGAATAACGTTTTCCAAAAACTCTTTACGCACACCACGCGTTTCTTCATAGATTAAACCGGGAATACGTTTCACTCCACCACGTCGCGCCAAACGACGTATAGCTGGTTTTGTAATACCTTCGATATTCTCATGAAGAACTTTACGATGACGTTTCGCGCCTCCATGTGGCTGTCAAAATTTCCGGTTGTCACCTCGGACAAAACATATGTGCGTGGAATGGCACTTCATATGGCGGAAATGTGCTTCTTCAGATGTCGCCAGTGGCATAGTTTTCTCGATGGCCACGGTGGAGGGGCATTTCCAGATGGCTATGTCTCGAAATGTGCCGGGGTTGGATTAATTCTATATTCCGAATATTTATATCCACGGATCTAAATATTTGGACAGAAAAAAAAAATATTTTCTGCACAACGATATCCGCACAACAGATGAAGTCCGCTGGCACTTCGAGGACATATCCATCTGGCAGGTTACAAGGGTTCGGGATCGGAATCACTTCGATTCCTGGGCGTAGTCGTCACATTACAATGTTTATGAGTATAACAATACTAAAAACCTCAGAAGTTGAAATTCGTTCAACTTTGTAAATAATAGTATGATCTTCGTATTTCATATTTTCTCCAATAAAATCGTCTTTGACATGTTTCTTGATTTGATTCGATCTGGTGACTGCATTTTGTAAATTGAATACAAAACCCTTCTGACATGAGCGTAGGTCTGTTTACGCAACTTGTTTTTTTGATAAAATGTGTTATCTGATAATGTATAATTTTTTGTATATCCCTCCCCCTTGCACTCCACAAAACTGGTAACACTATTTTAAGGCCTAGTTTGGGAAGTTTTCATCAAAACCTTTTATTTGACGGCCCACATGCGGCTTCCCTTCCTATATGGGGGGGCTGTTGAAAAACTTATTGATAAATTTTAAAGGATAATCACTTCTGACCCACCTACAAAGTTTTGCGTCTGTAACTGCTATAGTGTTGAAGAAAAACATACAGACGGACGGACAGACAGACAGACGGACAAACAAATCCGATTTCAATAGGGTTTTGTAAGTAGTACAAAGCCCTAAAAAGTAAAGATAGTTGGATGAAGTACAAAGTGGAATGTTTTAACAAAAATAATTCGATCAAAGTCTTAAGATTGAAATATCCAACTTAACTAAGGAGATCATATATATACTCGCTCTATTAAAAATCATTCCCAAAAGAAAACCCAGCTGCCAAAGGGACCCTAGGTTTGCTTCAGGTTATGGTTGTTTTCCATGCAACTAAACTTTGCTCGATTCTAATATTTATAACGGCAAAAGTAGGCACTGTTCCTCTGCGCTTCCGTGCTAGCATTACGTCAGTTTTGATATCATTCAATTAAGGGTATGAGTAAACGCAAAGGTGAGCGGGTTAGTTTAGCTGTTATTTTTTACTTATGTATTAACATATTTTCTTGTGTTCTTCTGCAAAAAATATAAAATTTCGACTTTTTTATTAGCTTCAAATTATTATTGTAGGTCGCAAAATAAATTCGGACGGTGCAAGTTCCCAAGGACTATAGTCCTGTAAGTAACAATTGGTCACAACATCATCGTTTAGATCGAAGTTTCATGTGGCCCTAGGTGACATTTTTTAATATACTTTTCCATTTTCTAAAGCTATACTACTTTTATATATTCGTTTCCAGTCAGCTATCAGCAGATTTTGTCCTCTTTTAATAACTATTTTTTCCAGGGCCCTTTCGGGCCTTCGAGATGAGATACTCTATCATTATTATGACCAAATGTGTTGGCACTCCACAAGGCGATATGGTCAGTATTATGCTTTACCCGTGTGTCCGTCCACGCAGATGCGATACGTTCTGATTTTTAAACCAGCACGTATCATGACTGAACGGGCTTAGAGTCCATCCAAAGAATCGCTCGAACTAAATCTCGTTGCCGCCAACGAGAGTCGAACCAGGGACTTTCGACTTACGGGATGAGTGCTCTAACCACTACGCCATGCGAACTACTGTGCATTGCTATTACTCAAGTAAAATGGGCAGATTCCTCTCCGCACATGGATCCACTAGTTGTGGCACTTCTAATGAAGGAGTATACTATCAAAGTAGCCACTTCACAGGTTTGCCTCCGTTGAAATAGATCTTAAAGGAAATAAATCCCACCTTATAACTCTGAATAACATATATATGTTACATTCTTCTTGTTTGTGATGCTAGCTCTGTTTGGATCCTAACCTAAAGTGAAAACAACGTGGAGTCCCTTGGGGTCAACTTTTGGGACCCTAAGTATAGGGCTCCAGGAAAGTTCTGGCTATCCTCCTGTAAATATTTTAGCCAGAAATGTGGAGGCGGTTATGGCTAGATCAATTTTTAGATATACGGACATGCTTATCCTTTAAGAGTTGTTTTCATTCTACTTTAATAATTTTGTGTCCTTTGTTTTTGATTATCCGACTTGATCTCCAGGACAGAAATTTTCAGCCCCTTAGGTAGGCTAGCCGAATTTGGCTTCTTTTCTTATTTTATTGAAACCCCTTAGCTGTTTGGCGAACTTTCTTGGTACAGGAGCTTCAGGCTGGCGCCTATGCTGCAGAGGATTTTCTCCTTTCCCCTTACCGTGCATATCAACCGCATCCTCAGCACTTGCTTGACGATGTAATCCATTAATTGTACATCGCTGGCATAAAGGATGTGGCCAGTGTCTGCGCTCCTAACACAGTTTTCTTGTTCTTCCGCTTCCCCTACCTAAACGCCATCGATATTTAATAACTAAAATTGAAAGATCTCGTCAAGGCCTTTGATACCTTACTCGGCTACCTTCGGCGAACAAAAAATTTTAAGGGGTCCATCTTTATAATGTTTTCCTTGAATTTTTTTTCGCCTGTGAAACATTCATAAACCATAATTTGAGCTGTTCACAAAATTTGATGACTGTAACTTTTCTAGTTCCTGAGAAAACTTACTGTGACGATTTGACGGACGGACGAACGGACAGCCAGGTAGAGATTTTAAACGAGATGTCAGTGGTGAGTCATTTCGTCCTGTTTTTGCCAACGTGAAAATTGCAAATTACGCTAGAGGTAACAATTTTGGTTCGATTTGCATCAAATTTTCAAGAAAAGCATGTCAGGCTAAGATCTCGGCAAAGTTAATTATGCAGCTAAATCGGTCAAGCAAAAATAAAATGGCGGCCATATTTGATTTTTACTTTGTAAAAATTTGAGCACCGATTTTATGAAATTTGACAAAAAAGTTTATTGAACTGTATATATGAAGTTCACAATAACAGATTCAAAGTTAACATATCTGAAATAAAATTGTGGCCGTTCGTAGGTAAAAAACGTGGAAAAATGTATTGTTGTAGTTAATATCCCGCTGCTGGGCCAATTTAGATTTTTATATGGTCGAAATTATTGGGTTGTTCGATAATTAATGTCGTTTTTTTCATGTTTTTCAAAGTAAATTTATTTATATTAACAACAAACATTGATCAAAGATATTTTGACCATTTTGTTGGATGACCTTTTGGAAGTTGGAAAATTCCAAAGCATTGTCTTTTAGAAGCGAACAACTGGTCCAACTTATTTTTAACAGCCTGGTCGGAATCGAAAGTTTTACCATTCAAATGGTTTTGAAGGGAGCGAAACAAATGATAGTCTGATGGTGCTAAGTCAGGGCTATAGGGTGGATGCGATATCAGTTCCCAATTGAGCTCCATTAATTTTTGACCAAACATTTCACGGAGACCCTCGACAACCAGCTGGCTCCCATCTTATTAGACGCATCGTTAAAGACGAGCAACGAGGTTTGGATGGAAGTGAAAGCGGCTATCAGGACCGTGGCAGAACAGACGATCGGCCATCAAGCTCGGCGCAAGAGGAATGGTTGGTTCGATGATGAGTGCCAGAATGCGTTAGATAAAAAGAATCAGGCGTACAAAGAATATGTAGGTAGGAAAACCAGGACGAAGAGAGAACACTATGAAAATCTCAGAAGAGTAACGAATATGATAATTAGGATTAAGAAAAGAAAATACTATGACGACCAATTGAGAAGTATAGATGTAAGTTTAGCGAGCAATAACACAAGACAAGCATACAAAGTAGTGAAAAGCCTGAAACGTGGTTATCAGCCCAAAACCACGCTCTGTCGTGATGACAGCGACAATATCATCGCTGATGATACCAAGATTAAGGAAAGATGGGCATCATATTTCAAGAACCTCCTTAATCCTCCGCACAGGTCCAGAACATCGAAGCCTATAGATGTCTGCGGAGAGCTTCCATTAGATCAACAACAGATCAATTGTTCACAGTCAAGCAGGTATTTGAAAAATGCTGGGAGTTCAGCATAGACGTACACCAAATTTTCGTTGACTTCAAGCAAGCAATAAAGCTACCTGTAGGTACGCGAAGTACATTACTATACAAGTCGAGCCAAGTAGTGGCCTATGCGGACGACATCAACATTTTGTCACGATCATTAACAACTGCCAAAGAACTTTTCCTGACAATAAAACAAAGCTCATGACGCAGTCAAGGAAAAATACCTCAAATACACAAAATATCACACTTGGCGAATACAGTATCGAGAATGTTAGCGGATTCGTGTATTTAGGCGCCAAAATAACGAAAACGGGTAATGGAAGAGACGAAATACGCCGAAAAATACAGCTCGCAAATAAAATATTTTATTCAGTATTGACGATCTTGAAGACCAGCTGCACACACAGGAGAACGAAGCTCCAAGTATACAAATCTGTGATACGACCTGTGTTATACTATGCGTGTGAAACATGGACCCTAACCCAAGCATCCGCAAATATATTGAACGCCTTTGAGCGAAGGGTCCTGAGGCGAATAATCGGAGCAAAGCTAGACGGGGACCAATGGTGAATTCGATACAACTATGGGCTGTATGAAACTTTTGATGAACCGGAGGTCTCAACGATTGTAGGACTGCGGAAACTGCAATGGGCTGGACACATGAATCGTATGGACGAACAACGGATACCCAAGAAGGTATTCGTTGGGAGAACTGAAGGCCGGCGGCCAGTGGGGAAACCGAGGAAACGCTGGTCTGACTCGATCGACGAAGACAGTTCATCGCTGCTCGGATTTCGGAATTGGAAGACGCGGTCAATGGACCGAGACAGTTGGAACTCCGAGAGAGGCTGTAGTGCTAAGAAGGAGAAGAAGAATTTTTGACGGGTTATCAAAGAAGTGTGGGGTCTGGCGTTATCATAATGGTACATCACGCCTTTGTGATTGGCCAGTTCAGGGCGCCTTTTCTTAATTTCTTCGTTCAATTTCGATAGTTGACGACAGTAGACATTCGAATCGATAGTTTGGTTTCTTGGAAGCAGCTCAAAGTAGACTTTATCCTTGTTAACCCACCACACAGGAAGCATAATTTTCTTTTGGCGAATATTGGTTTGTCGATTGTGGGGGCTTAACTTGGTTGGTCTATGATCGTTTTCGGAATTCGTTATCGTAAACAATCCATTTTTCATCACCCGTTATGATTCTTTTTAGAAATGGTTCGTTTTGGTTAGCATTCAGCAAAGTGCTCGCTAGTCTGAATCGATCGACGGACAGTTCACCGCTACTGGTATTTCTAAATTTCAGGACTCGGTCGGTGCACCGAGACAGTTGGAGGCGCTATTTGCAGGAAGCGAAGGTCCGAGAGGGCCTGCGCTACTATGAAGAAGAAGAACTCAGATTTGGATGAGATTCGACACAATTCTTAATCTAAATATATACATTAAAGATACCCGCTCTAATAACCCAAAATTAAAGGCTAAATTCAAAACGGCACGGCGGCCCCCAATTCTCAAAAAAAGGAAAAAATAAATATTTGGAGGGCAATTAAATTGCTAACTAGATTTCTGTGGAAATTGGTTGAAATATTAGGCGAAAGTGCTTTTGCAAGAGATGGTACTATATATCACAAGTCGCGTTTTGACAAGTGGTTTTCGATGTTTTTGGACAGCTGTATTTTTCAACAGATTTAAATTAAATTGCTTCAAATGCCTTTAATATGAAAAGAGTCTATATCAAGCTCATAAATACGGAAGTCAAAGCATTAATTTTCTAGTTAGTACTTTTTTTCCAGTGGAAAGTAATCAGTTCTCATTTCCAAGTTAAATTCAAGTTCCTTATTTATGAAAATTTAACTTTGCATACAAGGTGTTCACCTCTCCGACTGGCGGTGCTAACAGGGATTGAGAGCTGAGTCTAAAATTTGTGATCAGAAATTTTTTTAAATGTTGGCAAGAACTGATGCCAGCAAAGCCTAAACAAGAATATTTTAAACTTGGTGAAATCGCCGTGTTCAGATAGATGGTGAGTAAACTCTTCAATATTTTTGATCGAAAACCTTTATCAAGAGAATTTTCAAAGTTTGGGACACAGAAGTGAGCAAATCGATAACAAACAAACCCTATACTCCCTAAGTGTCACAAATTGTTTTAAGCTTGGTGAGATGAAAAAGATAGCTTCGGCGGTTTGTAAAGTCTTCAAAGCTTAAGGAATTTTGAACTTAGCGAGATCGGGCGGGATGCTATGTAAGCTCTAAAGGATTGCAAAAATTGTTTTAAAATATGATTAAGATCTAGGGTATAGGCTGGATGGTTAGCGAAGCCTTCAAAACTTAATCAAAAATATTTTCAATTTGGTGAAATCAAAGTGGGTTGTGGACAAATCCTATAAGGTTTACGATGACAAATTGTTTTGAATTTGAGATCTATAACGGCGGGCGGTGAAGCCTACAAAGCTTAAGTGCAATTGTTTTCCAACTTGGAAATATTGAAGTGACTTGCTGAATGCTGGCCAAGGCTTCTAAGGCAAACTATCACAAATATAGTTTATTGTGAAAATTAAATTAATTCATGAGTTCATTTATATACAAAGTATAAATAAAAGGAATATGATCCACGGCTACAATCTTAAATACTGTTTCTAGCATGCCCGTCATTTATTGTACTGACGGGCGATTTTAATAGTTACATACATATAATTCTTAAACTCTAAACTTCAAATTTGATAAAAACCTTCCATATTGAAAGAAAGAGTTCCATGTTATATCTATTATACAGTATGCGCGCATTGTCCTCATCAATATCAATAATTAAATTGGACCCGCCGCTTGTCGGTGTCCAAGAAAAAACGGACCATATATCTGGAGTCAGTCCTGGATTCTGTTTGCCCAGTCTTTTTAATACTTCATTTATACCTCTGTGTTTTCCCGGTATGAAAGCATAAGCTCTTACAAGCTTGCAAATGAAGTCATCATCAGACGTTAAGAACCGTATTCCATCGAGGGGTGGTATGCAATCAATAGTAAAACGCAACCATTTCGTCGAATCTTTATCTGTGCCACGTATCAACAGAACCCCATTAACGAATATCGCTCCACCAAACTTAGGTACATTTGGTGCATTTGTTTGTTGCCATAATTGTTCTTCTAAGTACTCTATTAATCTTTCGTCTAAACTACGGTTCCATGCAGTTGATCTTATTGCAACTAAACGTAAAACTCCGACAACAGGCAACTTTTGGTCTCCAATTTCGATAACCGATCTTTCTGAAATTTGGTTGTTCAGTACTTCTGCTATGGGGATTTCCAATACCTCATTTGCTTCAAAGGAATTTATGGATTGTGAATTATTTGTAGCATATCCTGAATATGATGGCTGGTTAATTTGCGAATCGCAAACAATCTCTAGAAGAGCCTGCTGACTTGCCCGGGACTTTTTAACTCGGGTTGTTTTTCTTGGAACTTGTTGTAGTGTGGATGCCCCGATTGATAAACTACGCGACCTCTCCAATTTCACATCCACTGGCTTTTGGGGTTTTTCTTTAGATGTTCCGGGTAGGTTTGAGGAAGCATCTGATGCGGGAATCTTTGAAGCAGCTTTCGCAGTCTTCTTTGCGATTCGTGCTTCCTTTTCTTTATTAATTCGATTGAGTCTAGCTTTCCGCCTAAGTGTTTGTCGTTGCGTTAGAGGCCGCGTTATGTGGTTAATATCCCAATTGCAGCCTGGGCATTGTGCTCTAGGGCATTTTGGTTTCCCCATTTATTTGCATGCAATATCAACGTCTGTAATATCATACTTTGAATAGTAATATATTTTTTTAAAACATGATAAAGCGCTTCAACTTACAGTAACCTTGTGAAAAATTAGAAACTTTAAACACGATATAGTTTATTTTGAAAAACTTCAACATCCAACTTTGCAACTTGTCGCAAAAACTCACGATTACCGTTTATATCCACGATCACGCACGGTTCAAAGAACTGTCAAACTAATGACATCAAGCAACAAGTGGGCAACTTGTTTATGTATACCATGCGATACAGTGTCAGTCAAAAAATATTTTACTCTCGCAAATAGAATCGATTTGCATAGAAGAAGGGAAAGGTCATGATGTTACGAAGGCGACGTAAAGCTTCGAACAAATTTATGCAACTGGTCCAGAGACCTAGAAATATGCAAAACAGTGTGGTCTCATATAAACCTAGTTTGAAAGAAACCTCCAAAAAAACGGAGGCCAACCAGTGACACAGGTGCTAAAGATTTGGTCATTCGGCTGCCAATTGTCCCATGCGCTTACGGTGCGTTAAATGTAAAGATTTTCATGCCCCCGGTGAAAGCAAATTAGGCCAGATGGAGTCAAAAGAAAAATTTATCCTGTGTTAGCTGTAGTATATTTGGTCATCCAGCATCATATCGAGGATGCCCTCGATAGTAAGATGCAAAAGTTAAATTTTCCCCAAAACAAACCCAAGTAAATCGCAGTGTCTTACCTTCCAACCCGAAGTATAATTTGACTTGCTGCTAGAGGACCAACAGACAACAATGTAAATAAAATAAATAATGTCTCAAAATTTAATAGCTGCTTGAATATCTCTCGGATAGAATAAATAAGCAAGATCAAAAAATCAATTTCGTTTTTCAACGTTTAGGCAAACATGCTTCAAAATAGTTTGTCATCCAGTCATATTTCCATGGATATGCTTCGTCTCATCTCGAGCAACATCAATTCCATTGTTACTCTACATCAACTTGACTTTCTCCTTGAATTCATTGCTAAGCAAAAGCCTGACAACATGCTTCTCACTGAAACTCACCTTAATGCATGGCACTTCATGATATTCAAGAATTTTGAATTCATAAGAAACGATAGGGTAAACGGTGATACGCGAAGTTTGTTTTGTGATTTTTCGTTTTGAGTTTTAGTTCTTTATTGCTACATATAACGTTGTTTGTTTATGTTAAAAATTAGAGGTAGGTTTCAATATTTAGGATAGGTATATGTTGTGTTTATTATTTTAGGTTTATAGATAAGATTAAACGTGTAGGTTAATAATATTGTGTTAGCATTGTATGAGTATAAGATAAAGTTTTTTGATTGAATTTGCTTAGAATTAGGTTATTGGGATAAATGTTCACTGTTGTGTTGCAATTATAAATAATTTTTGAATAGTGTTGGTTGTTTTTTCCCCTTTTTACAATTGAATCAGGAAATATATAATAATTTAAATTAATTTGAATTTGCTATTGTTTTTTTGATTAAATGTGTTTTATTGATAATGATTATATTCTTCAATATTATAAAATTACGCTTCTTCTGGGTTAAATCTATATTTCATTAAGAATAATCAAATTTATGTCAGGCTTTTGTTACAGATGAATCTGAATATTATTCAGTTTGTGTCTTAAGCTCCTTATATTTATATATAATTTTTCTTTATTGGAATGTATGCGGTACAGAGGCCTTATAATATAGTAGGTGTTCTGACAAAGTCATCTCACCATCGTTTGAACATTACTTAAAACTATGCATATTATCGTATTTCTATGAGATTATTACAATTAGCTAGAGGAAAATTTAGGCAAAAACCTCTACTGAACTTATATTAGCTTAACATAACTTAACTTTCTACTTACAACTAGCTAAAATCTATGAGGCTAGGTTACGGCCAAAAGATAGGTGGTAGCAACTGCTGATTTTCAATTCGCCAGGGCATGTATTAGCTCCTTATATTTACAAATAAGAGTGTAAAGTTTATTACACTTGATTGGTTTCTATGATTAAGAATCGCCATCGATCTTGTAGCCGGTGCTCGTCCTAGCGATAAAGATTCTACGTTGGAATTCCAGACACTATCGAGTCAGCTCTGTGAGAATGATCAGCATTCTTATTGTTTCCAATACAGTTGCAGCATTCTCATGCGTGCTTTTGATGTCCTTTAGCCCATGTTTTCCTCCACATTTCACATAAATTTGCTCCCCTTCACGTTTTGATGTTTTGTTCCTGTATTTTTGGCATATAAAACACTTCGTTACGTTATAGTCTTCCTTCATGAAGTATGATCCATAATGTATATCGACGTATCTATTTACAAGCCTCTTTTACATGCTCCTATTTACCTGGATGATGTGCAACCACTTTCCATTTTCTGTCCGCCCAGCATGTACGAGTTCCATTTAATCCCACTCGTTCCTTAGTTCCTCATTTGTAAACTGATTTTCTAGACCACAAACTTTAATTATTTATCACCATAACGATTTTTCTTTCCACGTACTTCTTTTAGCATTTTCACAATTGCTTAACCTCTACTAATGCTTTGCAACTATTTGCCGCAGTCATTGCGGGTCTACTAATCACCATGCGTGTGTATATTGTGGCGCTTTATAAAGAGTAATCAATGTCTCGAAGATTAAAAACACTTCCAGAAAAGTCTTGGTTGTTCCCATTCCTGTTTTTGTAATACCATTGGGCCTTACTTCTTTGAGTGAGCAGATGCGTTTCGACTCCTTTGGGTCATTTTCAGCGTATAGAGGATTGTGTAGAAGGAAATGACTTTATGTAGGTGTAGGATAGGTTAAGCATGTAGATACTAAATTGGGTCAGGCAGAGGGATATTAGGTTTTTGTTTTGTGGATGTTGGATGTCCGTTTGTTCAGTTTCATCTCGTTTCCATTTCCATCAGAGAGTGGGGACTAGTACTGAGAAAATTGCGTCGCAATTTGTAATAAGTTATTCGTTGATAATGTTACCGTCTGTGTTTCTATGTTTATTTATTTCAAGCCTTTCGAGGATGTCGTCTCGGTTCATTATTTTGTTTGTTTGGCAATGTCATTGAGTTTGTCATAACGTCAGGCTCGTAAGTGCTCTTTGTATCTTGTCGTTATTTTCCGCGTTGCCTGTCCTATGTATGGGTGTATATATATATTTTGGTATTTAAGTGATGTAATATTTTTGGTAGGCCATAGTAGGACACTGATGAAGAGGAAACACTTACCCTCGAATATATATATATATATATATATATATATATATATATATATATATATATATATATATATATATATATATCTTAAAACTGCAAAATTTATCTTTTTAATTTGCGTTATTGGGAAAACAAATATTGTAAAACATTCATATTCAGCTAAAAACTAATTATGAGATCATGATAAAAAAACTTTCTAGCTTGATGAAAAAGCAAAACACAATAACCATACAAACGAATAGAGCCTTCTATCCACGGACCGTAAATCTGTCAGACATGCCTTTTACGAAACAGGAAATGGAGCTGTTAAATAAGGGACTGAAACACGACTTATATAACACAAACGGCAACAACGACCCAGAACAACTAGTAATCGACACTGAACCAGCCATTAGCAAAGTGCCGCAGAAACAACAGACACATGCAAGAGACACTGCCGTGATATACTACAAAAAATATGCACTAGCGTAAACAAAACAAATTTTCACGAAGACCATAAAATATTTAGACACATTCAGAAAAATCTTACGGACAACCTACTAACAGTGACAAAGGACATAGAACGGCGATCCTAAAAACAACGAACTATGTACAAAAAAACAACAGACTTTATTAACGCCAACGGATACGAACTAGGAAATAAAGACAACACTAATAAGTTTCAAGCAGAGTTACATACTGCTATAACGCAGCCCCCACTAATCATTCCTCCTAATACCAAGCACCCCTTAAAGCACAACCTAAGCTCCACAAAAACAATATCCCTATCTGGCTTGTTGTCAATTACCACCCAGCTCCTACATACCATTAGCACGTTACTTGGCAACGATATTGGCTAATGTCATGTGCCTTAAAGAACAGCTGTGATCTAGCGAACTTACCACCTCTCTAACATTGACTACACTTGTCGACTTTTATCACTAGACATCACCAACCTCTCTATATTCATCGTTATTGACTCACAAGAAAATAAACAAGACACAAATACTTACCTATACGAATGAAATACAACCGAATAGAAATTTCACAATGGAAAAAGAAACAAATGGGCAACTCAACTATATGGACCTAACCGTAATACCGGAGCAAACACATTTAGACTATAAAATATACAGAAAACTAACCACAACCAGCCATACCATAGCATTCAACCATCCCTGGAACATAAACTGGCAGCATACTCATCAATGGTGCTTAGACTCTCCTCCATCCCATGACTCCTATTAACTACTCCAATGAACTTAACAACATTTACAGAATAGCGAATAATAATGGATACAAACTCAACTATTGACATTGACTAACTTATTACACGATACCGTCGCCTTGGTTATATAATGGCCGGACTCATAAAATCGACGATGTATTAAATATGATAGCATGCAGGCGATATATCAGCAGTGCACTTTTAGTTTTGTCAATAAGTGAAGCTTCTTTGACTCAACAACGCTACAAATTTAGTATAGGAATTATAGAAATAGTTTTAAAGGTGGAAACCATGCGACTTGAGTCATTAAATTTTGATGAGACTAGCTTAAAGAATTTCTGTAGTGAAAACAATTGTGTTTACTAACCTACATGAATTAAAACATGCGAAATCAAGCCGCGGAGGCTGGTACCATCAGTTAAAAAGAGGGAAAAATTTAGTGCAGAGAAATGTAGTTTTGTGAAACCAATCGCTATCACTAATGAAACACTTAGAACTTTGCCCCCGACGTTTTGATGTATAAAACACGCAACTTCCATTACGAAACTATTTTTAATCAGCAATTTGCGATTGAAAAAAATGTCACTGTATTCAGCTGACCAAAAGAAAGCAAAAAACGTGAATATTGAAACTTTGATCAGCTTTGAATACGGCAATTATATTACGAAGGCGACAATGATACATACAAAAACAGGTACGCCAACTGATTGACGTACAGAAGAACGGCCAACAGCAGATTTCGTTAACGTACGTAAGCAAAGAGGTAAACAAATTATCAAACTTCCTTAAGAAATGCAAACTACTCGTACAAACTGAACTCAAAACTAACAACAACATTGGAAGCAACTTGAAACCAAAACATTATATACGAGAACACCGGCAAATACAAACGGACATGTAAGGATTGCAATATGGTATACATACATAGGAAGGACAATATAGAAACTCAAGAAAAGAAGCAAAGAGCACTTACGAATTTTTCTTCACAAGGCAGATTGACGCTATGACAAATTTTACGACATCGCTACATAAACAAAGCAAAAGCCCGAGACTTGAAATTCTTGAAATCAGTGCTAGACCACGCCCTTCGACGAAAACGGAAGCGAGACGAACTAGAACAAACGGAAATACAACAACCCAAAAAACGAAAATCCAATATCCCTTAACCTAGCCTAACCTGGGGCCTATCTGCTTAATCCATCCTACACCTATATAAAGCAATTTCTTTCCACACATCCTTTAGACACTGATGATGATTCAAAGGAGTCAAAACGCGTCTGCTCACCAAAATATGTAAGGCCCAACGACTGCTTTTATCAAATAAACGAAATTGACTACATATAAATTATTATAAATCTTAATGCCTCAGAAGGCATTTTAAATTTATATAGTTGATTAAAAAGTTGAATTTTATACTGTCGTTAGTTTCAGTTCATAAAAATTAATATTTATATAATAAAAACACTTATCAGATTGCCTGCGCAGAAAACACTGTCCCTAAACTTCGAATCACGTCGCTATGTAAAAAATTATATTTTATTTCATTTGATTCCTATCGAATTAATTTCTTTAAAAAAATTGCTTTCTTTGGAGCACCGAATGCATATTCTGTATTGGCTCGAAGTATTATACAATTTTTTAAACAAAATTTATTTTTATTTCCGATATCTTAAAGTTAATTTTGTACTGCCACTGATTGATCAATTTGCTTTACTTACAATATCGATAACTATTTATACGAAACATGTAAAATTCATCAAACTGAAGACGTTGGTTCACTATACAGGTATGAGCCATAAATATACATAGATGTCCCGATAAAGATGTATTAGTTATGGGAACAGAGAAGTCGGCGGTTAACAGCATTTTTATTGTTGCGAAATATTCTACTTATATGTTACACCTGTTCACCCTTAAATCGAATTATTTCCGCACGAATGACAAATCCGGTAGAGCTAGTAGTTACAATTGGATCTGACGTCACTCATAACGAGCATCGAATTAAATGGAAAATTTTTTTGTTGGAGATAGAGTATCTCATTATCTTGATCGTATATCACTCGAGGAGGCGATATGGCGGTCCCAACGCTTTGGCCGCATATCCGTCCATGCATGATACGCTGAATTTAACCCAGAACGTATCATAAACGAACGGGCGTTCAGTCCGTCCGAAAAATAATTCGAAATAAATCTCGTGGTCACGAACAGAATTGAACCAGAGACCTTCGGCTTAAGAAGTCGCCCTGCACGATGAACAGCAACCAAAAAACGGATCGCAAAGTGGCAATAATTTTTTATTATCTCCAATCTGATTTGTGCAACACCCATAAAATGTACACTGGCCTTTCGTTTGCCAGCAATTAAAAAATAGCCACTAAGTGGAGTATAAACTTCCCTATTCTCTTGTTATTTACATTTATTTCTAGTCCAACATATTAGTATCTATATATCAAATCTAAAGTAAATTTTCCAAATTGAGAGATACAATTCCATGTTGTACCTATTGTACAGTATTCTTGCATTGTCCTCATCGATATCAATAATCAAATTTGAACCGCCCGCCGTTGGCGTCCAAGAAAAAACTGACCATATTTCTGGAGTCAGTCCTGGGTTTTGTTTTCCCAATCGTTTCAGTATTTCACTTATTTCTCTATTTTTTCCCGGGATAAAAACAAATGCTCTGACTAATTTACATATAAAATCTTCATCGGAAGTCAGAAATCGAATGCCATCAATGGGTGGTATACAGTCCACAGTAAACCGCAACCATTTAGTCGACTCACTATCTGTGCCACGTATCAACAATACGCCATTGACAAACATTGCTCCACCGAAACGCGGTACATGGGGCGCATCTGTTAGTTGCCACAATTGATCTTCCAAGTATCCGATCAATCTGTCATCAAGAAAACGATCGGAAGTATTTGATCTAATTGCAACCAAGCGAAGTACTCCAATAACCCGAAGCGTTTTGTCCCCAATTTCTACGGTCGACCTCTGGAGTATTTGTTGGTTTTGAATCTCTTCAATTGGAAGTTCGAATATTTCATTTGTACCATTAGAATTAATGTGGGATGAATTCATGTCTGTTGTTACGTTTCCCGAACATGAAGGCTGTGATTGAGTACCAAGAAACTTCCTGGGTCTCCTTCGGTAGCCTGCGGATGAGGGTAGTACTCCGGAACTCCTCTTTCTCGTTGTTCGCCACCTAGGCTTCTTTTTGCGTATCAAGGGAGGTTTCTCAACAAACGCACTTTGATGTGATATTTCTCGCTTGAACCTTATCGGCCTTTCCTTAGATTTTTTCTTTTTCTTAGTCAAATCTATTATTTCGGTAGGTAATAATGTTGTAGCAGCCGAAGCTATCAAATTAATGTTCTGCTTCTTGGGCAGTGTTTCTTGTATAGACTCCATAGCAGCTCGTTTGTATCTTTTAATTTGCCGTGCAGTTATAGGAGGTTTCACATGACGAATGCATCTGTTGCAATCTGGACATTGCGTTGTTGTGCAATTTAATTTGGGCATCTCTCTTTGCTTCCAATGGAGAGCTGCAACATTCATCTTTGTCAAAATATTCAAATTTTTAAAAAGACCAATGTTTGATACTTACACCACAAATATAATGTCTACTACGCGCTTTCAAAACACAAGAAATAATGAATTACCTACTTTCTATGGAATTAAAATACGAAGCAAAAACACTCTTTCCAAAGATAATAATAGTCATCAGTTGTCATTGAGAAGACAGTGAAAAGAGGTCGTTCAATGAAAGTTTATGTTTTCGGAGCCGTATTTACACGATACGATTCTTTAATTCATTATGCCGACTTACAGGCGTTGGGATTTTCATACAAACTATTTAACAGTATTTCTAAAACCTTCGTTCTAATCTTTTTGGTTCTGTGCGTTATTTGCAGGAGGATAAAATGTTTATGATGTGAGAGCTAATTTTTCATTGTTTCATACTTATTTATTTCATTTTAAAAATCTGTTGTCGTTTTCGGTTTCTTTTCTTTTAAAACAGCCTTAAATCTCTTATTTCGTTATAAACATTACGAGGTGGTACAATCTGATCGCACTTCAAGTAAGTAAAGTAAATTTAAATTACTCAAACATTTACTTCGTGTCTTATTTAATTATGATTCAATTTCAATAAAACTTTATGGGCGTGTAAGAGATGTGCTTTTGTATATAATATATAATAAGGATTTTAATGGAATTGGTGAGTACTGTTACAATTTAATAAGACAAAACGTTGAATTAACAAAACATATTATTTACGTAAGTGGCTGGGACTCGACTGTTATGGTCCTTCTTACAATCGTTCTCGGAGAGACCTATCGTCCCCTTCTTCCTCAATAGCGTTACAACCTTAATCTGCCATGAGCCTCTCGGATACATCACGCCGAATCTTCTCGATCCTTACCTCTCTTCCTAGTTTACTGCCTGATTTTTTTTAAACTCAAGTAAATTCAATCAAGTTCAATTTTTTCATCAATTATAAATAATCTCATATAAGTTTTAATTAGTTATTTTTAATTTTAATTTTATAAGTAGTAACATTTGACGAATTTCCTCTAAAAGCAATATGATATTGATTTTCCGATCTGCTCAAGAGCAGTTCGGGATGAACTAGAATTTAATTGAAATGCGTGCGCAGTATACATATCTTCCCAAAATCTAAGAAAAAAGAACTCAAAATTTCATGGTAATCTTATCTCTTAATATCATGTCATCATTGTTACAGCCCCCTACCAGCCACGACTTCCTCCAGATGACTCCTCCAGTTATCCCGGTACATCGACTATATCCTCCAATTTCAGAAGCCTATTGATGATGAGTTGCCTCCGTTGACAGCGTCAAATGAACATTTCCTCGGGATTTCCACTGGTCTCTAGTTTGTCTAACGTAAATCTTTCTAAAGTACCTATAGCTCGCCGTACATTGTAGTAATTGAAGAGGTCAGGAGTGTGAAGAGCGATTTATAAATGATCATCTTGATTTCCTCTATTCTGAATGCAAAGAAATGTTATCACAAGAGAAACGAAAAGATCTACGGAATATGTATGTCATCCTGAAACCTATACCAGATCGATTGCAGGATATGCTCAAACAAACGTTCCTCGATCATATCAAAAATGAGGGCATTGAAACAATATCTACGCTGAAAGGTGAAAATATTCACATTCAATTTGTCGCGAATATGTTGAAGGTGCATCAAAAAATATCAAAAGTTGATAGCTGATGCTTTTGAGAATGACTCGCTATTTTTAAGTGCATTGGACACAGCATGCGCGAGTGTAGTAAATAACTGAATGCAACATTTTCCTTCTGCACTTCAGAGCAGTAAATGAGGAAGTCTAGCGAGGAGTTGCTTCGAAAACGCAAGCACGGACGGATCGACGCGAGGATGGTCAAGCGGGACTCAGATTGTAAAGGTCGTGAACAGTAACCGGGGATTAGAGAAAAAGTTTTACTTGGCAAGCGTGAAAAACTGTTACTTGGCTGTATATAAGAAAACGAACATATCTTTGCGGATCGAATGGGATGAAATGTAATCGTTGTTGTGGATGGAGTTATAACAAAGATCATGATAAGAATATGAAAAAATGGAATGATTTGTGCTTACACTATTCTTTCTAGCGCAAACTGGGAGATATACTCGTAGCCCTTGCATGCAGACGCGCAATATTAGTGATTAAATTATTTGTTCAGTTCATGATAACAAACGAAATGTTGGTGCTTTTGATCTAAAGTAAAAGATCAGATGTGAAAGTGTATAGATCGTGTATTCAAAAGCCGGTTGGAAAATTCATGAAAGAAAATGCACTTACAGTGTTTGAAAGACTCCAACGTTTGCCTCGCTCATTGTACCTAGCATTTATGAGAAAAGTATTTCGAGATTGTGATTTGATTCATGTGTGGAATTAAATTATTGTTTACGAGCGATGTGATGGTGCTAAATTTAAGAAGGGAGTGAGATAGGAGATTTTCTTGGAGGGAGTCTATTACGGCTCACCATACCGAGCTGACCCCGGAGAGAACCGCAACGGGATACGGAGATTGAGTTGCTACTTGTGCGATTTTTCGAACAGATTTTCCGATGAAAGAAGCCATTCTCGCGTTCTTGAAGAAAAAGCGGTTGGGCGTGTATGAAAAATGTTGGTATGGAGTTCGCTGTGGGTTTTGTGTTGCATCGTAGCTGGATGTCCGTGTGTGATTGGAGCGTAGCTTTAAAATTTTGTTTTTCGTTCGTGTAGTGGCTAGCAATTATAGCTGGTGCGGATACGTAGAAGGAAAACTTAAGTTTTATTCTTCGAGAAAGGGGAGTGCGGTTAGAAAATGCACTTGGTTCAGGCTAATAATTACGTGAACATGTGAGTTTATTGAGTGTGAAGATCTTTCGGGCAAAACAAAGAAAGTAGATGGATAAGACTACTTAGGCAGAGGGAGCGATCGCATTTGGACAAGCTAAATGCTGAGACTTCGAAGAAAAATGATTGCGTGTTAGGTGGGAAAGAGATAGAAGAGCAGAAAGAATCTGCTCTGTTACGATTAATGAGGTTTGCTAAAGAGACAAGTGCAGTGTAAGATTAAAAGAGTGAATTGTGATAGGTTGCAAACTTTTTGCATGTGAAAATTCGCCGAAGAAACGCCTTGATCGGGAATAAAATAGTATATTGTGTTTCTTGGGCACCTCGGCGTTGGTTTTGCTGGTGTTTCTATAAATTGCATTGAATACAACTCCACGCTTTTACTATAAATCTTGAAGATAGTAGAGTGAAATTAGGCATTGACAGTGGCTAGCAAGACAGTGGTGGCCGTGCTTCTTCGATTTTTTTTTTATCCTGTGAGTCATTGTTGATTATCTGCCGCTTTGCGGACAAAAAAATCCGATTTGGAGTGGACCAAGAGCAGCGACGAATGGAAAATTGTTCTGGGCAACTGTGTGACTACTGTCGTTGAAACATCCGGAAGTATATGGAAGAATTGAGATCCAAAGAAAAACGTTTTAATTTGTATGAACTTCATTACCACGTGCGCGTTTTAGCATTTACCGATAAAAAAAGTTGTATTTACATTTCAGGGACATCGGCATCGTCGTCGAGCGCTCGGAGGACCATGCGGGTGAGTGCCCTTAATTTTGTTATATATATACTTTTGATTACATTTATTTTACGTCTACGTTTTTTTACATCTGTTTTTATCCATTTTTATATTTGAGTTTAAATTCTTTTTTTCTAAATCAATCACTTCCGATATCCATTTAAATTTTTTTTGCGTTAAATCGTTTTTTTTTGTGTTTGCCGTTCGAATTTCCTAAAATAATTATTACATTTTGGTTTTTTTTTTGAAAAATACAAATTACTGAAAAATTGAAAATGTATGAGTTGATTGATTAAATAAAAAAAAAAATGAAGTATTAACGTACCCGAGGGTCTTTCCTTTCCTTTATTTCTAATCGGGTTTAGGACCCGGTACGGTGGCAGGCTTCCACCCCAAAACATGAGCCAGCCGCCGGGTATAATCTGATTCCTTCTTTTGTTTCAGGTGACATAATGGGTTGAGTGGCCCAAGCAGAGTGCCTTTTTATGGCATAGATTTATGCAATTCAATTGTATAATTCTATGACATAAATTGGTCATCGGGGTACTCCCCTTCTGATGGGAAGGTTCATACAATTCAAGTTGTATGAGTTTTCCACTCAGAAGAGGAATACCTGGCCACTTCAACAAGCTATCAATGGATTTATTCCGGTTTGGTGGGTATGAAGGGGCTCCACCACTACCCGGTTGCCCCTCTTTCATTTGTGGGCCATAAACTTCGTTGGGTAACGACGAGGTCACCCCAAGTTCGCCTTTCTTCTCAGGTTTCACTTGTTCTTGTAACAAGTACATCTCCTTCGGTGAGGTTATCTACAACTTTGCGACTTTGGTCGCCTTTTTTGATCTGAAAGCAATTCGTGAATGCGAAATTGTTTTGTAGTGAGTCCTCGTGCTGGGGAAACGAACCCGCCCCACGACACCGCAATGCTAGCCTGCCAGCGCATTCACGCGTCTCCGGACGAGGGCATTCTCTGCAGATACCTCCATCTTCCTCTGCCGAGGCAGCAGACCATCGCTGCAGTCCTTTACGGACATATGAAAACCTTTATTCACTACAACATATCACATGGGAAGAGAGAGGACAATGTTTAACGTGAGTTTCCACCATGAATAGGATTAATCCCACAGTGCCAACATAATAAGGATTGGTAAAATGCATCAACTAGCATTCTGCACGCAACAGATTACCCCCATCCAGGATACACGCAAACCATCTGTTGGAGGCTAAAAAACTACTTTTCAACCTTTTCCAAAGCCACAGTTATCACGTTCCTCTCATTAGGCACCTTACTAAGAAGACCGTAGTGAAATAATAGTAATAGAATTTTTATTCACGTTCACCATATGCTTGTTATTTGTATGTTGAGATAGGGAAATTGGTTTAGCACTGCTTCCAGGAATTTTTATCAACTTTTTATTGCATTTGTAAGTTGGTTTTTTTTTCTCTAAAAATTACCTTTTCTTAAACAATAAAATATATTTAGTTTTGAACTCGATAGTTTATAGCAATAATTGTTCTAATTTCTTGTCAAGTTACATCAAAATTCCTTTAGCAGTTTTAAATGATTTTGAAAAGATGTTGCAGCTGTCCACATAGACTACTTTTTTTTTGTTGTTTAAGCACTACAGCCCCTTTTGGGCCTTCACTTGGAGATAGTTAGAGTATCTCATTATCTTGATCATATATACCGTCACTCGAGAAGGTGATATGGTCACTACAATATTTTGGCCGTTTATCCATCCACTCAGCTGCGATGCGTTCTGGTTTTAAGCCAGTAAGTATCATAACTGAACGAGCTTATAGTCCATCCCAAAAGTGACTCGAAACAAATCTCGTCGTCATCAATGGGATTGAACCAAGGATATTTGGCTTATGGTGTGAGCAATCTAACCACAATATCAAGCAGACTACAATTTTACACATTTTTTTTTTCATATGTAGCAAAGAGTATTGCACAGTTTTCCAAGTTTTGTATATGCATATCATCAATTTTCTTCAAGACTTTAACATTGCTTTTAGGTAACCTAGCTATCTTCTCTACAATTAAATGACCCATTGTCTCATTGAAAGTCGGTTATTTTAGACATAATCACTGCATAAACTGTCTTGTTGTGAGGAACATGCAATATCCACTCATTATCAACTTTCCTCGCCTATGTTTACATGAGAACTTACAAAAACTTTCTGGCATCTATTCATATTATGGAACCTATTACAGCAGTGATTTTTTTCTGAAAAGCCGTCGGGCTTTGCTTTATTATGTGAGCAGACCCGTGTCGACTCCTTTGAGTCATGATCATTGTCGAAAGGATGTGTGGAAGGAAATGACTTTTTACAGGTGTAGGATGGGTAAAGCAGATAGGTATTGAATTCCACCAGGTAAAGGAATATTATGTTTTTTGATTGTTGGATGTTTGTTTGTTTTGGTTCGTGTCACTTCCGTTTCCGTTGGAGAGTTTGGTCAAGTACTGAGGAAATTGCATCAGAATTTGTAATAAGTTGTTCGTTGATAATGTTACCGTCTATTTTTCTATGTTTATATATTTCAGGCCTTTCTCGGTCCTTTGCTTTGTGTGTGTAGCAATGCCATAAAGTTTGTCATAGCGTCAGGCTACTGTGCATCGCATAATTGGAGTCTGTGCATCACATAATTGTGTAAGAAAGATCGTTAGTGCTCTTTGTATCTTGTCATTTATTTCGGTGTTGTGTAGTGAATTGAAGTAGTATCAATGTCCGTAAAGGACTGCAGCGATAGTCTGCTACCTTGGCGAGTGAGGATATGGGTGCTCGCCAAAATTGGCCTTGTCTGAGGACACGTGAATGCGCTGGCAGGCTAGCAATGCGGTGTCATGGGGCAGATTCTTTTCCCCGGCACAAGAGCCCACTACAAAAGAATTTCGCGTTCACGAATTAGAAGATAAAACGACTCGGTTCCGCGATGTCAAGACCGAGGTAACCTACTGAAGGGATAGATTGCCAAAGCAAAACGACGAGCTAGGATTGGCGAAAAGGAGTGAGATTCGAGAGTTTAAATGAAAAATTCATACAAACATAATTCGCGTGATTTTTTCCTTTAAATGGAAAACATCAACGTTTCAAATTTATGTTACAGTCTTATATGATGGAATCATATAATACTATAACATAAATAAGAAACTCAAGCGGAAGGCCACCCTATCCAGTAAGAGCACCTATAACGCAAAGGGAAGGGGTGAGCTCACCCGATGGCTAGCTCATGAGTGAAGGGGCCAGCCAAAGTGGTGGATTCCAAACCCAGTCAATGGTCTGGTGAAATAGAAAGACCGAGTTTGGGGCTCAATTAGTCATTCATTTGCTCGTTTTTTATTATTACATAGAAAAAATACCAGAAATCACAAAAATTACTTATAGTAATGTGCAAAAAAGAAGGAACTAAAGTTGTACATAATGATATGCGAAAAAAAGAACTAAAGTTATACGTAATGATGTGCAAACAACGAACTAAAATTATCATTAATGATATGTAAACAAAAAACTAAAATTATAATTAATGATATGCAAACAAAGAACTAAAATTATAATTAATGATATGCAAATAAATAACTAAAATTATAATCAATGCTATGCAAAATAAAAGAGACCAAAAGGGCACTTTCCAAGTCCTCCTCCGACGAGCGATCGTTAATGGGGTGTGTAAGGCCTGTAAACATTAAAATTCTCCTTTTTTTCTTCTAATTTAAATCGAAACACTTTAAACACATATACCACTCACATCAAATAAAGCGTTAACTATCCGCAGGGATTAACTAAGTGATGTCCAAGACATATCTCAAGAGACGTAAAACCTCGCGTAAGGAGCATTTCTAGAGTGTGAAGAAAAGGCTCCATATTTCGATTTAGCAACGTTTGTTCTTTCTATGTATACAATGTTGCAATCCTTGCATGCTAGTTTGTAAGTGCCACTGTTTGCATATATTGATGTGTCATTCAGTTTTGGTTTCAGTTTTTTTTCAATGTTGTTGTTTGTTTTGAATGCAGTTTGCAGCTTGCATTTCTCAAGGAAGTTTGATAGTTTGTATGTATTCCTGCCTACGTTGGTTAACAAAATCCACTGTTGGTCATTCTTATGCATTTCAGTCAGTTGAAGTTTCTGCTTTTGTTTGTACTGTACAATAAATTTGTCAATATCATGTTGTTTGTATTAGGTATTGCTAGCTATTCTGTAAATGTTGTTGAGTTTATGGAGCAGTTAGTAAGAGTCATTGGGATGGAGTAGAGTCTCTGTAACATTGATCTGTAGGCTGCTATTTGTCGACATTTATCACTGACATCACCAATCTCTATAGGTCTATACCAGTCGATGGAAATTGGCCTGCGGGTATCAAATAAACAAAATAATTGACTACTGCAGTGGCCACCGCAAAGATCTATAAATATATCCTTTTCTAGGCTAATGCACCTTAGTTCCTTAAAGTTGCCACTGTAAATAAGAATATTATGAATACACACAATTTGGAATTTTTTTTGGGTAGATGAGCCTACTAGCCTAGACAGACATGTGATATAAAAATCTAGCATACGAATATTACATTAAAACCCAAGACAGACATGTGGTATATGAAACTAGTATATTACATAAAAGCCTAGACAGACATGTGGTATACAAATCTATTATACTACGTAAAGCCTAGCATACAACGTTATGATAAACTTAGTATTAATATCAATATAAAATGCCAGTATAAATGAAATTTCTCTGTATCAAATAAGTCAATAAGTTATGTTTTGAGGTAAGTACACCAATGATTGGTGCTTATCGAACCATTTCGAACGCAAATATTTGAAAAATCTAGCTATAAATCAGATAAATTTATTATTTGATATCATTTCATTTTCGCATCAGACTTCACTTGACAGTTTATACTAGATTTATACTAGATTTGCATGTGTGTTATGGTTTCTTAATACTGACATTTTGTTCTATACCACAAGTCTTTCTAGGCTTTAAAGCCCAGCCCATACAAACTTCGAAGTGTACAGAGTGCTTAGTGAGTGTTTGTGAAGTAAAATTTAACCTATAAATTCAAAAAACCACATTTTTGAGAAAAACAAAATCCTTTAACTTTCACAAGTC
Organism: Odontomyia ornata; assembly: GCA_963969285.1. Taxonomy (NCBI): domain Eukaryota; kingdom Metazoa; phylum Arthropoda; class Insecta; order Diptera; family Stratiomyidae; genus Odontomyia; species Odontomyia ornata. Next base: position 373,181,236 of record OZ017738.1, on the reverse strand, counting down.
TAAATAAAGTCAGATAGGGTTTGTTAATCCCCCCAACATTTAACATTAGAATAAAGTGAGATAGAATTATTCAATTAAAGTAGAATCAAATAAAGTCTAAACCCGGTTCCTTAGAGTTTGTACGACACCAGGTAAGAGTCTACATTTAATGTTATGATGGAAGATAAATTAAATAAAAAGAAGGAACCCCCCGACCCTGGGGAAAGAAAAGAGACAATATTACGGAAAATAAATGAAGAAATAGATGCCAAAAGGATAAAAAGGAATTTTAAAGGAGACTCCATGTGCAAGGATAATAACCTCAATACAAATGTCAACGGTATTTTCAACGAACTAATGGACACGACTGAAACGGAAAAAACCAGTGAAGTTAATATAGGTCAACTATCAAGCACACAAAAAGACATCGAAAAAACAACTGAAACAAAAACCTCGCCAACCATATCCACGCCAATGGAGGACATAGAAAACTTCATGGCTGATACTTTAAATAAAACAGCAAAACCTAAAAACACTATTGAGCAGGTGCTGAAAAAACATATGGATATCCTAAAAGAAGGCGACAAACATACAACGGAATCAAAGAAAAAAGGACAAAACATCAACAAATATGACAAATACGACACAAGGAAAAAATGAAAAAATGAGGCTCACTCCAATGGTTTTCTACGCAATGAATAAGAACATGAAATTAAAAAACATCAAAGACATCAAACAAGTAGGTTATAACAGGATCAAGCTATTGTTCAACAAACCTGAAGATGCCAACGAAATAGTCATGAACGAAAACCTTAAAAACTTTGGTTTAAGAGCATTCATCCCTAACAACTTTATTATGAGGCATGGCATAATCAAAGGAGTCCTACTAAACATTACTGAAGAAGAAATTGCCAAAAATGGAATACCAAGCAATTCACATGGAATACAACAAAAGAACATCAAAATTGTGAACGTTTACAGGATAAAAAGAAGGGATCCGGAAAACAGAGAAAACTTCATACCAACACAAACAGTGAAGATATCATTCTCAGGAGAGGAACTACCGGACGAAGTCAGATTAGAATATCTGAACATGCCTGTTGAATACTACTACCTCAGGCCAAAACAATGCCTGAAATGCCTCAGACTTGGACACACACAATACTTTTGTAAGGAATTCCAAGGAGAAAATAAGAGATGTCCAAAATGTGGAGATAAGGAATGTCTAGACAAAGAATGTAAAAATACAAAATGTTTCTTATGTGGAGACCAAAATCACAGCGCCATGGATAAAAACTGCCCCAAATGGATTAACTACGATATGGAGATGAAAGTATGTTCCATTAAAAATGTAACACTCAAAGAAGCCAGAAACATATTGAACAACGACAACCAATTCGAACTGCTGAAGGACAACGAATCCATGGATTCAGCATTCCCACTACTAACAAAAACAAAAGCTACAAATAACAGAAACTCGAACTATACAATTAATAAACTAATACTAAATAAACCATACACAAAAACAACAAAAACACGAAACACAAGAACAACCAATTATACTACAAACCTGCCAATGAGTAGTCATCTACTACTACAGTCTAACAATACGCTTATGGAGAAAAATAATCTGGCAGAAAACATCTTCAAAACAGCAAATCATGTCACACCAGTAGAAAAGTTAATAAATCTACTAAACAATAATTGTAAAAACCAAACCAACACCAAATACTTACAAATTGAAGCAAATTTAATCCAAGAAACAATACAAACACTTACAAACCACTGTCAGAAAAGACCTAATACAAACAACTTACAATACACAAACTGGCTGACAAACAACAACTCTTAACTACATGAAAGATATCAAAAATATTAAATTTCTACAGTACAACATACAAAGCATTTCCAAAAATAAAGATACACTAGAGTACATTATGAACAAAAACAAGATAGACATTGCACTCATACAAGAAACACTCCTAACAAAAAAATCACAGATAATAAAAATCAAAAACCATCAACTAATTAACAAAATAAGAACAGAGAAAGAAGGAGGAGGAGTCTCCATTGTAATTAATAACAAAATAAAATTTAAAGAAATACTGTTAAGTAACAGAGACATTGAAGCAATTGTAATCACCACAACAAATCAAAAACCAAACGTAAATATTTGCGCGTGTTATTTTCCCCCTGACATAAATAGCTCAACATTCAAAGAACAAATACATCAAATTATAAAAGTGGTAAACGACAAAAACCTCTGCATAATTGGAGGAGACTTCAATGCAAGACACAAATACTGGGGAGACAAAACAAACAATGCAAAAGGAAACATCCTCAAATCCGCGCTAAACAAATATAAACTGGCAACACTCAACACAGGCACATTCACCTTCTTTAGGAAAACCAATCAACAGAACACTCAAATGTCAACCCCAGACATCACCCTAACTAATAATATAAACTACTGGAATGAATGGAACACCAAAAAATACAAAATAGGCATGAGTGAGCACGTCCCCATAGAATTCACACTGCAGGTCGAGAATAGGAACCAAAAGAAAAGACGAACACCAAACAGAAAGAAAATCATGGAGGACATCAACACGATCAACTTCACTAACGATCTGGAAGAAAATATGAAGAAAATTAATGAGCTAATCAAAAGTAACCAAATAAGTGCGAAGAAATTCAAACACAGTCCAAAACCATGGTGGTCAAAAGAGATAAACAGCCTATGGAGGGAAAAAACGAAAGCCTGGACAAATTTCCGTAAAATGAAAAGTAACGAAAATGAAGCAAAGTTTCTTGCGATACAAAATAAATGGAGAGAAACTGTAACTAAGGCAAAAAGAGAACTGTGGGATCAAAAAATCAATGAAATAAATCAAAGTGGAGATATAAAACAATTTTGGAACCTAGTCAATGCAATCAAAAACAACAACAACAACAACCCGAGATCGCAATGGGACACAGAAAACAATAAAGGCTTTCTTGAAATAATAAAAAATAAACATCAGGCGCTAAACACTAACTGGACTCCCTACATGCCAAACAACATAGAACCAGCTGAACCCTTTAAAATACACGAACTGCTCATAGTACTAGACAAACGCAAAAAAAGATCATCTCCGGGTCTGGATAAAATCAATTACAATATTATAAACTCCCTAAACCACTACAATAAGTCAGCACTGCTTAACTCTATAAACGATAGCTTCAAAAATAACAACATACATAATGAGCTAAGAGACATCAAAATCGTACCTATCCCCAAGAAAAACAAACCATTACACAAAATAGAAAGCTATAGACCGATCTCCCTCATAAGTATCCCGCTGAAAATAATCAACTGCCTAATAAAAAATAGGATTACTAGTGACATTGAGTACCAAAACAATCTAAGCAATTTCTGTTTCGCTTATAGAAAAGGAAAGTCGGCAATCTCATGCATAAACACTGTAATACACCTCCTCAACAAAGATAAGAAGGCAAAAAATATAATGACTATCAACTGTGATATTTCTAGTGCGTATGAAAGAGTAAATATTGCGGAACTCTTCAAAATCATGTCCACCTTCAACATCAAGAAGGATTATATCTCGTGGATCTTAAACTTCCTAATGTACAGGAAATTACATTTAGGCAAGGATTCGACCGAAATTAACAATGGACTTCCGCAAGGGGACGTATTAAGCCCGCTCCTCTTTAATCTCTACACAACTAGCCTCCACAAAATCACTGACAGTCAAACTACACTCATTCAATTTGCGGATGACTTTCTAATCATAAGCAAAGGAAAAAACAGACCCAACAATCTCAATAATCTACAAACAAAATTCAACAAGTTCACAGAACTATGCAACAAACTAAACCTCCCATTGAACTTGGAAAAATCACAAGCCATAGAATTCTATACAAACAAAAACCACCCTAACAAAATAAAATATGGAAACAAACAACTAGATTGGGTAAAAAATTTCACTTTCCTAGGCAGAAACTTTAACAACCAAAATCACTTTAATGAATTTTATAATAAATCCCTAAGTAAAGCAAACAAAACAATTAACATAGCGTTCAAAATCAGCTCCCCCAAACATGGACTTACCCCCAAAAAGGCTTTAAACACCTTTAAGTCACTAATAAGACCGGTAATAGAAAGCAATCTAACAAACATTGTTCATGCGCCAAATTATTTTCTAAACAAAATAGACAGCCTGAAAGCCAAAGCCATAAAACGATGTCTTGGGGTACCCGCAACAGCTCCAAATATACTAACGCTTGCACTAGCTAAAGAATTACCAGCTAGACTAAGAGCTGAACAACTCCTCGCTAAAGAAATAGGAAAAAACCTTTTCCGCCAAGATTTCGAAGAAATGATATCGGAAAACCAAAAAAACTCGAACTATGCCACAGTTTACAAAAAATATGTCGACATCTACAACAACACCTGTTTAGGTTCTGCACTACCAAACCCACACAACATAAAATTTCAAACCAATAGTTTCATGCACAACATCCCCAACAATTTCAAGAAAATAAACTACGAAAATTTCAACGAGTCGATTAAGGCAGTACTACAAAAACTCACGGACAACCAAGCTAAGATATATTTCACGGATGCGGCAAAAAACAGACTAGGCACTGGTTTTGCCATACACTGCTATAACTCCAAAAAGACACTAAAATACTGCCTGAACACAGACTCTACAGCAGCAAATGCAGAACTAAAAGCAGTCGAGGAAGCAATTAACAACGCGGATGCTGAACCCACCAACACCATAGCCATTTTCACCGACGCCAAAAATACAATAAACGAGATCATAAACAACACAAACCATAAACTCATTACAGAAAAAATCAGAAAAACAATCAACAATAGACCCAACGCACTACTATTATTATACTGGATACCGAAAGTGGAAAAGTTCCACAGCTTCGAATTGGTTGACAAAGCAGCTAAACTGGCCACTATAGAAGGAGAAGAAGTCGACTCATTTCTGGAATGGGACGACTCTATCAGAATGATTAATGACTCCATCAACATAGAATGGCATGAATACTACCGAAAAAACATCATAAACCTAGCGTACAGCCCTTGGCTACAAACGGACCTTATTTACAGAACCAAACCATGGTTCCATGATTTCACACCAAGCAGCAACACGCAAAAGCAAATTAACAGAATTCTACTCAACCGAGCCTACAATCACAAAAGATTAAAAAAAGCAAAAATAGTTCCATCCCAAGGATGCAAATGGTGCGATATAACAGACGATCTTGAACACAGAATTCTAAACTGTGACCACTTTGAAACTCTAAGGAACAAGTATGAAATCTTTCAAAATAACTATCCAATAGCAAAATTTTTCAATAAAAACAACGAGAAAGCACTAACTCAATTAATCGACTTTCTTGAAGAAGCAAATTTAGAACTTTAAATTCACGCGAATAGTCCTCTCAAGTCCCAAAAACTAACTTTTAACCTTCCAAGAAAAACACTTAAACCAAAAATCTATTAACCATTCCAAACGGATAATTACACATTAACACAATAAAATCACAAAACAAATAAAAGAAAAACTAGAAAAAAGCATTATATTACCATAAGTCCCTAGAGGACATTAATCGATACATCGGTGGCTTGTGCTAATTAGCCATAGCCAATACACACCTAACGAAGGTTAGGTAGAGGAAAAAAAAAAGCCCAGCCAGAAATATGGTATGGAACGAAACTTGGCATCAGTACACTAAGTAACCATGACACACATGCAAATCTTTTATTAACCTGGTATAAACTTGTCAAAACGAAACATCAAATTATAAATTTATCTGATTTCTAGCTATATTATGCGAAATGGTTCGATCAGCAGCAATTTGCCACAAAATCTGTAAATATTGTCAAAAAATCAATTTATTTTATTTGATACAGGGAAATGTCATTTATCTTGGGAATTTATCTTGGTATTGATACTAGGTTCATACATGGTTTCAGAACGTATTATACTAGGTTTAACGTAGTATACTAGGTTTTACGTAGTATACTAGGCTCCTATACCGCATGTCTGTCTAGGCTATTAAGTGATATCATCTGTCACTTCTTGTTGTGAAAATTAACGGTTAATTTAGGATACACGTGAGGTAAAATGAAAGATTCAATTTGAAGCGGGCTCAAAAGAGACAATTTACAATAACACAGGGAGCAACTTACAATCGAAGTAAATATCTGTCATTACTATTTTAAAGCGATTTATGAAAAAATCAATTAATTTAGAAAGTCTTTGAAGTTGGTATTTCCCGCTCTAATCATACTAATATAGTTTTAATAGCAAAAATATTTAATTTACAAATCCTACTATTATTAGCAAAGTTGAACGAATTTCAACCATTAAGTTATTTTGTATTGGATCTTTTTTCATAATTTTTTCACCGATTATTTTTAGCCGCTCATCTTCAGCTATTCATTAATAGATTCAATCGTGTTAATAGCACGTAGCTTAAATGTTGAAATTCGCGAAAAATAACACAATTTTATGTAATGTTTTCATTTAAAACGGCCGCCATTTTGTTTCACGATTACGGATGTCACCCATTGAACAAATTCTCAAAGATATTCCTCATGAATATAATCCCTGAAACGTTCATGCAAATCCTAGCAAACCCGTAGTGTCTGAGTGGATTGGAAGTGCATATTGCCCCACAGGCATGTACAGTTGCTGGTGTAATACAGAAACATTTAGACCCCCATAATTATGCTAAATACGATTCGATTTTTCTGAAATTTTCAGTAATTATTAAATTTATAATTGCCATTTACATTTTATTGTAATTGAGGATGCCCACACGATTTTATTCAAATGAGTGTAAAATTGATAAATCATACTATTAGTAACAAAGTTGAGTTAATTTCGGCTTCTGAGGTATTTGGTGTTGTAGTGCTGATATATGTCTACATTCTTGGTTTTCTCAGATTTTTCGAATGAAAGGTTTCCAATCGCGAGCGAGGTACGTTTAACTTTCGTACATTTTCCCTTCTCCTGCCACCCTCGATACTGATAAACTAAATTTAAGGCCTGTTTTGAAAAGATCTCATTGAGACCTTTCATATTATACTTTGATGAACAAATATTTTTTGCGAGTCACTCCTCTATATGTGAGGACCCTCTAAAACTGTTTGAGAATTTTTTCCACCCCAAAACTTTTTAAAGTCATAACTTTTGACCTTTCGACAAAGTTTCATGGCTGTAGCTTCTTTAGTTTCAGAAGAAAACTGCTGTGACCCACAGAAGGATGGGCGGACGGACACAGGTACTGATTTCAATAGGGTTTTGTATTTTAGTACAAAACCCTAAAAAAGGATGGTGACTTTAAAACTGCTTTCAAAAATGTAGGAAAATCAAGCATATTGGAATACATAATCTTCTTTCTTTTCAGAGTATCTGCTGCGTCCCTAAAGAAGTCAAGATTTTTGAGCACATATGGCTATTCGGTTTTTATTACGGCTGCACTTATTTTGTGCATAAAAATCGAAAATATTGCATATCCGTTCAACGATAAACATGTACTTATGCAAAAAATAATACGAATCATTTTAAACATGCTTATAAAGGGCGGTAAAATACATAAAATTTGTGACATATGTCTAACCTCAAACCATTAAGCGTAATTTTTAAGATATCTTTGGCTTTGATTTCAGACCTATGAGCAATTATAAAAAGAAACATATTTTCCAATAATCGGAATTTATATATGCCAACTGACTGGCTGGTTTTCAAATGGATGAGACATTGCCATTCATCTTTTCATATCTTATTTTCCTTTGGCTTAACATGCAAGTAAAATCGGATTTCTTATTTAAGTTTGAAAATAATCAAAATAGATCAATAATAGTCTATGGACGAATAATGGGAGAACATATGAATTTCAGATAGTAATTAAGATCCAAGTCATATAGTGTATGGTATATAGTACAATTCGAATTATATCCGATTTTTCTGCTATTTAGTATATGTGCCCTGGTCTAACTAGAGTATTAAAGTATGTTGCTATCCAGCTCTGTATTCGCGAATGTATGTAAACAAAGAATAGAAGTATATCTGTCAATTGAATTATTAAAGGTTAGGTAGAATGCTTGTTGATAAATAATTGTTATTGTCGAGTCCGAAAGTAATTTTAGTTGGGCCTGGGCGTTTTGCACACATCGAGTATTAAACCAAAGGCTCTTAAAGTTTTTGACTGTAGTGGAGGTCTATTAAGTAGAAGAATTAAAAATCAAAGTACAGGTACAGTGGTTCAATTTTTAAGTATGATTAATTTATAGTAAGGAAGAGAAATTTAATTTTCATTTTCCCTGTGCCCCCATGAAGCAAAAACTGTCAGTTTAAGAACTGTTTTGAAAGCTTTTGGGGCCACTCTCCTGTACTCATCATCATCATGGCATCAGAAAATTTTTTTCGAACCCTAGAATGGTTACAAAGCCTTGTTAGAAGCTCTCTCCTGCCTCCTCGACTTGTTTCACCTATGAGTATTAATTGTAGGTACTCATCTTCGGTAATTTATTAAATTGAATAATGTGTTAAAAGTATGCACCCTAAACTTTGAAGTTGGGGAAAAATAACTCAAAATTATTCAATCTTCGCATTTAAAACAGTCACTATTTGGTTTTAAGATTACTGATACCAATAGCTGAACCAATTCTCAAAGATATTCACGATACCTATCATTCCTGAAACTTTCATATTTTTCCTACATGTATAGCAATTTGGGGATAAGATGTTGTTTTCCTCAATAAAATGGCAGAGTTTGATTTTAATCAGTTTGTTATTCATTTTGATATGTACAATAATTAAAGAAATCGCTCTGTAACTATTGAGATGTGGATCCTTGTTGGGATCCTTGTTGGGTTTCATTATAGGGGCGATTCAAATAAGCTTGCATGCATCTGGGATTTCAAACTCTTTTTCTTCTTCTTCGTAGCCTTACAGTCCTTCTCGGGCCTTCGCTTCCTGCGAACAGCGCATCCAACCGTCTCGGTCCATTGACCGCGTCCTCCAATTTCAAAATCCGAGCAACGGTGAACTGTCTTCGTTTACCGCGTTGGATTCGCGTTTTCTCGGTTTTCCCATTGGTTTCCGGCCTTCAGTTTTCCCATTAGTCTCCGCCCTTCAGTTATCCCAACGAATACATTTTTTGGGTATCTATTGTTCTTCGATACGATTCACGTGGCCAGGCCATTGCAGCCTTCGCAGTCTTACAATCGTTGAGACTTCTCGCTCGTCAAAAGCTTCATACATAGAGCTCACGATTGTATGGAATTCGCCATTGGCCCCCGTCTAGTTTCGCTCCAATTATCCACCTCACGACCCGTCGCTCAAAGGCGTTCAATATGTTTGCGGATGCTTGGGTTAGAGTCCACGTTTCACACCCATAGCATAGCACGGGCCTTATCACAGGTTTGTATACTTGAAGCTTTGTTACCCTGTGTTCCAAAAATGTACAAAGATAAACTACCTATTGCCCGAGTCTCACACAGAATAAGACAGAATTCAATACGCAAATCTCAGTCATTTAGAAATTAGGTACATAGATATGAAATGTACGCAATTTAAGCTGTGGGTATTCTATAGTCACTTTAAGCATAAGCACTTTTAAATGAAATATATAAGTTATGTCGGTGCAGCAGTTATTTATAACAAAATTAACAATGTAGGTCACACATAAAAAATATACTTACTACTAATTTATGGTGTGCACCTACAATTAAATATATTTTTTTATAGTTTATTCAATAAGTCTTTGTTTGAGACGCTTTGGCTCTTATTTAATTTCAAACCATATGTTGCACAATTAATATACAACAAATATAAACAGGACAAGATAAGACAAGTAATATTTTGTCATAAAATGTTTTGCTTATACTGTATAAAAAATTTTTAAAAATGAAATTTTAACTTTGAAATAAAAGGTAATTTTAAAGTTTAAAGTATTAAATTTAGCCCTTTACGTATTCTTCTTCTTCTTAGCACTACCGCCCCTCTCGGGCCTTCGCTTCCTGCAAATAGCGTCTCCATCTGTCTCGGTCCATTGACCGCGTCCCCCAATTCCGAAATTCGAGCAGCGATGAACTGTCTTCGTCGACCGAGTCAGACCAGCATTTTCTCGGTTTCCCCACCGGTCTCGGGCGTTCAGTTCTCCCAACGAATACCTTTTTGGGTATTGCAGCTTCCGCAGTCTTATAATCGTTGAGACCACCGGCTCGTCAAAAATTTCATACAACTCATGGTTGTCACGAATTCGCCATTGGACCCCATATAGCTTCGCTCCGATTATTCGCCTCAGGATCCGTCGCTCAAAGGCGTTCAATATATTTGTGGACGTTTGGGTTAGGGTCCATGTTTCACACCCATAGCATAACACAGGTCTTATCACAGATCTGTATACATGGAGCTTTGTTTTCCTGTGTATGCAGCTGGTCTTCAAGATCGTCAATATTGAATAAAATATTATTCTTCGGCGTATTTCGTCTCTTTCATTGCCCGTTTTCGTTATTTTGGCGCCTAAATACACAAATTCACTAACATTTTCGATACTGTATTCGCCAAGTGTAATATTTTGTGTATTTGAGGTATTTTTCCTCGACTGCGTCATGAGCTTTGTTTTATTCTCATTGATTCGTAGCCCTACTAGTTTTGCTTCGCCGTCGAGTTGTTAATGACCGTGACAAGATGTTAATGTCGTCCGCATAGGCTACTGCTTGCCTCAACTTGTATAGTAATATACCTCGTGTATCGCCATGTAGCTTTCATAAGACGTATTCCAAAGTCAATTTGAATAGCAATGGGGCCAGCCCATTTCCCTGCTTTAGTACGATATTTGTGTCAAAGGCATCGCTGAATTGGTTATTGATGTGGAGTTGGGAGGTCGTCGACGTCATTGTCATTTTGCTAAGACGAACTAATTTGGCTGGGATGCCAAAGCAAAGCATTATTTGATACAGTACATTACGATCAATACTGTCGTATGCTTGCCTAAAGTCAACGAAAATTTGGTGTACGTCTATATTGAACTCCCAGCATTTTTCAAATACCTGCTTGACTGTGAACAATTGTTCTATTGTTGACCTACCTGCTCTAAAACGGGTGTCGAGGGTCTCCGTGAAATTTTTGGCCACAGACGCCGTTTGGAGCCTTTCGATGTCAAATTTTTGTAGCGGGCTGGTCTTCGCCGAATTTGCCTTTGACATACGAAATCGATTGGTCATTTTGATCAAGTATTGATTTGAGTTACAATTCGCTCCGCGGTATGTACGGACGTCAAGTATGCTCGAGACCCAACGTTGTTGGATCAGAACATGATCGATCTGGTTGTGTGTGTTGCCATCCGGTGATACCCAGGTCATTTTATGAATGCGTCGATGTGGGAAGCAAGTCGAACGTATGACTAGATTTCTGCTACATGCAAAGTCAATCAGGCGCTGGCCGTTGTCATTTGTTTCATCGTGGAGGCTATATCCTCCAGTCGTTTCCCGATGAGATAGCTCATTGCCAACCTTAGCGTTGCAATCACCCAGAATTATTTTTGTGTCGTTTGTGGGCAATGAGTCGATCAGTCTTTCCAGGTGATTCCTTTGCGTCTTATGAGTAACATTTATGATTTCTTCAGGGTCCAGCTCGACCGCTATATCACGATGAACGCTCGTCAACGCAAGCCAAGTGAGTCGGTCATCCCCATACTGTTTCTCAAGTAGCTTTTCAGCCTCTTTAGGGTCGAAAAATATTTTTCTGGCTTCACTGTGGACACTGGGAGTATGGCCAAATTGCGAGCAGCTTTTTTATTGTAGGAAAGAACTGTTTCTCGCGCTGGTCAAGAGTTTCTAGTGTCATGGATGGTGTTACCGCAACAGATTCCCGATTATTGTGCCATATTTCGTACTCACTCGGAAAAGTATTGGCTTCAGTTTCTCCGAAGAATAATAACGCTGTTTTTTAGGGCTTTCTTTTATCCTGGAATCATCATTATTGGTCTTCTCAGGTAGAAGCATTTGAATCCTTTCGATTGTGTCATCATGTGGTTTAAAGCGTGCATCAAGTGCTGATATCACATGGTCAACGAATGAATAAAATACGTTTCGACGGTATGTAGTAATCGAGCAGTCACACAAACAAAATGCTCGAAAACCTTCCTATCTCCTATTCGAAATTTTAATGGCAGATTTAGAAAAATATTTAATTATTTACATTCATAATCGTTATTTGTAAAATGTTTTTTTTTCTTATTATTATTATTAAATGTAAATTTATATCAATTTTTCCTTTATATTAAATTTAAATGTTTCCCTCTAATTATATTTCGAGTATGGGAACGCTGATCGAGTATAGCCCAACGGTGTAGTACATCACAGAAGGCAAGCTAACAAGGCTGAGCTCAGCTGATGCGATTTACCGTAGACACGGTAATGAAAAGAAGAATAGTAGAGGGGGAGTCTACTTACGACCTTCTCCCGGCAAGCATGGAAGAAAGGCGCGTTGGATCGCGAAGGCCTTGCAAAGTTTCTCGTCGCGAACAAATTCTGTTTAAGTGCGCATAGTGAAGTGAGTAATATCAAAGGTGGTTGCCTATGCGTTGAGTTCTATCTCTAGGGAATGAGTGAAGAACCGTATTCTAAGGCGCATGCTTTCCCGTGATCCATATTTTATGGATGAACGAGATTCGACTAAATCCAATGCATTAAAAAGCTGTCTATGGGAAGTTGTAGCACTTCAAAACCATGCATTACTATCAATAGCAACTGCAGCACGCTTTATCTCACAACCATTACCTGCCGTCGAATGGGACCTTGCCGATGTTTTAGAAACAAACGAAGACGATATTTTTTAATAAAAAATTGTACGGCGTTCAAAACAATGTGCACTGGCAATTGAACGATCGCAGTCAATGTATCTTCCACGTAACGATAAAGTAATGCAGTATTGGAAAATTTGTTGAGAAGATTAAACCATCTATGCAAACGAAGAATTCAGTTAGCGGTAAGATGAAGTCATCCGAAATCATATGCACGAAGTTCCATTTTCGTAGCTATAATAATTGATAATAATTGATAATTGATTTGAACGAATCTTAAACTTAATGATTCTCTGTTTTGTAAGCGTACTGTTATTTGTTACCTTGTTTATAATTCATGATATTACACTATCACTTGATGTGATAATTATGTTTAAATTCATAGACTACTATTCCTGTAAATGTTCAACAATTCGGTTGAAATTAAGTAAGATATATCTTCTGCTTTATCGACTTCTTCATATCGTTGCCAGTCAAATGAAATGAATCATTAAAAAAAAAAGATTATGTTGGTTAATTCCCAAACTATTTGTGTATTATTTAAATTGTTTAGAAATGACATAAAGTCAAGCACGAAAATATAGCCATATGAGTTGTTAATATGAAATGGTACAAAACAAATCTCAAATCAAAACAGATAATTCAGAAGATGAAAATGTAATAGGACGACGATCGTCATCCTAACGCATCCGTATAATCGATAAAAAATAATCGTATGAGATCGTTTTTTAAAGGAAATAATGATTAATTTCTTATAAATCCGTGTAAAATTTTTTGATACATAATGTATGAACAGTGAAAGAATGACATCTACAAGAGCTAACCCCAATAATTATAATAATACACGAAATTGGAGTAAAATGAATTTTCTTCTATTTTTAATCTTGTTTTTAATATCAATTTTTCTCTTTCGATTGTTAAATGCTTGTCAATATAGTGTTATAAATTGCTGTGTTGATTGCGATAGAAAATTCATACTATAGAAATATATAAATTTCGTTACATTAACGTTGTTCGAATAGATTAAAATGGATTGTTGAAACTTAAAACACGGTCTTTCCATTTCGTTCGACCTGACCGGGTATAGGACCAGCAACGATGGCAGGTTTCTCCTATATCATATTGTTGTTTAACAGGGGCTCTTACCGGGTAGAGTGGCCTTCCGCTCGTGTGCCCTTTTATGGTATAGAGTTATGTGATTCCATCGCATAATTCTATAACATAAATTGGCCTCGTCTATATTTCTCATTTGATGGGAAAATTCATGAAAATTATGTTTGTATGAGTTTTCCACTCAAAAGGGAAATATATGGCCACGTCTACGTATTGATCTTGATCCCGTTAGGAGGGTGCGAAGGGGCACTACTTGCATCTGGATGCGCCACTCTTATTTGTGGGGCATAAGAATCCTCGGTAACGACGAAGTACCCTTAAGCCCGCCTGTCTTCCCCAGGTCCAGTTTGCCCTTTGCGTCAGCAATTTCCGACCCTTAGTTGGTTACCTTCGTTTCAACTTCGGTCAACATTTTATTTGACCCCAGAAATTCGTGGATGCGAAATTCTTTTGTAGTGGGTCCTTGTGCTGGGGGAAAGAACCCGGCCCACGACACCGCAACGCTAGCCTGCCAGCGCATTCACGCGTCCCCAGACAAGGCCAATCCCAACATCTTCTTCCGCTGAGGCAGCAGACCATCGTTGCAGTCCTTCACGGACATTCCTATATACCTACTATAACTACAGGTAGTATATTTTAGCAGTTTCTCTTGGAACATTATTGCGCTGAGTTTGCCTTCCAGTCGTTCTTGGAACAATATATCGCTTGAACTCATTTGCTTTGCTTGCTTGAAAACGACACGATAAACTGAATATAATTAATGTGCAAAAATTTCATATCAAAAATGCCTCTAACTATAAAAGATAATTCAAACTAACTATCCAGAGAGTGAAGTAACATATTTCAAACTTCATATCTTGAAAGATGGGCACCGTTGTCTTTAATTGTTGGCCTTAGGCGGTCCAGTCAGTACCGCTTTTCGCTTATTTTCTTCAATATTTTTTTTTGTAACGAGGAAATATATTTAAATAAGTTCTTCAACAAATGCAAATCCGCTTTCGTACTGGTGCGATCGAAAGATAATAAGATGTTCTTAAAGTTATTAATGATCCTTTGCACCTCGGAGCTCTTATGCGGATTCGAGATTATCGGCTTCGGCTGAATTTGTATGGAAACGTTTTTCTTAAGTGTTTGTTTGGGACGAGTAGCCTTGGGACTAGCGGTCACAAGATTTACATACGTACAATCACTTTTCTTACGGTCTCAACAGCGTGTCGTTTATTTTCAAATTTATCCTTTCTTAACTGTGGAATCCATTTGCATGATCTCCTACAGACCTTCGTATCTATTTCTATTTATAATCGTTCTAGCTTGTTTGTTGGTGAAATTTAATATTGAACTCATTTCAACATCGTGCTTTTATTTTAAACACTTCGGACAGTTTTGATCAATGGGCACATGTTCGCTGCTTTTACAAAGTATACATTTGATTTGACATGTACCTGCTTCGCACTCCGTCAAACCACATTTGAAGCATTTATCCTTACAAAAGAGGGTTGAATGTCCAAGTCTGCACAGTTTCTACACTATCTTGCCCTACATTTGAAGTATTCCTTTGCTGCATAGAACGCGATCTTCAAGATATCATATATTCTCTTCCACTGTGATCTTAACAGACTGCGTGGGAATTTAATTTTTGGGATTATCTGGATTTCTTCTATTGACAATGTTGATGCCTGATAACTCGTTTTCAATGCGGTTGCATGTAGCCTAACAAATTCACTACATTCAAGATCTAAATCGATGTAGCTAACTTCCTCGCATTTGTATATAAAATTTCCCAGTATAAACGCGTTAAGGTAGTGTTTTTTATAGATTTCATTTTCGATCACATCATTTGTGTCCTTTAGCGATCCAAAAAAAGACTTCTCAGTCGGAGGCCATTTTGCTTGACATGCGACACATTTTAGCTTACCTCCTTATTTATAAGCAAGAAGTGGATAGAAGAAAGACTGATGGGTTTACCGTCGAAATACCCTTCGAAAAATCATGGGAAAGGACTTATCTTTTGAGTTAATATTATACCAACTTGTTTTAGATAGAGGCGGAGTGCTAGCACTAACTGCAGCACAATCAACTTCTGTACTATTCGAACAGCCATCCAAATTCCTGGTATCGTTAACCTGTAATGAGCGTTTACTTGACTGCACTACATTTGCAGTTTATTCAGGCACCGTTTTATTAAAACAAAAATCTTTCTTTCCCCCTTTACTTTGTATTCTCTGGTGTCTAGATTTAATTTTTTTCCTGAAGCCTATCACAGCCTCACTTGAATTCGGAAAAACTTGCTTCCGAAATACCGGTGTCAGTAAGATTAGTTTTCTAAACGGAAAAGATCTTTGAATTTTCCTTTAAATTATGAATAAAAAAATTAAAAAACCAATACAAGAAGGTTACATTAGCGGCTTATAATCGAAATTTTAATCTCTGCTTGTAGTTCATTGTTAAAGTTCTAGAATTTGCCGTTATTTGTAACTGCTCTATAAGTTATCAAATAGAAACAAACGTTTCATAAGGCAACAAATTAATAATTTCTAATACACTTAGAATTTAGAAACTCGATTAAAATTATGTAAATGTAAAATTGCCCTAAAATCTACTTTATTGCAGGCTCTCATGTATCACCGTAGAGAAAGTCGATCACCAGAAAGGAAAAATTCGCGACATGAAAAGGACAGTAAAGATAATTCGAAAAGTCGAGAGCGAAGTGATTATGATTTTACGTACCTTGATCACAGGTATACATTAGAGAAATTGATCCACGGCTACCACCCTAATGATAAACTCGTAGAAGATTTATCGGACTTTTGGAAATTCGTTCAAAAGTATGAAGTCATGTTAAAGAAAACTGGCAAAACTATACCAAAAGATCCCTCGAAAGATGAATGTGGTAGTCATATTAAAAGCAATTGTATGTTTATAAAAATAGATGAAAAACTCAAGCGTAGTCATGAAAATTTAATATACACATACATAGAAAAGCGGTCAGAGCTATCGAAACATAGGATCAACAAATTTTATGATATTATAACAATATATTTAGATTTTAAACAAAAAGAAAAATTCACGAAATTAGAAAAACTGCGTGCATGTCAAAAGTCTCTACCAGTGTACAAGTTCAAGGAAGAAATTATTGAGTCTGTAGAGAAGAATCAGATAACCATATTGGCTGGTGATACAGGATGCGGAAAGTCGACACAAATTCCTCAATATTTATATTATCATGGATTTAAAAATATTGGTAGATATTTATTTCATAATGTTAATATATAAAGACTATGTAAATTTAAAACCTTAGTATGTACTCAACCACGAAGATTGGCCTGTATAGCTTTATCCAAACGAGTGGCGCATGAAATGCTAAGTGAATATGGAGTCAAAATCGGATATCAAATTCGTTTTGAGAAACATAAAAATAAGGAAACAGACATTTGTTTTATTACGGAAGGATTACTGT
Source organism: Odontomyia ornata (assembly GCA_963969285.1). Taxonomy (NCBI): domain Eukaryota; kingdom Metazoa; phylum Arthropoda; class Insecta; order Diptera; family Stratiomyidae; genus Odontomyia; species Odontomyia ornata. Next base: position 373,163,844 of record OZ017738.1, on the reverse strand, counting down.
TACGACAAGTATTAATTATTTCATTCATTGTAACAGCTTATTTGTGACTAAACAAGATCTTCTTTTAGCTCACCGTAAACGATCAACTAGATCAATATGAAGTAATAATTTTAGATGAAATACATGAACGAAATTTGCATGGCGATTTTTTGCTTGGCGTTGCAAAGTGTTTGCTGAGAGCAAGACCTGATCTTAAACTTATTCTTATGTCTGCCACCATAAATGTTGGCTTATTCGCAAAATTTTTTGAAGAGGAAAAAACTGGGTTAATAGAAGTACCAGGGCGGCTCTATCCTATTAAAACGTATTACATGCCTCCGGTTCGCACAGATTTACAAACAACGTCCAGATCTAAAGATGAACGACTTAACCCTGAACCATATATTCAAATATTGAACTTGATCGATCAAAAATATCCACGTAATTAATAATACATTTAATAAACCTCTAACTGATGATCATTTTTTCGAATTTTAGTCAATGAAAAAGGTGATGTATTGATATTTGTGAGTGGAGTGAACGAAATAGAAACGATCATAGATGCGGCTAAAGAATATGCTGAAAAACAAAAACATTGGATAATCCTACCTCTACATAGTGGATTGTCGTTGGCAGATCAAGATAAAGTAATGCTTAAATAATGATTTTTCTTCTTTCAAAATACTAATGTCCCTTACAATTAGGTATTCGATTATGCACCTGAAGGAATGCGTAAATGTATTGTTTCCACAAATATCGCAGAGACGTCCGTAACTGTTGATGGAGTCCGCTTTGTGGTTGATTCAGGAAAGGTAAATACTTGCCTTGTTACTTATAAATGTATGAAGAAAACTATAATTCGGTGAATCGAAATCAACATTTCCAAAGTACTTGTTAAAAATTCATGTCATAGCAGGCTTATACAGGGTGCGCCAGAGAAACATACTTATTTGAAAAAATTCCCGCGCGGTGAGTCAGGCGCGTAGAGGGGTGAGAGGGGGCGCATCTGGAGGGGGAAGTTCCCAAGTTTGTTTTTCCCTCCAGTCGAGCGAGTTACTGTCTGGTGTGCAATGTCGGTAATGGGAATAATTGGTCCTTATTTTTTTGAAGAAAACGAACGCGCAGTTACCGTGAATGGAGCTCGTTACAGGAACATGATCGAAGAATTATTTCTTCCAAGACTCGAAGAAATGAACGTTAGGAACGTGTGGTTTCAGCAAGACGGAGCCACAGCACACACAGCACGAGACTCAATGAATTTGTTGCGACAACATTTCCCCGATCGCCTCATCTCTCTCAGAGGCGATCTCCAATGGCCCGCACGCTCTCCAGATTTGACTCCATGTGATTTCTTTTTATTGGGTTATTTGAAATCCCTGGTTTATGTCGATCGACCACGGACCATAGCACACCTCAAGAACAACATTCGCGACTCCATTGCCAACATTCCGATTGATATGCTGCAAAGAGTGGATACGAATTTCAAAAATCGACTTCATCAGTGTATGCGCAATGGGGGTCGCCATTTATCCGATGTCATTTTCAAGACAAAAAAATTTAAAACAATAACTGAAGTACTTTTGAAGTACTTTTGTTTTGACCTTTCAAATAAGTAAGTTTCTCTGGCGCACCCTGTATATGTCTTAACACCAGATTGATTAATGCCTTCTAGAAAATTGAAACGAAGAATTTGTTCTTAAAATTTTCAAAGGGGTTTTTCATACGCTTACTAAATCGCCACCTGTCTTTAATTCGGTCGGTCCATCAATCGCTTGACATGTTATACCAAGTTCCCAGAAACTACAAAGCTATAATCGTGAAATTGTGAAAAATCTAGAAGCAATTGCATGGTAAAAAATCAAAGAGTTCAAAAGGGCATGGCTCAAATGTATAGCCGCGTTTATATATTTTTTATTTTAGTATTAAATGACGACCAATAATGAGATCAGTTATGATATATGTGTATTTAATGACTTAAAATCAGAACTCATCATAACTTGGTGGACACGTCCGACTGTGGTACTGACCATATCGCCTTCGTGTGCCGATATGATCCAGATAATGATAAACTCTAAGTATCTCTAAACGAAGGCCCAAAAGGGGCTATAGTGCTACAACAGCAAGAGCAGAGCACACTGTTTTAGTTGTTAAATACTTTTTGGGATGAAATTGATTCAAATCTTCACTTATTTAGGGTTTTTTTTACCCTCGATAGAACCAAAAATTGTGAAGAATACCAATTTTATTTTAACCAAACTATTTCACTTGCCCGATTGATCTGTCCATAGTATTTATATCTGAAAAGTTAGTGATACCGCTGGTTCCAGATGCTGTGTCCCGTCTCGTTCTGGTATTTGCAGTGCTCTATTTTTGAAAATCAAGAAATGTTAGATTTTTATCATTGACTAACTCCGCTGAACTGGTGGGAAATTCTTCTGTAAAAGCTATCCCTAAGCTTCGGAACACAAAGGGTAGAATAGGGCCCATGATAGAATATCGTGGGTTGCAATTACACCTTTCAATGTTCTGTGTTATCGAGTTTCTAGAACCGTTAGACTGCGGGTAAGTACTCCTAAACTTAGTATTCAATTTTCACATAAAGTTTCGGTACAAGATTCTATAAAAAAAACTAGGATAGATGTTCCTCAGGCTGAGCCTGTAGACTACTGCAATGGGCTGACAATGTCAATTTGAATAACATGGATTTTTTGTTAAGCAGGAAAGGAACAAGTTGCAAAAAACATTTTTTAAACGTCAATTACCACACCATTGAAATTCATCAATTCATCGGTGAATATAATCAGCCCGGATACCAAAACCGCAAGGGGAAGAAATCGAATGGCTTTGCAGACCAGAAGCATGGAGGAACCCGACGATTTTCCGCCGTTATGGCAAGCATCAAACACCATTTTAAGCGAAGCGAAAAATTCCTCAAAAGAAAAATGGAAAGAATCGACAACCGGCAAAAACCCAAAACTCCAAAAAGTGAGAAACAATGAAGATTTGCAGAGAGTAGTGAAAGAAAATGAAGATCTAAAGCTGGGTATTCTTTCATTTGAGGAAATGCTGAAATATTTCGTCAACGTCAGACTTGAACAAACAGATGGATTGCGAAGATTCGAACAAAAAGGATGCAGGTACCTTATATGACAAAAATGAATTAGAAAATAGATAAAAAAAATCACATAAATCATCTTAAGAACACAAATACGGAGAAAAGTCAGCCAGTGATTCTACTGGTCTTCAAGGCCAAAATAAATAGAAACAAAAAGTACCGCCAATTAATGTTTTCGGAAAGCGTGGCGGCGATATGGTTCAACTTTTGGCGGGTGAACAAAAAATTTTCAAGTAAAATGAGTAAATTCTGAAAAAAGAACAATTAAGAGCGAATCATTGGTTGACTTCAAGTCAGCACGGGACGCTTTAAATAGTGTGAAAGCTCCGCACTTCACATACACGCCAAAGGAGGGAAAAAATCAGATTTTTCTGTTGAAGCGTCTGGACTGCAGAGAGGATATGGTAGATCTCCTTCAAGTACTCAAAGAAGCTGCATCAGTAGTTGAATTTATTTCGGTAAAGAATTTCGCAGCGAAGAGATCGACCACCAGAAAAAAATCTTCTTTTTTGTTTGGCACAAATTTCTCATAAAAGCGGTCCAAGTGCCTGCAACAGATGAAGTACCTTAAATTTTAGAGTGTGAGTTGGGAAAGTCAACCAATGTTATCGGTGCCAAAAATTTGGCCATTCGGCTGCAAACTGCAGCATGCACCGGGTAAAGTTCAAAGAAATTCATGCCCGCGATGAGTGCGAATCGCGTCAGACGGAGCCTAAAGAAAAATTATATTATGTCAACTGCGGTGTATTTGGTCATCCAGCATCATATCAAGGATACCCCCGATATAAAGTGCAAAAGTTAAATTTATTCTATAAAAAATGTACCTTCTAACTTCTTCAAGCCCGGGGTATCATTTGCGCTCGCCGCTAGAGGGCCAACGGAAAATACTGTAAATAATTTAGATCATGTAAGTAGCATCAATGAGCTGCTTCTTAAAATCTAGCTACGACTTAATTCCTGATCGGAAAGAATCAACAAACAAGATTCGAAAAAAAACTTTGTTTTTCAACGTTTAGATCATTCAAATGTCTCAAAATAAATGCCTTTCAGCTACATTCCCAGTGATAAAGAGGCCAACTAAACCTTTTTTCTTCTGGGAAGTTATATGCTTTGATTTGAGGGATTCTTTGAACACGCTATGACCTAGCCAATTGTGATAACTACTTACCTTAAGGTCAAACATGATACAAATACATTCATCGTGTTAATTTTATTTATTTTTTATTGTATTTTAGTTTTTTTTTTCTGTGACAAATATATTAAAAAATTCTACAATAACTACGATAAATAGCATAAATGGATTAATCAAAAAAAAAAAACCAATTAGGAACCATTATGAATTTATTAAACTGTCAAGCAATAATAGAAAAAGAAACAAAAAAAAGAAGCTCATTTGTATCAACCGTTTGTAACCGAATTTCCATAGGAAAGAAGGTTATCTGTTTCATACGTATATTTTTTTATTCGCTATATTATATATGTTCCAGCATAACTATTGAATGAGTATAGGTAAAAGAATTCTATTTTTGACAAACGGTGGATTTTGCTCGTGATTGAGTCGCATTTGAAGGAGATTTAAATTGAGTAATGTAAAGGACGAAATCCATCGGGTAAAGTTCAATTTTCGACTTTTGTAGTTTTTCCTTTTCACCACTGATCAATCTGCTGATGGATTCCAGTTATTGTGCTAGTATATGGGTGCTCGGTAATCCACGACTAGTTGTTTCAGATTTTCGGTTCGGGTTGCTATAATTTGATTTTGTGATTTTCAGTTAACCTACGATGTGTCGTTTTAGAATTAGAGTAGCGTATTCGGTAATACGTGTTGGTTTCCTTTTGAGTGTGCTATTTTCAAATGTCAGACGGTTTGGAAGAGACAGTAAAGTAAAATAAGGTCGGAAGTTTTTCATCATGTTGTATAATATATCAGGCTTTGGTGGTAATTGAATTAATTATGGGCCATGCAGATATTAAAACTAATATACGACAAAAGTAGTGAAAAACGCTGCATTAAACTACCCGTTATTTTTGAACGAGAAAAGAGAGTTGAAAACTGTTTTCGGCAAACTGTTGAATTTACTTAAGGTAAAGTTTGATGCAAAGGACATATGAATTGGACAATGGGAAAAGGCAGTTACAGCTAGAAAAACTGTATTTTCACAAATTTAGCGTTGACTTTAACCCGTCACTGATTGATTTATGGGTGGGTTTCAATTATTAAGGATGCATGTAACAGGATTGATCGTAGTACTGACCATATACGAATACAGTTACGGTCATGAAATAAGATTCTAAAAAAAATTTAAAAGCCAAGGTTCGAATTGTATCGATGCAGGTCGGAATGCTTCTCGTGTTAACGGTTTTGGAAAAGTGATGATATGCTTGCTACAGGACAAGCAGACTAAATTGATCGTAACGAGCTCTCCATTAGCAGTAATTTACTCCCAACAAAAGATTAATAACAATTTCGAATGTGTTGAAAACACTTAAAATAGTTCTTCAGTAAAAGCTTTCGACAAGATCGAAGGCAGCAACTCAAGGCTTGCGCTATTACGAATAAATGCTGATGCAAGCATCAAGATCAAAATTTGCCATTAATTTGGCAATGATTTCAAAGCGTAGGCTGTTCACTATTGTTTCCAACATTTGGAAAATCACGTTGATAATTTATAGAAGAAAACATTATTTATTCAGTATAAATCAAGTCCGAACTCTTCTTAGAGGTTAATGTTGCCACAATAGTCATGAAATAAAAAACTTTTACGAACAAAAAAAGAAAATCGATTTCACAACGCCCTTAAAAAGAAGAAATAAATTTTTTTTTGAATCGGTGCCTAATCAGCTCCCCATTTTGAACAAGTGGTTGGCAACAAATGTTTCAAGATTCCCGATCTGACTGTATTTCCGCAGAAGTTGATTTTTGTTTGCCGTAGTGTTTGGGATGGCTAACGATCACCTAAAACCAGTTTCAAATAAGTAGTAGATTAGATCTTCGTATTCAACGCGAATTTGACAATGGGCCTGCACAATGTCAGAAATGAGCGAAGCCATTGCTTTATCCAATCCGAAAACAACATAATTATAAAATGTTGGTTGGTGGTGGTGATATTCGCTGTCGAACTGTCACTCCAGCTGAATTTACCGAAATGGCACTAACTTAACGAACACAGTATTCAGACTCGGTTCACAGAGAGGCCGGGAAGGGTTTAAATCATGAGAAGGTGCGTCCATAAACTTACATGGATAACCGTGCGCGAGCAAAATGCTAACGCTGGTTTACGATGATTTTTTAACAATAATGACGTTCATGTTTAAAAAAAAAACATAACTGTATTAAATGAGAGAATTAGCCAGTTTATTTTGACTCTTTGGTACCCACTTGAATACTTAAAATCTTGAAACTATTAACCAATGAAAATTGTTTAGACCCGATTATTTCTTTTTCTTTATCTTTGCGAAGAGTTTCTTTGTAAGAATGATAGCTTTTAAAATGTTTTTACTGGGATATATCTCGTTTCTTATGGAGTAATAAGAATTATGAAAATAATCGCATTTTGAAAATTTCAGCATTTAAAGATTTCAAATATCCAAGTAGTAACAAACGGCCAGCATAATCTTAAATGTTAACTAAGTGTATATAGCGTTTTATTAAAAATAAGTTACACAAAATGTGTTCTGTAAGGTATTTAAAATGTGCTCTAAAATATGCTTTAGCGTTTGACAGACTTTAGCATGAGCAAAATAACCTTCTGACGAGTTTAATATTTATGCGTTTAATATTTATGCGTTTACTTAAGATCCAAATGAAAATTGATCCTAAGAAATAATGAAAGATTCTAAAAAAATTTTCTGTGCAAATGGTCCACTTTTTTCACATACGTTATTGAATCATTGAAAGAAATCTACCAAATCAAAATAATCATGTAGTCAATTAGGAATGAAAGAGTTTAAACCATTATGTGAAATAAACAAGTTCATCTAATTGGAGAAAAAAAAATTCATGACAAAATTGTTTCAGATGAAGGAAATGACGTACGATTCTTCGAGCAAAATGCAGCGTTTAAAAGAGTTTTGGGTTTCAAAATCTTCTGCTGAACAGCGAAAAGGCCGAGCCGGCCGTACTGGCCCAGGGGTAAGTATTGATTTGCTTCATGCAATGAAACGTGATATTCAAGACATTCTTCTGAATAGATATGCTACAGAATTTATTCGCAAGCAACTTTCGATCAATTTGACGCCTACTCAACCCCAGAAATCTGCAGAGTTCCCCTAGATTCAATGCTTCTCCAAATGGTTGCTATGGGCTTACCAAACGTTCGACTTTTTCCTTTCATAGAATCTCCATCAAAGGAGAATTTAGAAGAAGCTATTCTATCCTTAAAACAGCATGTAAGTTATGTGCTTATCCTTGAAAAGTTGAGTTTGGCACTTTAAATCTATCACTTCAGGGTGCTATAGGACCTGATGAAAAGATAACTACATTAGGGAAATCTCTATCAATGCTGCCCGTAGATATTTCTATTGGCAAAATGTTATTAATGGGATGTGTATTTGAAGAGCTGCAACGAGTGTTGACTCTTGCAGCTGCACTAAGCATACAATCTCCTTTTACGAATCGTGCTTTTAGAGATTATAAATGCGAGGTAGGTAGTACTAAAAGCTTGTATGGCGTAAGTTTATTATTATGTTTCTAGTTAGCTAGAAAAGAAATGCAATCAGATCAGGGAGACCCGTTGACTCTTCTTAATACCTATAAGGAATGGTTGGAGCAAAAATGGCGAAGAAATGAAAATACGAAAAGATGGTGTAGGCAAGTAGGTATTGAGGAGCAAAGGTGAGTTTGTTTCAACATATTCGCACCAGTTAAAATATTTATAATATTCGCATATTTATATAGATTCTATGAGTTGTCAAAGTTGCGAAACCAATTCGAAAATATCTTAAAGAATTGCAACATTATGCAAAAAGAAGATGAGGAAAATCTATCAAGTGCAGAACGTGCAGTCCGAAATGGAGAAGTAAGGACTCTGAGAGCGATGAAACGAGCTCACAAAATGAGTGCACCTAATAAGAGGAAAGTGATAAAGCATTCCGATTTAGATCGGGAAGATGATGATGATGAAGGCGGAAGTGATATACGAGATGTGGAATTCAGACTTATCAACGACAAAAGGAAATTAGATGTGAGTACGAAAAATTCGGACTCATTCAATTACGGAATGACACAATTCTTACATATCTCAGTGCCAAGGTTCAATTTGCGTTGTAGGGTGATCCCTTATTATTATTATTATGACAAATTCAGAATACTTTCTCAGAAACAGTTCAAGACTGGTTTTATTTTGAAACGAGTTGTATAGGGTTATCCATTTTAGCTTGGGAAAGTAAAGCTAAAGAAAACAAATAAAATGTTCAGATAGAAACGAAATTTTTTATTCAATATAAAGATTGAACCTTGCCTTGAAACACAACATCATTCAAATCTTCTCCACGGGACCTCTTACAGGCCTCACTCCTTTTGAGGTAATTTTCAATGACTTTTCGGCACATTCCCGGCAATATCTCGGCCATAACTTCACGAATATTGGTTTTCAATTGCTCAAGATTTTGATGATTGTTCGCGTAAACACGATCTTTCGCATAGCCCCATAAAAAGAAATGCAAAGGTGTTAGGTCGCAGGATCCTGCGGGCCAATTGACATCACTCAATCTCGAAATTACGCGTCCTGGAAATTTCTCTTGCAAAAGTGCTAGATTAGCCTGTGTTGTGTGGCTTGTGGCTCCGTCCTGTTGGAACCACATGTTCTCCTGATCATAATCTTCAATTTCTCTCTAAAAATAATCCGTCCATAGCGGTCAGAATTGACTGTAATGGCTCTTCCTTGATCGTTTTCAAAAAAATACGGGCCAATAACACCACCAGACCATAATGCACACCAAACGGTCACTTTTTCCGGATGCAAAGGCCTTTCTGCGATCACCTGAGGATTTTGAGAGCCCCATATGCAGCAATTCTGTTTATTTACGTAACCACTGAGTGAAAAATGAGCCTCATCACTAAAGAAAATTTTGTTCGAAAAATCGTTATCAATGGCTTGTTGTTCAATCACCCAATTCGCATACATTCTGCGTAGTGTATGTACTTGAGGCTTAAGTTTTTGAGTGAGTTAGATTTTGTACGTGTGGAGATGCAAATCCAAATGCAAAATCCGCCACAATGAGCCGTAAGGCAAGCCCAAATGTTGAGCACGTCGAGGAATCGACAAATTCCTCCACACTTTGAGCAACGACAGCGATATTTTCAGCAGAACGAATGTTGCGATGATGCACGGGCCTTGCAATATCAATAACCGATCCAGTCTCTTCAAATTTTCTCACTGTGTTCGAAATTGTACTGCAGAATCACCATTTTTATAATAAAATTTAATAATTTTAACGCGTTCTTCGACTGTTAAACGATCCTTATTTCTTCAACTAAAAAAACACGCTTTGGATGACATTTAATTCTGACAGATGTTAAATGGCAGGTTTATACTTTCCTACCACGAAATGGATAACCCAGTATTAACTCCTGACCATTCCGAAATTTTATTTGGCGTATAATTCTTTTTTCAACATTTTTATGAAGTGTTTTGGCAGTAATCTCTGCCCACACTACTTAAATTTTTACAAATGTATTGTACTTACGTACCTGTGGAATAGCTACTAACTGATATAATGACCTACTGCGTTACAAATGAATGTTTCCTTCATAATGAAAAAAAAACTAATATATCAAATCTGCAACTTTTCAGTTAATTACTGAAACTGGTGCATTCCGCCTTTGAGTACCAGAATCGTATTCGTGTATTCATAGGGGTGAAGAAACCATCATATATCATCATATTAATGCTAAACACAGAGTCTCAGGTCAAGATACCTAAACTACCGGACAGCTTCAAAATGAAATCAGGCTTAAAGCAAGGGGATGGGCTTGCCCCAATGCCTTTTAATATTGCCATGGAAAACGTCATCAGGAAGACAACAGTGGAAACCTGCAGTACACTACTGTTCACGTCCACACAATTGGTAGCATATACTAATGACGTCAATATTATGGAACGATCAATCTCAGATGCTAAAGGAGCATTTCTGAGCCTATAATCTGAAGCAAACCTTATAGGTCTAAAAGTTAATGAAACTAAAACTAAATTCATAACTCAGAGGATGAAGAACACTCCAACCCAACAAAATCTGGCCGTAGGAGACTATAACCTTGAAAGTGTGGATAATTTTGTGTATCTTGGAGCCAACCTGAATAGAAGAGGTGCCGAAAAGGACGAGATTGGATGCCGCATAAACGCCGCAAACAAAGCAGGTTACTCCATACTTTCTATTCTAAGGTCCATTTTTGTGTACAGGCAAAATAAGCTGCGTATTTATAAATCATAAGTCAACCCTGTGCTATTATATGGAAGTGAAACATGGACCCTGACGAGCGAATCCGAAATGGCAGTGGACATATTTGAATGCCAAGAACTCCAAAAAATCTACGGCCCAGTGAAACAAGGAACAGAGTGAAGAATTTGAATTATTGGTCGAACCATCTGTATCGATTTGCGTAAGGTTATGCAAATTAAAATGGGCGGGTCCGATAGAAAGGATGAAAACACCGGATACTCAAAACATAAAGGATAGATTACAAGACTAGTGGGAAGACCGAGGACTCGATTAAAAGGCACGATAGAAACTGATAGCAGATCCTTGCTGAGATTGATCAACTGGCAGATGACGTCGCAACCGTGTTGATTGGAGAAGACTAATCCTGGAGGCCAAGGCTGATTTGGGGTGCCCTGCAATAGATGAACATGATTAAAGTCCATTAATAGAAATGAAAATATAAACATAAACAAACAAATTTTCAAAATGAAAAAAAAAAAAAATTTACACACACATATACTCTTTTCAAGTGTAAAAATCAAAATATTAACTCTTATGTTGTAAATTGTAGAATTTAATAGAATCTGCCTCTGCAAGAAGTCATCGGGAGGTATTGGTGTTGAAATTGATATTGGTAAGCGGGCTGTACCCACAAATAGCAATACCTGATGAATTCAACTACTGCAAAGTAAGTCGTTTCAAATCAATCGTCTTTAATCATCTCCAATGCCATTCGCTACATTTCAGAATGCTAGTCAACAATTTTTCCATACCTTTCTCAAACCTTTCGTGTCTTTACATCCTAATGGACAATTTGCGGACATGACGGATTTGTTGAAACTAGCTGATAGTGATATTGTAGAAAAACCGCCATTTTACACAGCGAAACATCCATTAAGCTCAGCACATCAAATTCTTTGCTACCAGTATGTTTTAAATGACTGCAATACGTTATTGTAATGTTTCACTGTTCTTCCAGAAATCTTCTAGAAACTACAAAGCCGTATTTATTGAATGTGATAAGAATGCCAGCAGCTCAAACGTTACTACTATTTTCTCTTGCAATTGACACTAATTCAACTGTTTCAAAAATTGTTTGTGATTCTTGGCTTTGCTTAGAGTTCCCGTTTCCAGAGCAAGGATTACATATGTTAGAGAAAGCGATCCAAATACGAAATTTATGGCATAAAATGCTTTCAGACAGGTTGAGAGGTAAGTTGATGTAGTTTGTTAATCGTCTATTTTTTCTTGAATTAATATAATTTTAGAACCTCTTGGTGATGATAACATTAAGAAAGAAGCCGAAAAGAACTCAAAAAGACAGTTGTATAGAGATCAAAATCAGTTTATGAATGACTTGGCAGCATTTATGAAAGCAAATGTTTGTTATACGTTGAAACGATTATTGCCTGCTGACTTGAAGGTAGATATGGTGGTTATATTTTATTGTCAGATTTATGTTTATTTACATTTTAATTTAAAGGAAATTTATACGCACTACTCTCATGATGAGCATAAGTTACCGTTTAATCCGTTTATTGAATCTTATGAAATGACGCCTAATAATTCGAAGGGAGGATATAACGTGACCGATAATGTAGTGTATGCTTGGTAAGTACAAAGGATTTTATAAAGAATCGAAAAATTCAAATAATCATATCTGCGTCGTCGGAAAAGGAAATTCAAATTTAATAGTTGCACCATGTGCTATTGGATCTTGTCACGAAGAATTTTAAAGCTACTCATACTCATTAAAGTATGCAAGTTAAAACCTTAAAATTGATCTGTATATATGTATATATATATATATTTTTTAAGCACCTCCTATGGGAAAATCATGAACATAAAAGGAATTTGTTAGAGTTTAGATTAAGGAATACAAGGAATCAGCAAATTATCAGCAACGACAAAAAATTTTAAAACTGATATCATCAGCAATTAGTAGATCATTAATTTGGATTCCTGAAAACAAGGGAACGACTGATGCTGATGAATTCGTTAGAGGAGTTTATGTGATCGCCATATTTATGGATCTGAAGAAAGCATTCGACACAGTTGACCATGAACTTTTATTACGTAAACTGGAATCATATGGCATTCAAGGCGTGCCAAATCGATTATTCAGGAATTACTTAACAGGAAGATCGAGTCTTGGTCCATTGACCGCGTCCTCCAATTTTGAAATCCAAGCAGCGATGAACTGTCTTTGTCGACCGAGTGAGACCATCGTTTCCTCGCTTTCTCCACTGGTCTCCTTCCTTCAGTTCTCCCAACGAATTCCTTTTTGGTTATCCGTTGTTCGTCCACACGATTCATGTAGCAACATCGGATAAATTGGCCCATTCTACACTACACTATATTATTTAAATACGAAGTTTAATAAGCTCAACTAATACATAAAATGGAAGATTTTTTTATTAATTATAAAACGTAAAAATTGTTCATGTAAAAATCAGATGATCCGCTAAGGTTGAAATGGTATCAAATAAATTATCGGTTAGCCTAGTATTAAATTCGAATTGACGTCATTTGCCTGGGAAAAGTTCTGCATGCAATGCAGACCGAAATAATTCAAACGAATTCGACACCAAAGCAAAACTTTTGGAGGCGATATAGAAACCAAGGGGCAGGGGATTCGCTTATCGGTGCGCAGAACTACAATAGAGGATTTTGACGCGAAGAACCCAAACGTTCTGCATTGATGCAGAACAAAATAAATTTTAAGCAGACGATATGGACTTTTATGTGCAGAGATCTGTTGGGAGATATTATGAGAACGAATGAAAATATATTTTAAATAAAAACACTGCAAATTTTCGTTCAATTACAGTTTGCGTGAAATGCCTTGGAGTATAGCACTGCAAGATGAAATGCGACGAATGGAGTGGAAATGTGAAAATTGTGGATCAGAAGTTGAACTAATAGGTTTATCAAAACTGCTACATAAAAAAAGTAAAGTTAAACTCTTCTAAATTTAATCATTGTTTTAATTTTCATTAATTCCAGAATGTATCAAATCTGAAATTCCTGGTAAGGAAGAGTCGGAAGAAGATGAAACAAAACATTCAAAAAGTGCTAGCACATCGGCGAATCGTAAAAATTATGAATGTGATACCTGTGGACAAAGTTTCCATATGAGTAGTATAGAAATTCTTAAACACAAAAGATCATGTAAAAAGTGAAATAAATAATTAAAAAAAATCCAGACAACAGGTATGTTTGTTTGCATATTATTTATATTTATTTGGCAATTGAATATACTTTCCATATTGAGAGATGTATGAGTAATATGAATAATTAAGTAAATTCTTTGGAAATTAGGCAAAATCCTTAAAAAATTATTCTCCGATTTTTAAAAATATTTTCCAAACCACTCATTCCTATTCAACAATTTGGTCCCAAGGAAAAAATTTCCACTGAACACGTAATCTTATTCGTTCTTGATGAAATTTCTTCCGTTTTGAGAAAGAGTTACAGTTACAGTAGCGTGAAAAATCGACTTAGATAAAGCTTTTGATCCGGTTTGGTTCAAAGGTTTAATCTACAGTTTTTAAATTAGTAACTGTTCCATTCCTTTATATCGTATGATCGTAAATTTTCTTACTAACCGAAGTTTGTCAATTAAAATATTGTAGGTAGTTCGTATTCTTCTTTAATTAATGGATATTCTTTTGTTCCTCATGGTTATATTCTTAGCCCGTGTCCATTTAATTTTATTTTGTTCACTATTCCTTGTGGTCATCAAAATAACAAGAATAATTTTAAAATATTACTTTACGCGAAAGATATCATCTTTCCATGCGATACAATTTTTTTATTTAAAAGCTTTAAATAAAATTAATTTTCATCTTCAAGTGGTGAAAAATTATGTTTGATTGGGCTCTGAAAATTAACCCTGAAAAATGAGATTTAAGGTGCTTTGCAATGCTTACGAAAAAGGTCATAGAGATGCTCCTGCTGAAAGTAAATTACGCTTTTCATCAATTGATGGTCACATTATCCTCTCAAAACATCAATTAAATTTTTGAGCATTCAGTTACACCATAGGCCAAAATTCAATTTCATTGTTCGGTTATTTCTGAGAAAAACAAGTGGTGCATTTGTAGCATTGTCACCTCTTCTCTCTAGCAAATCTATTAGTTGCAGTACTAAACTTTTAATATACAAGACTCTTATTCATCCAATTATTACCTCTTGTTTTCCTGGCATTCTGTTTCCTCAACTGTTGCTGATGAAATATAAAATTTTGAAAACAATATCATTAGAAAATGTACATCTAAGTACAGAAGGCCAAACAAAAATATTCCAGAAACAGTACCCTGTACGATGAGACCAAAATTAGACCGATACTTTTTCCACGATCGAGCAGAGTATGAAGTGCTTAACCTCTTGGGGTTCTCATCCTGACACAGATGTAAGGGAATTATTTAATCGAAACGTACTTTTAGAGAATATTATTCATTATAATTAAAATTTAATAAGTTTTTCACCCTTATGGACCTCAAAAAAGTTTAAAATAAAATAAAACCAGTGTTCAATTACATTAATTTAACTAACACTTCAGATGTTACAAATGTATTTTATTCTTAACGACACGTATGCATTTCGGTCGGTATTGCCGATTATCTTCAGCGCACAACGCGAAACTACTAGTGAAACAATTACAACAAAAGCAAAGACATTAGCTAATAACACTTAATTTTAACATATATGTTTCAGCCGGATTAAATGAAATATAAATTACCGGACTTTCGTCAATATTACATAAAAGTTCTGTTATGTTATTTCAACATGTTAGGAGTTGTGATAATTGATGCGAAAGCTAATAAAGTTAACCGTTAATATATATTATCTAGTTAAATTAAATAAATTTGAATTTATTGAGCTATTGTTTTGTCTCGTTACTGGCTTCGTTCCTCCAGAAGCACTCGTGTATTTGGATATGAATCGATTTTTTTGATTCTGACGGTGTTCCAACTATAAATCACATATATAGACGGGCCACCGTTAGGAAGATAAAATATCCCCCGAGTTTGAGTTCACGAGACTAACAATTACAATGGAGACCATTTGCTAAATTCGTTGAGGCTGGTCGAGCTGAAACGGAGCAGTCTAGGTATTGGTGGCTGAATGACAATGTCTAAATTATTCGTGGTTATTTTTTGTGTTTTTGTTACTAAGTTTTGATTTTCAGGATAGGGTTCAATATTTAGGTTAGGTACTGTAGACTTTTGGAAAGGTGATGTATTATAATCCGTGTAGGATACGGGTGCCGATGGTCTGGCACAAATATCAGCGAGCTATAAAAAAGACCGAGCCTAGCGACGTGCACGCAATATCACGCTCAACCATGTTATTATTACTTAAATTTTTCAATCCTATCCATCACAGCCGGGTGTTGATAGTCCGACAGCAGCACCTAGAGCTCAAACTTGATGCCGCCACCAAGATTTGAGCTTCGGAGCTGCTGCGCAAGTGGAGTGTGCCCTAACCCACAGCTCCACACAGACTACAAGTTATTTAATTTGGGTGAATTCATATACTTTTAATATTTTATCTATTTTTTCTTTTGTTTGACTTGAGCTTTAATACTGTACAAGTACACAAATTAAATAATTTAAGTAAACAATTTTATTTTAATTAATTATATTTATTTAGCCTACTCAAAGCGGATGATGGTAGTTAACAGGGTGAAAACAAATTCTTTCACACCAATTGCGAAACAACAAAATAACAAATCAATTTTACCGCGCCAAACAGGCAATTTACAAGCGTTTTAATTAGGATAACGATACACACGAATTTTCATGGACAGTTGAATTAACGTGTACTGAACTTTGAGGGAAATTTTCATGGATGTTTGATTCGCGCCATATTAAACATCACCGAAGAATATTGTCAAACGCACTTAATTTCGGTTATTTCCAGGAATTTGAAAGAAGACCCAAAAAAATATCAAAACCATATTTGATTTACAAACTCTTTTGAAAAAAAACAAAACGCTGCACGCAAAAGATGCACCCGACAGGGAGCACCGTCGTCAAATCTATCTGGTCGTCGTCATGTGTTTTTGATAACGGATAATATTCAAATAGCGGGCGTATTTCACTCTCCTGTAAGAGTTTAATCGCATGGTGAATCCTATCAGATCAGAGTTAGTCTACTAATCTGATTTACAAAGGGGAATATTACTCAGATTAAAATAGACGAGGAATATTGTATTCCTCTTGACAAATTCTTCCACAAGCGAACAAGTAGCGCTTGCCGTTTGACGAATTATCACTTTTTCTGTCTTTCCTTCATTCAATTATGAACGAAATCGACTCGCTGACGCACACACTAGTTCAACACTATTCACTCGAGAGTTCCTCTTATAAAAGATCCCGACGTTGGATCACAAAATGATTAACGGGAACGTATGTTTTCCAGGTGCAAATTCGCGGTACCAGTGATCAACTTGTATCCAAGAGGAGTTAGGGAAAAATGTGTTAAATTCGAAACGGACGGCTATGATCACGAAGAGAGAGCGACTGCCTAAATTGCTGCGCTGGCTCCTAAAATTGCTGTTGGTGTAGCTTTGGCGTTCCTCCGCAATAGCAACCATACTTTCCGTTGTTCAAACTCGTAACACTAGAACTTATTTAGCCACTTCTTTTAGTGTTTTCATCAACTGTTCATGTCCTTTAAAGTTCAGTGAGTTGGATTATTTCGTACTCAATGAAATATTTTCTTGCATATTTCCAAAAATATCAGGTTAATGTGTAGATTTGCTGTACTTGCACTATGTACATTCCAGTTAGTCTCGTATTTGATATCATCTGCTAAATCTTTCATCGCATTCACGATACATTTACTATGAGCTGCTTAGTAGCATCTATTGTATACTACATACATACAGACTATCATAGATAGAACGGCAGAGCAGTTTATCATGTGTTATTTCGATGAGCAAGTTTCCTTGTTAATAAGCTGTACCATTTGTAGAGAATCGAGCAGTCCACCAAGGCAAACTGCTCGCGGAACCTTCATGAAAAAGTACAATAGGAGTAGAGGAGAAAAGAAAAGGGGCGAAAATGTGACTATTGAAATCGTCTTCCATGAATGATAACGCGCATGAACAGCTGATGAAAACGCTTAAAGAGATAGCTCGTTTGGTGCAAATTTGGGAATTGCACTTGGACATGATGCCGTTCCGACGCGAGAACGAGAGGTGAGAGTTGGGTTTCATCGACGACGAGTAGCATGGCGGTTGGCGACAACGGGGAGATGCTGGCTGGCCACGAACGGCGATGGTTGTTGTGACCACGGGAAAAAAGAAATTTTCGCGAACGGGGTATGGGACTTTAAAGGTCAGAGAAAACAGACCCCGCATTCCGGAGAAAAAGAAAATTACGAATTGAAGTCGGCACGTCGCAATACGGAAAACGCGCATCGCATTTTTCGATACGAGATGGAACAAAGACTCGGCCTAATTTTCTTTTCGTTTGGTTTTTTCTGTGCTGGCCTTCGCCTCTGAATTAAGCCTATTCCAACGGAAAGTTCACATTTCGTGTACAACGCCTGAAGAGGTTTTTGGCGTGATCGCAATCGCGAGGAAAGATAAGAAAAAGATTTGAAACGTTTTTCCGTCGGTGTGCGGATTGTGACAGAGAATTTCGCCGAGCAAACGGTATTTAGAAGGTGACGAGAAATAGGGAAAATTCCGTTCTAAAAACAAACGAATCGTTCTGAAACGGAAGTTGTGGCGTTTGATGCAACGAATACGACCGGGTGTAGTGGAGTGTGGAGCTGTACAGGAAATTTTCGGGTTGTGCGAAGAGTAAGTCGTCGTTAGTAGCGCGGCAAACGTAAATTGTACTTTGCCTTAAACGAAGCACGGGGAAGTGTGAAATTGGTTTTAAAGCATTTGTGTGTATGTCTAGAAAAACTATATTTGTGAATTTCTCCTCGCGTAAACGTCCAACCCTGGAATTTCAAGGTCGCCGAAAATTTCACAACTTATTCGTAACTCTTCAGTTGTATGTTGTGATCGACATTTTTTTGAGAAATCCACATTATCTGCTGTCGTCCTTTTTTTTTTAAATAAACACCTTCGTGCTGCAACTAATATAAATTCTAGTTACAATCGCGCTCGGATTAATTTAATGAAAAATCTGAATGATTATTAAATATGATAGTCATAAAGCGAGCGGCAAAGTTAAAAGATATTTGGGAAAAAGAGACCAAAATATAAATGAGCTCTTAGATGCTGCGCGTGTCGTGTGCTTATTTTTGAAACAAGAATTGAGTGCGATCACTAGCCAATCGATTTCCCATCCGCAAGAGACAATAATATTAAACGTAATCAAAGGGATAACATGTGCTGTTCCGGGCAAAACTGAAGCTACTTCGTCTTGCTCCCTATATCGATTCGTCGTTTTGAAAGTATAGTGTTTTTATGTTGACGTTTTGTATAGACCCTGTTTGTACCGCGACGAAAGGCTTTTCTTTCGCCGCTTGATTTAATTTTTAAAACGTTAAAAAATTTTGATTTATTCGGAAATGGTATTAGGCAGCCAGATACAAATCTGTCCGCTTGATATTTGTATTGATTTCGGTCCAATACCGAGATCCTGCGAAAGGTTCAAATGAATTAGTCAATCTCAACTAAGCAAATGCCAATTTTATTTTCTTCTATCTTCTTTAAATACACATTACTATTCTAAGTTCGCTCCCACGATGTAGCATTCATCATGAGCGAGCATATCGCTGACGCTGCACATGCATAAGACACATCGTTAACCATATGAATATGCTCCCACGATCCAACGTGGTTCATGGGAACAGGTTTCCGCTGACGATGCGACAATGCATGTACGCGCGTCGCGAATTCTCCAGTCTTTTGGAAACGAAAAATGATATTTATTTTGAGACTGAAGAATTCACGACGCGTGTTGAATTACATGAACCAGACATACGAGTATTTGAACAAAGTTATTTGCTGAAGCTTAATTAATTGTTTAGAAATTAAAGACAATATGCATTGTGGAGTTACACATACAAGATACAAACAAAATACATATGATGCATAGGCTTTGCTTAACTTAAATTTTTTTAGATATGAATACATAAAATATTCATTAGAATAATTGGTTTAATATTAAACAGACCCATAATCAAA
This sequence comes from Odontomyia ornata, assembly GCA_963969285.1. Lineage (NCBI taxonomy): Eukaryota > Metazoa > Arthropoda > Insecta > Diptera > Stratiomyidae > Odontomyia > Odontomyia ornata. The sequence continues at coordinate 373,144,171 of OZ017738.1, read as the reverse complement.
AACCAAGCAGTTTATCAAGGCCCTATAAAGTTCCGATTAAAGAAAAATTACAGTTTGCAGCAATCCCATTCAGATAATAACCAAGAGTTTTTTCCAGACGATGATTATTATTCATTATACTATCTATTTATGTTAATTTATTTAGAAGTGGAATATGTTGTGGTTTCTGGTACATCAATGCAAATGAGATTCTGGAACGACTGAATATCTAATTGCGGTGTAATTTGACTAAGAAACATAAGCATATTGCAAATCGCTACCTACTGTTTGTAAAGAATAAAGAAAATTTTGCCAGTTCCCAAATGTGAATGGGATTTGCTTAATAAAGGGTGATGTAAATAATTGTTGTATTCGTAGCTAGCACTACTAGGTGTTGAAAGTCTTTAGCAATTTTGCATCAAACTTTGTTGTAATGCATGCTACACTTGCTGATGTTGTCTACATACATCACGTAAAATATTTTGTTTCTTTATTAATTTCTGAGTTGTCAGTAGAGGATTGTGAGATTGTTGTAGAAAATGTTGTGGAAAATTTTGCCAAATTTGTGACGGAACACAACTAGGCTTAGCTCGCGGTGACTTTCATAGGCTTGTTTCACTTCTCCGCAGACTTGAAGCACCCGCATAAATATTTTATGATTTTTTAACGATTCTTAATGGATTGGGATCAACAAGCATGATTTCAAAACGTCTATCTAGTATAACTTCTACCGTAATTAACAATGCACCCAGTTGTTCTGAATTCGGATCTCGTCCATGGCTATTTACAGTACATGTTATGATTATTATATCATAACTTAACGGACTTACAGTCCGTCCGAAGAATCTCTCCAACTAAATCTCGTTGGCGCCAACGAGACTCGAAACAGAGACCTTCGGCTTACGGGTTGACTACTCCAACCACCACACCACGCGGACCACGCCTTTTATGGAATCGCTTAAATATCCAATTTCATTCAATTTAATGGAACTAATGCAGATTTACTGGCGAAAATGATAAATTTACAAATCCTAATATTATTAGCAAAGTTTAACGAATTCCAACTCCTAAGTTTTTGTTATTGGGTCTGCATCCAAGATTTTTTCACATAAATTACCGGTGTTCATCTTCAGGCATTCATTAATAAATCATTAATCATGTTAATAAAATAGCACAAATTTATCCAATATTCTCATTTAAAATGGCCTTCATATCGCTTAATGATTACTGATGTCATTCGTTGAACAAACTTTCAAAGATATTCATGGTACTAATTTTCATGCAAATCCTTTTGTCTGAATAGATAAGAAGCGCACATTGTTTCATAGCTATGTATTGTTGTTGTTGTAACACAGGAAAATTCAAACCACTATAACTTTCTTAAATACTGACATACCCTTCAGAGGGTAGATTTTATTCAAGAAAACATAAAATTTATTAATCATACTAACAAAATTGAGCTGAGAAATATAGACGGACACAGGCTATGATTTCAATAGGGTTTTGTGTTTTGGTACAAAACCCTAATTATGCGCGTATATGTGTTCATATGGCTCTATATGATAGGTCAAAGTAAAGAGCAAATCTCTTAATGTTTATGAGACACGGCATATTTCTTTAGGAGGAAAGACAGCACGTCCTTATCCGATTAGTACTTTGATTGTCATTCACTTTATTTATTTTCACAGTTAGTTTTCGCTGGGGTCGTTTACGTCCATAATAAGACCGAGAGTTTAACCTAGGCATGGCTACGTTAGCTTAACTTCGTTTATTAATAATTTTCATGTAAATTCATGTTATAAAATGGATGTCATCCCATTCTAACCATTCTTAGGAAAACACCACTCCTAGTCATCTTGAAAATTCATAAAATATTATGTTTCCATTTAGGTTTTGGATTCCTTTTAATTATTTAAAAGGAAACGCTTTTGAGTTATAATAATTAAATATATTTTGTATTTTCCTTATAAAGCCTAATACACTTAATCTATAACAATATATTCTCTGAATATAAAAGCACAATAAATCATTCAAGTACATATTATAAATACATTTATATCAAAACTATTAAAACCTAAAAACTCTTAAAAAGGAAATTATTAAGATAAATTTACTATTATCACTTAATATTAATTTTTTTTATTCTATAGGCGGTGGAAATGGAGCATTTTCTTCATAGATCATCATCAACTTTCCGTATTGAATTTTCTTCCTTTTCTTCCCTATTATTGCATCCTCTTCCCCACTACTGCAACTACTCGACGTTGTATCGCCTAGTTTCAGTTTTGCTGAGAGCCCTTCTAATTCTAAATCTAGGTAGAGTTGATCTAATTGTTCATTCACCATGAGCGGCTGAAGTGGATAAACATGATGTAAATTAGTTTCGACACAAACTAAACACTGTGATGACGTTCTCACTTATTCATACCGATCGACACGATTGGATTGTGCATAGTGCCAACAATTCCATTCTATGTAGTTCATTAGTTTTTGCTTGTATACAAAAGCAATCAAAATACCAATCGAAGGACATCGCACATAAAGGTACAAATTGTGATGTCGGTATGAATAAGTGATGATTCAGAAAATGAATCTGCTGTTCACCTGTTTGATGCACTGAAGCGCCATAAGATCGGCTTTTAATACTTCTGTAATTGTCCTAGTGTTGATCTGGTACCGATAGATCAGCTCGGGTGTGATTGTAACCTTCTCCAGCCATGGAGGCTCTGGTCGGCGGATTGGTCTGCGAACATGGGGGTGGCTCTTTTCCCATTGCATTTCCTAAAATTGAACAATAAATAGAAGAATAAATATGGAAAGCATTTCGTTTGCAGTTGGCCAGAGCTCAGGTTTTAGCACTTTGTTGAACCAGCTATATGCAAAGCAATATATTCGTTAAGAAATTAATAGAGGGTTACATTCGAATCCTTATGCTGCGCTTTATCAAATTCTTGGGGTCCATCAGATGAACCATCTGTCTTGAGGAATGACGAATAAAAGCTGGAAAAGCTGGACTCGTCCATATCATCACTATTGCCCTGTTCGAATTCATTCTGTAATTTAAAAAGGTTCATTGTAACGTAAATAAACTAAAAGAATGAAAATAAGCAAAAACTTACCACACTGTGAGTCTTCACTTCAGTGTCGTTCGTCTCATCTGGAGCCGATGCTTCGGGTGAACCTGCGATGTCTTTCTTTGATGATTCTGACGGAGCCTGTAAAACAATTACGTGATGAATTGGTTAGTAAAGAACACAGACATTTGCAATTTGTGGTACTCACTAAAATAGATCCGGGCTCAGCTTTGATTGATGTTGCTTGCGATGAGGGTCGTTGAAACGTTCCAGGGTTAACAGATCCGAATTGTGGTCCAGTCGACTTAGATGGTCCCGGGGCCGACATCATATCTGCGCTTGGGTTCTAAGGAAATAAAAGAAAAGAAACTGAGTAATGTGTGTGTTTGCACGAAGAGATCTTACATCTGTGAAACAAGATGTTGGATATGTAAAGCTAGCATCGGTAAAATATGTATGAATGTAAATATATGTAGGTTCTCTAAGTACAATACTCCAAGAAACATTTGCGTTATTGTTGTCATTTGATATATAGCAGACAGACAGTGTTTGTCATTGTCCGAGCTTGTACAACTGAACTATGCAATGAGATAAAGTCGTTGCTCCCTATTTAGGGTATGCATATCTTAAGTAAAAAAAGATGTTCATTTTCACTGTTTTGAAGGTCCCGTTTAGGTGAAATTTTCTTTCTTTCTCGATCATTTTAGAAGAAATTTTATTCATAATCTAACTTAACCAACACGACAAATATTTTCGATTGCATTTTTAATAATTTTTCATGAAATATGTACTCAAATTTTCTGCTACCGTGAGAGCCATCCCGAATGATACTTGTCGGATCAACATATCGATTAAACCGACATCAAAAACTTAATTTATCTACGAGTAATTTTTTCGTCCGTTCAGTGAGAATCAAAGTATAGCACGTGACCGGTTACGAGTTGAACATTTAGCAACTTTAGTTACGTAAAACAGTCGTGCATAAAATCTAAAATTTAAAAGATTTTTTTGAAAGGGCGAAATGATTGAAGTTGAAATTTAATGTTTTTAGTATGTGTAAATCTTGAGTGTGATATCAATTCTAGCTAGTTTATTTTTGAAAAAAGGTATTGGAAATTAATCAGTATGCTTTGACGATTTAGAGACATGAGCTTAAGGTATTGTATATGATACTTTTTAGGAAATTGTCGACATGCAAATGAAGAGCCATTAAGCTGAGTTTATTTGAATTATGGATAATTTTGGGCGTAAAAATACTTTACCAATACAGTTGCTAGGAATAAGTTTTAAAGTATTTGAGTAACCAAATTAAAACCACTTTCGGGGAATGATGAAATATTTTGTTCTTACTTATTTTGGGTGATATATTATAGGTTATTTTTTTAATTGTAAAGATACAAATTTGTCATTTTTTTGCTGTTACTTGTTCCAGATGTTGATATGCATTAATCATATGATGCATAGTGTACAATCTGAAACCCATATGACGTACCAATTTTACAGGATGTAGTAGCCGTTTTGTTTCGTAATAAATAGAAACGAGCAATAATGGAAGTTATTGGGTGGTTCGATAATTAATGCCATTTTTTCATGTTTTTCAAAGTAAATTTAGTTATGTAAACAAACATTTATCAATGATATATTGACCATTTTGGAGGATGACCTTTTGCCATCTTTTGGTAAGTTGAAAAATTCCACGTTCGAAGAAGCCTTGGTTTTTAGAAGCGAAGAATTGGTCTAACTCATTTTTAACAGCCTGATCGGAATCGAAAGTTTTATCATTCAAATGGTTTTCAAGGGACCGAAACAAATGAAAGTCTGATGATGCTAAGTCAGGGCTATAGGGCAGATGTGGTTATCAAAGAGGTGTGGGATCTGGCGTTATCATGATGGAACATCACGCCTTTGCGATTGGCCGTTCAGGGCGTTTTTTTTCTTGATTTCTTCGTGCAATTTCGATAGTTGACGACAGTAGGCATTCGAATCAATAGTTTGGTTTCGTGGAAGCAGCTCAAAGAAGACTATACCCTTGTAATCAAACAACACAGAAAGCATAATCTTCTTTCGGTGAATATTGGCTTTGGATGTCGATTTTGGGGCCTCGTCTTGCGTGGTCCATGTTCGTTTTCGGACTACGTTATCGTAAAGAATCTATTTTTTATCACCCGTTATGCATTTTTGAAATCGATCGTTTTGGTTACGATTCAGCAAAGAGTCGCATACGTGAATGCATTTGGTAAAGTTTCAATCCAATCGATTTCAAACTTCTTCGTAGCACAACAGCCCCTCTCGGGCCTTCGCTTCCTGCAACAAGCGCCCCCCCCCCCCCCCCCCAACTGTCTCGGTCCATTGACCGTGTGCTCCAATTTCGACATCCGAGCAGCGATGAATTGTCTTCGTCGACCGAGTCAGACCAACGTTTCCTTAGTTTCCCCACTAGTCCCCGGCCTTCAGTTCTTTCAACGAATATCTTTTTGGGTATCCGTTGTTCGTCCGTATGATTCATGTGGCCAGCAAATTGCAGCTTGTTGAGAGCACCGGCTCGTCAAAAAGTTCATACAGCTCATGGTTGTATCGAATTCGCCATTGGTCCCCGTCTGACTTCGCTCCGATTATTCGCCTCAGGACCCGTCTCTCGAAGGCATCAGTTATGTTTGCAGGTGCTTGGGTTTGGGTCCATGTTTCAAACTATTCACATTTAATTCAATCGTTGTGCAAACCAATGTTTACGTTTTTAAGAGATTTTAAAAACTCGATTGAAATCGCGACTGTCCGTTCGTCTCTTAGACTGTCTGTCACAGCACTTTTTCTCCAAAACAATAGCAGCTACAAAAATTAAACTTGGAGGAATAATTGAAGTTTGGACTGCAAAAAGTTCAAATGTTCTTAACAGCGGATTCTGTGAACTTCTCCTGTGTAGTAACAGGCATAATGACGGAAAATTAAGCGCAACATGATGATTGTCGCCTGCATTATCGGTCTTTTTTTCTTTCTCAATCTTTGAGATTGGGTATACCATCAAATATATGTGGAAGCGAACAGCAGGCATTTTCAATTAAGAGTGGCTTTCATCGTCAACAACACATTTAAAAAAATGTATATTACCAATTTGAACTAGTCAAAGGACGTGATGTGCAATACTCGAATCAAATAAGGGGTCAGCGATCTTCACATGCACGATAAAACTACTTCACATCATTACAGCCGGTGGGACAGAGTTGTGAAAGCAGCTTCATGTTGTGGAAATGACATAAAAAATACTGATGAAAAGAACCTAGGTTTTCTACTTAGTACGAAAAAGTATAACTGGTCCTCAATATGATTTCAGAATTGAATTGAGATAGGGAATCATTGAAAAATTCCTTCTCTTGTTGAACTCTCTGTAGTAATCGAGAAGTCCGCCTAGGCAAACTACTCAAGGAACCTTTATGACGAAAAGGACAATAGGAGTAGAGTAGAAAAGAAAAGAGGCGAAAATGTGATGATTGTGAAATCGTCTTCGATTCTGTGTAGTTCGCTTTTTCGTGTTCTAGTATTTTAATTATTTAGAATTAGAATTAGAAAAAATAACTATTTTGGCCGATTGTAGCCTTACAACAGAAAACACTATAAATAATTTATCAGACGATCAAATTCCGTTTGATGCAATTATTCGCAGTATTATCACTTCGTGAGCTAAGGATGGAGCAACAATAGAGTATATTCGTAATGATTATTACGATTATATCGGTGCACAATTTTCTAACATCGAAGACACATTGTTGAAAATTCCCGGCGTTGCAGGTAACAAAAAACCAAAATGGCACATTTATATTGAACCTGTTTTACACCAACCTTAAATCCCAGCATATCGTCAATATGGGATGAAATCAAAAATCTAGCAAACAAGATTTCATATTCCAAAAAAAAAAAATTATATTTATTTCTTCAAATGTAATTATCTTTTTTTGAATTAAAAACAATAAATTAAAATCACGTCGGGATATTTTGAAAATTTATAATGGAAAATACGTTTTTGACGATAACGTTAATGAATAACATGAAATATATTATTTATTTAGAAAAATACGAGTATACTAACAACAATCAAAACTGATATAAAACACATGTATCGTAACATGCTCTGAGGATGAAAAAAACTTCTAGACACTATAAAGCAAAATACAAAAGTAATTAGAATTGATAAGAAATATTTAATAATATGTTTAAATAAACATCCAACTTTAATTCATTAAATACTTGCAAACGTAATCTAAATATCAATCTCCAGCTCGCAAATATCTATCCAGACAAAACTAACTCCTATTAACAAATTAATAAAGACTTAAATTCAAACACATGCTACTCATACGGACAACCTTATTAAGCCAGCGCCTTTAACTGAATATTTAAAAACGAAATCATATATATTAAGCTACAAATAACGAAATTAACTACAAAAAATAAATAATAAATAAATCTTCAAACAAAATGAAAATTAAATGATTTTGCATATTTACTACCGAGTGTAAATTAGAGGAAGCAACAGTTTAATATTTACATTTGCAATGCAAGGTGAAATCATTGGGATGAGCAACGGAATGTGAGGTATTATCTTGTCGACGGAAGGGAGTTGCTGCTAGGTCGCGAACGGCGACGGACCTGGGAACCGTGTGGAGATTAGATGTCATATATCGGAATGCGTGTCTTGCGTCGGGTCGAACGGAAATTACACTTTTAGAATATTCATTTACAGAACAGTGAACTAATCTACATATATTTTTGTGACAAAAGTATATTCATAAATATTACAAAGTATGATATCCAATTGCTTATGTACGGTTCTGCAAGTTGCTGCTAGGACGCGAACGGCGACGTACTTGGGAGCCGTAGAGAGATTTTAGATTTGATGTCATGTATAGGAATGAGTGTGTCTTTCATCGAATCGAACGGAAATTGCACTTTTAGAATATTCATTTACGGAACATTGAACTAGTTGCAATCTACGTATATTTTTGTGACAAAAGCATATTCATAAATATTACAAAGTGTGATATCTGCTTGCTTATTTACGGTTAACGTACTCTTGATCAAAGTTCGGGGAGTTGCGAGTTGGTCGCGAACGGCGACAGTGCTAAAAAGAAGAGAAAAAGCGGAGCGTTCGGGAATGTCACCATTGCAAGTGATGGTATGATCTTAGAAAGATTTTGCGAAGAGGGAATACGTCATTAGTAGCGTAACGTAAATTGTGCTTTGTCTTGAACGGAATATGGGGAAGTGTGAACATGATTTTAAAGCATTCGTGTGTATGCCTAGAGAAACTATATTTATGAATTTATCCTCGCGTAAACGTCCAACTCTGGGATTTCAAGGTCATCGGAAATTTCGCAGCTTGTTCGTAACTCTTCAGCTATATGTGTAAGCTGTAGATATTTCCGTTGAACGTACTGAATTCTGACCACAAATCTTGATTCATAAGTTATAACCAGTACAACAATACGCTTAAAAATAAATTCCAACTGATTTCAGCACGATATTAATTTATAGAAAGAAAACCTTTTTAACTATTGTGATCGTCGCGAGATTTAACGCAAGAAAAAGTGCTAGTGTAAATTGTAAGAACAAATAATCTGAATTGCCACCTGAATCATCGTTTAGTATACAACAAACTGCATCGCTTGATAGTATTCTTCCGTCGGGAACAATTTTTTTTATTTTTTCGAGGTTTCAGGCAACAAAGTTAGCATGCAGTGTAGTGAATAATGCACTTTTGTTTAGTACAAAATTAAAATACAACGGCCCAGTAATTGCAATTACCATTGGCGTGGCAATAACAATAACGACCGGCCAAGGATTGACCCAACATTAGCGTTAACCATTAGGCCCAGATGTAGCAGCAATCATTGGCCAATCAACAGAGATGAAGTCTGGCCCGATCTTAACATCCTACAGTTTGCGAATGATTCGCTGATCTTTATTGTCGTTCAGCGACCAATGATAGGAACATTTAGGCCAACTTTATAGGGCTGGGATAAAAGTTGTGTACAAAAAACTTAAAAAGTTCGTAAATTGCCCCCCTACTGCATATCTCGACACATGAAATTGTAAAACCTTTTTGAAAAAGATCACATTATCTCCATTCTACTACCTTTAATGAAAGAATTTTTTAAAGCGTCATAGGGAGATCTCACTTGTGACCTTTCCACAAAGTTCGATGGTTTTAGCTTCTATAGTTCTCGAGAAAAATAACTTCGATACACAAATGGACCCAGGACGTTACTGCAATAGGATTTTGAATTTTAGTACAAAACCCTAAAAAGATTTGATTTGCTGCTATGTTCATTATTCCCACGATTCTGCTATTTCAAATCGTAAATCTTGTTTGGGTAAAGTTCATAGATAATGTTGATTTAAGAAATTTTATTTACAGTTCCAAGTTTTTTTTTTAACTTTTGCAAAATTGCCGTATCACATAAGGCGTCTTACACTTGGTTAGTATAATGCCCAACTGACAATCATAATGCGTTCTATGATTTATAGGTGAAAATAATTACTACAATTGATTATGTGGAAGGTTGTATATCTCTTCAATAGTTTCTCAGACCATTCCTTTGATCCTAGAGCCTTTGTATCTGAAAGGCGGCATGCATCTATTCGCTTCTGAAATGCTTAAACTTGCGGCACTGGTACTGGTCTTATGATTTTAAATTATTACATCCGTTTGGTTTTGCTTTCATTTAGAGCATTTGTTATGGATATTTGCGCGTTAGTGTATTGTTTGTCATACTTCCTTGGGTTGGATAATATTTTGATCAAGTTTCATTTAGTAGTTCTTGTTTTGATCCAAAAAAATCCCAAAAATGATGGCTAGTTATTATTTTTAGTGGCGATGGTTTATTTGGTTGTTATAGCACATTGGTAGTGTGGTATTATATTTATTCCCAATTATCGGTCGAGTCTATCTTTAAGGACTTGGAACAAATTTTATCAACTACATTTTGAAATTATGTCTTGAATCAAGCATTTCATTGTTTCATCAGACGATTTTTTATGACATTTATGAAGCATTCCGTGTCGCCTTTTTTACCGTTTTCCAAAACGTTCTCTTTTCTGCTTTTATCTATTTTTTAGATCAATCATTTTGTAACCTCCATTGTTCTATAATTTCTTTTCTTATTTTGTATACATTTTTATATGGGCATAAGTCGCTTGATATGTTCTCGAAACAAAAAGATGCGGCATCGAAACTTGCCTCTAATGAAGCAGTGGTTTGTATCCCAGTCTGGGCTTTGGAATCAGTTTGAGATTCCGGTTTTCATACTTAAACATGCAGATCCGCAGAAAACGTCCAAGTTATTTTATGAAATATCACGACAGAGTATTATGCACCTTTCAATGAAAATTTCGCTGGTGGTACAACCGATCAGATATGACTCACTTTCATTTGATTTATAATCCTTCGAATACTTTTTCTTGTGCATTTACACAAACTACATTTGAATTTGCAACAGTCTTATTTAAACTGTCAATTACAGCATTATCATAATAGCTGTAAGAAACTACAATGCTAAGCATGGTTTGTAATCAATTTACAATGTTTAGATTAATTTCTTTACAATCGGGTTAAAATAGTTTTTATGTCGAATTGATGACAAAATAGACACTTTTTAATCGCCAGTCTGTATGTTTTCATTTGGCTCAAGACGAAACGGGATTTTATCAAAGGCGTTCAACGCTGGTAAAATATCCATACATAATTATTTGCTTACAGTAGTAATAGTCCGCGTGGTGTAGCGGTTAGAGTAATCACTGCATAAGCCGAAGGTCCCTGGTTCAAATCCCTTTGGTAGCAACGAGATTAGTTTCGAGTGATTGTTTGGATGGACTTATAAGCTCGCTCAGTTATGATGCGTACAGGTTTAAAATCAGAATTTACCGCAGCTGAGTGGACGACCAAAGCGTAGTACTGACCATATCACCTTCTGAAATGGCGACATAGGCGATCGAGATAATGAGATACTCTAACTATCTCGAAAGGGGCTGTAGTGCTAACGCAAAAACAAAATTATTTGCTGATTGCCCGTGTGCTGCAGTGGTTAAAGCGCTCACCATAGTTCCCAAGTTCGAAGCTTGTTGGTGGCACCGAGTTTACGCTTATGGTACTTCAGTCGGACTATCAGCTTATCCAGCTGTGATGGGTACTGATTGAAAATCAGGCAATAATCCCGTGGTTAAGCGTGATTATCTTCTCGATATCGTTACGCGAAAGAAATGAAATTCTCTAACAAGTCTCAATGTCAAGGACCATTGCAAGATTATTGTTATTAGTTGCTGAAAGCCTTCGCGCTATCAAATAATATGAATTTTAACTTTTTATAGCAAATTGCTGAAGGCGTTCACGCTGACAATTTTGCTAAGTCCTTTAACATTATATTAAAAAATTTAAGAACAAGTAATTGCAAAATAAATTTTTATCTTCCTCTTCGTGGCAATTATATTCTCTAACATTTTTAAATCCTACATACACCCTCATACATTGTTGAAAATAAAATAACAATGTCACACTGAGTTGTAAATGTTTTAGTAAACTCACCTTAATCAAATACAATAATAAAGAATCTTGTGTTTTTTGACAAAATTCTATTAAAATTAAAATATATCGATGGTCTATATTGTCAATATGTGTGAAAATATTTTATTCTGTGATTTCAATGATATTTTCAGAGGGGCTACTATTTACCCTCAATAACCTTCCTTTAAAGTCATGCGTCATATATATCAAGGATATTTGAGGAAATGGGGTTTCAAGTTCTGAAAATTTCTTGTAAACATGACAGTTGTTCTTATCACCTTATACTAAATTGTTTCGTTTTTCCTTCTTTTCGTGAAGATAAGCCAACGGACCAAGGTCGTACATCGATGGCGTGTGCGCTCAAGCCATAGCCAATGTTATACCTAATCTATGATTAGGCTGAGGAAAAAAAGATAAGCCACTATAGATAACAAGTCTTTCGAATCTATTATATGGTTAATACCAAATTCAAAAACTTTCATGTTTAGAACTTGAAACTTGGTTTTTCTCCAGGAATATAAAACAGTAAGCTAGTTTGATTACAAATGAGGAATTTTTGCTTTGAGTTGAAATTGGCAAGGTGTGGATCACGAAAAAAGAAAAACAAAGTCTGTTTATTGCTAATACATTGTGTTCTTAACATATGACTGGCGAAACGAATTGCGTTCATATGCTTAGAAATTGATAATGACCTTATGGTTATCAAAAATGCCATTTCGAACCATTATTTTTTGGGGAGTTAGAAGTGATTGTTAATTATGAGACAAAAAGTGGTTTTTAAAGCAATCCACGATAGAGTATCAAAACAAATGTTCTTCGTGACCTTTGGAATTTGTCCTGGAGAGGTTCTACAAATGAGTTCAACACTACTCGTAAGCTCAATACGTAACATAGACTTTTTTTTATGGATAATACATATGTATCTATTTTGTTGATAAAGAACAAATCTTGCTTAAACTCCATCTCTATGAAATCTTTGTTTTTTTTAATTATGATGGATGAGAAATATGCATGACCTTTTTAGAATTTAAAAACAAGTAATAAAATTGTTAAAAATCACTTACCAAGTATGTAGCAGGAGTTGTTGTTGATAAACTAGCTGGATTAGATGCCACCGTATCGGGAAATCCCATCGTCGATGCAATCGCTTGGAACGACATTGGTTGATACATTACAGCAGGATGCGGATAGAAAATTGATGGATGAGGATACATAAGACCGGCCATATATTGGACAGAAAATGAACTAGATGATGGTGGACCGGGATGTTCATGTGGTTGATTTGCACTCTGCGTTGTCGGAATATAGTATACCGCCGGAAAAATACTGGTCGGTGGTGTAGTGAAGTTATTGTTAGTTTGTGTCTGTGTTGTTTGCATTGTTGTTAACGAAACTGAAAACGGTGGCCAGAGTTCTACATTACGAGCACATGGTGCTTTTCCAAATTTTCCTGCTAGACCATTGGTTTCCATATTAGGAAATAACTTAGGCGTTTGTGCTTCGTTTGTGTCCGTAAGATTATCAGCAATATGATAATGCTTTGTCGCTTTATGCGCTACCCCTTCATGCGAGTGGGATCCACTTCTTTTAATTCCATGGCTTTGCACATGATCTTGAGCCTTGTCCAGTCCCTTCTTCATTTTGTCACCTGTCCTACTCCTTAGCTCGCGATGTTTCTTCAGCATCATCTTCTCCATGTCGTCATTGTGCTTGATAAGAAGCTCTTCAGTCAATGTTGGAGGCTGATAGCTGCCAGATGAGGTACCTGTCCCTGTGTTGCTTGTATTCGTTATACTTTCCATTTGTACATTACTCCCCAAGCTTAGGTTGCCTGCAGATCCGCTTCCACCACTATCTTCAAAACACTGAACCGGACTCAGACTGTGCTGCGCATCTCCGTCATTGTATGATTGATCCACTTTCATGGACTCTTCTTGGGTAACTGTCACTGGTTTGCTGTTGAAAAATCTCATTAAATTTTCATTGTAATTTAATTGATTATAGCTTGGCGGTGTGCCAGTAGAACTTTTGCTATCATAATATTCATGATGGGGAGAAATTTCTCCGAGCATAACTGAGTCCCGTTCGGATATCGTTAATTCTGATTCTTGAGGTAGATCTAGTTTTAAATCCTTTCGAGTAACTTCATCCATGAGAGTTTCCATGAATGATGCTAAGGCTTGACACCGTTTTGAAACTTCTTGTTTTGCAGTGTCGGAAGTGCGAGAAACAGTTTCAGAAAGTAACTGCAAAATTTCTTCCCGAAGTGCTTGAGTTTTCATATCATCAACTTCTTCACCATAAAGAGCTTGTTTTTCAGTTGACGGAGGCAGTTCAAAAACATCACATCGGGAGGGTCCTGTGTTAAAAAAATTACAATACCATCAGTTTAATTCTTGAATAAAGATATGTAAACACGTAGATATAAGATACTACTTTACCAGGGGGAAAGAAGCATAAATAGCTTGAATTTATTCTAATTCTATCCATTTCTGTGAAAGTGCTCTCAAAATCGAAATAAAAAGTTTAATGAAAGTTAATTATTCTTCAACTACGAATTTAGATGGGTCGAAGCAAAAATATAAAACTTACTAAGTGGCCGCGACTGCATACCTTGATACACTCGATGGTGTCCTATAACAAATTCCAACTTTCGAGACCATGGATTGACAAAACTCGTCCATTCCGTTTCAAGCGTAATGTAACATCCATTGTGCGCCAAGAACCGATACGGTTTGCTGCAAAAGGATGCATCAGCTGTTTGACCATTTTTCATTACCGTTTCATAGGTCGTTTTCAAAAACTCCAAGTCATTTGGATGATAGAAATCCATAATTGATTTCCCGATAAGGTCTTGCGGCAGATACCCTAGCGCAGGAACAGCAGCTATATCAACATGAGATAAAATGCCTCCGGCAGTATGTCGCGTTGAAAATTTCGGACTTCGATGCGACAAGATTTCATCTGAAACTGAAACAAAAGCATAGAGTTGGTTAAGTTTGGCTGACTACAATAATCTTATTTTTTGCACGGTCACCTTTGTAGACGCTTGTTATCCTAGTTGCGCTGATAACTAGCAGCATGCTGGCACCATTTGGTTTAAGGTTTGTTGAGTGGTCGGACTTTGTTTCTTCAGGTGCTTCTCGGAAGGAAAGGCTTAGACGGAATGGTTCATAGTTGACAGATTTGCTTGTAACTCCATATCCTTGAGATTTCAAGCCCCTGTATCGTCGAAGCATTACACAAAGTGTACTTCGTGCTTCTTTTTGGCCACTACTGCGAGTTTCGGCAATAGGAACGGCTACGCCTATTGCTATTTGACTTCCAAAGGTAGATCGATCTTTGGGATGGATAAATTCTATGAAAGATCTGCCCAACCACATGTCCCGCGGGAAACCAAGCGTTTCCGTGATACTTGGTGTTGTAAATAGGACGATACCATCATGCATTGATATTACGCAGCAGAATGAATCCTGTAAATGATAGATAAATATTTAGTGATTTTTATATGAGTATTTTTATAACTTTTTATGAATATTGTCGAAATTGAAATATAAATTGAAAGCATGAAAAGTATGCTTCTGTTATATTATAATGTAATTTCAGCATAAAAATGGGAAGAAACCTAACAAGGGTGAAATGTCGACCCTGCTCTGGGACTTTTTCAGAAATCAATAAGTGAAAAAAAACTACTATCAATGACGAGTGAGGCAGTTTGTAGGGTGCGTTGAAAAAGCAGAGACTACGGCAATCGGTGATTGCAGGTGTACTAAAATTTAAGAATAGCGTGAAAATATAGCTATTTTAATTAAAAGATGTGTTTCTTTGGTGAAAATTAAAATAAGTGGCCGAGAACCTAATACAAACTACATAAGGATCAGATGCAGAATCTTTAGGACAGTTGCAATAGTAAAAAGCGTTCGCATACATAAAGTTGAATCGGAACACTATGAACAGAAAGATTGGATCCTGAATTGATCGAGCTCCCAGACGTAGAGAGCTTGGTCGGAGATGAAGAAGAACAAAAAATGGATGGTTATGAAAGTGCTGATGCTTAAGTGGAAAAACATGGATCCAAAGATCTCAAGACGTTAGACTTAAAGCTAAAACTAAACCACCACACGGAAAATCTAAGCCAAATCTTGGAAAACCAAGTCAGGTGTTTCGAAAATGGAATGGAAAGAAATGAAGAGATTTGGAGCAAACCAAAATAATAGTATCCAACACACCAGCTACAATTACAACTGGCGATGACACCGTACCAAGAAATGTAAATGCACATATGTTCAATGAGCAGTTTAGACATCTACGAAATACAGTCTGGCGGCATAAAAAGATGCATCAAGTGGAACGAGTGATATCGCGCAATCGCTTTGATTCTGGCACTAAGAGTTCCAGCAGTCCAGGTCTTTCTAACTACCCTTGTCACTAAAACAAGGGTAGTTAGAAAGACAGATAGCAGTCACGGCGCTTGAAACTATCTCAATTGAGCTGCCATCAAGAACCACAAATCGAACGAACGTGCTTAATATGCTATAAAATAGATCAACGACAACAGATCATAACCGAATGCACAAACTTGCAACAAATTAGCACAAATAATTGAAAGTTCGGCATTATTAGCTTATCTTGCCTACGACTCTGAAAATCAAGATGATACAGACACAAAAGCTTTCCTTAGCGCATTGTAACTATAAAATAGATCAACGACAACAGATCATAACCGAATGCACAAACTTGCAACAAATTAGCACAAATAATTGAAAGTTCGGCATTATTAGCTTATCTTGCCTACGACTCTGAAAATCAAGATGATACAGACACAAAAGCTTTCCTTAGCGCATTGTAACTCAAAAAGATTGATGGAGAAGCGAACAGTGAAATGCGCCTTGGCACACGACCTAAATTTTGATGAGCCAAAAGTTTAACGCACCACCTGGAACACAGCCAAACTTTGAGACAAAACGATAAAAGAGGGCAAACGCGAGTACTTAAATGCTGGAATTTCGGTGAGCGAGGGATCCTAGAACCTAGAATAAGTTGGTTCAGAGCAAAGAAGACCGAGTCATTCTCCAGCGTGTACAGCTAGTAGAAATAACAGACAGTCGGAGCCCATTGCAAGCAAGTAACTCTACTTGAACTGAGAGGGCGGGAGTTTTATAGCGCCACCTTTGTGGGGCATCGACGATTAATACCCCCTCTACCACCAGCAACAGCCTACATTGCGGGGAGGCAGGTTTATGTTTAAATGGAAAAATCTATGCTCGACGTACAATTCTGCGCTGACAGTAACGTGCCGAAATCTCCCGCAAGAGTCACATTGACCAGCATTGATGTTGATCAATTAGGGCGTCCACCAATCGAATTTTAGCGCAAAGTTTATTAGGGGCCAACAAGTATGGATATTAGTCGTTCGGGGCGCATAATGCAGCGGACTATGTCAGAAGCAACATACCACGAAATACAATTCACAATTGTCAATTTGTTTTATTGCAACATCCTTGAGAGTGAAAAAACAATGAACATTTGAACAAATAGAACGAGACGGGGGCGAAGTCAGCAATATTGGAAATAAACCAGCTGCCACCGGAACTATTCAATGGGGCTGTGTCCGAGTCGCAAAGTTTAGCCAAATCTTCGCGATGGGTCAGGATGAATAAAGTCAAACACGTTGACTCAGTTCGTAGATAGAGCAGACACCAAACTTCCATTGAACGAATAAAGAGAAATAAGTTAATTTGTTCTGCATATGAAAAAGCGTGGAGTCATTGTATCATGTGACAGTCAGTGGATATCGGTAGTTGTTATTGCAAAGAAAAAGGATCGAAACACTTACATTTATGCCAACTACAGACAAATCCATGTCACCAAGATATACAGCTTCTTGCTTCTATGGACCGAACGTGAAATGGACAGCGTGACTGATGCTAAAATTGGATCTCAACAGTGGTAACGAGCATGTGGAATCAACCAAAAAGGAACAAGAGGATACGATGATTGCATTTGGCAATACTCGTAAGCTATCGCAACTCGTGATGATGCTATTTAGACTATCCAATGCTCCAAGCACTTTGGAGCATGCGTTAAGCTGTAAGATATCCACTGTTTGGCTGGATATTATAGTGAAATGAAGAATGTTCAACAAGCAAATATAGAGCTTGGAAGAAGTGCTTTCAGAGCAGTGAGTTGTAAATTTAAAATGCTTTCCTAAAAAAAGTGCACCATTTTTTAGGCGAAGGAAGCTTAGAAGATTTCTGGTTTGCGGGTGGTGTGAATGAAAAATTTAGCAAGAATAATCAAATGCTTGGAAAATTGCCACCTTCTGTCTGGCACAATCAATATGAAATAGCCGTTGACCCATTCCGTTATTCCAATGAACACCTTTTAAGGTACTAGTTGTTCGTTCCTACGAATTACATGGTGAAATGTTCGTTGTAATGAGAAGAAATGCGATTCATAATCTCCTTTTAAATCTTACTTCACAAAACTTCGATTCTAGTATCAACTGATTGTGTTGGATTTGCAGTTATTTCTATATGAAGTCTACCGAAGATTCAGAAAACTTCCTTCAAGGTCCAATCTTGCTGACGAGGTATTTCAATTCTGATCGCCGTATTTGAGCGCTTTGTGAAGTAATTATGATACAAATGAGCTCATGTGGTTCACTATAAAAATCCACTAAGGCTGTCAATGAACCATCATATTACTGATATTGTTTCAGGCCCTTGATATATACTTTTGTACGATTTTCAATATGATGTGCGTACCCTAGTCCTTGATGAAGCTGTGTTTATCTGTATAGATCCATTATGTATGGATGACCCACTGCAAGTAAAGAAAAAACCTGACTAGTAAGCTTTAAAACTCCCACTGGCTAATGAAAAAGTCGACCAATAGACTTTTAAGATTAGCCACTAACGACCAAATTCCTTGCACCATTCATTAGGAAATAGTGGATATCCAATGAATGGAAGGCGTCTGATTTACTTTATATCAAACACCATGATCCAATTGTTACATGAATCCTCTCGCTTATGAAAGTACCCTAAGATCTGGAACTCTGCAGTTGTCATGTTTCTTTCAAATCCGAAACTGTGCTTCCACGAAATATTAGGTCAACCAACGTTTCAGTGACCAAAGATAAATTTACAATTTAGCTATTGTGGGCAACAAAATGCTTTCATACTCGCCCTAAAGCCCAGATCAATGCTCACTGGATTTTTGACCACATTCTAAATTGAAATTTTTTTTTTCATTAAAAGACATCGTCTTGAGCCAATTGGGATTATTAAATATTATACCATTTTTGATGGGCGTTTCTTTATGGAATGGCAGCTGAAGCAAGGCTTCTATCCTCTATGAAGAGTTCTTGGAAGAAATGGATGCATGATTTTATTAGACATCATAAACAAATTGCTTTTCATTGGCCACCTGTTGTACAGTAAGATTTGTCAATTTTACTTTTTACCTATAAAGGTAAGAGAAAGCACATTGAAATATGTATGATTCATTTAATCACATAAGATCAACTAAACGTGGTGGATATGCAGTGAGGACTTAGTTCATCATGTTATGCAAGGGTTATGATGATGAGTCGATGTCGAATGGAATTACAGCTAACAAAATTAATAATAAATGGTTATAAAGAACATTTTTAATATCGATCGAGGAACAGCTTTTTAACTTCCAAATATAGTACGAGTAAAATGAACTCACATATAATATTTTGGCGTTTGATAGTCATATTTAATTTGGAAGATTAATTTTAAAATTATGATTATCTTTTAGAGAACGTGAGCAACTTTACGTTGGTTGCGAATGCTTTCTGTTAGAAGCATTTCGCTACTCGCCCAATTCGCTTTTATTTCCTTTTAAAGATTTTGACGATTACTTGATACTTTGAAGTAATATCAACCGATTTTATTACGTCAACAGCTTATATTATATTTTTAGAGTAAAAGGAAATGCACGGATTATTCCTTGCAAATATTTACTATTACTTTCCAGGGAGGAGAGACTGAAATATTCTTCTTCAGTTAATTGGTTGTAAACCCTGACCCAAGCATCTGTTGAATTCGAAGGTTGATTATCGTTGTTCGATTTTCGGGATTGGAGGATGCAATCTATGGTTCGGGACAAATGGAGGCGGACAATTTTTGTGTGATAAATTAGTAATAGTCAACTGCTGAATATTTTAGTGTAGAAACTAAGTAAGGCAACTGGATTCCCATTGAATCCTAGTGTCAAGAATGAAGAAGTGATCAAAATGAAATAGCCTAAAGAAGTCTAATCCAGATTTATTGACTACATTTCAATGAATCCAAATTAATCAAAAATATCGAATGGACAATAGAAGATTGTTTGCCAGAAAGTTTATCAGTAATGAAAACCAACTTTGTCTCTTTAACAATACTTAAAAAATTAAAACATAATTCTAAAACGTATATGAATATAATTCAACATACCTCTTTGGTCTTATCCACTTTTTGTATCGATTCAGGTTTAAGTATATTTGTTTCTATTCGTTCAGGTGCTCTTTCTTGATTGATTTTTGAACTATGTGCTGAAACTATAAAAATTCAAAAGATTATAACTCTTATAGTACATATTACCACCTCCCTGTCTATGATACTCTAATTAGATAGTTTACTCACTGGAAAATGTTGGCGGTACCGGTAATTCGGAACAATCTAAATTCTTCTCATGTGTTGTATTATCAATACTTGGTGCATCTTTTACTTCATTACGTTTTTGTCCAATTGCACTTTCATCTGAAATTTATACGCCGTACTAATATTTCAACAATTGTCTAAGGACGCATTACCTGTATTTTGATCAGATATTATAATCAATGATTTTTCTGTACTTTCTAGATTTGTTGTTGTATCCTCACTTTCCCCTGTTGTTGCAGTCTGTTGAACATTCTTATGCTTCTTCTTCTTACGTGACTTGCCCTTAACTCTATTAGGGATGGATGGTGCAGCGAGATCACTAAAATGAATGAAAGATATATAAATACATATATTAAAAAGTTATAAATTTTTTAAAAAATTTTTTGACGGCATGAAACCATTGTAAAAAGCTTAATAAAAGGCGAGAAAAAGCACCTTTAAATACATATGTATAATTAATTTAAAATTGTGCTGAATGATCCATTTTCTTTAGCTAGCGGATTATAAAGTTATTCAAATGTTGTGATACGTGCTCTCCCCAAGAATCGTCTTTCACATTGAAAATACTGAAGTGTTCTTATACACGTGAGACCTTGAGTTTGCAGTGGTGAAATATATATATATATATATATATATATATATATATATATATATATATATATATATATATATATATATATATATATATATATATATATATATATATATATATATATATATATATATATATATATATATATATATATATATATATATATATATATATATATACATATATATATAAAGAGTGATTCATTATGAGGTTTAATTTTCAATAGGCTTTTTTGATAGATCACGGACTCGTGTCAAACTGCAATGTAATTTTTATTCAGTATTGTCTTACAAATCAGCAAAGAAAGACTTATACTGCAACAACGTATCCGAATTGTTCAGCTGTATTATGAAAATCAGCTCAATGAAAATCCACTGTTTTATCGCGAAATCTTATTGTTGTTTGCAATGGATACGTCAATAAACAGATTTGTCGTATTTGGGCTGATGAACAATCTGACGAGCTTCAATAGCTACCACAACAACCACAGAAATGCTCAGTTTGGGGTGGTTTATCGGCAAGTGGAATCATTGGTCGCTATGCTTATGCGTCGTCCCTTAGGATGGACCATTTACGGCGTAGTTGCGGTCAACATTTAAATGAGATAATCTTTAAAAAGTAAATGTCATAGATTGTTCTTTTGACTCACAATAAAGTTTTTACTATAGAAATCAACTTTATGCCTTTTATTTGAGATTAAAAACCAAACCTCATAATGAATCACCCTATATATACAATACATATATATATATATATATATATATATATATATATATATATATATATATATATATATATAAAAATATATATATATATATATATAAAAATATATATATATGTATATATATATATATATATGTATATATATATATATATATATATATATATATATATATATATACATATATATATATATATATATATATATATATATATATATATGTATATATATATATACATATATATATATATATATATATATATATATATATATATATATATATATATATATATATATATATATATCACTATTTGACATACCTCTTGTAAATTGCAAACTCAAAAACAAATTTGGGATACACACGGACGAATATTTTACAGGTGATGTCTCTTCATACAACTTAATAGTATTGCATCGGATACCATTTTGTAAGGAGTTTGTATGAGGTACTCATTTTAACATATGAGGTGGTATACTGTCCCACTTCAAATGAGGTGCCACTTCTGTACGATAGTATTTTTTGCGAAGTTGCATATAGTCGTGTGATTACTTAAATTGATGAAAGATTGCTAAGCACTTTGTTTTTGTTTATCAGCCATACTGCTAACATAAATAAACTTTTTTTGAGCATATTAATTTATTTAAAACGGCTTAAAGAGTTCTGTTTAAGTTTAAGAATTATTTGTGTTTCGAAATTCCGCTAATAATACTCTTTTTCTAATTAATTTTTAAAATGAACAACATTTCAATGATTTATATTATACACGAAGAAATCCATTGTAGGTAAGGGTTAAGATAATTAAACCATGAATATTCGTTCATCGTGTGAACTCAAAGTGCATTTATTATGAAAGCACAGCTTTTGGCAGCGATTTGTAATGATTATCCACTTCTGGGGCTTGAGTCGCGAAGATCGCTGGGCGATTCGCTTCATTTTTCAGCCTGCCGTACGGAACTCAGTCGTGCGTTGTCGGTATCGGTGGGGGTGTAGTACTGAGCCGTGGTCTATATTCATGGGGTCTGGGGTCCATACCCGAGCTCATTCGAAGGAGGTTCCAATCCTGAACCGGTCTAGATGGGGGCATAGCAGCATTTAGGTTCGGTTCCCAGCTCGGTGGAGTTCTTGCGCGACTGGCTGGCTGGCTGCTCCTGAAGTCTTGGAACTCTCTCTCCATTTGTCTGATCCTGTCGGACAGCCCTTGTAATACGGACAGAATCGTGTCATTGCCAGATGTGTTTGAGAGTGATGTTGGGATGTCTGCCTGTGCTCCCGAAACTGGGTTTTCCCTGCCTACGGCGCCCTAGTTGCTCGACAGCGGTTGGGCCTGGTCGTTAGTCCGGAGGTCTTTCGCCACTACTTCACGCATAGGGGCTTGCGTTCCGAGGGGGTTGTCTAGGGCACTCTGCTCGATTGGGCACCTGCATAAAGGACAGAAATTGGAGGTTTGCAAGAGCTGCTGGACCCGAGTACGTTGGAACAGGTGACCACACTCCAATCTCACACTGGTAACGCCCTCTATGACGCCCTCCTAATAGATTCCACGGATTTTTCTATTGGATTTTATTTCTTTGTTCCCATACCCATAAGATTATTTTCCCAACTCCACAACAAAAAGTATGAATGAATAAAATGTTTTAACAATTATTGAGTTTGTATGCAATGAGCCTTTTCTCATTGATTAAAATTATAAAGATTGAAATAAAATAAAATATTTCACGGAGACCTCAATATTTTAACCTTAAACTTTCTTACAACATGCAATACCAAAGGGGACCATTTTTATGGATTATTGAAATAACTATGGATTTCTACTTGTGGTCATGCGTGGTGTAGTAAGCGCTGCTGCCATATGTATCTTACGTCGGTTTTGAACATAGCAGTGAGGTGGTACAAATGAGATTCCGGAGGTATGGGACATTTCTCACATGATGTATGGGATATTTGAGGTGCATCCTGTATGAGTTAAAGCCTAGACAGACATGTGGTATTGAACGAAACCTGGCATCAGTATACCAGGTAACCATGACACACATGCAAATCTAGAATAAACCTGGCATAAACTGTCAAGCGAAGTAGGATATCAAAATGAAATGATAGCCATTGACATATTTATCTGATTCCTAGCTGCGAGTATATTTTAAAAATATTTGCATTGAAATGGTTTGATTCGCACCAATAATTAATTAACTTGCCTCAAAATGTATGAATATTGTCAAAAAATCAATTTAATTTATTTGATACAGCGCAATATCATTTATACTGGGAATACTAGGTTTCAGAACGTGGCATATTAGGTTTTATGTACTATACTAGGTTCGTATACTACATGTCTGTCTAGGC
Source organism: Odontomyia ornata (assembly GCA_963969285.1). Classification (NCBI taxonomy): domain Eukaryota; kingdom Metazoa; phylum Arthropoda; class Insecta; order Diptera; family Stratiomyidae; genus Odontomyia; species Odontomyia ornata. Next base: position 373,120,241 of record OZ017738.1, on the reverse strand, counting down.
TATTACGCAATACTAGACTTACTCTATGGCGTAAATTGGTGACAAGGGCTTTTTATAAATTTTCAAGAAAGTTCAATTAATCCTCTGCAAAGAATAATGTATTGTTCTCACCTTACTTTGATATAAATATTGTATACTTAATTTACTGAAAACTATTTTTTGTTTCCTAAGGTCATGCAGATGATGACATGTGCTGCATGCTCAAGAGTGATTTCATCATGTTAAGGATTCCTTTCATTAAACGATAACACGTGCTCAATGTGCGCGTAAAAGTTCACAACTTTCAGCTATTTTTAGAATTAACCTTCCCGAATATTGTTTTCATCCTTATTACGAGGTAGGGTATTTTAAAATAAATGCATATTTTTAACAAATTACCACCACCATGTTCTGTATTAACACCTGCCAAGGTACTATTTTTAGGTAACTCCGCATTCAATTCATGCTTAATTATCAACTTCTTTGAAACTTTTTTGCAAATTTTCAGTTGTTAAATAATCACGTCGTTTAACTCGTTTTACACAACCTCATACCAAGCTCCCAATAAACGTGAATGCTTCCTAGAGAAATAACAATGCATCCATTTGAAAAACAAATAAATCTTAAATAAAGAACTTGCACGTTTCATCAGGATCTCCTTGGTGGCTCGAATAGAGTTAGGCTATTTATAAAAATAGCCCCAATGTATTTCAGAATCGTGGAGATTTCATTTAGACGGTTTGAAAATGTGCATGTAAGTTGGGAGCTGGCATAAGTAAAACGGGGAGCAACATTGTTGGTAAATAGACAAATAAAAGAGCGAAATGTGAGTAAAATAAATGAAGGAGCAATTTTAGAATTCGTCTTCTGGCTTGGAAAGGTTTTGCTGATGGCTTCATAGTCCTTACATAAAACGTTGCACAACACCTGTACTCTACCTGGGTATTAGCAAGGATAACGTGAAGAAACAGTTTTTCTGCGAAGAGAGATGTTATATAAGTGGACATGTTAAAATATTTGCAAGGTTGTAGGCGTGTATGATATTAGAAGGCTGACAGGGAAGAGTACATAAAAGAAGCAATTATTTTCGTCGTCTTATTATGTGTATTATGCGTATATCTTAAGACTTATATTTAAGCTAGATAAGACAATTTCCAGTGGGAAGATATGATTATGAATATATGTAGGATGTGATGATATGCGCCATTTTCAAGGTTATGTGCTTCCAATTTTGTTACAATATTATTTCTGATTTGTAAAATAATCTTGGAATTGTATAAGATAGTTCAAATACTTATGTATTTATAACTCGCTTACATTAATACGTAACTGAAATTGGTTATTGTAGGCGATTCAAATAAACATATGTATGTTTCAATGAAATAACGCTGTTAAGTGGGTAAACGGTGCTGTTTTGCTTACTTGGAAAGTGTGAGAAGGCTGATATATTGTGAGAGGAAAAATTAGAAAGGACAATGTTGATTGACTTAATTTTATTAAAAGTAACTTTTTTGCTAACTTTCAGAAATATACGGCAATGAATAATTGAATTAGGCAAAGTTTTGTGGGGGTTTGTAGCTATCTAGGACATACCTATGTTCACATGATAATGCCCGTATGTTTATTTAAACCAGCCTCCTTTGCTTGTTGGTTGATTGGTAGCTCGAAACTATCAATTGTATGTTTCATCATAATTCTCGTAAAACTATCATACAAAAAGCTATTACTTGTTATACCGACTTAAACTCTAACTGAGCTGCACTAGAAATTCTCATGGCACATGTTTTCGATCATCAGGCATCAATCCATGGGCATATCTTTTGCCGCTACCATCGGGGAGGTGGGAGAAGGATTCAAATTATTTTATAACAAAAATATTTTTGAGATTTCATTCAGTCAATAATATTAGTAGTATTGCAACAAAATGGAAGCCATAACCATTATCTCTGAAGAAATGTGTCTAATTTGCACAACAAAAAGGAGGAAAAATCTAGCTAGTGTAATAAGAAGTTTTCGTAGTTGATTTGAAGAAGAAATTCTGAATAACGCTGTAAAAACAACAGCAGAAGTAGTACAAATAATGCATCGAAGAAAGTTGACAGCAGCTATATAGATACTGAAGAAGTATGATCTTTTTCAGCAAATGAAGCCCCTCTCCTTAGGAAGCAGCAATTTTTATGAAGGGTTCAATGAGCTGAATGTAAGTTCAAATCCTATAGAGTGGATAGAGATAGTCTACCAAAGGTTTACAACAAAGCGCATGCTCTACGTAGAATTGAGCAGAGTGCAGAGTGTACTTAATTCCATGGAATAGATACACAAAGGAAGTATTCAGGGATCTCACTCAAAGTCACCACATTGTTTAGGGTACTATGAATTGTATGTAATGCTGTTTGTAATGGTTTTATTCAAAACAATTTTTTGTTCGAGACCAAGCTGGTTGGCGTATTTCAAGGCGTCCAGGCCATTTTGATTGAATTGTTCGAGCCTTTTCTTCTATTGTATCTTATATATGCTTAAACCATTCTAAAGCATGTTCCAGATAATGTATGAGGTAAATTTTTCTGGAGAGTTATAAAACCAACAAAAGCCACTAAAATACTATGTATAAGCTGTGAAGAGGTAGTTTGTTCCATTAATACGTTATAGCTAAGAATTTTTAACATATAGAGGAAAGTGCCAAAAATCGAGCCCCTCTTTTATTTTTGATATAAAAAAAAAAATAGAAAATAGTAAAAAAATATATTTTAATAGTATGTAGTACTTATTATGTAATTTTAAGCAAATATAAATACTGAAGATAACTCAAAGTAGTCGAAATGCGTCTGCTCACAGAACAAAGCAAAGCCCGACAGCTTTTAAAGAAAAAAAATGTATATAAATATATTTCACTTTTAGAAAATCTGTCTCAAAATTAGTACAAAAAAAAAATTGGAAAAACTTACACTTTCTGAATTTGAAATGTAGTTGCCAAAACTGGACCGGATCAAAATAACAATAAACTAAATTTAAAAATATTCTTAATCAATCCATTTTCAAGTATAAACGTAATATAAGAATTACAATAAAATACAACAGAGATTTTAGTCTTAAAAAAGAAATAATAATGATCCATCGCACAACAGTCCAAATCTGAATCGTGGGGTTGAGATTTATTGATATTTGTTTATTGAATTCGAGGTGATATGGTCAATATTATGCTCAACCATGTGATCTTTACCTAATTTTTCAATTAGTACCTATCACAGCTGAATGGGCTGATAGTCTGACAGCAGCATCAGTAGCTCAAACTCGATGCCACCACCGAGGTTTGAACTTCGGAGCTGCTGCGCAACCGGAGTGTGCCGTAACCCACTGCTCCGCACGGACTAAGAAATAGAAAGTATTTAATACAGAAACGAAATTTAATTGTTAAGTGGCAATAATCGCAGATGTACATATCTTTCTCAGCACCAGCACAATCCAAATGGGACCGCAGAGAGCACATAACACCCATAAGCCAAAGTTCCCTTTAGAATCCTCCGAAAGTTTACCGTCATACAACATGCGTCATGCTTTAATATCTTTGGTTGGGGAAAAACCAGCGAGAAGCTCCAATTCTGATGTTCTGGAGGAAAAACTGACTTGATCTTCGGTGCTTGATTAGACGTGTTCAAGCTTTAGGCACCTTTTCATGAGTTTTTTCCTTTCGTTGAACTATCTCCGTGATTACTCTCGCGTCTTGATTACGATTCCGTGCTTGCTTTTTAATTTCCTTGGCATCTTTAACTTTCTTCCCTTCCGTCACCTGACCTGCCGAAGATGTTGATGGCCGATTCGGGTCAGACTGCATTATAACTTGTGGTTCGTCTACATCTCTGCTCCCTGAAAGTCTCTGATTTACTGTTGTTGGTGTTTTTGACACAGACCCATCGTAAGAGGAATCTCGTTTTCTATTAGCCTCTTGAATAAAACCGGCATCTGAGAACGGCATCTTGTTCACGTGATAAATACCTGTAACTTTAAATCCATTGATTACGATTTGACCTGTTTGGCATCCAATATTGGCTTCGCCAAACAGGGTCATTACGTCAAAAGTACTGATAGCATGTTCACTGCTCCTTAAGCACTGCCTGTAATTAAATTTGAGAGGACCCAAAAGTTTTGTCGAAGGGCTGTAACTTGCGTGAGCAGTGAAGTGGCGGCGATAATTATTATCCTGATTAAAACTTAACAGAAGCTTGTACTAAAAGTAGATTTTTCTCGAGGAAAAAGCTGACAGAATGAATCTTTGCCAGAAATTTAAGGACATTTTTCATTTAGAAGATGAGTTTAAGCCCGACATCGACGTACAAGAAAAGTCATAAATTGCGAAGATAAGCTTCTTAAAAACGGACGAAAAACAGGGATTAGAAGATTTAGGAAGGTACAAAACAATAGAAATTTTCTTTTTGCGTTGGTTTGCTTATATATTTGATCAAATGGAAATCTCACCCATTCCAGCAAACCTGATTTAGTCAATATTTGCCATTAAGAGCAAGTGCATCTTATTTTGATCCATAAAAGCCTTCAAAGGGATCACTAATTCAAAAGAATTATATTCGAGTTAAAATCTACTTTCGATCATAGTCAGTAGTGAAAGTAAAAATGTAAACAAAAAAGGTTCTCACAGCTGATTTTTGCCAAATGATCCTCAGTTTCAACTATTCACACATATCAACTGTCCTGCTCGCGCCGTAGAACAAATTCGTAGATCTACTGATACCGCGTTGGTATGAACGAAGTCTTTGAGATTTTGCCACGTGCGTTTGGAGGATCGACGTCAAAACAAGTTTTTGTCTGTGAGCATGTATGCAACCTGAACTACTGAGTAGGTGACATAGAAGTCTATGGTATCAATTTGGAGGATCATGTTAGTAATTTTCGGAGTGGCTGTACTTTGAGAGCTTAGAAACTTCGAATCGGAAGCACAAACATTAAGCTCGAATCGAATTTTAAAATATTTGTGTAATTTATTAGACCCCGAAACGAGAAGTAAGAACGCATGAAAGGCAGTTGATTTCGAGTTGGAGCTTCGGGCGACATAAAATCAAATACAATTTGATAGTACAAATCGTCAACAAGAGAATCAGCAAGTAACGACCCAACCAGCGAAAAATTGAAAAGGCTGAAAAACACTTGAAAAATATTTTGAAATTTTACCCGAGTATTTTACCAAAGTCATAGTCCGCGTGGCTTAGTGGTTAGAGCACTATGCCCGTAAGGCGAAGGTCTCTGGTTCAAGTCTCGTTGGCGTGAACGAGATTTAGTTCGAGTGGTTCTTCGGACGGACTATAAGCCTGTTCAGTTATGATACGTGCTGGTTTAAAATCAGAACGTATCGCAGCTGGGTGGACCGAAACACGGCCAAAGCGTGATAATGATCATATCACCTTGTGGAGTGCCGATACATGCGATCATGAAAATGAGACAATCTAACTATCTCTAAGCGAAGGCCGGAAAGGGGCTGTAGGGCTACAAAGAAGAAAGAATTTTACCGAAGTTGGTTGGTTGATAGTACACAACAACAAAAAAAATGTGTAAAACTACCAAAAATCTTGCAAGTGCCACATAAGCTCGTAGGCATTTCGAGTCTAACGAAGTCTCTGGCAAAGATCGTAAAAATTCGTATGAATTTATTCTATACTAGACGCTTGGATGAATTGTCCAAATTCATTTGCCCATTTAACGAAGCGAATTTATTACGAAGGCATTCTGCCATTCTTAGTTATTCCCCTTCTCTCCCCTCGCCACGCACTTGTCATGAAACTACAATATTACGTTCTATTTAATATTAGGAAAATATTGATTCAAATTAATTTATATATTATTCATTTAAATTGTGCTTACTCATAGACTTGTGGCTGGAATCAAACCCACATATTAGGAGGTAAAGTGTCTCGCATCGTGCCACAGGATATTTTATCTGACCCTATACTAAATCATATACGCAATGTTTAATTCCCGTTCCGGTTATTATGCATAATGTCAATTACCTTACGAGCTTAGTATGGTTTAAACAAGCTTCTAGTACATTTGACTAAGTGTGGTCTAATGCAATTTGCCTAATGCTATGGATGATTTTGCTTACTCTCCTGACCTCTGGTGGGTTATGCGTAGGACATCAACAAAGAACCTATCTCATGTAAAAGTGCGCCATTTTCTAAATTTTTATAATAGTTCATCTGTGACAGTTTTACCGCAAAATGGAGAAAGAACGCAGGTGCAGCATTTTGAGTTTGGGCAAAGTAAGTAATCAATTGATATTATAGTAATCCTTCATTAGTATTCCATTATTTCATTGTTGTTGGACTAAATAATTGCTACTTAAAGCAATTTTTGATCTAACCTCTTCTTCATCTTCACTGCACCAGCTTACTTTTTGATGTCCTGCCCATATGACATCAATTGTAAATTGAGTTATTTTATTCATATTGATGTGTATTTTTTCTTTTTAGTTTTGAATATATTGAATGATTTGGAAGCCGATTTCTCGCCCGACAACTCGGAAGATGATCCCACTTATCATCAAAATCAGGCTGGTCATCATGTAAGTCAATCTTCCGATGAAACCAACGAAAATGATGATGTCTCAGAACCAGAACACACTGCATTTCCAATACCAAGCCTTTCTTCAATTATACGCTTGAATCGTGGGAGATGTCCACGAGCGCGGACCAGAAGTTATTTGCGGAGTCGACAATGTAGAGGTAGCAGACCAACTACCGGTTCCCTGAATAAGAATAATGGAACATCACAGAACTTACCGGATGCATGGGATAGCGATTCTTTTCAACCTACAATCCACCCTATGTCAAGCCCTTAATTATGTGGAGCGACACCTTTCTAGTATGGAATGGTATGATTACTATGATGATTACATTGATAATGAAATTTTGGAGAAAGTGGTTACGGCTACTAATCAGACTTACGTGTTGAAGAAAGGAAAGTCCATGGATTTGACTTTAGAGGAGCTGACGGTGTTCCTTGGGATATCATTTGCATTGGCTGCCATTAATTATCCTATGATGGGTCTCTTTGAAATCGTAACTGAAGAATTAATTTGATTGCAATGCAATGACCCGAGACCGATTTTATATCATCAGAACAGAACTAAAAGTTGTATGCGATGTTGATGTCACCGATGAAGAGAAAAAGAACAAGCTATGGAAAGCCTACCCTTTCTTTCAAAGAATATTGCAAGGTTTTCATCTTCAAAAGAGATCAGAGCATGTTTCAATCGATGAAATGATCATCCCATTCACTGGAACATGCGTATTGAAACAATATTTTCCAAGCAAACCCAATCCCGTATGAATGAAGGTAATTGTTGCAGCGAATCCAGATGGCTTCGTTTTGGATATGGTAGTCTATCTACTTGAAAAAAACATTTGAAGACTATGTGTCCTAAGGTTTTCCGCTCTGTGAAGCAGCTATTCTTAGATTAACTGAATCGATGGTGCCCGATCATTATTTATATTTTGACAGATATTTTTCAACAACAACAACAACTTTTGGGGGGATTCAACAGTACAGGAACAATAATGAAAAACAGATTACCAAAAGGGTGTACTCTCTTTGATGACAAAATTTTCATGAAAAGAACCCAGAGGCAGAACTGAAGTGACAAGCAGAACTGATGGAAAACTAGCTTGATAACAAACCAGTTCTGGTGATATCGTCATGTTTTTTTTCGGAAACTATGTGCGATACTTGCTGGCGATGGAATAAACGAATCAAAGAATACCAGTTTATGAGACGACCTGAGGTTATTAAAAGCTATAACTCTAATATGGGTGGTGTTGATTTTACCGACAGTTTGCTTGTTGTTTGTCCAGAAAGGAGTCAAACAAAAAAATGGACCATACGGTTCATATTTCACATGTTTGACCTAGCCGTCTCAAATGCCTGGCTACTATACCGCGATAGTCAACGTTCAAAAGGCGTTTTGCACTACAAAATAGAGCAGTTCAGAGAATATAAACTCAATTTAGGAGAAAAGTTGGAAAACTGGAAAACTTGGAAAACTGCCTTGCACTTCCATCAGAAAAAGTGGGTACTAGCGTAGAAGGTGATTTAGCACCAGCACATAAGAAACGTCGAGTTGAAATTAAACCTGTGCCTGTGCAAAAAAAACTGGAAAGCTTTGCATTTGCCAGAGTACACCGATTCTCAAATGTAGAAAAGGCGAGAAAGGGCTGCAAAATGAAAACCACATTTCAATGTATATTCTGCGATATTTATTTGTGCCTTGTGAAGGGCCGGAACTGTTTTGCAAAATTTCATAATTAGATATCAAAGAAATTCGTTGAGAATTTGATACGAGTAGTTAGATGTAAGTAGCCATATGATTGATCTCATTAAAGACTGAAAAGTTTTTTGTTTTTTTAGGAGAGAAATTTATTTTTGTTTCTTTTATGTATAGGCTTAAATGTTTTGGTAGATTATCAAAAGAATATATTTTATATTGAAATAAATACCTTATGATATTACGTGATTTGTTTTAGTTTACCCCTAAATTACTATACATAGGACATTAAAGGCTGTGCACGACACTGAGTTGGCACCAAATGTTCTATGGGTAGGATATCTGGAAAACCAAGTTTTCCAGTTCAAATATTTTTAACATTATTTCTCCTGCCATTTTAGTACCTTTTTAAACAAATCTACCAAGTTTCATCGAAATCGGTGACATTTAATACCTCCAGGGGTTAGGAGCCGAAAGTTACTTATGTATAACTTTGCCGAAATTTATGCATGATTCTCATCGTTCATATGGAAAACTTTCCCGAACTCAATTTAGATGGATGGATCGCTCGGTGTAGATTCTATTGATGCTAGTGCAAAGATGGATTTAATATCATTTACAGGCTTGTAGATAGTTGTAGATCATGAGGCAACAAAACAAGGAAGGGAAGTTTTTATACTCCAATTATAATTCTTCCCACTAACGATCACCATTATATATTGTTAATAAATTAAAAAAATATTCTCTATACTCAACTATTTTTCCATTTCATCAAAAATACATGTGTGTTACTCGTATTTCCTTCTTCTTCCCATATTTCAAGTTCATTATCATCTAATCAAGAAAGAATCAATTAGTTAATTCAGTAGCTGGATTACACGTTTGGACACACGAATGTTTCCACGTGACTTCAGAGTATGCAACTTATCAGCAGCATGAATTCATTGAATTCTGCAAAGGTGGGCACAAAGCAAACATTGGAAAGATTTGCTAACTCTTAGAAAGCATTATTGATTTTACGAGTAGTTGATATTCAAATGCACATTAATGAATTCTCTTCAAATAAACAGATGCAATCAACTCTGTGTGTCTTACAAATACCGCTAAAGGGAACTACTCCTTATGCAACCTGGGTTGCAATTGGATCCACATATTTGTTTACCAAGTGCATGGTTTGCAATTGTAACCTGTAGGTGGAAGCCACATCAAAGAATGGTTGCCTTGTTGTTAGCAGTAAGAAGAGTTCTTTACTCTGCCACATCAAAAAGAAAAGCTATTAATGTGTTCGTATTTTAGCGTGCAGTAACACGTGAGCTTCAAGAAAATATTTCTAAGTAAGAAAATCGTCATAAGTGGATTCTCACAATGGGAATACTGAGATTGAATAGATCAGATTTAAGTACGCTGTATTTCATCATGTGAAATTATAATGGCATGAATGTTTTCTTTTTATAAAATGAAAAAAGTTATCACGCACAATACTCGTATATAAAATTATTTGCTTTAATATTATTCAATTAGTTGTCGGCATTTTAATGTCGGTTTTTCTGATTTTTCGGGCTTTGGCTCGATACCACACTTCGATTTTATTTGGAAGCTCTGCAAATTGCATATTACATTTCTCAGAGTAAAAGAATTGAAAAAGGTAGTATCCATTTTTTTAAAAACTTAATGCATGACAATGGCTCGTAGCGGGCGAAAATTGGCATATGCAGTGCAAAAATCGTTGGGAGTTTTGTAACATCTCAGGAACCAGATATGAGATTTTAATTAAACTTGCTAATAAAATGCACCATATAACGTCGTTGGCTTTCCATAATCGTCAAAAAATGAAGTGTTTAGAGTACAAAAACTACCCTTAAAATACACACATTAATTTTTTTGCCCCAAAATTAACTGTTTTCACACAGGTATCGTCCACTAACATTTTTTAAAGTATGGAATTTATTAAAATATTCACCTTTGTGTAAAGGAATGGCACAAAACTGACATTTGTAGCTCGTCAACTTATTTTTCTTGTTTTTCGCGCAAACCCTACATTGTTACTGAGGTTTTGCCTTTTTACCTCCCGTAAATATTTTGACGAGTTCGTGTCCGCACATTTTTCCTTGATAGTCTCCCAGGATGGTAACTTCTTCGTGAAACCCTTGATGTGGAAGGTGCAGAATCTAAAGTTGCTGGAGATTTGTCACTGATCCACTTCGTAACTTCGTGTGAAAAGTGCTCGTAACTTTTTCTTGAAGTTTCGTTCAACTTTCAGTAAACTCGAAGGCATTACAAAATCGTGCGCAATTCTATTAAAACATTACTGCTCGTTTTGTCCATTTTTTGTACGAGGTAAAAATACGATCAATATTGATTTGCACGGTCTACCCCTTTCATGAATTTGTTTTACTCTACAATACAAAATCGTTTCACGATTTTTTCCCTAGTTGATCAATCAATACTGCGAGATTCTACAATTCCGGCGAAAGTTTCAACACTATTATAATAATTGTCCATGTATGCAATTGTATATTGGAGTCGTCTTCTCTCACCACAATAAATTTCAAAGTCGCAAATATATTCTGTGGTAGCTTCACACACCATTCTTATGAGAAGACCATATTTTACAATTTTTGAGCCATTGTATACTTTAAATGACAGCCGATCTCTCCATGGCATCATACTCTCGTCCAAGGTAATTCTCTCTGCGGTGTATAAACAGAATGATATTTCTACAGCAAATAGGACACCATTTTCCGAATTTTTTTGTAAATGACCTCTGTGTTTAGTGTTAATATTATCGTTATTCAAAAAATGCCATGAACACCAAATCTGCCTGAAGCGATGTCTACTCAGTATTTGACAAAATATTGGAGTCTCAATCGTCCGATCTGTTGACCAATATTCATCTCTAGTATCTTTGCGAACTTTGGCCATTAGCAAAAGCAAGCCAAGAGTCTTTTTTTATTCCGTTATAGACACATCCTTCCACTTCAACCGAGGATTATTTAAAAACAAAAAAAAAAACAAAATAAAGCTCATTCATATATTTTTTAGAGTAGTTCATAAGCCGAAGGACTCAGGTTCAAATCCCGTTGGTGACAACGAGATTTTTTTCGAGTGATTCTTTGGGCAGACTACCTGTATAAGCCCGTTCAGTTATGATACATACTGTTGTAAAAAAAATAGAACGTATCGCAGTTGGGTGGACTGACAATACGGCCAAGCGTGGTACTGACTACATAACCTTCGCGATTCCATACGAACAAGATACTCTAACTATCTCTAAGCGAAGATCCAAAAGGTACTGTAGTTCTAAAAAGAAAAACAAATGCTTTTTAACTAGGCTATGACGATATTATAAAGTTTGTTCGGTTGTTGCTGATATTTCTCTGTATACCTATACCATATTCAGTCACTGATTTTAGTTTCCGATTCTAGGCAGCAAAAAATTATTTTATTTGATTTATTCTTCCTACTCACAATTCTTCATATTCCCTCGTTTTTATACTTGAACAATTTTTTTTTCCATTAGTTAAATAATAAAAAATTTTTCCTTCTATTGTTTAATATTCAAACTTTTGAAGTTAGATTTCATCTTCCTTTACGCCCTATTAATTTATTGCATTCGAGCAACAATTTTTAAGAAATGATAGCATCGAATTTCCATCGCTTCACCTCTAAAAATCAAGGCGAATAACTATTTGCCCACATGCCTATGGAAACGCTCATTACGGTACATTGTATTCAATTGGAACTTAATCGATCAAATGTGTCCATTAGATGCAAAGTGCGCCTGTTCCATTTGTTCAGAAAGTAGACTTATGTATTCAGCTTTAAAGTGATTGAATTTTCTAATGATTCTGTGCAAGAATTGAAAATCAATACTCGCTTTTTCTTTGATTTATTTTGCGTTCAATTTGACTATCACATGCAAAATGCGTTTATTCCATGCATAAGTAATAAACAAAGTGCTGCTATTCCACATATCACTTGCAAAGCTAGTCTTTTCCAATAGAAGTTCAAAATATTGATAAATAAGTCTTTTTCATTGCGCGTCTATTTCTGACTTCGAAAAGCGCGGGAAAACTGGAGCGTTTTCAATTTCAATTGTCACTTGTCAAATTTTAGTTTCTCATAATTAGTGGCGAAGTGTAAAGTGAAGTGTTTTTTTTAGAGAAAGTGGTAAATTTATTAACAATAAGTTATATATTCTAAAATGGAGGAGCAAGTATCCGTGGAATATGTAGCAGGAGTTTTAAGTGGTGAAAAGGCGAAAAAATCTGCCAGGCAATCTAAAAATACTGCACGAGAAAAGGCAAAGGTTGAACGGTAAGGATCAATGTACAGTATTTGATACTGATACATGTTATTAATACTGCGATCTTAAAGGTATAAATGTAAGAAATTACCCAAGAAAACGTTTTGTGCTCAAAAAGGGACATCACTTAAATGCAGCGAAGTAAATGAAAGGGATCTGGCGTCGTTTCAAAATTCGTTTTATGCTTTCTCTGAAAAAATAAAGCAAGATATGTTTATTCTAACATATTGTGCTAGTGAACCACCGATAAGAACAGATCAACGCTTAAAAAGAGGCAGCCAGAAGAGAACTTCAATAACGTACAAATTTCGAAAATTAAACGGAAAAATTGTGAAAGTATACCAAAAGAAATTCTTCAATACGTTGAACATTTCTAAGGATCGTGTACAGAGATTGTGCAAACGGCATTTGCAAGGTATGACAGTTCCTGTAGAAAGACGTGGAGCAGACAGGGCATCGGACGCGAACAAAGACAAAACGAAGCAGTTAAAAATACTTCATCAAGTCATTCAAAGTAATTGAGATTCATCACTGTCGTGATACGTGCTCCAAAAGGCAAAACTTACCAGCTGAGCTGAATATAAAAAAATGTGGCGTGTGTATCAATTGATTTCCCAGTCTAATTTTACCGCGAAGGAAGGCTCCTTCAGATCAATTTTTAACAGCTGCTTCAATATTGGTTTTAAAGCACCGTACGCGGGTATGTGCTCTGACTGTTTAAGTTTCTCCGAAAGGTTCAAACGTGAGAAAGACCCAGTAAAAAAGTCTGAATTGATGGGATTGGGCAGAGCTCACAAAATGCGAGGAACGACATTCTTTCAATTTCTCAAAGAAGAACGTCCGGGCCTTCTCACCTTATCGTTGGTTTCCAAAAAAATATGCTTTTACCAAGACTTGCAAACCAAGCGGCATATTATAGTAGGCAATTATATTTGTACGCATTTTGTGTTGTTACCGGATCTCCTAAAATTGCATTGAATAACGAGTCTGTGCTTTATTCACTTGGACAGAAAATGAAAGACCGAAAGGATCGAACGAGACTGCATCTGCAATATACTTTAAGTTAAAAAATTTGACTTTGGAAGCTATTGAAACTATTAGGCTGATGGCGGATGGATGCGGAGGTCAGAACCGAAACTCTACCATGCATAATATGATTATTTTGTGGTTATCCCGAGCTCTTAAAAATATTAAATCAACGGAACTGATTTGTTCATATTCTGGTCACTCTTTTATGCCTCCTGATGGAGCGTTTGCTCAAATTGAAAAAGAGGTGAAGAAAAGACAAACGATAGCAAGTGGTCAAGAATAGCTGAATATTTGTGAGAAGTACGGTTAAATACATCACCTTAGCGCCGAAAGCTGTCCTGTGAATGTCTGGAAAACAGAATCAGCTCTTTTTTTAAGCCACCACGAAATTTTCACTTTAAATTTAATCAAATGAAGCGATTTATTTTTTCGAAAAACAAATTGGGAAAAATTATTCCCCGTGGAGAACCATTTGATCGAAGTGATATAGGTGTGTTTCGTTCAGTAATTTTTAACGGATTGTGTATTTGAGTCTGGTTGTGGCATAGAGTTTTAAGACAATAGAGAGACTTTACCCGTGTATTATGACTGTACATGAGTGTCTCAGCTTTTAAAAAATTTCACTTCTCCCCTTACGTATCTTAAAAACGTTTGATCAAATTTTAATTTTATATGTTTTTTATTCACGTTTACTTCTGAAACACAACCACTTCAAATATCTTCTCAATGTAACATCACCGACCAATGACTCCGCAAATGTACATATCCCATATGCCGAGCATTCCCCAACATCAACTACAGATGAAATAACTGAAACCCTCATGATTATCAAGTACATAGAATCAGCCTTCTGTGATCGACGGAATCCTAGCGAATATATTAATGGCAACTTAGGGTCAGCGATCAAGAACTCATACTAACAATAGTTCTGAATAGCAACCACAAAACCATTGACCCAAAAGCACAATCTACACAAAATATAATCAGTTGAGTAAGCAGGAAGGTACTTAAAGAATGGATTCATAGCCAACCTCCTGCCCAATTGCTCCCCAGATATTGATTGCTTCAGATAGATTTCAAATTAGCACCAATTTTGTCTTGTCTAAGTTAACGATGTACTATTGCTAAAGTGCTGATGAAGATCAGGACAAATATGATGAAGAAATCGTTCCTCAATGTAATTATGTATTGAAAGGTGCCAACGCTAGGCTTGATTGTTTTAATGTAAACCAATGCACATGATTGGATTATGTTTCAGAGGAATTTTATCGATTGTGAGGGTTCTATAGGGATTTTATAAAGTGGATCGCTAGATAAGCTAATCGTACAGTTTTAAACTGTACTCAACAGTTTCAAACTTTTAAGTACTTTTTACCGACTATTGCGATTTTTTTCAAAGTGTGGGCTCAAAGCTGTAGACTCACAAGAGAATATAGACAACTACAATATATCGTACGCTACATTTTATCCTTCAAGCCTAACATGTTTTTGAAAACCCATACGATTACAAATGATGAAAAAAATGATTTTTACATGTATAATGAGGCTCGCCTTAAACACCGCAATGAAATTTTAGATATCGAGAACTTACATGTAAACACATCATCAGACGGTACCCGTCTAGAACAGGGCCCATTGAACTCGATTACCCCACACAAACATTTTGGAGCCACAATTTAACATTTATAATTTCTTTGTAACATATTGCACAAATTCAGGAGATTGGCTGGAATCGAACCCACACTCCACTGAACACAAGGCAGAGACATTAAGCCATGACAGGAATGTTAAATTATGCTTAAATAATAATTGTTGGTATTCTTAAATTTAGCAAATGCTGGTGTTAATATAACTTTTTAGTATAAATTTAAAAGTTTGATTAATTTTGTTCGATCCAAAAGCCCATCTTTTGCTTTGTTCAATACCAATTTTTTGTTGCTTTACAGTAAAATTGTAATTTTTTTCATTTCACCTATATTTTAAAGATGAAAACATCGTTCATAAATTCAGCAATAATATAAAATAATTTAATACTATATATATCAGTCTAGAAAAAGACCACCATGGTTGTTGTAAATAAATGCAAGTTTTGACAATCCCGCACGTGGGATATAGCTTACACAATATTCATTCATGTAAGAGTTTTTTTATTTGAAAAATTTTATGTATTTTAAATATTTTTCTATGAATTAACTGTCTAGTGTATTCATAGAACAATTTTTAAAATATATAAAACTTACTAGACTATAGACTGACGATATATTAGGAGCAGCTTTTTCTAGCTTGAAGGGCCAGGATACGCCCACAAACCTTCTTGTTCAAAAAAGCTGCTGATGTGGATAAAACCTCAGCGTGGAGCCTTTTCCAACGAATACTTCTTTCATATGAAATATATTTCAATTAACTTTTTCCTTGAAAAGCCATCGGGCCTTGCTTCTTTGAGTGCGCAGACGCGTTTTGACTCAATGCCACTGAAGATGACTCAAAGGGGTCGAAACGCGTCTGCTCATTCAAAGAAGGAAGGTTCGTCGGCTTTTCAAGAAAAAAGAATTCGCCTGGGGATATCAAATAAACAAAATAATTGACTATTTCAATTGAGTATAAAAAACAGTCAAAAATAAGATAATGCCAACTATTTTAAACACATACCTGCTTGCTTGTGTTGAAGGTTTTCCGCCATATCCACTACTGCCTGAGGAGTTACTTCCACTTAAACGGGATTTTGAACTTCCACTGAAATAATATTGGGGCATGAATACTCGTATAATTTTCAAATATATATGAAGAAACTACTAACCTTCTTTGAGATTGGCTGTTGCTGCAGCTGTTGGAGTAAGCTGAGTCTGATATCTTTGTATTGTGCGTTGAACTATTTCCTTCCATGACGACTTTTTACTGAAAAAAAAGTTTTTTGTTTATTTGTTATATTGTATATAGTTATAGTATGTATAGACGACTCAATTATAATTGTAAGTTCGCTATCATATTGGCTCCAATAAATGACGTAAACACTTCTCCTATGTGGCTGAAAAGCTGCTTTGTTCTCATAGAGGAAAAACAGTAAATAATATAAAGAACGAGTGCACTGTCGACGAACTGGCTCAGTAGGAACTGACAGGCACAACCTTCAGATGAAGATAGATGGATAGATAGAGTGTGTGAGAGAGAGAGAGAGAGAGAGAGAGAGAGAGAGAGAGAGAGAGAGAGAGAGAGTGAGCGAGAGAGAAAGAGAGAAACAACATTGAACAATGACGAAATTTTCAAATTCACAATTGAAAATACTGCTGAAAAGGTTTTAGGATATCCACAAAAAAACTGAATATGGTGAAGAATATGTGGGTGTATAGCGATAACATTGAATAACTAACGCAGATGAAAGTAGAATAAATAGTAGCCAGTGAAGGCCAACAAAAACAAAGTCAGGGGTAGAAAAACACAAACATTACTAGATAACTTCAGTTGGGTGTATGCTTCCACGAGAGTCACTGCCAAAGTTTTATTAAAAAGTGCATTCGGTTTATGTCAAAAATGGTTTTATTATTTTAAAAAATAATTTCCATGCACATTTATGAACTTTTGCAAGCGCTCAAACCAATTTTCGGAGTACTTTTCCCACTCCGATTGTGACATCTCAACGCATGGCTTTTGAACGCTTCTACAGCTGCTTGGGGCATAGAAAAACGTTCACCACACAGTTTATTTTTGATGTGTGGAAATAAAAAGAAATTATTAGGTACCAAATCAGGAATGTACCATGGATGACCCATCAACTCGATGTTTTGATCGGTCAAATAGGCGCTAGTCTGAGCTGATGTGCGAGACCTCGCATTGTCATGATGGAGAATAATTTGTCTTATCTTGTTCGTTTCGCGATTTTCTCCGAAGACTTCCGGCAAGCAAATGATCGTGTACTAATCAGAATTGACCGTCCTACGTTTCTGAAGCAGAACAGTGGCCACATGACCCATTCGGCCAGAGAAACAGGCAACCATTTGTTTCGCAGTACTTCGTGTGCGAACAATTTTCATTGGATTTGGCTCGTCTCGGAACACCCACAAGGTTGATTGCTGGTTTCTTTTCAGCTCATAGATATATCCATGATTCGTCACCTCTGATGACTTTATTTACGTCATTTGATGCACCCCGATGGTATTTTCTGATCATTTCTTTGCACCAATCGACACGAGCCTTTTTTTGAGCGATTGTCAAATTATACAGAATCCAACGTGAACAAACCTTTTTTACGATCAAGTGTTCATGCAATATCAAATATATGGTCAGGGGAGAAATGCCTAAGAATGCCTCTATTTCACGCTATATCATAAGACTATCTTGCGTAATACGTTCACGCACGGCATCGATGTTTTTGGACGACCTTCACGAAATTCATCCTTGAGCGAACGACGTTTACGCCTGAATTCGTTGACAGTTATAAATTGTCTGGAAAGATGGTGCTTTATTGCCAAAGGACGAATAAAGGCGATTGAAACAATGGTGTTAAGTTAATCCATATCGAAAATCATCGCACGAAAATTTTCGCGAGTTAGTTCCATTTTTTGCCAAATTGATTTTTTCAACTCACCCTAACAACACAAATTGCGATTGTACCTACATCAAATTGTGCTGAGTACATGTATGTTGATGTTTTGATACGGTCTTAATTGCGGCCTTAACTTCCATCCATAGCTCGTTACTTGTTTTCAGTGATGTGTCTGATACGATGGGAGCCAGTTGGTTTTCAAGGATCTCTGTGGAGCTTTTTGCCCCAGATGCCGTTTGTGGCTGATCAATGTCGAGTTTTTGTAGGGGGACTGATCTTCGCCGTATATGCCTTTGAAATACGACACCGATGCGTTGATTTGATCAAGTAATGGTCCGAGTGGAAATTGGCTGCTCGGTATGTACGGACGTCAAGTATACTCGAGGCCCATCTTTGTTGGATCGGAACATGGTCGATCTAGTTATGGATGTTGCCATCCGGTGATATCCAGTTCATTTTATCTATATGTCGGTGCAAAAAGATTTTTTTTGCTACATGAGAAGTTAATCAGTCATTGGCCATTGTCATTGGTTTGTAATGGAGACTTTATCATCGAGTCGTTCCCCGATGAGATTGCTCAATGCCAGCTTCGGTGTTGAAATCACTTAGAACTATTTTTGTGCCGATTGTGGGCAATAAGTTGAAAAGTTTTTCCAGGTAATTGTACAACATTTCCTTCGTTTCACCATCCCTTTCTTCGGCCAGGGCGTATACGTTTATCGGCTATCGAAATATTCTGCTTTTATATGGATCGCACACAATCATTCATTAACTACCTTAAAGTCGACAATGCATGATTTGAACTCCCTATCTATAGCTATTCCGAATCAGTTATTGGCATTTCTCGATGTTTCATGCTCAGTCATTGGGGAAGAATTAAACGTAATACATGAGACCGATACCACGTACTACCGTTTGGTCGCCAAAAAATGTATTACCAAAATTAAATCGGGCGAGCCATGTGAAAAGAATGGAAGAAAACTGACTACCGAAAGGACATTAAAGGGTACAGCACGATGTAGGTGCCCAGTGGGAAGCCCGAGGATTTGATAGTAAGACATGATAGAAGCTGACCATAGATCTTTGGTCAACTAGCGAACAATGTCACGGAACCTTGATGATTGGAGGAGATTAATCCTGGAGGTCGACTCCGTTTGGGCTGTCGTGCCATAGATGATGAGGAAATTAAAGAAATTTTCCGAAAAATTTAAATTGTGACTAATTTTTAGAAATTTGAGAAAGATTATTGGATAAATATTAAGAAGACAGCAATTTAAATCAGCCTGTGATTGAAAATTATCATAAGATAAAATGAATAAGAAGAGTTTGGTAAGTAAATTGGATTGGAATTGGATAAGATTCAATTTTCATCTGAGTCTAAGACTGCAAAGACAGCTAATTAGAAATTTAATAAAACGGATAGGTTTCTATATCAGTCGTTAATCTATGCTAAGGCCTTTGATAAATAACTATGAGTGCGTAGTAACGGATGTGTTGAAGAAAATGACTTTATATAGTCATAGGATGGGATGCGGATATCAAATAAACAAAATAATTGACTACAACTATGAGTGAATGCAGCTTTCAGTTTATTTATAACCGCTTTTGGGCAATTTACTTTTTAGCCAACTTGTGCCATTTAAAACTGTTTTGATGCAGAAATCATGCCTTTTTAGGGATTTTACAAAAGAAAATTTGGTAAAAACCTAAAAGTTCATGTCCTGACTATATAGCAGTCCGGTGTCACAGCAAATTTGAGCAAAAGTTACTATCAGAAAACTCCAATGAACTGTACTGAGTTGCATTTAAAACATTTTGATTAAAAGTTGTTGAGGGGGTCTCTAATAAAAGTCTTTACAAGAACGTTGAAAATACAGTCTGAAAGGGCAGAAAATTTTTAAAGCCAAATCAAAATTAACGGTAGTAAGATTGCCATTCGAAGCGTTTTTAGACTACGCTCTGCACAAAGAATTAGTGAGCATTTTTGAACCTAGGTCGGGGTATGATGTTCAATAAAGCGTATAAATAAAAGAATCTACATTTTTTATCTTTCAACCAAATAGAACTTAGAATACTTCAAATAACAAGTTGAAGTAGCATAAGAGAGCTTTTGCCAGAAGGGTTTTGTAAACAAATAAGAATTTGTCAATTTACTTGTAAAAAATTAATCTAGCGGTAATTTTTTTAATTTACCGCCATTTTTTGATTTTTAATGATCTCAGTGTTTCAATCATTTCTGAAATTACCTTGAAAAATGAAGTATATCTGCAGTGCCTAAGATGCTTGGAGACGCGCATCTTGCGATGTTGTCGTAATTATAACATGTTTAACTGGCGGTAATTTTGGTGTTTGTGAATCCATTATTATGAAATTTATTTAGGATAGATGTACCTACTATTCAAAAACCTGAATGTGAATTTTCGGCATATTTAAGAGTCCTTTTAGATTTTATGGACAAAAATGAAAAATCCCCAAATTATTCTATTATGCATTTACAAATTTGATCAAATTTTGCTACTTAAGGTAAAAACCATATGCCTATTTTTACACCATAACCTTATCAGTAGTGACCTGTTTATTATCTTTCATACCGTATCGCCGTTGTAGTTACTGAGAAGAATTGCTGTGGCACACGCACGGACGGGCGTGACAAATGGGACATTCAGGTCGTCATTTTAGTTGGATTTTGCAAAAGAATTTTACAAAACTCAAAAAAATAGAGCATTATCCTATTTATAAATATCAGATCGATGCTGCAATGAAAGAGATTTAGACTAAATAATTGATACACCGACGCTGCTATGGAAAACAAAATAGAAATACGTGAGTCTACTGTTCTTCAAATGTTAACACAGGCATGCATACGAGTATGTTAGCCATTGTCCTTCTCAATCGTTTGCAAGATAACCAAAGTAATCAAAAGCTTAAATTAAAGGTAACGACGGCAACAGCAACGGCAGTTTAGATTCTTAATCAGGAATAAATTCATGGTACCTACTCGATATTGCGCCGTGTTTTGTATTTCAAAGAGTTTAATCTCTAAAGAATCAATTCAGTGGTTATTTGTAAAATTTTAGAATTTTTATGATAGTTTCGAGAAATTTTCCATCGAATTGAATTTTTGTGTTCAGTAGAAGTTATTGGCAGTTCTATACACTAAAAAGTTAATTTTTCAATATTATGGAGGTTATGACAGTTAAAACCTTTTCTCTACAAGAAAACACTTTCATCCAAACAAAACAAATATTCTCATACTTACTTTTATTTCCACTTTCAACAAAATAATCTTAACATCCAAGAACTGCTCCTTGCATAGTCCTTGAAATATCCTTCATATTCTTAATATGGCACGAATAAATGTATATATCACGTATGAAATCTTCTCACGTTTTTCACATAAAAATTGTTTTAACCAAAAAATGATTCAAATTTAGCCGAAACTAATAATAAAATCCGCACAGCGAATATTTTATTTAAATCACAGCCAGCGTCCTAGCTTGTTGCATAAAGCACTGTTGATTCGTTTTTGTGTACACCGTTTGGATGGGGCACATGTACAATTCGAGTCCACCGTACAGGGGGCGAGAATTTCCCTGTAAGTGTAACTGAGCTTATGCAGCGCGTTGTCGATCACCTTGCGTGACACGTGCAAGGGAGGATGGTCGAACGTTTTTATGTATCACTTGGAATTGATTAGCGAACCAACTAACTAATGTTAAATTTGGATATTCCAAAAACTTTTCAAAATACTTTTCAATAAGCATCTCCCTAAAAACTCTTAAAACTCAAGTCCACGTTAAAAACTTTTATTAACGAACGTTTCTTCCTCAAATACTTTTCGCTCTAGTCCGAACGAATTCCGATGAAGTATCGTTAAAATTCCGCACTAAACAATCTTTTTTAGTTATTTTAAAATTAAACTGTTTTATCTGTTGCTTATTTTATTCTAATCCACTGATGAAAATATTCCAGTAGCTATTTTTTCCACAACTTACTTAGTCAGCATCGAACTGAAAGCTAAACGTATTTTTGCACAAGTTCTAAAGATACTGTTTTCATCAGTAGATACTTCCACGCCAGTCACCGTATTAGCAATCGTACTTGGGCTCGTTTCGATTGAGCACAGTGAGCGTCGATAGTAGTAGTACTTAGTAATTTTATGTATACAGAATATTTGTAGCATATTTGCTTGTACGATGAAACGACACGACAAATTTTCATTTTGTAATTTTAGATTATACTCTTATTTAATTGCAAATTGTTAATGAGTGGTCAGTGTTAGGCTTTAAACTTGTAATATTTTTACTTTTTTTGTGCCATAACTTTTGAATTTCTATTCTTGGAAAGTACAATTACAAAGTGGCGCAAGGGACTCTAGATTGAAGTGAAGGCAGTATCGAACTCGCTTATTCAAATTGGAATGTGCTTTATTGGTTCAATCCCTTTAAATTTTATAAAACCATAAAGCAAGTTTTAAAATACTCAAAAACATAATGGCGCACATGGCACTCTAAATTTAAACAGTTTTCAATCAAATAATTTAGTCATAAAACAATAACAAATGAAAGCTATTGAATATTACCAACTAACTGGAACAAAGGAGAAATAACCAACCCATTCTATTGAAAGTTATTCTACTTCGTAGCACTGCCTCAAACTGTCTCGGTTCATTGACCACGTCCTCCTATTTCGAAATCCGAGCAGCGATGAAATGTTTTCGTCGACCGAGTCAACCCAGCGTTTCCTATTTCACCACTGGTCTCCGCCTTGCAGTTCTCCCAACGAATGCCTTTTTGGGTATCTGTTGTTCGTCTACATGATTCACATGGCCAGCCCATTAAAGCTTCCGAAGTCATATCGTTGAGAGCTTCGGCTCGTTAAAAATTTCATACTCATGGTTGTATCGAATTCGCCATTGGTCCCCGTCTAGTTTCGCTCCGTTTCTTCGCGTCAGGATCCGTCTTTCGAAGGCATTCGTTATGTTTGAGGATGCTTGGATTAGGGTCCATACTTCACGACCATAGCATAGCACAGGTCTTATCACAGATTTGTGAGCTTGAAGCTTTGTTTTCCTGTGTATGCAGCTGGTCTTCAAGATCGTCAAAATTGAATAAAATACTTTATTTGTGAGCAGTATTCTTCGGCTTATTTCGCAATTAAATGCACAGAATTGCCCACATTTTCTATATTGTATTTGCCAAGTGTTTTTCTTCGCTGTTGACTTTCAGGAAAAGGTCTTTGGCAGTTGTTAACGACTGTGATAAAATGTTGATGTCACCCGCATAGGCCTCCGCTTAGCTTGATTTGTATAATAACCTACCTCTTATATCGACAGGGACTCCAGAGCCAAATTGAATAACAGTGGAGACAGCCGATCTTGCTTTTGTCTGATATGTGGATTAAAGGCATCGGTGAGTTGTTTATTTATGCGGACTTGGGAGGTCGTCGCCTTCATTGTCATTTTGGTAAGACGGACTGGTTTGGTTTGGACACCAAAGAAAAGTATTATTTGGTGCAGTACGTTACGATCAATACTGTTGCATGTTTGCTTAAAGCCAACGAAGGTTCGGTATACGCCTATATTGAACTCCCAGCATTTCTCTGGTAACAAAGTTCTGTATATATTTGATCGGGGAATTCCCGCTTTCTTTAATTTTATACGTACATACGTTGCCATCTTACTCAGGCCCATAAGGAAATCAATTAACGTACCTGACGTCACTTCTCGTACCGGAAACAGCTGATCAGTAGCTCTACATTTCGACAAACAGCTGTTCAGAAAACTTGAAATCAGCATCTCAGTAGGCTTTTGAGATGGTCAAATATGACATTTCTCAGATGAAATTTAGCCGAAGTGATACAAACGGGATCGAAATACAAATATTTGCGCGCTAATGTCTTCGACGTCTCATATTTAAAATAAATTGTTGACATAGTACTAATAACATTTCAAACTACAGTCATATGTACTATCAAAAATCTTTAAAAAATTTGTTTGATGTAAACAGTACTAGATGGTGCTGATGAGGCTACTCGAAGAGGTTAGTTCGCGACGTGACGCGGTGTTTCCGTTTTCGGGCCTGAGTAAGAAGGCAACGGTACATACTGCTTTTGAAGACAGGGGATTCGCCAAAGTTTTTTACGTTAAGCTTGGTTTATTTTGGTGAACATTTAGTCACATTTAAACATTTGCGATGAAAAGATCAACGGAACGTAAAAAGAAAGGAAAAGAGAAACGCACAACAGTTTGACTTTCGAAGTGAAATTCCAGATAATAAAAAGATTGGAAACCGGTGGCAAAGCTACAATTGGTGGTAGAAATTTTGGACTCTCAGAATCGATAGTGCGGACGATTGTGAAAAATCGAGAAAAAATAAAAGTTTCTGGTGAGTGTTAATCGACATTAAGTGCAACAAAACTTACTCGTTCAAGGTCCTCAATCCTGAATAGAGTGGAGAAGTTGCTAGCAATATGGATAGAAAATTTGAATGGAAAAAAACGTTCCCATGAGTCAGGATCTTATATGTGCAAAAGCAAAATCCTTGCATGCCATGTTAATGGAACAAGAAGACGAAAGAAGCTCATCTCCAACATTTAAGGCAAGTGAATCATACCTGCATAACATCCAAATAATAGGTGAAGCAGCTGGCGCGGATATGGAAGCTGCTGTTGAATTTGCAGGTAAATTTCAAAAGTTTATAGCTCGAGAGGAAATTCCTGCATGCCTCATCTTTGAGGTTGACGAAACTGGGCTTTAATGAAAAAAATGCCATCACGGAAGTTTATATCTAAAGAAGAACGACAAGTTAGCGGTTTTAAAGTTGTGAAAAATCAACTTACACTTAGGGAATTCAATCCCGATCGTTTTTTCAATACCGGGATTTGGGGATTGTCTTTAGATAGTCTCGGGATCCTGGGAAATTTAAAAAGGGAATAAAAGTCTGATTGCTCTTCTAAATTCAACTTTTTTTATTATCTTGTGTTTTTTACATAATCATCACAAATGCAGGAAAATTCAATACAAAACCAATCAACGTAAATCTCTCACAATAAACGAACAACTTATTCACATAAAACCTTGAAGCTCGCAATTAAGAAACAACTCAACTAATCTTAGATGTCCTTAATAAACTCATTATTTTTCTACTTATATCAACTGTTATCATTAAATAAAGTTATCAGATATAATACTTTGTCATTTAATTTCACAAGATTCAGCTTCAACTTAAGTTAATCAATTACTTTTTCTCATAAACACATTAATGTTTGACATTCTAAAATCAACTTATTAAATTTTCGTCTGTAATAAACACGATTAATATTATTAAATTAACGAGGAAAATTTAAGGTATTAACCTTTTACATCCTATTTGCATTGCGGAAATAAAATCTTAAAATGACTAACGCATCCAATGTTTCGTCCCCAAGCTTAATTCTCAATTGGTTGCACATATAAGCAGACGTTGAGATAGCGCGTTCCTCCTCGATGGAAGTCGGAGTTATTGTCAACAAATATTTATAAATTTGTTCCAAATTGTGACCTCGAGTTTTAATTGCTTCGTAAAGAGCCATTTCTTGCTTGATCAATTTTGAAAAGTCTGTTTCTTTGATACCCTCAGGAGTTAATGTTTTCATACTATTGTTGATTTCTAGCTGAAGCTTATCTTTAAATGTTAAAGTCGCCGTACTGCAAGATGTCGATTCCATTGGCGTATTAGGATAATTTTCTTCACTACTTACACAAAAAGTAGTATTCAACCTTTCAAATTATAAAATAATCTGTTTTTTAATTTGGACTTTGCTTGGACATGAAAATAAATCTTTTATATCATCATCTAAACAACTATTCTCATTATGAGGATTTTGTCGGCGATGTTGTAAGCGTTTTAACAAATGTGATTTCAATATTTTAATAATGGATATTTAAAGAAATTCAAAGTTTTCAGATTCGAATTTATGTTGGAAACGATAGAATTTTTTACTAATATGCCAGTACCACTTCCCCTATCACCGTTTACCCCGTAACAATGAATTCATGGAGATAGTTATGTCGATGTAGAGTTACAATGGAGTTGGCATTGATCAAGATGAGACGAAGCCCATGCATAGGAATGTGACTGAATGGCAAGTTATGTTGAAATAGTTGAAAGATCTAAACTTTGACAAACAATGTTAATTTTCAAATTTTGTTTGTTGATTCTTTCCGATAAGGAATTAAGCTGTTGGAAGATTTTACGAAGTCTGCTAGTCCTCTAGTGGCGAGTACAAATGATACCCCGTGCTTGATGAAGTTAGAAGGTATCACACTACGGTATACTTGCGCTTGCTTTGGAATAAATTTGCATCTGGATATCGGGGTATCCTCAATATGATGCTGGATGACCAAAAACACTACAGCTGACGCAGTAAAATGTTTCTATCGACTCAGTTGGAGCCAATTTGCGCTCACGGGGGGCATTCATTTCTTTGCATTTTACACAGGGGTAGTACACAGGGATACTACACAGGGCAGTTGGCAGCCAAATGGTGAAATCTTCGACATCTATAAATATTGGATGACTTCTTTTTTCTGGAGGCGTCCCTACCTTACCACTGTGAAATTCAAGTACCTTATATATTGAAGGGCGCTTGGACTACTTTCATTAGAAATTTCTGCAAAACAAAGTGGTAATGTTTTCTTTGTTGTCTCCTTGATGTAAAATTCTTTACTGAAGTAAATTCACTTTCGAGTGTGACCTTTTTGAGCACTTGAAGAAAGAACAGAAAAGTTTGATTTTCTTCGCATTTTGAGGTATAGGTGAAGTGTAGGAGATTCAGAAGCGGCAATTTTGTTTTAATTTCTCTGCACTGGAATCTTTTGATTTCAAAATGGCTAATTTATTATCGGCTGCCAATAGCCGAACCCTATCTCTTCCGTATTGTGCAAATACGTTCATTGGCGGAACTTTTTCAGCCTTCCTGCTGGCTTTTTTCAAGAAACCAGCAGAACTGGGACTTGGTTTTTTCTCCTTGTTTCATTTTTTAAATATTGAAGAAAATTTACATTACTTACTTTACCAGAACTACCTTCAAGATCTTCTTCAATTTTCTAGCGCTGCGAAATAGTTTTGATTGTCATTAGTGCTGCTAGCACTTAAAATTTTTTCCGGACTAGTTTGCTTCACTTTCGTTTCCTTTTGGACTGTTTTTGCTGCTGCGTTGAATCTTCAGCACTTTCTTGAATAGCTCATCAAGAGACTGTATCCTTAGTTCCAGGTCATCGCTTTCTTTACGTAGTTTATTCATTTCTTCATTATTAGCGGTTATTCGTAATTTACATGGGGCCTCCAATGGTGAGAAGCCGTCGGGCTCCTCCATACCAACGGTCCCGAAGTTGTCTTGAGATACATTAGTTTTTTTGTGTATTGAAATAAAATTATGATATTCGATATAAATTGCTTGAATCGATGATATGATAAGCTTTTTCTAATACGAGCACAAATTAATTTTCGACAGATATTTGAATAGATTTTTAATTTTTAAAACTACTGACAGAACGATTAAAAAACATGTATCTACACAACGAATACTAGACGTAGAATACCAATGAAGATTCAAGATTCAAGATCTTCATGTGGTGATTTTTAATTTTTTTACATAGATATATACAATTCATCAATAGCTTAACCTAACAATATACATGCGGGCTGTGCCTTAGGGCTTTTCTCGGAGTCCAATAATAATTTACTTTAATCACGTTATAGTATTAATTTTTTGTCAAAAGAAAACTATAAAATGATGACACCCACAATATTATCATACATTAATAGATTATAAAAGAAGTTTGGAAGAATCATTTGCTCTAACAACTAGTTTTAAAATTGATTTCTTTAAAATTAAGTACATTATTTCCTTAAGACTACCTTACTCATTCGCTACGTACATAGAGCGGTTGTCCGTCGCTCTCCTGACAACTCCCGCCTTGTGCTCCTTGGCTCTCCTGATACCCGCTTCCGCCAGCTTTTCTGCATATGATTTCTTGCCCCATTTTATTTTCGGAGCTCCTATCCATATCATCATCGCATATGTGATGATCGGACGAATCAAGGTTTTATAGGCCATAACCTTGACTCGCTGGCTCACTGTTGAATGTTTCCTGAAAAGAGGTAAAAAAAGATGGTACGCATATGTCACTTTTTTCAAAATATTATCAACGTAGTTTTCCTGCCGAAAACTACCCCCAAGTACTTCGTTTGCCTAGAGCAGTGCACCATCTATCCATTCAACTTAATCCTGGAGTCACAGATGCCTCTTGCACGACGACCGAAGTTGGTGTGGGGGTCCTTGAACACGATTAGTTCACTTTCCTTTGGATTTACCTTGATTCCCCATTTCCGGTTATATGCAGTAAGAGATTTGTAGTGAAAGGTAGATATGAAATGCCCGAAAAGGACTGCAGCGATGACCTGCTGCCTCGGCGAAAAAATATGTTGATATCCGCCGAGAATGCCCTTGTCTGGGGACGCGTGAATGCGCTGGCAGGCTAGCGTCGTGGGGCGGGTTCATTCCCCCAGCATAAGGACCCACTACAAAAAGAATTTCGCATTCACGAATTCTTGGGTCTCAAAGCAGGTTGACCGAACTCGAAAAACGTAGGTAACTACAAAGAGAAGAATTGCTTGTTCCAGGGAATAAGTCGAAACAAGCCAAAATAGACGCCGGTGGGCATTACAATGCCAAGCTGGACCGGCGTTTTCTCAAAAGCCGCATACAAAGGTAGTAGGACCCAATCGTTACCTGTTAACTGACCTATCGAGGAAAGAAGTCGGGGTATATCACGCAAAAGACCTGCGCCGATAAACACATCTACGTCTGTTTTGGCTTGTTTTGACTTGTTCCCTGGAACAAGCAATTCTCCTCTTTGTAGTTACCTACGTTTTTCGACTTCTGTCAATCTACTTTGAGAACCAAGAATTCGTGAATGCGAAATTCTTTTTGTAGTGGGTCTTTGTGCTGGGGGAATGAATCCGCCCAACGACACCGCAATGCTAGTCTACCAGCGCGTTCACGCATCCCCAGACAAGGGCATTCTCGGCGGATATTAGCATCTTCTTTCACCGAGGCAACAGATCATCGCTGCAGTCCTTTACGGACATTTCATATCTACCTTTCAGTACAGATTCCAAATATTTTTGGAGCCGCATCCTAGCAAAGCGCTAATTGTGCTCAGATAGCCACACTAACAAGTCGTCAGCGAAGAGGTTCACCTGGATTCCAGGCTTATATTCATCTCTTACGTGCAGGACGTCAGAGGTGAATATATTGAAAAGAAATGGGCCTAATATAGACCCTTGTGGAACTTCCGAGTCAATACTAAATGGGTCTGACCTAGCTCCACCAGCCACCGCAAAGGCAGTTCGTCCCCTCATAAAGCTGCCGATAATTTTTGCAATATGGGCCGGAAAGCCAAGATTTATCATTTTGTAGAGAAGCCTATTGATCCATACAGAGTCAAAGGCTTTCTCCACATCAATCACGCAAGCTACAACAAGCTTCTTGTTGTGCCAGCTCCTCTTTATATCAGCTTAGATCACGGGTATATCATCCACCGTGGAGTGAGCTTTTTTGAAGCCAAATTGTCTTTCCGGCACAATTCTTGCCCCGGCAGAGAATCTTAGGATGCCTTCAAGTATTACCCTTTCAACAAGCTTACCAATATTTGAAAGCAACGAAATTGGACGAGTATCAACTACGTCAATACATAAGTGCACATTACTATTGCTGGGGGAAGTAGCAAATGTTAATGAGGTTATTCAGAATGATCGCGAGGAGAACAAAGAAAACATGGGGAATTGGGGATTCCATCAGCCCCTGCTGATATTTTGGAATTTTGCTCCAGTGTCAACAAAGTGAGTCTCTCAGGACTGACGAACAGACCATGGCCAGTAGGTGTGTCAGAGGGATTTGAAACAGAGAACCGAGTCAGGCACAATTGATCATTGTCCCTGTCAAAATTCGTTGTGGTGCTGTTCACTAGCGAAGTAAGGGAAGATTCCTCACTTGTTTTCTCTCCTTGAAAAACTTTCGCGTTTTTTAGCAAAAGCCGTGGTTCTCCTTGAGATCATTGGGTTTAGAGACGTAATCACTAGGTATATACGTTCATATGCCCAGTTGACCATATTTAAATTGCGGCGGTAGATTCATGCGAGTAGCTTTCTAAGCCGACTACGTCTAAGATGAAGCTCCAAGATGTCTTCTGGAAAATCTCGATAAAATTAATTCGTCGAGGATTTCTTAATGGAGATCTTTGAGATGACCGTATCCAGGGTTGAATTTATACAAGCGACTCTCTCAGCGATTTCAGGAATAGAAAGATTTTGTTGATCTACTGATCGAAATTCCCTTCAATTTTCCATCAAGGTCAGCATTTACTGCTGCCCAATCGATTTGCTTGTAAGGAATGAAAATTGAGGATCTGCAACCTCAAGTTTCACACCCTTTTTCACTCTTAAGGTCAGCTCAACCAAAAGATGGTCAGACTCGGCGTCAAGAGCTCCACACCCGAAATTTCTTCAACTGTGGGAGAGATTCACCAGATTGGCAGACATAATGAAGAAATCAATAATGGACGAGCTTCGGCGGAAGGTAGGCTCTTTTGGGTCAATAAATATGAGATCCATATTTGATTGAATCCAGTTAGAGATAGCTGTTCCATAGCCATTGGATGCGATATTTTCCCACGAGGGATGCTTCGCATTAAAATCACCTCCCATGGTATAGAAATCGATTTTTTTGCACAGAGTAAGCACTGTTTCCAAGTCGTCAATGAGTTCCCTCACCGAGTATCCATGTCGAACATAGATCTCCACGAACGCAAAGGTGCACCCGCCCAGCATGGAGCTTATTATTTCTGCCAAGAAATCGCTGACCTTAGATTATATAGACAAGATAGGCGAAATGGCGACATTTGTGTGAAGCCTTTTTATGGTAGACATGCAGAACTGCACAAACACAATGATAGAACATGAATTTTTCATACGATGATTCATCACTGAATGACGAGACTGAAATGTTTTTATAGTCATTGGGCTTTTTCAGATGCAGCGTTAAAAGTGAGCGTTAAACAGGTTATATGGGTAAGAAGAGTGAGAGGCATTGAGGGAACCTGATGGTAAAAACAAGCCAACATTTTTTAGGGTGAACGAGCGTAACGCACATACACAAACGCATTTTGTTGATCATTTGGTGGGGGAAATTTTATACAAACGCCGGTAATCATTCCGAATTGAACATTCGATGAAGAAGGAAGTCGTCATGAAACGATTGCCTTTCTTTAATTTGCGTGCAAAAATGGATGCGTGGATGTGAGAAGCTACGCGTTATTTAATAAATTTATAAAAGCGGAGGCCATGTTCAATTTCAGGAAACAACACGACTAATATCACGATATCACTGCATAATTTATCCATAATAGTTGCTGTCTAGGCAGCTCAGGGAAATTGTTTGATTTCATTTATGTAAAAGGACGCAGGATCGAATTCAAAATTAGTTGTGTAGTTTCTCTAATTTATTTTAGACTATAGCTTCCTGTGGTAGATTATTATTTATATAGAGTAGATGCTGACAGCAGATCCTTGCTGGAAATGATCAACTGGGGGACGGGGCCGCAGAACCGTGACAATTTGAGATTAATCCTAGAGGCCAAGGCCCGGCTCGGGCTATTACGTCATAGATAATAGCTTCACATATAACTTTAATTAGAGCTTATGAGCATTAATCTCGAATAATTTTTTTTCTTTAAATATTTATAGCAAATCAAAGTTTAACATCAATCTGAGATCTTAAAGGGCTAAGCTGCTAAATTTTCAAGAATCGATGAATTATTTAGGTATTTCCTTTTCTCTAACCATCCGCAATTTATTCGCTTTTACTGTTTGCTATTGTTCCATATTCGCGGTAAGTATTTATATTTCGGCTTGAAAACTCGGCAAAACCCTAATCCCCTTCCCACTTTGCCAATGCTTCGCTGGTAAGAATGAGCCAACAAATATTGTCACGTAGTTTGACACGTGAGTCCGGCTTAACGTTGACGACGAAGTATCTCCCCTCGCCGTTCCTTGTATGGGAGCACTTTATCTGTAATGAGTTGTTTACATTGCACTTATCGCTATTGATGGACACGCCGGGGGCCCCGCTGGCCCCAACTTATCCAATCATGATCAAATTCGGACCACAGACCACAGCATACATACATATGTATGTGGATAGTTGCATTGTATGCGGAAAAGGTATGCGAAATGCATTTTGCAGCATCGTGTGTATACGAAGGTGGAAGTTTCCATTGCACTGAACCGTGCTTAGCGCCATGGTAGACATTCCTCAATTGTATTAATATAATTCATACATATATGAACGTGCGTCATACTAAACACCATAAGATTCACTGCAATGAGTTGGGGTACGTGGGAAAGGTCAGTAAGATGCTCTCACAGTTGTTTATCAAATATGAGAATGTCCAGATTGGTTGTCTCAGCTATATCGCGTAGAAGCGCTGATAATACGAGTACGTCATAAGTGTAAGTGAAATGAAATTTAATGATTTTTGACAAGATGGTGTTACCATGTGTTATATGTACGGGAAATTTATGGTACAAAACAAATAAATTCTTATTGGATAAGTAGATTCGCTTTCAATTCAGTCAGATTGGAATTTATGAGAAATTATGAACAATATATTGTGTATGCCTCGACCAATACAGTGATACCTCGTTATAAGCAGCTAATAAAAACCTATCCTGTTGCTTAACATACATATACTGAGGGGTGCTCCAATACCGAGTCACATTTTTGGATTTCGTATATTGTTAAATACGAACTTCATTGTCAAGTAAAAGACAAAATTGATAAAATTTTTACTGTATTTTCTATTCTACTGTACTCGTATATTTCTTTAAAAGTAATATATGTATATTTATTATTTCTTTGAAAAGTGGTTCGAAATTTTTGGTTGCGTAAATTTACTCTGTTGGATTTGAGTAATTGCCATCTGTTTGATATTGTTAAGTGACATTAAATCGTTCGTTGGTGCCTGAATTTTCATCGGCCCATTGAATAGCCGTTTGAAGACTTTTTAACAGTTGGTCAAGCTTAACTTTCAGTTATGGATTCAGGATATTATCTTGAATATATTCTTCGATCTCAATTTCTTCGACTTCGTTGGTTGCTCGAGCATTTAAGTTGGTTTCCGCAATCCATTCTTGAATTTTTTCCCATGCATTATTATCTTGCAATAATGGTCTAAAGTATCTTTTAATTTGCAAGAATGGTATGTCCTCCCATGTTTTAGCTAAGAAACATACAGCATGCTTGAGATTAATTTCTTTAACCTCTTTTTTAATGTTGTCCTCTTGACCATCAACCAAATGTGTCAAGAAATACTTCTCGTAATTCCGTTTCGTTAAATTTATAACGTTTTGATCCATTGGTTGTAAGATTGCAGTATAGTTTGGCGGAAAACACATCACAGTTATAAACGCACGGCAAGGAGCGCTGGCGAGCAAGAGCAAAGCTTTTGTTGGCAAATTTTTGGATTTAAAATAACGTCTAACTTCTGGGGCGAATGTTTGGTGGAGCCACTGTTCAAAAAGCATGTATGCCATCCAGGTACTCCTATTTCCCCCATAAATCACTGGTATTGATGAACAGGTTTTAAAAATGCTGGGGTTTGAAGCTTTGCCAATAACAAAAGGTTTGATTTTATCCTCGCCAGACGCGTTAGTACAAGCCAAGAACGTTATGCGCTCTTTTGAAACTTTTCGACCAGGAGCTTGTAGTGAAACAGTGGATATGAATGTCCAGGAAGGACTGCAGCAATGGTTTGGTACCTCGGCAAGCGAAGATGTGAGTGCTCGCCGAAATTGGCCTTGTCCGAGGACGCATGAGTGCGCTGGCAAGCTAGCATTGTGGTGTCGTGGGGCAGGTCCTTATTCCCAGCACAAGCGCCCACAAAAAAAAAAAAAATTCCGCATTCACGAATTAGAGGATAAAACACTCGGTTCGACGAGCAAATTGCTCGAAAACCTTTCTATCTCCTACTCAAAAATTTATGGCAGATTTAGAAAAAAATATTTAATTATTTACATTCATAATCGTAATTTGTAAAATAGTTTTCTTTCTTATTATCATTATTAAATGTAACTTTATATCAATTTTCCTTTATATTTAATTTAAATGTTTCCCTTTAATTATATTCTCCATGAGATTTAAATTTTATTGCTATTTAAAATCCTCTTCATTTTTCTTTACTTCAGTTAAATTTTGTTTTTAAAAATTTTAAATCTGCCACATATAATTTCGAGTATGAGAACGCTGATCTAGTACAGCCAACAGTGTAGTACATCACGGAAGGCAAGCGAACTAGGCTGAGCTCAGCTGAGGTGATTACCGTATACACGGTAATGAAAAGAAGAATAGCAGAAGGGGAGTCGACTGAAGACCGCGAACCGGCAGAGACGCGGAGAACGGCCGCCGTCGTAGATTGTTGGCTGCATTGTGACACCCACAGCACGGATTTATAAGTATAAGCTATCGCGAGTTTCATCGTCAAGAATTAGTGTTGACAAGACCAGATGATATAAAACTCGGGGTTTCGGCGATGAAATGTTGGAAAATATAATATATATATATAGTTGTTTGTACACAGAAACACGCGCTACAAAAATGTTATGCAAGTCAGTTGGTTTTGGCAAGTGTTTTACCGGACGGAAGATGTATCATTGAAGCTTTCATTTAATGGAAACGTGCGTAAACTCCATTACACATGCTGCAACCATTTCTTTTTCGATGTCGCAATTCGATGTTGACAGGGATTGCTGATCTTTGTAGAGTAAGTCCTTTGAAATAAAGGACAAAGTGCTGTATTGTGTGCAGCATGATTGACTTCTTTCACTGGCTACTGAACATCAGCATTGTATTCGTGTTTGCTGCACTAAATTTCTCACGTTTGCTCATAAGTTTGGTCGCTGCTGTTAACGACATCCAATCAGCGACTTCGGCGTCGGATTGTTTTATAAATGTTCAAATAAGCGACGGAAAGTCGGATGCTTGCGATTTGTTAGAAGAGGTAAGGTCTAGTGAATCAGTTCTTGACTATTGTTCATCACCACGTGCCTGCCTTGGCGACTGCTTTGAATGCAAAAAACAAAACCTTCATCATGTTCCACCGTTGCCAGAATGGGTAAGAAGTCTGGATCTGACTACAAGCAAATTGGATCCCAGTGTTCAAGAAGCTGTCGCTGATCTAAAATTGTCAACGAGTTTAGATCTGAAGCGATTTCAAATGTTGTTGTTGTTGAAAGAGTTATATTCAGTGAAAATTCGAATAAAAGTTATTGGTACTGAATGCTTTCCTACCCAGAATAAAATCATTTCACTGAACCTAAATAGTAATCACATAACTCAAGTTTCGCTAGGTGCTTTTGAACATCTGAGTGCGTTGCTTGAATTGCACTTAAGCATAATAACTTGCGTGACTTGCCACATGAAGTATTTAAATCTTCAAATGCCTTACGAAAGTTAGATACGAGTTAGAATAGTTTGAATATATCATGGGCGATATTCAAAGGACTTGATCAATTGAGAATTTTAAAATTACGCGGAAATGGAATTTAAATATTTTTAAAAAGACTTCATTTCTAAAAATGATTGGTTAAAAAACTGAGTTGTCATTTTATCGGCATGATTTGAGGCAACAATTTTTGGATACGTACTCGAAAAATTTAGTTCCTCTTATTCATAGTTAACTTTAGGTCTTTTAACAAAAAATATATTATTTGCAATTACTGGAGCTTTTAAAAATAACCGCAGTAAATACTTCATGAACAGAACAAGTAGTCAAACGTTTTTCTTTTTGGCCAAAAAGCATACGTTGCATTTTATAAATTACAAAGCTTATATTTTTCAACACTGCAGCGAACAGCTTCAATTAAATCTTTTGAGTAAAGTAAATATTGTCCATAATAGCAATTGAATTTCACATTCATTTTATGTCAGTTCAAATATCGAAACATCGTACATCTTCTTGTGATAATATTAATTCCAATGAAGTATAAAGAATAAAACTGCATTGTTAAACATTAAAAACTCGGTTTTTCCATTTCGTTTTACCTGACCGGGTATAGGACCCGCAACGATGGCAGTCTCCTTCCATATCATGGGGTAGGCATCGGGCGCTCCTCCGTTTTTTGTTGTTGAACAGGGGCTCTTGCCGGGTAGAGTGGCCTTCCGCTCGCATGCCCTTTTATGGTATAAAGTTATGTGATTCATCACATAATTCTATAACATAAATTGGCCACGTCTATATTTCTCATTTAATGGGAAAATTCATGCAAATTATGTTTTTATGAGTTTTCCACTCAAATGGTAAATATATGGCCACGTCTACGTTTGGATCTTGATTTGGTTGGAAGAGTGCGAGGGGGCACCATCTCCATCTGGATGCTCCACTCTTATTTGTGGGCCATAAGGATCGTCGGCAATGAAGAAGTCTCCGCCAGTCCGTCCATTTTTGCTCGGCCCAATTTGTTCTTCGAAAAAACATTAGGTTACCTCGGCCCCGACACCAGTCGATCGGCATTCGACCCTTTTTAATTCGTGAATGCGAAATATTTTTGCAGTGGGTTCTTGTGTTGGGGAAAAGAACCCGCGCCACGA
Organism: Odontomyia ornata; assembly: GCA_963969285.1. NCBI lineage: Eukaryota > Metazoa > Arthropoda > Insecta > Diptera > Stratiomyidae > Odontomyia > Odontomyia ornata. The sequence continues at coordinate 373,083,431 of OZ017738.1, read as the reverse complement.
CACCGCAACGCTAGCCTGTCAGCGCATTCACGCGTCCCCAGATAAGGCCAATCTCAGCAGATACTACCATCCTCTTCCGCCAAGGCAGCAGACCATAGCTGAAGTCCTTCACGGGCAAGTACCAATACCTACTTTCACTACAGATTGCTAAAAGCAAAACGACTGACTGGGCTTGACGAAAGCGAGCGAGATTCAAAGGATTTCGCCTTAACCATGTATACTTATGGCCCCCCAAAGAAGAGTGGGGCATCCAGGTGGAAGCGGTGCCCCCTCGCATCTCCGACCGGGATCAAGATCCATTGTAGACGTGGCAAGATATTTTCCATTTGAATGAAAAATTCATACTAACACACTCGTAATTCACATGAATTTTTCCTTGAAATGAAAAACATCAACGTTTCAGATTTATGTATAGTCTTATATGATGGAATCACATAATACTATAACATAAATAAGAACGCAAGCGGAAGGCCATTCTACCCTGCAAGAGCACCTGTAACGCAAAATGGAGGGGTTAGCTCACCCGATGGCTAGCTCATGAGTGGAGGGGCCAGGCAACGTGGCGGGTCCCATACCCGGTCCAAGTTACAAATAAATGAAACGACCGAAATTGAAAATTTAATCATCTCTTCATTCTGTATAATATTGGCCGCGAACCAAAAACACGCGACAAATAACAATTTGCCGCTGATAACAATGTTCAACAATGAAAACTTTAGGCAATGATAATTCTCTTCAAAATATCAGTGAAACTGATATTTTTACAAATGTGGCAAAAGCATATTTTCGCAAGACTCGTATGCAAAATTAATCAAATAAAATGTTTCTCGTGGGTGTGAAAAGCTTGAGTTAGATTTAAGGCTTGGCAGTTTTCTTTGTTGCCAAAAACCGAAATCATTACTCGAAACTTAAATACAAATGTTAACACCGACAAACATACAATAAGTAAAGGCATCTCCAACTTAAGCCAAACCGATAGTATACGGTTCTTAATAGGTACATAATCAAGGCTCAGTAACATTAAAAATAAATTAATTTCATTTTTGATAACTTCGTTCAATTTACTCAATATAGAAAAACGGTTACTTACCCAATCCTCGCCCGACGAGAGCTCTTAGATGGGGTGGGTAAGGCGATAAATAGCTGGTGATAATTCCTTGACGCCCGTCATTAATTATTAAATTAGCACTAAATATGTACACGTTCAGTAATTTCTGTATGAGTTATACGGGGTTGTGCACGGACGGCTTATTTTGCCGTTTCATTCAAAACATTTCGGTTTATTTTGTTGTTGGGGTTCTGGTTTTTTATGTACTTAAAGAGAACGCACAAAATCAATTAACACTATTCTATCATCTTTATCGCACCAGATCCACTCAAGGCTATTTAATATTAACTCAAAAAAAAAACAGTTGAATTGAAAATTGAATCGATTGACAACTCAACGGTTTGCGAGGTAATACCCGACAAGTGATCATTCACACTTGCTCGTGATGAAAGAGGAACAACGGTGGTTTATAGGGTTATCAGTGGAAAATTTGTTTTCGCTAAAAAGACGGTCTCGGATTCTCGACCTGCGATGAGGTTCCGTTGTACGGAACCACAAACTAAATCATGCAGTCTTGCAAAAATGGGGACAACACGCAAGTGAATCATACTTCACATGTGTAAGGACTGCGACGCACAAAAGTGTATATACTAGGGAATCCACAATACGATGTACTGCGCTCATATGCACATTTTCTTCGATGTTGCTTTCCGTGCTCATCAACTGTCTCCGTGCTTTGGGGCGTAGTAGGTAGCGTTAATTGAAATCCATCAAACTTCTAGGTGTATTCACTGCTTCCTGCGGGCGGCACAACGCAAATACATTAATCACCATATTTACCTTGCTATACGTACTACGGCGCATTTAACCCGTATAGAATGAGATAATTTATCCCCGGAATTTCCATAATTTTTAAACGTTTAAACGAAATGTTTACACTTCTCAATAACAATCAGTTCATTTCACCAGAATCATTTCTACGAAGGAAATCTCGACCGAGCCACACGGAAAGTCGAGAAGGCAACTCTTTTCTTCTCGTATGAAAGACAAAACTCCATGGCGGCACGTACAGTTCGCGACGTCGGACCCGGGTGGTGATCACGAGAAGACTTCCCGCCGCAACGGTGGTTCTATCCGCAAGCCTTCCGCTCGCCCGCAACGGATATTTCCCATGGCGAGATAACGCAATTCGCTATCCCTTCGTCATCGAATTTTAAGTTTAAATATTTTTATTTTTTAAATTTACAATTAAAATTGGATGATGTATAATGGTGTTTTTCGAGCAGTTTGCCTAGGCGACTGCTTGATTACTATAAGCTGATGCCTCATTAAAAGTTGCATAGGTTTTATCTGAGAGCATCCTCTAAGATAAGCCACTCTCGTCTGGATTGTAAATTTGATCGGCTTGTAAGTTCCACTCCCGGAACTTTTCGTTAAATTTAGTGAGGAATGGAGCAATTGCCTCTATAAAGCTCGATATTTTTTCATTTTTTATTTGGATACCCTCTATCGCTTTCCTTTATTGCTACCAGACTCAAATTTCGTTACAAAAGATCGAATATTGCTTTCTTTCCTTTTTATTTTAGACACTGTCGCTTTATTTATTTAATACTTTTCAGCTAGACTTTTGTACGAAACGCCAGATTTAATGAAGTTTAGAATCTCACTTTCGTCTTTAAATGATAAATTGTTCCTTGTTTTTGGATTCGCTGGGGCCATTTTTGTTGAATTTCAAGGCTAAAATAAAAGCACAACGTTTTTACTAAAAAGTTTTTGGGGAAATGTAATCATTCGAATTTCCAAACATTACAAAAGACGACAAATTTATCATATGCATAGTTATAGAATAGAAACTTCTACAAAGCAAAAAGTTACTTTGAAGGACATTAACTTAAATCTGTCTATATGTATTTTAAAGCTTGTAGCACACCAACTGTCACAAACAAAATTTATTTCTTTGCATACAACGCAAAACTAGCTTAACACTGAATTGTGCATCAAGAAAGAATTATGGGAACGTGTTCTTCTTCATAAACCGCAACCGAGAATAAACAAAAATTTAGGCTAGTTGCATATATTAAGAATCACTTTTTTCCGAAAGTTGAATATAAAGGGTTTTCTAATAAGAGGTGTTATTTTGAATAGCTGGCTATTTCGGTAGATGTCACTTTTGAAGCTGTCATTTTTTGACATTTGACAAGTAAAAACTACGCCATTAATGAAAATGGAACGATACATGCTTCAACAACGCATTAAAATTATTAAATTTCACTATAAAAATAGTGAAAATTTGGCAGAGACGGCTCGTAAAACTCGAACATATTTGGGTCGTCGTGAAGCACCTTGTCGGACCGAACTGGTGGAAAAATTCGAGCTTTTGGGACAACTTAGTGATATGAAGAATAAAATCCGTGCACGTCACTTAAGAACAGCCGAGAATATTGCTGCTGTAGCCCAAAGTGTTGAGGAAAAGCCAGGTTTGTCCATTCCTCGTCGTTCTTTAGAATTAGGCATTTCACAAACGTCATTACACCGTATTTTGCATAAAGATTTGGGTCTTAGGGCCTATAAAGTTCAGTTAACACAAGAACTCAAGCCAGTTGATCATCAACAAAGTCGTGTCTTTGCTGATTGGGTCCTTGAAATGCATGAAAATGACCCGAAATTCCATCGAAAAATCATCTTGAGTGATGCGACTCATTTCCACCTTGGTGGCTTCATCAACAAGCAAAATTGTCGCATTTGGGGCTCGGAAAACCCAAGAGTTATTGTTGAAAAGCTTGTCTATCCTCAACGCGTGACTGTTTGGTATGCGGTTTATGGTCCGGTGGAGTCATTGGACCTTACTTTTTCGAAAATGAGGCTGGAGCGACAGTTACGGTGAATGGATTGCGGTATCGAGAGATGATTAATGATATTTTATGGTCGGAAGTGGATGGTATTGATCTGGACAACGTTTACTTTCAACAAGACGATGCTACGTGCCACACAAGCAACGAAACCATTGATCTTTTACGGGAAACGTTTCCGGACCGTGTTATCTCTCGAAGACCTTGCGACTTCTTACTTTGGGGCCACGTGAAAGAAAAGGTCTACGCCAACAGCCCAGCGCCGATTATCGTCGACAAGATAATTGACCTTATACACCCAGTGGCAAAAGTTTTGCAATGTGAAAAATTTCAAAATGAATTTTTTAAAAGGTCAAAGTAGATCCTGTTATCACTGCATTATCATGAAAGGATAATAGTACATGTCTATTGAAAAATCCAAAACCAGTATTTGCTTTAGTAGTACTGCACTGTATTACAACATGCGGCAAAAGTGTTGCAACATGGATATTGTCGCCCAAACTTGTATGAATGTGCATTGTATTTGACATTGCTGTGATATCAATTGTTTCTACACACTAGTTGCCATTTTTAGAACAAGTTTTCGCTGAACTTTGTTGAATATTAAAGTTATTTTTCTTAAAAATACAACAAAATGATTAAAACAAGGGAACTCGGCAACGAAAAGTGAACGAAAATCGTTGAAAAATACAGTATCAGGTTTTTAGCGGCCTATAAAATCAACAGATGTACTGTAATAAGACTCTACAATAAAAAGATAACGGAATGAATGGCAAAAAGTAAAAATAGGAGCGGACGAAAACGTGTGACTACTGGCAAAGAAGACCGAATTCTTGCTAACGCGGTCGGAAAACACCCAGATTTATCGTAGAAGGTTGTTTGTTTTCATAGCCTTGGAAATTTAGTTGCACTTCACAGTGGAACCTTAACCCAAGTCTATTATCTTGTATTATCAAACAATAATGCATTCCCTTCTGATGAAAGGTGCATAAAACTGTCGACTGCAGACGACATTAACATTTTGTCACGGTCGTTAACAACTGCCAAAGAACTCTTCCTGAAACTCGACAGCGAAGCAAAACTAGTAGGGCTACAAATCAATGAGAATAAAACAAAGCTCATGACGCAGTTGAGGAAAAATACCTTAAAAACACAAAATATCACACTTGGCGAATACAGTATCGAAAATGTGGGTAAGTTTGTGTATTTAGGCGCCAAAATAATGAAAACGGCTAGTGAAAGAGACGAAATACGCTGAAGAATACAGCTCGCAAATAAAATATTTTATCAGTTTTGATAATCTTGAAGACCAGCTGCATACACAGGAGAACAAAGCTCCAAGTATACAAATCTGTGATAAGGCCTGTGTTATGCTACGGGTGTGAAACATGGACCTTAGCCCAAGCATCTGTAAATATAGGGTTATCCATTTTACGCTTGGGAAAGTAAAGCTAAAGAAAACACATAAGATATTCAGATGGAAACGAAATTTTTTTTCAGTATAAAGATTGAAACTTGCCATTATACGTGAAACACAACACCATTCAAATATCTTCCACGGGACCTCTTACAGGCCTCACTCCTTTTGAGGTAACTTTCAATGACTTTTCGGCACATTTATGGCAATATCTCGGCATAACTTCACGAATATTGGTTTTCAATTGCTCAAGATTTTGTAGATTGTTAGCGTAAACACGATCTTTTGCATAGCCCCATAAAAAGAAATCCAAAGGGGTTAGGTCGCAGGATCTTGCGGGCCAATTGACATCACTCAATCTCGAAATTACGCGTCCTGGAAATTTTTTTTGCAAATTGCTCGATTAGCCTGTGTTGTGTGGCTTGTGGCTCCGTCCTGTTGGAACCACATGTTCTCCAGATCATAATCTTCAATTTCTCTCCAAAAATAATCGGTTAACATCCATCCATAGCGGTCAGAATTGACTGTAATGGCTCTTCCTTGATCGTTTTCAAAAAAAATACGGGCCAATAACACCACCAGGCCATAATGCACACCAAACGGTCACTTTTTCCGGATGCAAAGGCCTTTCTGCGATCACCTGAGGATTTTGAGAGCCCCATATGTGGCAATTCTGTTTATTTACTGATGACGTAAATAAACAGAGTGAAAAATGAGCCTCATCACTAAAGAAAATTTTGTTCGAAAAATTGTTATCAATGGCTTGTTGTTCAATCACCCAATTCGCATACATTCTGCGTTGTGTATTGTCTTGTGGCTTAAGTTCTTGAGTGAGTTGGATTTTGTACGGATGGAGATGCAAATCCAAATGCAAAATCCGCCACAATGAGCCGTAAGACAAGCCCAAATGTTGAGCACGTCGAGGAATCGACAAATTCGGGATATCCTCCACACTTTGAGCAACGGCAGCGATATTTTCAGCAGAACGAATGTTGTGATGATGCACAGGCCTTGCAGTATCAATAACCGATCCAGTCTCTTCAAATTTTCTCACTGTGTTCGAAATTGTTTACTGTGTAGGTCGATTATGTCGACCGTAATCGGCTCGTAAAGTCCTAAATCTTGATACAGCAGAATCACCATTTTTATAATAAAATTTAATAATTTTAACGCATTCTTTGGCTGTCCACGATCCATATTTCTAAATGGCAAATCTTTAATTAAAAAAAACATGCTTTGGATGACATTTAATTTTGACAGATGTTAAATGACAGGGTTATACTTTCCCAACCACGAAATGGATAACCCTGTATATTGAACGCCTTTGAGTGTAGGGTCCTGAGGCGAATAATCGTGGCAAAGTGTTTTATTTGTCTTACGCGCACATCTTCAGCTTCGTTTTAAAGTAAACCGATAATATGTTGAAGCTGTTCGTCTTTTATCTGCATTGTATAAATACAATCGTCACCACCAACCAAAATTGCAAAGACTAAACCGGTGACATAAGATTCTCGCGGTGGTGAATCAGAGACATGACCAAGTGCGTCGACGTGAGCAAGGTCATATTCCCGTAATCGCAGCATCTATCTAATGACGCGTGGCTTCAATTCAGTTTTCGATTTGACGTGAGCAATAGCAGAACAATCAGTGACTCTACGAATCTGCCTACCCAAGGCATAAACTCGGAATCGATCTAACGTTTCAACGACGGCTAGCACTTCCAGCTCATAACCGAGATACACGTGATACGGCTGCTGTACAATTGCTACTATAATAGAAAACCAGCGTCCAGTTCTTACCGTCGACTGATTGTAAGATAACTCTGGCAAGACCAACAGTGCTAGCATCCGTATGAATTTCATGTTGCCTCTTATTGTTGAATAATGCTAATACCGGCTCGTTATACAGGATACGTTTAAGTCGCTCGAATGATTGCTGCTGTTCGTCGCTCCATAAAAACACTTTACTTTCCTTTTCGGACTTGCAAAGCAACTGAGCTAGCGGCTTCGCTATGAGAGCATAGTCCTCGATAAATTTCCGAAAGAATTCAGTGATTCCGAGGAATTGTCTAACCTCGGTGACGTTTGACGGCTGCTTAAAATTTGTGATAGCAGATACTTTCTCAGTTCCAGTTCGGATACCGCCTGCATTGACGATATGTCCCAGGTAGTTGATTTCTTCGGCCAAGAATTTACATTTGTTTAAACGCAGAGTCAACCCGTAGGTTTCCAATACTTCCAAGAATTTTCGAAGCGACTTCAATCCGCTGTCAACTACCCGGCTCGGTAAAATAATATCGTCAAGGTATGCTATCGCTTCCCCGGGATCCATTAGGGAGATAAATTCGTTGATCAGCTACTGAAATACTCCAGGCGCATTCACGAGACCAAATGGCATACGCTTGTATTTGTAATATCCATTATGCGTAACGAATGCGGTGAGGGCTTTTGAACCGTCGGCCACTTCTACCTGATGATATTCGATCCTCAATTTCAGTACTGTAAAGTATTTATTTCCAGAAAGTTGTATAAACTGGTCCTCGCATCGAAAATATTTGTTTGATCGTAAAGCCATATAAACGTCGATAGTCGACGCATAGATGGCTTTCTCCGTTTTTCTTTTCAACACATACGATTGGAGAGGCATAAGCGGAAGTAGATGGTTGAATAATACCTACATCCAATAGTTTGGTGATTAGTTTCCCCACGATCTCACGTTTAGCGTATGGGATGCGACATCGTTTAAGTGCGATAGGCTACTGGGTGGAAACAAAAATCGACATCTGATACTTTGAACATTTTCCGAGCTCATAATATATATTAGTGGCAAACTTGCCTCGATATTTAGTGACAAGCCGTTGCAATTCTTGCCGTTAATCCTTGCTTAACGACTGATCCTCATTTACATGCTTTTCGTTCTCCAGCCAACAATTTTCACCGCGAATGACTAGACAACTTCCCTGGCGACAAAGCAGGTCACGGCCCAATAAAACCTCGTGTTGCAAATAATCGTCATCCACCACTAAACCATCGGTGTCGCAATCCTCGCCGTCAATTTTCAGGATCGCATTCATTTTATTTTTGCATCGAAAACTTCCACCTGCAAATCCGTTTATGTGAACATCACACGCCTTCATATTGCCGATCCTGTACGCGAACGTTTCTCGGAACAAAGTGCGGTTGCAACCGGGATCGGGCATCGTAACCACTTCATGACCGTTCACGCCGATGCTTTTCACGATTTCCGCAGTTTCGTTTTTCCCCGTACTGTTTAGTAGACCGCTCGGGACAATCAACAGTTTTGTGCGTGGTACGGGGGCATGTGGAACACCGCACGCGGCGTTGAGAAAGACAATGGATTGATATATGTCCAGGTTTACGATTATAGCACATATTTTTGTCACGTTGTTCCGCTTTCCGAAAAGACGAAGACGTTGGCTCATGTCCCTTGGAGTTCACTTGTGACATGTCCGTGTATAGGGATTTATTAACACTTGCGTGTTTCACAATATTACATGAACTGTACTGTTTAATTGCAATTAGCAATTCGGAACGCCGTCCATATTGCTGCGTTGAGGATATGCGCGTAAGTCAGGGTCATTACATCCACGAATGACATATCGCACGATTGCCATGTCCGGTAGTAGAATTGTTTCAATGACTCTGATGGCTGAAGTTTGGCGTCCGCGATTCGTACATGCATGTCAGCAATGTTTTTCATGGCGGGAAAATCTAGCAGAAACTGACGAACGAAACCAGTCCACGAGTCAAAGACAGGAAAACTATCGATCCACGTTTTGGCAATCCCTTTCAATTTGGAGCATACTGCCAACAATACAATCCTTTCGTTCCAACCATACGCGGCTCTTAAGTTTGACGCTCGCGAAATAAATTTTTCGGAACTGAGAGATTCATCAAAGAAATGGTTCAACTCCAGCAAGATGTCAATGACATCATAAATACTCGCGTTGTACGAAGAAACAGGTGGTGAATTTGATTACACAAAATAAAGCGGTGTTGGAGCACAGGGAACGAGCCTTGCATGGCAGCAGACTGAGTTACGGTATGAGACGGAGACATAACATTCCGAGAAACGGATTTCACGATCAGCGCCATCGTGTATTTGAATGGTTGAGTTATTGGCGGCGGCGGAATGTAAATGCAACTAGACGGCGGTGATAGCTTTCTCATTTGTTGTTGGCATTGCTGGCTCGTTGGACTGTGTTGCCAGATTTAATATTGCGCTAGAACACGCCATCAGGAAGGCATCAGCTGAAACCTCAGGTATACTAATGTTCAAGTCCACACAATTGGTAGCATATGCCGATGACGTCAATTTTATGGTACATTCAATCTCAGATACCAAAGGAGCATTTTCAAGTTTAGAATCTGAAGCAGTTGGCCTACAAGTTAATGAAACTAAAACTAAATTCATGACTCAAACGAGGAAGAAAACTTCAGTTCGACAAAACCTGACCGTAGGCGACTACAACCTTTAAAGTGTGGATAATTTTGTGTATTTTGGAGCCAACCTGAATAGGAGAGGCATCGAAAGGACGAGTTTAGACGCGGCATAAACGCTGCAAATAAAGATCATTTCTCCGTACTTCCCATTCTAATCTCCAGAGTAATGCACAGGCAAAATAAGCTGCGCATTTACAAAATTCTAGTCAAACTTGTGCTCTTATGTGGAAGTAAAACATGGACCCTGAATAACGAATCCAAAAAGGCAGTGTTATATTTGAACGCAAAGTGCTCCGGGACATCTACGGCCCAGTAAAACAAGGAACAGATTGGAGACTACGTTACAACGACGAGTTGTATGAACTAATTGACAATTCACCATGGCCATGTAGAAGGAATGGAAGAAAACCGGCTACCCAAAAGAACATTGACGGGTAGAGCACAAGGTAGACGTCCAGCGGAAAGACCGAGGAATCGATGGGAAGACGTTGGATTGGATTAGAGGAGATTAATCCTGGACGCCAAGGCCCGGCTTGGGCTGTCGCGCCAGAGATGATGAATAGGCCGAGTATAATGGCAATTAGCAATTTTAAAAATAAACAAAACTATACGACACACATGTCTCGCTCTCCAGATCAAAAGGGTACGGGGAAGATGTGTGAAAAATTTTATATAGCGGAAACGTAAACGTATTCTCACCGACGAGCGGTATACAGATGAATTTTTTCCCAAAGTTTGATTTAGGGTTTAATGAATTTCTTAATCAATGCAAGCAGCGAATTCACGGGTGCCTTCACTAGTATATGGTTTGCTGGGGAGTAGTCGAATCGGATATGCTAAGTGAAAGCAAAACATGTATCTATGCATTTTACAGTTTTTGGATTCCTTTCAGTGTACCAAGATAACAGGAAGATTTCGGTGCACGACACTTTCATCTAAGTTTTCGGTAGGTTTGGCTAATTTTTCAGAAAGTATTCTTAGTCATGGACAGTTACCATATTGAAAAAAAAACAATTAAAAATGAAATTGGCAAAAAGCAACTTTATCTTCTGGTTACCTTATCCATTTCAAATTCAATACACTAGAACCAGAAGAAAAAATAATTATTTCCTTAATGTGCAGTCATAAAATCCTCGAATTTCAAAGACTCCCACAACAATGTAGAAGTTTTTGGTAGGTTATTACAACATCTGTGTAAACTTGTATGTTAAATTTCCAGCAGCGTAGTGCGCGTTATTCTGGAAGAAAAAGTTGTAAAAGCTACACATAAGGGACGAACACATAATCTAGCTTCCAATGCATGGCCGATCAAATTCAGCATAAGTCGCAAGCACGTTGCAGTGATGTATGTTTCAAATGATAAACATGAAATCTCGGCACCCAACTTGCCATTGTCATGAGATTGGTTACATCATCTAATATTTCAGAAATTCTAAGATACGGTTCTAATCACGCCTACGCAACAGAACCCTAATAATCATTTCAGAAAGTTGTTTACAAAAGATGTTATATACCTTTCTGAATATGGGCCTATTTGATTGTGCTTGGAATTGAGTATCTCATACTGCGTATGCCATTAATTAGGAATGTATGTTGAAATTAAGGAAAATTAATGTCGTTCAATCACGAACTAATTATCATCGATTTACTTTTCCAAAGTAACAGATAACGGGGTAGCCACGTTAAAATTGAATTCAAATGGTAATGAGATATTGCACTGTTTCATATGTACTCGTATGTATGTATACCTTGGAAGAAGCTACCGACCCCACAGCTCCACGTTGCTTCGATTTGATGGAATTCAAATTAGGGGCGCAAGTAATGGCTCTTGTCAGGCTTCCCTTCGCAACGTACATATGAGACACGTGTATCATGGCGTGCAGCAATGTCAAGTGTGCAAAACTGCGCCCTGCAGCAATATTGGAATGTTCGGTTGCCGTTTTGCAATCGATTGCAGTCGCAATTCATGATGCAGGAGTCTGCATATTCAGATTAGAGAAATACATTTTGCTATGATTTATGTTAGTCTTTTGCGTGATTGCTTATGATTTAATCTGCGGGATTTATGGTGACTTAGGAGAAGCGTTCAATTTGGAGAATAAGTATTTTATAAAATTGACTGAGGTGGCGGAGTGTTTATTCAAACGAATTTTTTTCTTATTTGGTGACCAAATGGTAGTAGATGGACTCGGTGCCGCACATTGATGAGGTATTAAATGCTGAGAGATACTAATAAGTGTAAACTTTTAATGGCGATTCCTCAAATCCTGATAACGGAATGGATACCAATAATCATGCCGCCGGAATACAGCTTTGATGACGGGCTAGCTCCCTATCCCTGGAAAACTCAAAATTGATTCAAAACCTGCAACAGGATCTCAGAATAGATTGGAACAACGGCAACGGCCTCGAAACCAAAATCGGGCTATGACATTGTATCTGCAATGGAATTAGTCAATTGTAATGATTTTTCCATCGCTCAGTTCGTTTACTTCCCGAAGGAAGTCGAAATCGTCCTCAATGCGAATGCAAGGCGTGAAGTCTCGAGCCGTGCCAACGAATCGTAGCTTTAACGTTAACAGGCCCAGGCACACATAGTTTATTCTATGACTGCTGCTTGTCAGACAACTAGTTCGGAGAGGAATACGGTCGTGGGTCTCATTGCGAATAGACTTATCTCGGTTGCGCTTTTCAGCCACCGTTCTACTTACCGGTTTTAAAATGCGTTCAAAATTTTCTGAAAGAAAGTTTAAACTTTACTCTACCGTAGTCTTTTCGTGGCTTTCAACCATTCAATGTAAACAAAAACAATGAACTCGCGCGTTCTCGATCTACATACCGACGCGTTGCCAGACATACTCTACTTGAATCCGAACCGAAACAATCTACGCCAAGTGAAATCTACAAAAAAACAAACTACGACACCGTGAATCGAATCGAAAGCACTGGACCAGTTAGTCACGGATGACCCAGAAACCTGCTGATTCGAAGACGCACTCCCCTTCCACTTCTGTGAAAAGAAAGAGGTTATTTGAGTTATTGTTTTTTTTGCATGTATTATTTGAAATATTTATTTGTTATATACATTTGAATTCTCGCAAAGTTTTAAGTTTCTAGTATTCAAGATTTTCGTAATACTTTATAAATCGTTTGATTTTACTTTTACATACAATTGGCCAACTGTATACATTTATATTTCTTGTGTTTATTTATTTATTTAAATCCATTTAACAGACAGAAATCCAATTACAATATAGACTTCGACAATTAAATATAGTTTAAAGTAAGACACATTTTTACAACAAAATCAAGCAGTAAAAAAAATGTAAGAGAAAAGAAATTAGAGTCTAGATGAAAGTTTGAAAAAATTGAGTGATAAGGAAACATTAATCACTATTTACAAAAAATATCGTCTTTAGTTTATTTTTAAAAACCAAGTAGGACGTGCATAGAGAACCAAGCTCGAGTTTGTTATGCTTTCTGATGATTCGCGGCATAATTGACTGAAAATATAAATCCGTCCGGGCGTACGGAACCTCGAGAATGTTATTAGACCGACTAGAACACGCATACAGTCTGTCGTGCAAGTCTTCGCTTAGAGTGGAAGTGATTTGTTGGTGGTACAACTTATACAGGAAACATTGATCTAAGAAGGTTCTACGGGACGAGAGAGGAGGAAGACGAAGTATGGATAGACGACGATCGTAAGACTCATAGGCTAAGTTGAATTTGAAGAACAAAATACAGGTAAACTTACGCTGAACAGCTTCTAGTGAGCTCACAAGATATAAATACCTAGGAGACCACACTACTGAGCTGGACTCGAGAAGCGGGCGGACAAGACATGTGAACAAGTGAACAACGTTAGCAATATTTGCAAACTTGTGCAAATGCTGCATAATAAAACCCGAAACTTTTGATGCCTTGGTAATTATGCTAAAAATATGGACATCGAATTTAAGCTTGGTGTCAAATATTACACCAAGATCTTTACATGAGTCTGCAAAGGAGGGAAAAACATCACATAGACTGTAATTGTAAGTTAAAGGAACAATTTTCAAAGTAAAAATCATTTTAAAGCATTTGGAAACATTGATACGAAGGGAGTTTGCATTACACCAGTCATAGAGGTTAAAAAGATCAATTTGGAGTTGCTGACAATCTTCAAGGGATCTAATTGTCCGGAATACCTTGAAATCATCAGCATACAGGAGACAAGAAGAGGAAATTACAGAGGGAAGATCATTGATAAACAGTACGAAAAGAAGAGGTCCAAGGATTGACCCTTGAGGGGCGCCAGATGTAGGATTGAATGGAAAGGAGATTGTGCAATAGAGATTAACACGACATGAACGAGAGGATAGATAGGGTGAAATCCAAGAATGTAGCTAACCGGGTATGCCAAGCAAAGCCAACTTTTGACAGAGGAGAAGATGGTTCATGGAGTCAAAAGCTTTGGAGAAGTCCATGAACATTGCATCAACTTGAAGCTGTTTTCTAAAGCTCTTCCAATATAGTCTTCGAACTCAGCCAAGCTCGAGGAATTTGAACGACCCTTCAAGAATCCATGTTGCTGTGGTGTGACAAATGCACTCAGTGACTCAAGAAACTTTTTGTGTACAACTCGTTCCAGCAGCTTAGAGAAACAGGAGAGGAGCGATATGGGACGATAGTTTGAGGCAGATGATGGGTCGCCATTTTTAAAGATAGGAACAACATTTGCATCTTTCCAGTACTTTGGAAAGGTGTCTGTACCAAGACTGAGATTGAATATAAGAGATAGAGGAAAACACAAAGAAGAACAAAGTGACTTTACAAATATATAAGGCAATCCATCGGGACCAGGACTAACATTCGCATCGAGCAAGTCAATAAGGGCTTCAACTTCAGAAGGATCAGTAGAGTAGGATGTAATTGATGCTGGTAAAAGTTGAATTGAGTTTATGGGGGAGCGTAGTATATCAGAAGAGGAAAAAGTAGAGGGAAAATATTCGGCAAATAGGTTGGAAATATCCTGAGGGGAGGAGGCTTCAGTTTTATTCCATTTAACAGTATGCGGGACGGTAGAGGAAGATTTAAAGGATCGGATGTAGGACTAAAAGGGTTTAGCGTTATTTGTCAGGAGGGAACTCTCTAAACTGCTAAAGTAGTTTTTCATGGCCGTTTTGAGCACTTTTTTAGCCAAAGAACGCAGTCTACAAAAATTCTGTTTGGCATCATCATTTCCGGCACGAAGAACTCTTTGAGTAAGCCAATGCTTCATTTTCGCTTTGCGAGGAGCTTGGGGTGGAGTATAAAGAGCAATTAGATTATTAAGATAGCCGTAAAATTTGTTCAAAGCACTATCACAGTCAAGATGAGTGAAGAAGGTGCCCCAGTTGATCGAGTCCAGATTGGTTTTAATTGCCTCATAATTTGCTCTAAAGAAGTTTTAACGATAAACTGAGAGAATTCTCTGGGGTTTTAGGGTATCAACGGTTAGTGCTGGAGACAAAGGTGGAGATGGAGATCAGGCTGAATATAAGGATGCAAAGCAGGAGCTATTGATAGACACTCAGTTTGAACATTTGACATGACAAGGTCCAGAAGGTGACCATTAGTGTTACGGATATGATTAAACTGTGAAAAAGAACAAAGGGAAAGAAAGAAAGAATGTAACAAAGAAGGATTATTTGTTGAGGAAATGCCAGGTGTTGTTATAATGTAATATTGTTTTTTTCAAATATGTGTTGAGTATTTCATATTATAGTAAATGATAGATTGATGATTTCTCTACGATTTTAAAACAGCCACAAAAAAAGCGTGAACGTGATAAATAAAAGGCTTTTCAGAAAAATTATGCCCTCAAATATATCATCGATTTTTCGGAATTTGAATTGCTTTTTTATTTAAACAGTTTGAAGTGGAACGTTTGGGGCTTTGTAAAAAAGCTTTTACAAAGACCTTTTAGTTTCGCGTCCTGTGTGTCTGCCCGTGTATCACTATCAGTTGCCTCCGAAACTATTGCAGCTAGAAAGCTCAAACTTTCAGAAAAGGTCAGAAGTAGTGGTGTCTCAAAGTGTAACTCTTATCAGATATTTCAACATTTTTTAAGGGGGTCCCCCCTTATAAAGAAGTAGCCCTTAAACAATTTTTTTGTCAAAGGTAGTCGAGTGAGGCTTCAAATATTTTAGGCATCAGGGGGTCCAGGGGGTGGAAAAATGTACGAACATTTTGTGGGCCCCACGCGATTGGACACCTTTAAGCTGGAAAATCTGAAAAAAATAACGAAGGTAGTTCTGTGTGAGTACAAGGGCAGCAAATATCTCAGAAATCGAACTTCACTCAACTTTGTTAATAATAGTATGATTTGTAGATTTTGCGTTTTCTCTCATAAAGGCAAAATGGTTCAATTAAATTCCTTGAAATTTTACAGTTATCAAATCTTATTGCTCACAACATTTTATGGAAATCAGATTATGATCAAGTGAAT
Organism: Odontomyia ornata; assembly: GCA_963969285.1. NCBI lineage: Eukaryota > Metazoa > Arthropoda > Insecta > Diptera > Stratiomyidae > Odontomyia > Odontomyia ornata. Next base: position 373,067,182 of record OZ017738.1, on the reverse strand, counting down.
TATAGCCATTACAATTGCATGCAATTACTACAGCAATGACACATTGATATCGACCTAGGCATTCACATTTTATTCCGATTTTCATGAAAATTTAAGGAATAGTGTTTAATTTGAATATGTTGAACTGGCCGGGCAATCAGAGAAATTATTCAATCTGGAAAGCAAAGCTGTTACGTGCTTATGAAAGAAACTCAGTAGTTCAGGTACCACGAATTTTATCACGCAAATTTTATCACTTTCTTACCTCTTTAATAGCAGTTTATACTCCTACAGTCCATCTAAAAAGAAGCAAAGATGAGCCGTGGTTCAATACTGCTGCAGTTTTTCCGCATCAGTGGGCTCATTCAGATTTCCAGAACTTCAGAAGTCTAAGAGCGGAAGTTAAAAGACTCGTTACTGTAGCCCAATTAGAGTATTGTATCTTAATTATATTGAAGGTTCATTTAATCGGAATCAGACGAAACCATTTTGGGCGTACATTAAGTCGCTAAGAAATTTCAATACCGTGCCTGGCTTTATGTATCTTGATAGTATCGAAGCATCAAATAATGAAGAGGTTTGTGAACTGTTTGCTCAATATATTTCTACCTTTTATGCTAAGCCGACTTCTTCCTCCTATGTCGATATGACCAACAACTTTTGCAAGCCAGTTCCTTTTCTTATATTAGTCCAACTGAAGTGGAGTAAATTGCAGCAACGGTCCTGATGATATCCTAAATATTTTCGCAAGGCTCTTTCCTCGTCTTTATGCGTCCCTTTATCTATTTTGTTTAACAACAGTCTAGCTTCTGATATTTTACCTTCTCTCTGTAAGAAATCGGTTGTTTGTCCTATTCATAAATCTGGTAATAAAGCTTTCATCTCAAACTATCGCCCAATAGCTCTTCTTTCTGCTTTTAGCAAAATTCTCGAACGAATTGTTCATAACAAGCTATATTCCTATCTACTTCCTCATCTAGCCTTTGAACAACATGGTATTATCAAAGGTAGATCCACTCTTACTAATCTTATTTCCTTCTTTCACACTGTGTCCCCTGCTGTAGATAACAAGTACCAAGTAGATGTCATTTACACTGACTTCTCAAAAGCTTTCGACTCAGTTAACTACGCCCTACTTATGAAAAAGCTTAAGGCCTTAAATGTTCACTTGTCTCTTCTCCACTGGTTATTCTCCTACCTCTGTGGTCGTGAGTGTGTGGTTACGTATAGGTCTTGCAAGTCTTTCTCATACTGTCCTTACTCTGGTATTCTCCAAGGTCCAATTCTAGGTCCCTTATTATTTTTAGCGTTTATAAATTATCTTCCTTCTTTATTTAACTCTTTGTCGCTTGTCTATGCTGATGATTTATAAATCTTTAGGGTTATACATTCCATCGACGTCTGCTTGGGCCTCCAGGCAGATCTAAAGTTGCTTGTTTCCCGAGCATTACTAGTTCCCTCCCCTTGAATATTGACAAGTGTTCCCTTATGTCGTTTTTGCGTAAAAAATCAGTCAGTGGTACTCCTCTTGGGGTTGTTTCTACTCACAAAGATCTTGGCGTTATTTTTAATGATAAATTTCATTTTGATCACCATATCTCCTTTATTATTTCGAAGGCATCTAGAATGGCTGGTTTTATTTTAAGAACTTCTAATGGGTTCACCAACATTTCCTCCTGCATCTATCTATTTCTCTCACTGGTTTGCAGTCAATTAGAGTACGGTGGTCAAGTGTGGTGTCCTTATCAGCGTTACTTAATTGATCCTATTAAGTCAGTACAGCGTAGATTTACAAGATCTCTTCTCTTCAAATTTCATACAGGTATACCATATAGTGTATATAGTGAACGTCTATCACTCCTACACTTGCCCTCCTTAAGATTACGCAGGTCCTTCCTGGATGAATGCCTGCTCTACAATCTTGATCACAATCTGTTGTCGCCTACTTTGTGTAATAACATCTCCGTCTATATTTCTGAGCGTGTCAGTCGATCTTCAGTTACCTTCAGCGTCCCATTTGCACGTACGGAAACCTACACTTGCCCTCCTTAAGATTACGCAGGTCCTTCCTGGATGAATGCCTGCTCTACAATCTTGATCACAATCTGTTGTCGCCTACTTTGTGTAATAATATCTCCGTCTTTATTTCTGAGCGTGTCAGTCGATCTTCAGTTACCTTCAGCGTATCATTTGCACGAACGGAAACTTTTCTTAATTCGCCATTTGTACGTTTGCCTCGGAATCACAATATTCTTGGTCTTGGTCCTATGCCTTTCACTTTGTACGAACATATATTAACACTCGATCACAAAAAGATGTTCTTGAATTTTTATTACCATGATTAAGTTTTTCTCATTTACTGTTTTGCTTGCGCTTTTTAGTGACTGTATATAATGTCATTTTTTCTTAGTCTATTAAGACATTCGAATTTTTTCTTTCTTTGAAGTAGTCTATCTAGCTTGAATTTTCATTATTTCTGTTTAACTTGCCTTGTTTAGTGTAATTGCATGTCTATATTATAATTGGAGTTTTTCTGTATACATAGATGTATCAACAAATAAATCTTTTGGATAAATCTGAATGATTTCTTATACTAGCAACTCAAGTATTGCTACGAAACCATTTTGGTAGGAGCACTTTTCTGCATACTTAATTTGTTTTTATAGTCGTATCATAAAATTCATGAAATCCTCGTATCGAAGGCTATCTCTATATCAGTTACACATGCTCCAAGACATTCTTTGTTGTTTATTTTCCAACAAATGTCTGAGGTTACTTTCGTTATTTCATGTTGGGTTGTATGCCTGGTATCACTTCAAACACCTTGCTGATGTTAGGCAGCAAGCTGATTGGGCGATAGCTTTTAGGGCACGAAGATTCCTTTCCTTTTTTCAAGATCGGCCCTTTTCCACTCATTTGAGAAATATGAATTGCTCATCACGTTGTTGCACAATATGCAATAATTCCTAATAGCAACCTCAGGCAAATGTCGGATAGCTATGTTTGGAATACTGTCAATACCACATGGTTTCTTGTTGTTTATCCTGCGAAATATGAAACACAAGTCTTCGTAGCTATCAAAATAATCAATAAGGTTCAAGCTCGGTATGAGGTCAGATGTTAATGTTTTATTGAAATGAAGAATTGATTCGCCTTTCAGGCTTGATTTGAAGTCGAAAACTTTAACTTCAACGACCTCTGAAAATATTTCATTCCCTCTCTCAGGGTTTGAGAGATGAACCAATTCAAAATGTACTCCAATCAGAACAAGTTTCTGCAATCCATCACATATAATCCTGTTTCCATTTCTATCCGGAATTGTATTATCAATTTCGATACCAGCCCTATCGAGAAGATTTATCTCATTACTAGCAATTTGAAGATTCGATACTTTACTCGCGACTTCTTACAGAATAAGCTATTCACTTTCATGAAAACGCCATCTGGGTCCTGTGAGTTAATAGCCCTCAGTTTTTCAACCCATTGATTGTTGACCTCACTCCTGAAGTATGAACGGATTAAGTTTCAGACATTCTTCAGGTGTAATTTCAACAAAGCCAACGAGGGATGGTTGTAGTCCAAAAATTGCCGATAAATATTGTTGAGGCGTGTGAGACGAAGGCTTTTCAATCTTTTCTGCATACTTAATTTGTTTTTATAGTCGTATCATAAAATTCATGAAATCCTCGTATCGAAGGCTATCTCTATATCAGTTACACATGCTCCAAGACATTCTTTGTTGTTTATTTTCCAACAAATGTCTGAGGTTACTTTCGTTATTTCATGTTGGGTTGTATGCCTGGTATCACTTCAAACACCTTGCTGATGTTAGGCAGCAAGCTGATTGGGCGATAGCTTTTAGGGCACGAAGATTCCTTTCCTTTTTTCAAGATCGGCCCTTTTCCACTCATTTGAGAAATATGAATTGCTCATCACGTTGTTGCACAATATGCAATAATTCCTAATAGCAACCTCAGGCAAATGTCGGATAGCTATGTTTGGAATACTGTCAATACCACATGGTTTCTTGTTGTTTATCCTGCGAAATATGAAACACAAGTCTTCGTAGCTATCAAAATAATCAATAAGGTTCAAGCTCGGTATGAGGTCAGATGTTAATGTTTTATTGAAATGAAGAATTGATTCGCCTTTCAGGCTTGATTTGAAGTCGAAAACTTTAACTTCAACGACCTCTGAAAATATTTCATTCCCTCTCTCAGGGTTTGAGAGATGAACCAATTCAAAATGTACTCCAATCAGAACAAGTTTCTGCAATCCATCACATATAATCCTGTTTCCATTTCTATCCGGAATTGTATTATCAATTTCGATACCAGCCCTATCGAGAAGATTTATCTCATTACTAGCAATTTGAAGATTCGATACTTTACTCGCGACTTCTTACAGAATAAGCTATTCACTTTCATGAAAACGCCATCTGGGTCCTGTGAGTTAATAGCCCTCAGTTTTTCAACCCATTGATTGTTGACCTCACTCCTGAAGTATGAACGGATTAAGTTTCAGACATTCTTCAGGTGTAATTTCAACAAAGCCAACGAGGGATGGTTGTAGTCCAAAAATTGCCGATAAATATTGTTGAGGCGTGTGAGACGAAGGCTTTTCAATCTTTTTAACCTTGCGATGGTTGGTGTTTCATATCCTTCCATATTGTTTCGAAGTTTAATCTTGGGAACTACTTTCTCAATCGTTTCCAACGTCAGCTTCTCTAACTTCGACAAATAGAGATCTATTTCATCGTTAGTTAGATTCCTGTCATAAGGAACTATTGAGCAAGCGTTACTACTCCTATCATCAAAAAGAGGACATTGCTTCTGGTGATCCCAATTAAACTTCTTTTGGAGCTTTCGCAATCCGATTTTTAGGAAAATTTCTCGAGGATATAACGAAATTCGTGACCACGCTGGAGGTCGCGATTTGGCCCCGATTTTCACCAAATTTTGAGGAAAGATGTATTGGTGTGGTGCCCCCTCGCACCCGCTCAACCGGATCAAGATCCAAACGTAGACGTGGCCATATATTTCCCATTTGAGTGGAAAGCTCATTCAAACAGAGTTTATATGAACTTTCACATCAAAAGAGAAAGATAGACGTGAACGATTTATGTTATAGAATTATGTGATCGAATCACATAACCCTGTACCATAAAAGGGCACGCGAGTGGAAGGCCACTCTACCCGGCAAGAGCCCCTGCTAAGCGACAAAAACGGTGGCCCATGTTAATCGGAAAGCCTTCCATCGTGGCGGGTTCCATACCAGGTCTGGGTTCCATATAACTGAAAAGCCCGAACTTTCAAATCTATCTACACATTTTTATTCGATTCCATTCTCAAAAACAAATATTATTCTCAATTATAAACTTTTATTATTCGGACTAAACAAGAAATAATATTACAATAAACTAAGAGAGTAAGTTCACAGTTGTATGGTTGTAGCCTTTTTTCACGTGCATGTTCGAATAATCCCTTTGTTTTTTTAAAGTTCAAGACTTAATTTTCACATTTCATAAATGTTAATAAAAAAATGAATATAATAGCATATAAAATGTTAAAATTTTGTTTAATTTTACTTCAACTAATGATAATTATCTTTAAAGAAAACTAATATCATCAACAAGTTTAAATATAACTTATCATGTAAAAGATTTCCATTAATTAATTAAGCAAGAAAAACAAAAAGGGAACTTACCCACTTCCACGCCGGGCGCCCGCTGGTGATGTGGTGAGATTGCTAAAAAAACATGGATCTCCCGCAAATTTAAATTATCAGCGTAGAGGTAGAGAAACAATATAATAAATGTCCATATTAAAAGATTTCGTATAAACTGAGCTGTTCCTTCTCGCGAAATCTAGGTAGGAGGCTGATAACGATTACCACTAGTTTTTAAAGTCCAGCTTCCAATCTAAGTTGACTCACTGTTGAATCCAAGCACTCATAGGTTTATTGAAGCTACATAATCGAATATCTCCATAAGAGTTCACAAATTCCGATTTTACTTTCTTTCTCGTCAACAAATTCTGAACATTTCTTGGCGTGTCGATTTATTTTAGCATTTACACATTGTCCAACAAGGTTGCAACTATTGAAGTCAGCCTAGTGCCATCATATCATTCTATTGATGCCAAGGTTTCCGATACTTGGGTGTTCTCCCGACTATGTCGATATCTACAGATTCACTCTTCGTAGATTTTGTTGCTGCACTTATTGCCGTTGTAACAGCATCAGCATAGTAATGGCTGTTATCTTATTTTCAATTGTTGGGAAATAATTTCGCGTCCTCGCACCGCGCAGAGTAAGGTCTTGGTCACTCAGGTGAGTGCCGTCGAGTTCATGCAATTGCGCAACCACCAACCACACAATCTCGGTGACAGAATTATGAATAACTGCTAAACACCGCAACAGTTACTTCCACCATGTGGACAGCGGAATAACAGTCCGTCAACAGACGGACGGGCACAGTTTACGATGTTGATTCCTTTCTTGTACGTTTTGTATTCTAATTCCCGCCTTTTGCGTGATCGCGCGAATGAGAACAAAAAGACACTGACGAACGATATAACCAACCTCCCGCACACTTTTGCTCGGACTCGTTCTTCTCTTACAAATCAAGAAATCATTTCTGCGGCATGCGTGAAAACGTACGGAAAACAAATATAAACATGTAACATATAATTGAGATATGTGAATGGCACTGGGGAATTAGCCAACGATCAAGATATTCGTATGAATGTCACTTTCTCCGACACGTGATTTGTAGCGATACACACGTTCAGACCCTTTCGCACGGAAGTGGACTCGATTTTTGTGCTCTGCCTTGAGTCGCCAGCACACTCCTCGCGAAATTTCGATCAGATTTCAGTACGAGCAAGAGATACCGATGCAAGTCACAACCGGACCCAATCACTAACACTGTATCTGACGTCCGCAAGATCCGTCTTGTAGAGCGCGCACCCCCGTGTGATCGCTGTCGCGATCGCTGACTCCCAGCTTAGGTTTTTCTCCTTGCTTGTCCGTCGTCTACCGTAGCGTCACGTTGTTACGGTAGATGCAGACGAGCCCCTTGCTCAGTTGCTGTAGATTGCATTTAGCAATGCAATCCGTGGAATGCTGTATTATATCAGCGTTCCCACACTCGAAATTTATTATTATTTATTTTTATTATTATTTATTTTCATTTATTTTTTTTAAAGCAAAATTTACCTGAAGTAACGAAAAATGAAAAAAATTTTAAATAGTAATAAAAATTGAATTTCATGAAAAATATAATTAAAAGAAAGCGTTTAAATATACTATAGAGAAAAAATGATATAAAGTTACATTTAATAATAATCAGAAAGAAAATTATTTTGCAAATCACTATTATGTATGGACATAAGTAACGATTTTCTAAATTTACCATTGGAATTTCGAATAGGAGATAGGAAGGATATCGAGCAGTTTGCCAGTGTGACTGCTCGATTACTACATATTTTGGAAAAGACTATAAGCATCTAAAGAAATAATTAAAAAAAACAAGAGTTCAATTCTCGGAAATCAAAATGGCGGCTTGTTGAAGCTTGAAATTTCAAAGGCTTCTAGAAGTCGCAATTTTAATCCGATGTGTATGAATCTTAGTTTCAAGATAGAAAATAATTAGATCTAAAGACATTGTCGTTTTAGTGAGTATTCATGTGCAAGTTTCAAAATGGCGACGGTTCGAATATGCAATTTTTCCACATTTTCCGAACCGATTTTGATGAAATTTAGATTTATGCATAACTGTATTAAGTTATTGTTTTGTACAAATAATTATCGAAATCGGATGAAAAATAAAAACTAGAAAATTTCAAACCTAAGTAATATTTTTAGGTACCATTTTCACTAAAATTCGAATAATTTTGCTCTGTCTAGAATGAAACTCCGATTCGAACGAGATTTAACACATTGATTTATGAGATCCTAAGAAACAAACATTTTAAAATCCAAAATTAAATGCGTGCATTCAAATTGGCGGCTCCCAAAGGTCAGAAAGCAAGCGCAATTCGCTATTTTGAAAGCAACTGAAGTAATGAATATTTCTCATGGAAACGTTTATAAAAGCTTAACTTGGAAGTGTTTGTACAACAGACCATTTTTACGGTATTTTAAAATAGTTTTAACAATACCTTACTAAAATCGCGACCTCTATGTGCCTATAATTCTGTCTGTCCGTGGGTCCAAGCAAGTTTTCTCGCAAACTACATAAACTAGAGTGATGAAACTTTCTCCGTGGGTCAAAAGTGGTGGCCCCTCAAAAGTTGCAGTCTAAACAAAATATTTAAAGGTGTTTAAGGGGAGTCTCGCTACATAAAGAAGTGACTCTTAAATTTTTTTTTACCAAAGGTAGACATAAGGATGTCTAACAAAGGTTTTGATGAAAATTTTCAAAACAGGTCCTAAACAAGACGCACATGCAAGGAGGGTTACAGAGTGAGGGGAAATGTACCAACTATTTATGTCCTGCTCCCTCGCGAAAGGGCATCTTTGGACAAGAAAATCTGAAAAAAAATCACGAAAGTAGGTCTTTATGAGTACCAGGCTAGCAAATATCTCAGAAGTTAAAATTCGATCAACTTTGTCATATTGGTACATTTTATCAATTTTACGTTTAAAGGATGACTTAAATTTACTAAAAATTTGTATCTCAATTTTCTAATGCAAAACGCTTTCTGAAAGTTTCATAAAAATCGAGTCGTAAAAAGCTAAGTTATAGACGATTGAACTTTGTCAATTCAAACAATAAGTGCACTTGATACTGTGTAAATACACGTTCGCAAAGGACTTAAACACTACAGATGTATAAGGGTTTTGATAAAAATTTTAGAATATTTTAAAACATTGATATATTATCATTCCTACTCATATATTGAGGTAAGCTAACTGAAAATCAAATGGCGGCAAATTAAAAAATGTACATAATAACCATATATTATTTTTTCAAGCTCAATTCATGGAATATATGGCTGAGCCAACTTTTGATATTCAGAAGACGTTGATTGGTTTACTAATTCTGTCACAATACCCATCTGGTAGGACTCTCTTGCTACTTTTACTTGTCCTTAAATAGTTTTTGACTTTCAAATTGGAGGCGAATAAAATGACTATTTGCTTTGAAAAATACGGGTACGTACGAGAAATTTGCCTTTCCGGCTGGTGGTGCCAACGGGATTTTTGTAAAAGGCTGACGTCGAGTCTGCAGTGTTTAACTGGGTGTCACATTCCTGTTCAGGACTTGTAATGAATCATGCGACGCCGCTGGCGACCACTACTAACACACCTTGCTGCTATGTGGCTTGTCATTTCACGTTGGTTGCGACGGGCGCACATCCCACGTCAATTTTGTCGTGGGATGTCAAGAGGAATTGACAGCCACATGGCAGTGAAGTGTGCACGTAGTGGCCGCCACCCAAGAAGAGTCGGTTGTGAAAAATTCGCAACGCAATATTTGGCGAGTTTACCTTGAGTTGGCCGGTCGCGATTTAAGATTCGCCGGGTGGTTTAAGATATTTAACATATTTGAAACGAACTCGTCTCAGTGTATTGGATGCATACCTGTAGGCCGTTGGGATGACTTTATAATAGGCGCAAGGAAGGCCGTGGCCTGGTTGCATTTTCCCGTTCACCTTGGCAAACGATAACAGTGCAAAGTGTACACACGTCACGGGAAGACGTCTAGACCAGCGCAGCCGTCTGTCAGCTCCCTCGTCATGCATGATTGAACAAAAGCCGCCTACACTTGCTGTCCTGTATCTTTCAATGGAGAACGATTGCTCTTTGTTCTCAATCTAATTTGAAAACCATTCCAATAAGAATGGAGTCGCAGGGAGCAGACAGCCAACGCCACGAAAATGAACAATGCTCGCTTCAGGAGGGAACAAAACTAAAAGCAACAATTTATGCAACATGTTAGCAGCTATTACGAAGTGAGTCTTGATTTAAAATTATAAAAGACACTTTTCAGTTTCTATGGAAAAACAAATAGGGTAGGAATTAAATGAATATATTATACAACCACTACAAAACGTAAAAGATAAATGAAAGATTTTATCGACCTCCAGCAAGACTATGTTTAATGGGACAGACAGATAGAGGATTTTCACCTGTGTAATTATCCGTTCCTGTTAATGCCGGAGCTAAAACACTGCTTTTGCAAACTGATCAAGCAATTCAAATGCAAAATGCAACGCAAAGCGTTGCTACACCAGCTCTTTTGTACATGTTTTCTGGCGCCCCTGTTGCAGTATCTCAATTTGTGCATATGAATGTTACCCGTGAAAATCTTGTTGATGATACTTTCCGAGAATTGTCACGATATACTGAACAGAGAAAACCGGAATATGCCTCAGATTCAGTAGAAATGCTCAGCAGCCAGAAGCATTTGCCTTTCAAACCATATCATAATTAAGAAAGTAACCAAGAAATAAACTCCGTAGCAATAGTATGGGTGCATTCAAGAAATTTTAGCTTTGAAACAAAAAAAAGGGGAAAATTCAAATTTCCATTTCAAAACAACGAAAAACGCTTCATTAGTGCAAGCTTTATATTATGTAAATACGACCTTGCAATCTCTATTATTTATTCGATAATTGTTCGAAAGGAAAATCACTCTTTGTTACCAACTAGCTATAAATTAATTACATCATTAATTTTCCCTGTAAATAAATATTTTTAGTTCCATTATAGGATCAAGCATAGTTGAATAGTATGTAAAAGAAAAATTTAAATAATTTTGGTCGTAAAGTATGAATGAATATGGACAGAAATTGGGGTGAACTCCTTTTAATTATTAAATTTTGTAATTAGAATCCTTCGATTTGAAGACAAAAAGTATTACACAATACGGAGACTAGAATTTCATCCAATTACAAGAGGATTTGGAAACCAATTGTGTGCTATTCATAATTAGTATAATTCTAACCAAAATCAAAGGAGAAAATCAAAAAGTACGTGGTGTTGTCACTCGAAAAAGCGACGACCTCGAATGAGAAAACTACTGATGCGAAGAGGCAAAGTCAATAAATCTGAAGTAACTGCATGTTTGTCCTTCTAGCATTCCTTGTGAACGTTAACACCAAGGTTGGTTGCTCTTGTACACTGCATCTTTGTTTTTTTTGGTAATCTAAAGTGTAATTGCCCCGTGTTCTAAACAAACTCCCCTGTGAGATGAATGTTGAATTCTGATTTGATTACGCATGGGTTTTTTTTTTTTGATAGTTAATTTACTCGAAACCACGAGAACCTAACAAGCAAGAACACCATCTGAAAGTGAGTCACTGCTCCATTCATTCATGCTGGAATGTTCCCGCTAATTCACCAATGTACGAGAACTGAGTTGAATGATAAGACACCCTATATAAAGGCGAGCTGAATGAATGGGGGGATCATCATTCATTCAACTGCGACAGCAAAGACGGCGATAGTGTGTGTAAAGCGACTTTGATCGAGTAATAATGAAGTGATTTAGAAGACAATTGCGATAAGAAATTTATGGACAAGTGTTAGATTTTTAATAGTGAAAATTAAAATTAGTGAAAGTGTTAAACTGATTATTGTGCGTTTTTGTAATTAAATAAACTCTTTTAACTTAAATTAAAAGACATTGCGTTTTCACTTTCCCGGAACCTTAAAATTATTGGCCGCGAACCAAAACACGCGACAATATTGTCACCGCATGATAGATACAGCTGTTGATTTTAAATATTATTTGTTCCAATTAGCCAAAAGAAAAAAACAACACAAACATATCATTTTAACTTTGAGATTAAATTTTAGTATTTGAATCTTAACTTTAATTCCAATTTGGTTTCATTTTTGTTGGGTCCACCTCGCTGAAAAACAAATTTACTGTTGCAAAATTTATACTTTCTGGATCCAGACAACTGATTCAAAAAAAAAAAGAACCAAATGAAGAAAGAAAGAAAAGTCATTGAATAGTACCTAAAATGAAAAAAAGAGAACATTATATATATAGTACCCTCCGATGCAAGTCAAAATGATTTTGAATGTCTCTTGAGTAAAACCAAGCAATGGACATGCAAGACAATTATTGATGATTAAAATCCCGAATAAGTATAAATTCAGCATTTGATTAATCTCCTATTTATTTTGGTTTAGTATTTTCTAAGTTTCTTCATTGAGTTTAGGAAGTATTTTGTATGCTAGTTATTATTGTCCCGAAAACTGTATTCGATGAAAAAGGACTTAATTTACTTCTATAAGTCGATAAATTAAGCATGATGAATGGGACTCGGATTTAAATATTGAAATTTTGGATCATCTTTCGTTGTCAGTACGATCGTTGGATCAATCATCGGATCAGGGTAGCCTTATTGATGAAGACGATTTAATATCAGAGTGAATATTGTTTCAATTCTTTGGTCGCTTACTAGTTTATATTTTTGGAGAAATTCTATTTAGAATAAATCTATATAGCAAATAAAAAAAAAACCAAAAATCTTTAAAAGTAAAATATTACCAATAAGATTTTACATCTAATCCTTTTCTTCATTTAATTGAATCGTTCGATTTTCTAAGTTTTGTTTAAATGATTCTACTATAAAAATGACAAAAAAGAGGGAAGTGTAAAGAAGAAAATGATAAAGCCATTTTTCTGACATTATATTTTTCGTATCATCACCAATTATTACGTAAATGAAAATATTTTTTTAGTAAAATTGAAATTTTATCGATTAACATACAAATTTAATTGTAAAATAGAAATTTAATGCTGAGTGTTTATTATCTATTGTTTAAGATAAATTTGATTTAATGCATATATTCATATGATTTCTAAAATTATCATTTTAATTATGTTTTTGTTAATTTCTTGTATTATTTTCCTTGCAATTATTCACATTTAAAACAAGACACTGCGGTGTAGACTATGTTATCTATGAAAGTTTTTTTTATATATTTTACATTGATATTGAATTGTAAATAGAGGGTTAGCATTACTTTTACAAAAACAAATGTTGTACTGAAGAAAAATGTGCTTAATATTGCAGTATCATCTAGCATGAATTATATCAGTATGGTTAAAAGGTGACAAGCCTTGTTTAAGCAGCATTACATTAATTACACAATAGATAACTCAATAATAATTAGCTTGATTAATTTGATATAAAGTAAACATGAAAAAAAAATAATAACATGAATTGCTAAACAGTAATAACGACTTTCCTTTCCAGTGGTTCTTTTCTTTCAGCGGGAAATAGAGTGCATGGTAAGTATGCCGTCGCGAGGGTAGGGTTTGAGAAAATTCGCTGAAGTCGGTTTCGCGTCGCGCGCGGTGCCTCAGTTGATTTTGGTTTTTCTTAGCGTAGTTTTTTTTGGATTTAAATTAACGTAGTGTGCTTTTCGGTACCGCGTCGGTTAGATTCGGGAACGCGAAATGGAGATTAGATTTTTGTCCTTTGACTGATTGATGAAGAAATACGGAGTAACGTAAAGTAGGTTTCCACTCCGTATGGTTTTGTTTTGTGACGCGTTTGAAAACGGGCATGTATTGGTGGCTGAAGATTGTAAATGAGCGTAATCCATTCGGAGACCCGCGACCGAAATCCATTCCGATCTAGCTGGCCGACAAGCAGCCACCGCGTGAATGGATTACGGTGCACGGATTGGTTGACCGGTGGGTACCATCCGTTGGCACTACTCAGACTTAACGTCTAGAACCGATGAGAGGTCGGTTCCTCGTTCGGACATAGAAAATAAAATCATTACAGACCGCAGGTGTGGACTGCTGCGCGCGGGGCTGGACACTAATCCCTCGTTAACGCGGATATTCACAGGCCACAAAAAGAGTGGGGAATCCGGGTGGTTGTAGTGCACCCCTCGTGCACTTTCCAACCAGATCTAAGATGAAAAATGATGACTGGACGATGTGAGGAGTAGAAGGCCAATCATCCCAGGCAAGAGCCCCAGAAACAACAAAAAGAAGGGGAGCTTCGCCTGATGGCTAGCTCATTTTTCGGAAGAGCCTGCCATCGTTGCGGGTCCCGTACTCGTTAGGAGGAAAAGGAGAAGACCGGCACCTTTTTATCTATCAATTGATTTTTCCAGAATCCGGAACGTAAATTTACAATCTATTGACAATATTCCACCTCATTTCTCTTACGTTAATCAATTTTTACCATATTCTTACAATTTAAATTCTCATTTGAAACGTGATCTTTCTGCATGATAAAAGCAGTAATTGTATAAGCTACTTTAAATATACTTTAGGTTGATTCCTTATTAACTTTAGCAACTACACAAATTTACTAAAACATAAATTTAAAGGAAAAAAATAAGGATCCGCTTTTAAGCTTTATTTCTCGAAGGACTTTTCCCGAAATTGTTCTTATGGGAACATATGTTTGAACGCAATTTTAACACTGTAGCATAACGTTATTATTAAAATTATATGGCAAAACTAGGCAAATGAGGTAAAGGGATGCATTTTAATGGTTAAACAGCGATTATTTCACATTTCACAACTAGTATTGCTTAGTAATGCATATTATTAACGAATGCTTCATTTTTTGCAATAAATGGCGTAAGGTGTTATAGAGAAGGTTGTTCCATTTTGCATCAATTCAATGATCTATTTCAAGTGAAGAGAAAACTAAATTGAGATCATTCTCTGCATTGCCGCAATTATATTTTTAGTTTTTTTTCTTTGCGCTGGTAAACGTAAATAGTTCTCAAATTTATAGAAAGGTTTACCCGCACATGGATACGAATCTTAATACGCACATTAATACTTAATGGCTGGAGTATGAATTCTTCTTCTTCGTAGCACTACAGCCCCTGCAATTGACCGCGTTCTCCAATTTCAAAATCCGAACAGTGATGAACTGTTTTCGTCGACCGAATCAGACCAGCGTTTCCTCAGTTTTCCCATTGGTCTCCACGCTTCAGTTCTCCTAATGAATATTTTTTTGGATGCACGTTGTTCGTCCAAACGCTTCACGCCCGTTGCAGGTTCCGTAGTCTTACAATCGTTGAGACCTCCGGCTCTTCAAAAATTTCATACAGCTCGTGGTTGTATCGAATTCGCCATTGGTGCCCGTCTAGCTTCACTCCGATTATTCGCCTCAGGACCCGTCTTTCGAAGGCGTTCAATATGTTTGCAGATGCTTGGGTGAGGGTCCATGTTTCACAACCATAGCATAACACAGGTCTTATCACAGATTTGTATACTTAGAGCGTTGTATTCATATGTATACAGCTTTTCTTCAAGATCGTCAAAACAAGATATAATATTTTTTTTGCTAGCTGTATTCTTCGGCGTATTTCGTCCAATTATTAGTGGTTCTCATTATTTTTGCATCTAAACAGTTTTTAACATGCGCATATACTACCACTTGCCTCAACTTGTATAGTAATGTACCTCTTGTATCGACAGGTAACTTTCTTACGACATATTCTAGCATCAAACTGAATAGCATTGGGGCCCACCCATCTCCCTGCTTTAGTCCGACATTTGTCTCAAAGACATCGGTGAGATGGCTATTGATGCGGACTTGGAAGATCATCGACGTTATTATCATTTTGAAAAGACGGATTAACTTGGCTGGGATGCTAAAGCAAAGCATTATTTGGTACAGTACGTTACGATCTATACTGTCGTATGCTTACTTAAAGTCAACGAAAATTTTATTTACGCCTATGTTAAACCCCTAGCATATCGTCAGTACTTGTTTGACTATAAATAATTTGTCTATCGTCGACCTGCCTGCTGTAAAGCCATCTTGATACTCCCCAATGCTTTGTGGCCTCCTTTCTTGGGAGAGGTTATTGGCTTCCATTCCCAAGTATAGTACTTCAGGGACATTTTCGACTGTGGCAGTGACATCACACAATTACGTTTTATTTGTCTGATCACTCCTTTCTTTTTCTACCGTGATAATTTTTCGGACTTCACGATGGTTCGGCGTTATTAAAAACTCTTTCTTCGGTCGCTTCGGTAGCGGTCGCAGCAGTAAACTTCAAATAATCAATGTTTTTTATATTTTCCTCCACCGCGCAAAAATCTGGCAAGTCCTGCAGAACTCCCCGCTCTTCTTTTTTAGAATGCTCTGGTATGTTATTCGCATCATTTTATTGCTGCGCCCGAACGCCGCAGAAATTTCTGTTTGGACAAGGCTGTTCGTTGTTCTCCGTTTACCATACATCTTTACTGTTATTATGGTCGTCGTCATTTTTGTCATCGCTTGTACCGTTCTCAATGTGCTGTTAACATGATTGCTGTGACTGTTGGTTCCCTCGTCGTTGTTGATATTGGTATTTCTTATTTTTTGGGGTCTTTTGAAAATCTGCCAAGACTTTACCGGAACGGGGACAGTATGATAGTTGAATTGGAGCCGTTCACTTACGAGTGTCGCCGTGCAAGCAACTAGACTTAAACGATCATGTGCACCAGCCAAAAGCATAGATTTCAGTTTGTTGTCCACAGCGTCGTCCAGATTCATTCAGCAACTGCTAATTTAATTGGGTGTATAAACTAGATATTAAAAACTAACATTCTTTTAAAAAAATTTCTTCTCTAATAACTTTTTAGAAAATTTTTTTAAATATGTAGATCAATCATGTAGCTACACACAAACAATATTCATAAGTTATTTCAAGCTATTGGAGCCATCCGAAAACCGAGATCCATATCCGCATGAAGCAATAAAATCTCACTGTAGAGCAAGAACTTATAGTATCGATTTACATTAAATTTATGTAAAAAGGGTGAAATAATCAATTTAAAGTTTAGCAAAGATAATATTTCTGTTAATCGATTGGTAAATAATCATGTAAATATAAAATATTTTCATGATTGTAAATGATTATTAATTAGAAAAAAAATATGCTTTAACGTTTGGCGACCAAATTCTCACATTTTTGGGCCTATGCCCAAGCGAGACTTGGGACGGCCCGCCTCTCCGCTTCACCCTCGGTACATCACTAATAATATCCTGCGCATTTTGGTAAAGTTTTTTTATCATAACAAAATTCTATTCTTTATAAATATATGTTAGCTTTCAAAAGAAAAAAATCAAGATTTTAAACTGTAGCGTGTTGAATTCTTTTGATTAAATAGAACTAAATATCTAATAAATCAAGTAGGCAGGAGGGTGTTCCTACCAGAAGTGCATTGTAACCATTTCAGGACTTCAAACAACTTTTCTGCTAACATGAATAGTTAATTTGGATTGTGAATCCTTTGAACATAAAAGAAATTGTTCAACTATGTACAAAAGGTCAAGGGTTTCTTTCAGAAACGCGAGACAGCCGCCATTTGGTTCTATTTTGAATAATTTTTTTGAATGCTCGGTTAATCGAACATATTCAAATAAAAACTGTTCTTGAAATTTTCGTGAAAATTCGAAGAGAATTGTATTAAGGATGATTTGAAATACAAACCATCCACCACAACATGTTGTTGCTGTATTTACATATAATTGAAATGGCTCTATCTTACTTGATTTTCTTTTGCTTTGTAGTACTACAGCTCGGGCCTTCGCTCTCTGCAACAAGCGCCTCCAACTGTCATGGTCCATGGACCTCGTCCTCCAATATCAAAAACCGAGGAGCGATGAACCGCCTTCGTCGACTGAGTTAGATCAGGATTTCCTGGGTTTCCCCGCTGGTCTCCGGCCTTCAGTTCTCCCAACTAATACCTTTTTGGTTATCCGTTGTTCGTCCATACGATTCATGTGGCCAGCCCATTGTAGCTTCCGCAGTCTAACAATCGTTGGAACCTCCGGCTCGTCAACAATTTCTTACAGCTCATGGTTATATTGAATTCATTGGCTTTACTCAATGTTTCTTCCTTCTTTTTCTCTTTGTACAGAAGGAGATGCTTCTCAAACACATTCTCATTAACATTTTCGACAGCTTGTTGAACCATATCCTGATTCTCGGGGCCTACAATTGAATGGGTCTCGTAAAGGATGAATTGAACTTGGGGATGTGACATTGCAGTTCGCAAAGTTTCCTTTTGTTGCTTCGCTCCAATTATTCGCCTCAGGACCCATCTTTCAAAGATGTTCAATATTTTAGTAGATGCTTAGGTTAGGGTCCATGTTTCACACCCACAGCATAACACAGGTCTTATAAAAGGTTTGTATACTTGGAACTTTGTTTTCCTGTGCATGCAGCTGCTCTTCAAGATAGTCAAAATTGAATGAAATATTTTATATGTGGGTTTTATTTTTCAGCGTATTTCCTCTCTGTGAATACTGGTTCTCGTAATTTTGGCGCTCAAATAAACAAATTTGCCCACATTTTTGATATTGAATTTGCCACGTGTGATACTTTGGGTATTTGAGATATTTTTCCTTGGCTGCGTCATTTGTTTTGTGTTCTTCTCCTTGATTCGTAACCCTATTAGTTTCGCTTCGCTGGCGAGTTTCAGGAAAAGTTCGTTAATGACCGTGACAAAATGTTGATGTCATCCGTATAGGCTACCACTTGGCTCTAGTTGTACGAGTATAATAACATACCGCTTGTATCGACAGGTAGCTTTCTTATGACATATTCCAGAGCCAAATTGAATAGCAATGGGGCCAGTCCACCGCCCTGCTTTAGTCCGATATTTGTGTCAAAGGCGTCGGTGAGTTGATTATTGATGTAGACTTGGAAGGTTGTCGACGTCATTGTCATTTTGTTAAGACGGACTAATCTGGCTGGGATGCCAAAGTAAGGCATTATTTGGTGCAGTACGTTACAATAAATACTTTGTGTTTAAAGTTAACGAAGATTTAGTCTACGTCTATGTTGAACTTTTCAAGTACCTATTTGAATGTAAACGATTGGTCTATCGTGGATTTACCTGCTGTAAAGCCACCTCGATACTCCCTCATAATACTGTTGGCGTATGATCTGATTTTATTCCCAAAAATCTTTGAAAATATTTTGTATGTTGTACAAAGTAGTGATATGTCCCCATTAGGGAGTACAATCCCGGACCATTATTTCAATCTCGGGATTTTGGGACCAAGGAACACTGATCGCGGGATCCCGGGATTGGCAAAACTTTTAAAGCAGTAATAAAAATCATGCAGAAATTTTATTAAACTTATTTCAGAGTGTAAAAGGCCAATTTATTGAGAATCTAAACGTGAAGAACTTAAAAAATATTAATACACTTATTTGATAATTGTAGCTACATGATTGAGTTGCTTATTACTAAGAATTTTTTCTAAAAAACTATTATAGAAGAAAAACGTTAGAAGAAGGTGGTTTCGACGTGTGTACTAATTCTCATCGGGCCATTACTCTTATTAGATACAAACCGGTGATGGCGACCACCATGCTTGGAGGCGAGAGAGTTATTTTTAATTTTCCTACTTAGGCGAACTCAATATGTTTTTGTAACTACGAATTATGTTCAGGTTAATTTTCTCCTGTGATGGCCTGATGAGGATTAGTACACACGGCGAAACTACCTTCTTCTAAAATTTTTCGTCTATAATAATTTTTCAGATAAAAATTATTAATAATAAGCAACTCTATCATGTAATTAGCAAAAAAATAAATAAATGAAAAATGTTGTAAAATTAGTACATTCATTTGGCAATTTAAAGAATCAATAAATTTAGGTATTTATTGATTTGATTTTTGAAAATAAGACCTTAACATGGGAAGGTTGTCAATGCTGGCTTCTCAGCTTGTTTGCAATGCTTGAAGCAGAAGAAAATGCTCTTTCAGGCTCAATGTTTGTAGGAGGGATGGTCATGAAGCATTTGTAAATTTTATTGAAGTTTAGACCTCGAATAGTAGATCCGCTTTCTAAAAAGTTCATTTCTTTTCTAATAGTCTTAGTAATATCTGTGTCTTTGGTATCTTTTGCTTCAATTTTTTTCATGCTTTTTTCAATTTCGGCCTGCAGTTTCTCTACTAATGTTAACTACTAATGTTAAGTGTGGAACCTGGGATAGATTACTTTGAGGGTCAGTATGACAAAACTTAATTGCAAGCTTTATGATTTTGTCACGAACGACCGTTTTAATCGGAACTGAATAGATTTTATATCAGGAGATAAATCATCAATTTGATTTTTCGGGTTCTGTAGGTAGTTTAGCAAACCTGATAACTCCGATTGTCTTCTTTCTAGTACTCTTTTTAACAGCGATACTTTCATTTTCTCAGAAATTATATTATTTTTCTCGTATAAATCTTTTGTCATGAATTTTAGTGCAGCATCTGCAGTACACAAGTTAGCTTCGGAACGACAAAGAGTTTCTACAGCTAGTTTCACAGGTGTTAGAGTATCAACTAAATTGTCTTTTATCGTATGCCAGATATTATCACTAAAACTCATCATTCTGCTGCGAACTTTTGTTGCAGTTTAGGGTAAAAGTAGCTGTCTGCGATCATAAGAAGTGATAAAGATACTAAATGGTAAATCATCTAAGGCAATCATTTGCGACAATGTTTCATCAAGTGTGTCCTCTGTGCCTTGAGTTTCGTGAAAACAAAGTCGGTCAATTGCCGCTTTGCTGAAGTCAAGATATAATTGGTCGAAGGCTTTTGGGTTGGCGATGGTCTGTCTGAAAATGTTATGCCTTGCTTATGCTTTGTAGCTAAACAGGTGTGCAACCCTTTTGTTGATGTTCCTATAGTCTTAAGAATAGATGACCACTTTTTGCATTGAGCACTATTTCCGTTTGTAGCTACCCTAAAGTGATTCCCCACTAAATTCGGGTCTGTATCATTTTTGTGATTGACAAAAACGGTAGACTCCAATGACGACATCACGTTTTCCAATAGTTGTTGGCATTACCATTTTGACCTGTAAAAACAATAATTTTGGTTCAAGAAATGCTCATCAATCAACTTTTATTTCATAGTTTTTCCCGATTATTCATAAAAAATTGAAATCAAGTCAAATATAAATGTTCTGAGGGTGTAACATATTTTTTCCGAATGAAGATATATTACATAATTTGAATGGTTGAACCAATCTTTGAGTGTAGATACGACTAAACTTTCAGAAAAATTTAAACACACAAGTCCTTACAAGAAGCATGTTTTTGAATGAAACTTAAGGAAATCGTTTTATTCCATTTGAAGGAATAAGACAACGTCACGGCAATACGAACTGCAAGCCATCATTACAATAGTCCTCATTATAATACTATCAACCATCTGGCTCCAGTCTTATCAGACGCATCGGTAAAGACGAGCAACGAGCTCTGGATGGAAGTGAAAGCGGCTATTAGGACCGTGGCAGAACAGACGATCGGACATCAAGCTCGGCGCAAAAGGAATGATTGGTTCGATGATGAGTACCAGAATGCGTTAGATAAAAATAATCAGGCGTACAAAGAATATGCTGGTAGGAAAACCAGGACGAAGAGAGAGTTCTATGAAAATCTCAGCAGACTAGCCCAAAAGATTATGACGATCAATTGAGAAGTATAGATGTAAGTTTAGCGAGCAACAACACAAGACAAGCATACAAAGTAGTGAAAAGCCTGAAACGTGGTTACCAGCTCAAAACCACGCTCTGTCATGATAACATCGGCAATATCATCGCTGGTGAAATCTTGATTAAGGAAAGATGGGCATCATATTTTAAGAAACTCCTTAATTCTCCGCACAGCTCCAGAGCATTGGAGCCTATAGATGTCTGCGGAGAACTTCCATTGACCCCACCAACGCTGGGTGAAGTTTGTTCCATCATCAAAGCCCAAAAGAATAATAAAGCGCCGGGTGTCGATGAGATTTCAGTGGATCTCATCAAAGATGGTGGCAGTAGTGTTCATCAAGCTATTCACAAAGCTATCCAGCACATTTGGCAACAAGAACATATGCCGAAAGAGTGGAGCCAATCAATTATATTCGCTTTCCACAAAAAAGGTGACAAGTACAGTGCGAAAATTATGGAGGCATATCCCTACTTTGTACGGCATACAAACTATTCTATAAAATCTTAGATAATAAAATCGGATCATAAGCCAACATTATTATTGAGGAGTATCAAGGTGGTTTTAGAGCAGGTAGATCAACAAAAGACCAATTGTTCACAGTCAAGCAGATACTTGAAAAATGCTGGAAGTTCAAAAGAGACGTACACCAAATTTTCGTTGACTTCAAGCAAGCATACGACAGTATTGATCGTAATGTACTGTACCAAATAATGCTTTGTCTTACTAAAATGACAATGAAGCTGACGACCTCCCAAGTTCGCATCAATAAGCAACTCCCAAGCAGGGAGATGGGCTGGCCCCATTGCTATTCAATTTGGCTCTGGAGTACGCCATAAGGAAGCTACCTGTCGATACGCGAGGTACATTACTATACAAGTCGAGCCAAGTAGTAGCCTATGCGGACGACATAAACATTATGTCACGATCATTAACGACTGCCAAAGAACTTTTCCTGAAACTCGACAGCGAACCAAAACTATCAAGGCTACAAATCAATGAAAATAAAACAAAGCTCATGACGCAGTCGAGGAAAAATACCTAAAGTACACAAAACATCACACATGGCGAATACAGTATGGAAAATGTTAGCGAATTCGTGTATTTAGGCGCCAAAATAACGAAAACGGGTAATGAAAGAAACGAAATACGCCGAAGAATACAGCTCACAAATAAAATATTTTATGCAGTTTTGACGACCTTGAAGACCAGCTGCATACACAGGAAAACAACGCTCTGAGTATAAGTGTGTGAAAAGACCTATGTTGTGCTATGGGTGTGAGACATGGACCCTAACCCAAGCATCTGCAAATATAATGAACGCCTTTGAGTGACAGGTCCTGAGCTGAATAATCGGAGGGAAGCTAGACGGGGACCAATGGCGTATTCGATACACCCATGAGCTGTATGAAATTTTTGACGAACCGGAGGTCTCAACGATTATAAGACTGCGGAAGCTGCAATGGGCTGGCCACATGAATCGTATGGACGAACAACGGATACCCAAAAAGGTTGGGAGAACTGAAGGGCGGTGGCCAGTAGGGAAACTGAGGAAACACTGGTCTGACTCGGTCGACGAAGACAGTTCATCGCTGCTCGGATCTCGGAATCAGAGGACGCGGTCAATGGACCGAGACAGTTGGAGGCGCTGTTTGCAGGAAGCGAAGCCCTAAATGGGGGCTGTAGTGCTTAGAAGAAGAAGATAATACTATCAAATCCCTTTGTATGAAAACATAAAGAAATATACGTTGTCCTATAACAAACAGAACGCAACAAAGAAATCTAATCAAATCGCAAAAATAACAAAACGGAATGAAGAAAAGAAATACGAGAGCAAAACTGAATGCAGATCTGTTTTACAAAGAAAAGTCAAACGATTGTACGTTGTTAAACAAAGTGAAGGCGGGAAATTAAAAAAATCCGAGAATTTAAACGAGAAATGCATAGGAAAAATTGGAAACGATTGTGGAATATTCGATCTTCAGAAACGCGTTGTGATATTTATATGATGAAAAAACCGTTTTAAGGGATTACTAACATCGAAACATTCCTTTTATTGAAGTTGCAAATTCTCTTGGTTTCTTTACACGCATCGCATGACACAACTCACTCAACTGGCTTGTGTTATCATACTGCCGGCAGCTACAAAAGCTAAATGCCGATAAGGGTATAAGAGTAAGTGAAAAAAGTGCAAGTGCACACATGCGTTACGCTGCCGAACAAATGGGAAGTTATCTCAATGTTTCAACTTGCATTTTCGCATGTAGAATTTGTATTATTAATACTTTATCAATCCTGAAAATCCTGAGATTGGCAGGATTAAATCCAGGGATTTCGGTATAAAAATTTTGCCGGGATTCGGGTTCCCGTGATTATATTCCCTAGTACCTATAGTTTTCTCACTGTAGCTTGTCACCTTTTTTGTGGACAAGGAATATAATTGGTAGACTCCACTAGGTCCGCGTTTATTTTGTTGCCAAATATGCAGGTTGATTTTATGGATAGCTTTGTGAACATAGCTGGCACCATATTGAATGAGCTCCACTGGAATTTCATCGATACCCGGCGTTTTATTATTCTTTTGAGCTTTGATGGTGGAACAAACTTCATCCAGAGTAGGTAGATTATCAATAAGCTCCAACGTTCTGGAGCTGTTCGGAGGATTTGGGAGGCTCTTGAAATGTGATGCCCATCTTTTCTTAAACCTGTTTTCATCGGCAATGATGTTGCCGATGTTATCATGGAAGAGTGCGGCCTTGGGTTGATAACCACGTTTCAGGCTTTTCACTTTTTTGTTTGCGTGTCTTACATCGATACTTCTCTATTGGTTGTTATCGTTTTTTTTCTTGATTCTAATTATTGTATTTGCTACTCTTTCGAGATTTTCATAACGTATATACGAGTATTCTTTGTACGCCCAATTCTTTTTGTCGAACGCATTCTGGCACTCGTCATCGAACCAATCGTTTCTCTTGCGCCGGGCTTGATGACACCGTTTGGAGTCTTTCGGTGTCGAATTTTTGTAGCGGGCTGGTCTTTGCCAAATATGCCTTTGACATACTACATCAATAGGTTAATTTGATCAAGTATTGATTTGAGTTACAATTGGCTACTCGGTATGTACGGACGTCAAGTATGCTCGAGGCCCGACGTTGTTGGATCAGAACATGGTCGATCTAGTTTTGTGTATGGCCATCAGGCGATACCTGGGTATGCGTCGATAAAGGAAGCAAGTTAAACGTATGATTAGATTTCTGCTACATGCAAAGCCAATCAGGCGCTGGCCGTTGTCATTTGTTTCATCGTGGAGGCTTTACCCTCCGGTTGTTCCCAGATGAGATAGCTCATTGCCAACCTTAGCGTTGAAATCACCCAGAATGATTTTTGTGTCATTCGTAGGAAATGGGTCGACTAGTCTTTCCGGGTGTTGGTAGAACATTTCCTTCGTTTCTTCGACCTTTTCTTCGGCCGGGGCGTGTACATTTATCAGCTAAATTTTGAAGAAATTCGTTTTGACACAGATCGCACACAAACCGTTCATTGATTGCCTTAAAATCCATAGCGTGTAATTTGAACTCTCTATTTTTTCTCGTATTCCAGCAGTCGTCCCACTTTTGAATATTGTGTGTGATCTCATATCTTGAATATCACTTCCAATCCAATTCAATTCCTGCATTGCAAGTATTTTTAATTTATATAAACTGGCCTGTTGTGAAAGCTCTTTAATAGCGCCAGGGTAGTTCAGTGATCTTACATTCCAGGATCGTTGCCGTGAGTCCAATCCATTCCGAGGATCCTTTGCAGATTTCGAAACAATGTAGGGTTTTCCAGAGACAGGGAGCTACCCCATAGCCCAACCTCCATTCCGGTGGCATGGGTATTACTTTCGATTCTGATATCAGGCGCGGAAGACTCGCTTTCACCCTTCTTCATCACCACCGAGGATTTGTAAGTAGGATTAAATAGGAGTGCTGCAGCTGTATTTGGAGTTTTTGGCGTTTCTCAGCATTTAATGTCGCATCATTGTGGAAACTACCATTTGGTCGTGGTATTTAGGATGAGAAATCATGGAAGCCAGGGGAAAACAAGGGGATCCCTTCTCCTTTCTCACCCAGGCCTGTGACCGTTTACGGCGAAGTTAGAGGGTCTTATGTTAATAAATATAATTTTATGAAGTTTAATGGTAACATCCCAATTTTATAGGGCAAAACGTAAAATTTGCAAATTATATTATTAATAACAAAATAAGTATTTATTACCCTTGTACTTATGAAGACCCAGCTCCATGATTTTTTCAGATATTTCAGGTCAAGAGAGAGGAGGTCGGATTTTCCATAAATGTAGCCTCTTCTTGTACCGCCTGATCAAAAAAATTAAGGGTCACTTCGTTATAATGTTCAAATGTTTGAAAAGATTTAAAGTTTTGAGAGACCATTACTTCTGACCTTTCCACAAAGTTTCAGCTTAGTCGCTTCTATAGTTTCTGAGAAGACTTGTTGAAATGAGCGGTCAGACGGACGGACAGATAGGACGCGAAACTAGCAGATCTTTATAAAATTCGTTTTATAAAGCCCTAAAAGGGCTTAAAGCTAGTTAAATTTATTTCGCTCACACAATTATTCCGATGAAATTCTACTTAAAATAAAACACGAAAATAAAACGCTTTTTATAAGTTGCCAACACATTTTTAAATATATTCAACTTCGACATTTTCGGCTCACGTTCGTTTGAGATAAAATTGCCAACCCAAACAAGGTTCAGTAAAATTTTCCATTTCGTCTGGCAGTTTTGCATGTTATTTGTATTTGCACATACAATATGTATGCATATTTGCACGGTCTCCATTTGTATCAAGATCCTTTATCTTTTACTGCATACAGGGCTCGTTTATGCATACGAGTATTACGTGCACGCACATAAAGGACACATTTTTCGCCTTTCAATAATTTTCGAAGTGTATTTCACTTTTCTTTCAGGACTTTTCCGTATCAAAGCATCCAGCACCAAAAATAGAAACGTTTGTACTTGTATAACGATTTGGAGTGGAGCACATTTCAAGAGTCGATACACGTGACAGGATTCCTCTGTGCTAGAAATGCTTTCTGCGCTGGCAGGCGGAACTCCATGTGCTTGGTGGGTAAAATTGCGTAAGTAGACAATTAATGTCGACGAGAGTTGACCTTCAAGAGTTCTAGGAAATGTTTTCTAATGAAATTTTTGCTAAGGGTTGTTTCCACGATGTGACAATATGAAAGTAAATACAAACAGCAAAGAGATTTTTCAATGAACTTCGCTTATTCGAAGGAAAATTATTTTTAAATTATAATTGGTAATGGAACGGGAAATTAAGTTACTGATTGAGCGATATTGTTTATTTTCTTTGTAATGTCTAAGACTACAAAGTACTTAAATTGTATTCTGATGTTTTTTACTTAAATTTTAATTTGAAATACAGATTGTAGCGCAACACTCATTCAATGAGTTTAATTCAGCACCATCGCAACAATGAAGCTTTCTTGAAAGAAGCCAGGATTAATTAAATGAAAATCTAGGAGAATAGTTGAGCATAGACTAGTTTTCTCTAAAAAGTAGAAAGAACTGTAGCTTCGGAATAATTTTGTTTTATACAAACTCGATCTCAAGCAATTTAAAATTACTCCAGAATAATCCAAATAGCTCAGTGTGTCAGTGGAGCCAAAATAGAACACGTTCAGTAGGCAGGGCGTTTGTTATTCTTTTAGGCCAATCAATACTTCCAAAAAAAAGAATACGTTATGTGCCTATATTGAAGCCCTCTGAGTAACAATTCTAATTTTGATTGAACTTTACTGGCTTCATTTTTTGATTTGCTGCTATTTTTTCCTAGGAAACTACGGTTAAACTGTATAACATACATAAAATCAGTAGAAAACGTGAATTCTAGTGTTACCTCACTGAAAAAAAAGTTGGGGTCATGTCAACGTCATGCCGGATTTGCAGTTTTATTATTAAAACAAAGGAAACAATTTCGTGGATGTTAAATAATTTCAGTTGAATATTTTAAAACTAGTTGTGTACGGGACTCGTTTGTGGTGACATAAAATATAATAATTAAAGTTATTTTATAATTAGAAAAATAATTTGCACTATACTACTTTATAAACAATAACACACACAAAAACTCCAAGGTAGCTTTTTGCTATAAAAAATAAAAGGAAATGTATATATATTAAAAAAAATATTTCGGTATCAGTTTATAGTTCAGATTTGGTATTCATAATGCAATGTTGCTTAAATAAAATAAATATTTACAAAACAGATTTAAGTACATTTCTCGCTTAGCGTGCTACACAAATAAATCGATTTGCGTTCGACAGTGAAAGTGTTCGGCTAATGCATTTCGAAGTGGTAATTGGGTTAGTGCAAGTGACAGTTAAAAAGTCACCAAGGTGGAAAGAAGGAGGAGGAAGGAGTAGGAACTTGTTACAATAAGTGAAACTGCCTCCTTTTTAGATTTGGGCTGCCAGTCGAATTATTTAGCTTGCACCAAATAATAATAAAAAGAAAAAAAAAGAATCTTTCCCGAACTGCGAAATATGTACGAGTACAGGGTAACGTAGTTAATATTTAAATACCATTACTGTTGTAAACTTTACTTTTCAATCTCATCTCCCATTCCACCGTTGGAGTGAAAAGACGTCGTGGAAAGGACCGGGCCCTGACAGCAACAGCTTCAAGCATACCGAACCCCAATCATCCTCACCGCCAGCAATATGAGTGAAGACTAAAAGTGAATCTACTCGTACCCGGAAAGGTTGCAGGCAGCATTATCACTCACGTAGAGCCATGGCAGAGTGCAAAGCTCGTAAACAAAACTATTTTTGCAAAAGAACATTCTCCCATATCAAAGACAAAAGTGTTTTTTTTTGTGGTAAGGAGGTAAATGCCCATTAACGTACAGAGTGTAGGACTTCCATGCTCGCAAAGAGGCGACTAGCCTACCCACTAAACATCTCTCCTGTCAACCTGAAAACATAGCCTGGGACCGTTTGACACATTACATCAGGCCAGGTCTCGTTTTGTTACGCCGTGAGACGCCTTCAAGCTTGAGAGTCCCTCTTCTAGTGGGAGGTTAGTGCCAGACAAGCGATCTCCCAGCCCCAACTGTTGTGAGGCCCTTTTATCTTTTAGGACTGCCCGAACATAATGTGCCACCTGGTTCCATTTGTCAACCGATTCGAGCATCACCGCGATTATATTGTCTGTGGTGAGCTCTTCCGTTTCTCTAGAGGTCCCTTTACAGCCGGTCCCATTTTGTGCACGCAAAAAATGTATAGTAGGCCTTGTCTTCCTCTCCTGAGCAAAACCGACAAATGGGGGACCATAATCTACCAATCTTGTGCAGGTAAGACTGAAAACACCCATACCCGCTCAAAAACTGGGTAAGATATAATTCAATCTCACCATGCCTTCGATTTAGCCACGGTTTCACATCCGGGATGATGCGCACAGTCTACCTTCCCTTCGTGCTATTGACCCAAGACTGCTGTCAATCGTTGAGCGCTGTCTCACCTCGCGGACAACCATTTCCCTCGCATCCTCGTTTCGACGCAGATAAATAGCGCGGCGCTCTCTAGCAAGGAAGCCAACAGGTATCACGCCTACATTGACTTTTTCTGCCGAATCAAAGACTGTCGAATACGAAAATGCAATCTTAAGCGCTCCTCTTCTCTGTACCTGTGCCATGCGTTTTCGGTATACCTCCTTTCTGTGAGCGTCGCCCCATACTTCTGCTCCGTACAGAGGCATCTTCTTGATGGGCTGGGTCCCCCTACGTTGGCTATAAGTCGACTCAGAGCCAATACTTCCGAAGCAGCCTTCTTAGCCGTTGCCTTGATTTGCTCAGAGAAATTAATCTTCGAGTCGATCAGTAGCCCTAGGTACTTCTCCGCTGGTAATAACAACGACGACGCAACCAGCGGTTGTAGCCACGATGTTAACAGTACATCGAGAGCGGTGCTGACGATGACAGAAATGACGATTAATACAATGAATGTGAAGACGGACGAAAAATAATGCGAACGCCAGAGCGCCCTAAAAAGGAAAAGCGGAAAACTCTGCAGGACGCTCCAGGTGTTCGTTCGGTGGAGAAAAATATACAGGACATCGAGCATTCGAGGGTCAGTGCTGCGATTGTTACCAAAGCGACCGATGCAAGGGTCGTGATTCCCGACATAATAAAGAACCATCCTGAAGTCAACGAGGAGATTACGGCGGGAAAAGAAACGAGTGACCTGGCAAATAAAGCGACGTTGTGTGATTGCATCGCCAACGTCGAAAATGTGGTGGAAGTACTGTATTTGGAAACGGAAAATGATAACCTCTCCCAAGGACCCATTAACATGAAGAAGAAAGACTATTCCGAAAAGCGGAAGATGATCTAAAAAGTATGAAATCTGCAAGAGAGTCTCCAAAAATCAACAAAGCCGTAAAGATTGGGCTTTTTGAACAAGAGAAGCTTCTAGACCGCATAGGGCATTATTGGAGGACCAGAAAGCCGAAGAAGAGTAGAAGGCTAAAGAAGCGCAGGGGGCGAAATCTAAAGGCCACGTGCAGGTTTCTCCACCATCAAAAATCAACAAAAGAATGGCATCTAGCCCAATCGACGGAGCTTGGGACAAAAAAAAGGAAGGAAGAGGCACGTAATGGGCGCGGAGCAGCAAATCAGGGGTTCCAGACAGTGCTTACAAAAGGAGCGAAGAAAGCCGCAAAGTTGTGTTCTACGAATTTGACGCTTTATCAAGCATTAGTAAAGTCTCAACTCGAATACGCATCTCCGGTCTGGAATCCATATTATGAGACTTATAAAAATAATATAGAGTCCATACAAAGAGAATTTTCCAAGATTCTCTTCTACCGACTAAAATTGAAACAACGCTCCTATATTGATCGTTTGTCATATCTTAAAATTTCGACGCTGGAAAATAGACGTTTGTTCCTTGATGCGATGAGCTTGAGAAATATTTGTCTATCTGATATAGATTGTCCAGAGCTTCTAGCTCAAATAAAATTTCGAGTCCCACGTAGATCGTCCCATGTATTTGCCTTGACTAAGTGTCGAACTAACGCAGGTCAAAGAGCTCCTTTGTACAGATTATGCAGCGATTTTAACCGTTATTTCAGTAGCTGTGATTTTTATAATAAAAGCAGGGAGGCTTTCAAAAATGAAGTTAAACTAATCATAATGTAACGGATATTGTATTGTGTTGAAATTTATTTTGGTTTTGTATATAGTAGAATTAAGTTTAGTATTTAGTGAAATATTCATGAAAAAATACAAAAAAATTAAAAAAACATAAAAACAAAAAATTAAAAAAAAAATTAAAAAGCTTCAAGGTATACGTACTACACTGTCATTAACATTCAATTTCTATATTAAATCTCTCAGTGAGAAAATGTTTTTAGGTTACTGTTTACTACTTTTTCCCTGAATAT
Organism: Odontomyia ornata; assembly: GCA_963969285.1. NCBI lineage: Eukaryota > Metazoa > Arthropoda > Insecta > Diptera > Stratiomyidae > Odontomyia > Odontomyia ornata. Next base: position 373,036,289 of record OZ017738.1, on the reverse strand, counting down.
GTTCTTTTGAATTATTAACGGACACTGTAACTGTTGTTTTCTCCAATAAATAAATAAAAAAAAAAAATAAGAAACTCCTTTAAAAAGTGCCAGAAAGTAAAGTGCGCACGGACGCCCAACAAGAAAGAAGACATGATGTAAAACAAGCGAGAAAGAAGCCCAGACAAACGACTCGGCAGCAGGAGGTGCTGCGGAACATCAGGGGAAACGTAAGGCTCGAAGACACCAACATTGCCATTAAAGCAGTACGACCAACTTGGTCGGGCCACATACTAGTCGAATTCGGAGTATAGGGCGACAACAAGGAAGCATTCTGCGACGCAGTAAAGAAAGTCCTCGGGAAAAGCGCAACTATAACCTCGCTCCAGCCGATGGCAACGATCGAAATAAGAGACATTGACTGCGTCACGGATCTGGCGGAGATAGAAGAGGCCATCAAAAGGGAGTTTCCTAGCGTTGAAGGATCAAAACAAGACTGAAACCAGAAAATCATAGGGGTCAACGCATGGCCATAATTGACTTGTCTGAAACGGACGCTGAGCAATTTGTGAACATGGGCAAAGCACAAATAGAGTGGGTTGTCTGTAGGATGCGGTGAAGAGCAACGCTTCTTCAATATTTCAAATACCTTGGCTATGATCACACCACACAAGTATGTAAAGGACTCAATAGGAGTTTTCTATGCTTCAAATGCGGTGGAATGGGACATAAATGAAAAGAGTCTACGGGGAAGGCTCCAGTATCAGATGGTATTCCGGCTGAGGGTTTGGGGCTTGTCCATCACCATTGCCCTGACTTGCTGTTCACCTTATCAACGCTTGCCTATGGGCCGGGGTTTCCCCGGTACGATGGAAGGGGGCGAGACTCGTGCTGATCAGCAAAGGGAAGGTAAATCCCGGATCGCCTTCTGCATACCTCTCGTTATGCATGCTAGACACGGCTGGGAAAGTGCTAGAAAAACTCATCAAGGGAAGACTCACTGACGCGATTCGTGCTGTTGGGGTCCTATCTCCTCTGCAGTATGGCTTTAGAGCAAGACACTTCTCCATTAATGCCATTGCAGAGGTGGTGAGCGCGGTCTAAAAGGCAGAGGCAGTGGCGGATCGTCTTGTTGGTGACACTCGGCGTCAGGAATGCCTTCAACTCCGTTAGATGGGCGGATATTCTGGATACACTGGAAAACTCTTTTCAAGTTCCAGAATATCTGATGCGGGTTTTGAGGGGCTACCCAAAGGACCGAAGCATGCTCTACGACTCGACACAGGGCCAACGAAGGATGGCTGTTACATCGGGTGTTGCCCAGGGATCTATCCTTGTTACGGACCTATGGAACGTGTCTTACGACGGGCTACTGAGACTGGAGATGCCACATGAGTCCCACTTGATTAGCTATGCGGATGATGTTGCGGCACTGGTCACTGGTCGCACCGTTGAACAAGCGCAACTTAGGCTAGGTATGCTAATGCGCCTAGTGAGAGACTGGATGACTGCTCGACGGTTCAGTTTAGCACTGGAGAAAACCGAAGTGGTCTAAGGGACGGGGCTTTCCTGGAGAGATCTGAAGGGGTCATCTTGACAAAAAAGAAAATCCCTAGAGTAAGCATGACCAGTATTGAAGACCTACTAACTGAATCGAAGCCAGCGGTGAAGCGCCTGGGGCTACTGATCGACTTGAAGATGAGTTTCTCTGAGCAAATCAGGGCAACGACTGAGAAGGCTGCTTCGTGAGTATCTGCTCTGAGTGCATTTATCGCCAACGTAGGGGGACCCAGCCCATCAAGAATACGCCTCTTGATTACTGCTGTCTCTGATTCGGCCGTGAGAGTTATTGCCCTCCTTGCTAGAGAGCGCCGCTCTTTTTACCTGTGCCGAAACGAGGATGCAAGGAAGATGGTTAGCAGTAGTCTTGTGTGAATTGTACGAAGGGAAGTGGACTGCACGCCTCGTGCCAGATGTGAGACCGGGAGATTGACTTCTGTTTCACCTAGCTCTTGAGTGGGCATGGGTGTTTTCAGTCTCACCTGCACAAGATGGGTATGTCACGGTCCCCCAATTGTCGGTTTTGCCCAGGAGAGGAAAACAATGCTTGCCATACATTTTCTGCTAGCAGAAAATGGGACAGGCCGCAAAGGACCTCTAAAGAGACGGGAGAGCCCCCGCGGATAATATAGTCGCGGTGATGCTCGAATCGGTTGACAAATAGAACCAGGTGGCACATTATGTTCGGGCAGTCCTAAAAGATAAAAGTGACTCACAGCAGCCGGGGTTGTTGAGGCTGGCGGAGATCGCTTGTCAGGCACTTCGTCTTCCTCTCTCTCCTCCCACTAGAAGAGGGATTGCCCAGCTTGAATGCATCTCATGGCATAACAAAACGAAACCTGGCCCGATGTAATGAGTCAAACGGTCCCAGGCTTGGTGGTCCAGTTGACAGGGAAGGTGTTTAGTGGGTAGTCCAGTCACCTTCTTGCGAGCATGGAAGTCCCACACTCTGCAGGTGAATGACATTTTCCTCCTAACCACAGAAAAAAGAAATATTTGAACCCGCGCAACAATCGAGGTTCTGTAAAAGGGGTCCGGTACGGAAAAGGGGGATAAGTGGAAGCAGAAAGGGGCCCCCAACATAGCCGCGGAGAACATTATTGTATTATAAATGTTTTTTTTTGCTTGAATATAAAGTACGAATTTTAATTGATAGTATTTCTCGTTTCTGTACTTTCTTTATATTGAAGATTATTCTTTGTCTGTACGAATTTCCAATTTTCAGCGGTACTTTGACGTGGAAGTAAGTAGGTGGTAGATTCGCAGAAACAAGTCGAACCTGGTGATCCAATGGCAGCAGGAGGCAGTTTATTCTTTGTTCTTCTCTTGTTTCCCTTTGTAATTTCGCTTCGGCTTACGTGATGACTAGGTGTAAAGGTGTAGTGGAGGTTAAATTGTATGATTGAGCTGATATTCTGGCTGCATGCTCGCTTGGCGGCTTTTGGGGTCCACTGGCTAAGCGAGTGTTTGTTCAATATTTCGATCATAAGCATTTAATAGTTGGATATGTTTTTAAACGTAATTCAGTTTTGTTTGGGTGGGTTGTGGATATGACTGACATATCCACAATGGACAAAGATCAGCAGATTATTCTGTCTCAACAACGAATAGCTAAAGTTTAAGCAGAGCTGGCAGAACAATGCCGGGTCAATGAAGAGCTAATGGAGCAATTGAGGGATATTGTGCTGGCTGAATCGAAAAGAAAGGCAAAAATAAAAAAAGGAAAATGGAGTCTTCATCTTCCTCATCAGAGAGCTGTCCACCATCTTTATCTTTGGAAAAGGAAGCAATAGAAGAAGATGATGAAAATGAGTCCATGCCAGGGAGCTCTGCTGAGGAGGATGAAGAATTTCCTGCTTTGCCACCGCCGGGTCTCTCATTGGTTCTACCAGAGCTGGCTTTTCGAAGGAAAAAGAACACTCCCACAGCACCCATCTCATCCAAATCTCCAGACGATGGCAAAAATTTGACAACGGTGCCCGTCATTTTTTGCG